>JAWHQI010000005.1:1200000-2400000 GCA_033032865.1 Dactylorhiza incarnata
TCTGGAACACTTTCATGTATTCGGTAAGCATCGCATCAGGTTTGTGAAGCTTTGGTTGTTAGGTCAAGCGAGACATTGTTGGGATAGCATTGAGCAGACCCTTGAGCGAGATCATCTTCGCCCCATCACTTGTTGGGTGGAGATGAAGCGCAGATTGTGCCACGAGTATTTACCAACGTCATATAAATATCTTCTCCTCGAGCAAGTAAATTCAACCACCTTAATTGTTCAAATGAGGATCTAATATTTTTTCTCTCCAACCCTTGTGCGATAACTGAGGGATGATTGCTCAATCTTCCTCTCTAGGTTGTGTTAGATAAGGCAGGATTGTATGCATGCCATCCAAGTGGTTCTAGTGTGAAAAGTGCAGGTGTATGAATTATCCAACATTTGTAGGTGATTGAATTGCCCATGATGATTAAATAAGAACCCAGATCTCGTTTCTTATGTTCATATGCATCCTGATAATAATTTGGAAGAACTAGCTGTTATTATTAATGCTACCTCCACTCAACCAGGAAAACAACTTAACAATGTCATTTGCCTTTAAGGATGTCAATAATTTATAATGTCAGGAATAAACCCTATCTTATCATCTTACTGATGTCTCTTTTGTGGTACAGGGACAGTTGGTAAAGTAGACTTCAGTGTTAGGCACCTGTCTTCTGCTGCAACAACTTTCCCAACTTCTTGGACGGAATTCTCCCGCAGCCAACCTTGCATTGGTACATCTGCTCGTCAGGTTTGCCTTCTGCTATTTTTACTTACATAGGTTTGAAGCCTTCTCAAATTATATGCTCACGAATGTTATAAAGATAAAATTTTATGACATGAATTTTATGTAGATTAATTTTTTACTTATTTTTGCAAGGTTGTGAGTACATGGAGGTTTTATCGGCACCTGCAGTTTTTGTTGTTGTAGTTAAACTTGTTTCTTCATCACAATAATAGGTCTATTCTATTCGTTGTTGTTTGTATAGTGTGCTGCATACCTGGCTACTGCTTCTTCAGAATCGACATGGACGATGCGTGCAAGCCTTCCAGAATATGTGGTTGCTCTCGCAACGATTGTTGGCTCCGTTCTTTTTACGGTGGGTATTTAAATCTGAAATGTTTTGTGTAATTTAACTTATGGGTGTTAGCTATTAATGATCGATGGAGGGCCATGATACTGATTATTAATGATTGATGGAGGGCCATGATACTGATTATTAATGATTGATGGAGTGCCATTAGTACTGATTACTAATGATTGATGGAGGATCATGAGTACTGATTACAAGGGGAAAAAGAAAAAATGTAGAACAACCACATAGATCCTACATTTGTGGGAGCTTGATAGTGCCTTTTCTTTAGATCAATTATCTTATACCACTGTAATGAGTGTCAATGATTTAACTTTATGAGAAGTTTATTTTTAGATATGTTGCTTTGTCTAGTTTCACATTAATTTTTGAGCTATGTCATTCTTAGAACTGCTAAGTGTGTTTTTTCTGTTGTGTTAGATATTTGGTGGCGTTGGGATAGCTTGCCTTCCACTGGGCCTCATATTTTCATTTATTCGGCGTCCCAAAGCAGTCATCACGCGCTCGCAGTACATCAAGGTATATCTTGTTATTAGCATCTTCTGTTTTGGGTGAATGTTATTTTCTTTTATTCTGCTTTGATTATTTAAGTATAGATGATCTGGCCTTTCATTTATGCTTTACTTGAGTAATTGCAGGAGGCAACTGAATTAGGAAAGAAAGCTAAAGAACTGAAGAAAGCTACTGAAGCTCTTCGCCATGAAGAAAAAAATGGGTCCAAGGGAAGGAAATGGCGTAAGAATGTTAAAGCAGTTGAGAAGGTAATGCCAGTTTTTTCCTTCTTAGTGCACTTCTAGTAAGTGGCAATATTGGCCGAACTTCAGTTTTCTATACTTTTGTTGGGTATGTTCTTCTGTAAGTCTCTTTCATGTACCTCTTTCTTTGAGGTAGCCCATTGGATTAATTTGGCAGATTATGACCCTGTCTTTGAGAGCGGTGGCGGTTGTAAATACAGTTATGAAAAACACATGTAGCATTTGGGTAGGTGTCATCGCGAATGCTATTATTTCAAAATCATGTTTTAGACCCAAATGCCAAGACCGTCATGCAGGCGTGATCAAGCTTTAGAGGTTGTGAATGACCAAACCCAAAAATGTGAAACGTGAAACTGTGGTGAGTTGAGCTAATTCCTTCATTTATTTGACAAATAATTAGATGCCATGTTTTAAACTATGGTTGCTTTTTAAGGCTCTGTTTGGTTCGGTTGCAGCGCTAGGAAAATCTGTGTGAAACTGTGGTGAGAAAATGAGCCGTTGGATAGAGTGGTGAGAAAATTAATGAAACTGTTTGGAAGAACTCTGTTTGCAGTGCTGTTTGAAACATAAAAATAGTTTTATATATTTGAGAGAACAGCTGTGCGGTGACTGTTAATAAAAATAAATAATGTACATTATTATATAATAATAAAATTAAAACAATAATGGTACTATATAATATTATATAATAATTAATAAATTTTATAAATAATTATAAAGTAAGAATGATTAATAATATAAATTTAAATGAATATTTTATTGTAGAATAACTAATAATGTGCAATATCTAGTAATATTTAATTTAATAACATTTTAGTTATCATGTTTTAATAAGGTTTTGATTATATTTAATAATATTAAACATTAACATTATTATGTGTAACATTTTTATTATATTTAATAACACTTATTATAAAAGAAAAGGCTGAAAAAGGGCTGCAACCTGCAACCTTTTTCTGTCGCGGATATTGACCCGCGACAAAAAAGAGAGGCACACAATCCTTACTCTTTTTACGGTGGCTTTAGCCACCGTTTAATAATAATAATCCGTGTTTGGTACAATTTTTGCAAAATTACCAGCATGTTGGAGCTTAGTCCATGTTTGGCTCAGCTGCAGTGATTGGAGAAATAGTGGTGGGAAATCTACTGTTTTGTAGAGTGGTGGGAAAATCAATGAAATTGTTTAGAAGAATAGCGATTGCTGTGTTGTTTAAAACGGAGAAGCTGTTTAACCTGTTTAGCAAAACAACTGCGGAGTGTGTAGTGCAATTTTTTTTATTAAAGAAAAAAATTACAATAAAAAGCAAATATTATTAAAAAAAATAACAGACATAGTAAACATAAGTTTTTTTTTTCAAAAAACTCATATGAATGCTCTGTCATGAACATTAAGAATATATCTTCCGAGTCTCGAACACATTCGAACGCTAACTACGTAATACTAATAAATATAGATAACAAATTATATATTTATGTTTACAGTATTGAACGACACAATGCATTGTACTTGTGATATTCCATCAGTTAATCCGCAATGTAGTCCCTGATAACGGACATTTCAGTAGCTCCCGTCCCTTCAAATGTACTAGGTGCAATGTTTGGATCTGCGTCGATATTCCTTGGACGATTGTTTGGTATAAGCTCGTATGCCTCTCGATGAACAAAGCATTAGTTCCCATCACATTCATCAAACTCCGGATCTGAACGCGATGGATGTCTTATAATATAGTTATACAGTGACATCATAGCCACCACAATCACACACTGCTTTGAGAAAGTATACTGAGGCATACTGATGGCGCGTCATGCCCGACACAGGTCTATTCCCGCAGGAGGCGGTGAACCGAGTCCATGGTTGCGCCCGAATAATCGTTCCGAGTCATTTTGATGTATTATTTTATATGTTTTGAGTTGTATTTGACACTCGATCGGACCGGATAATATGAGTCGTCCGATTCGGGTGCCCTAAGTTGTTTTGAGTTAAAATAGTGCAGATGCCGGTTAGTGGGGGCATCAAAGGTTGGATTGCAGATTTTCAACCGTCGGTCCATGTTCTCTAGTGCGACGCCGGAAGAACCACCCCTGGCGCGACTCCAAGGTAATCCCCCGCCTCCTTCCTCTGCCCCTACCAGTTCGCCGCCTCCCTTTAGCCACATCCACTTCCTCTTCCCCTTGCATCCCCTTCTCGTTGTTCACTCCAACCAAAAATTGACCCAGGTCACGCCGCCTAGACTTCTCCCACCCGCTGCTATCATCCAACCCGCCAGATACTTTCAGGAAACCCATTCCCCACCCTATCCAGTCACCACCACCGCCCATAACTCTTCCCCAATCCCCCTCTTCCATTCCCGTGCCCTCTCCTGGTTGCCCCACCGACTGTTGGGAGTTCTCAACCGCCAGAACCAGTCTTCCACCACTCCAGCCGTCTATTACCAAGCCGAATCAGCACCCGATCTTCGAATCCAGGCCCCCCACCTCACCACCCAACCCTACCCGAGCCCGCCAGTCCAAATTTCCCTCATCCGACGCCTGCAGCTTTGCATCCACCTCAGATGCCCGCATTCAACCGCCAGTTACCGCCGTCTGCACGCGTAAGTTGTAGTTGTCGTTTTATTTTCTACTGTTGTGTACTTGACATCTTACCTGTAATGAATGTCATTGTTATTTGCTATTAGTACTGAACTTCTTATGATTTGCAGGGCTTATTCCGCATGCGCTTAAAATATTTGCGCCTCGATCGTTTTCGTGAACAAAGCTTGTTTCTCTTTAATTAAAGTTTATGATTGCTTGTGCCTATGTTAGTTTTTTATATTAATTAATTACTGTTGCTACTTTTATACGGACCTTCTCTTGCATTTACGTCATATCATATTGCATATAGGATCACATCTAGTGTGTTCATCTAGAGTCGACCTGTCACTGCGTCAAATTGGTATCAGAGCTAGGTTAGGGCCACTTGCATGTTACGTAGTTGTAGGGATCATCGTCAATCTATATCAAACCATAACCTCGCCGACGATAAGGCCCCGCCAGTTCACAATAGGACATAACGTACATTGAATTTCAAAAACTTGTTCTCAATCGATGTGATCGGATTGGAGCCCAGTTCGATGCCCTTAGGGGCGACATCGCTAGGGTTAGCATAAGGGTCGATCAATTAGAGACCCCTAGATGTCGAGGGACTCCTCCCCCTAACGAGGAGCCTCCCGAGGATCCCCGAGATGCTACACTCCCTCCTGCGAGACGTGGTAGAGACATTCCTCGCCGAGACCCCCCTCTCGCGAGAGGGAATTTCCATCGTGGTTACGAATATCGGCAAGACTCAGGGAGGAATCAACGCCCTCCCAATGCACCACGCCCACCACCCGCACCTGGTCGTAGAGATCGAGCCCCACCCGCACGATACGATTATGACTATGATGATCAGTACGACGACTACCGTGAGCCACGCCGCGGGATGACTCCAGAAGAGGACGATATCACTCAGCATATCCGCATTGACGCACCCTCCTTTGACGGTCACCTGGACTCGAAGGCATTTAGCGATTGGCTTATGGATATAGATCACTATTTTGACTGGTTTGAGATGAGTGACGAGAGGCGTGTTCGGTTCTCTCAGATGAAATTGATTGGTCAGACAAAATTTACTGGTCGAGCTTGGAGAGGTCACTTGAGAGGGATGTATATTACCCCATCACCCGATGTGACGAAATGAAACAACGACTAAAAGATAAATACCTCCCCGCTTCGTATCGTGACCATCTTTTAGATCAGCTATATGCACTCCGGTAGGGGACCCTTTCCGTTAGTACATGTCATGTTTCGACGAGCTAGTAGTCCATAGTGATATTCTGGAGGAGCTTATTGCCACTGCATCCCGTTTTTGGACTGGGCTTAGGGATGACATCCGAAGGGAACTGATTCCCCATAGGATTGAGACTGTTGAGTAGGCTTTTCAGCTCGCGCTTGAGAGCAATATTTGCGCACTGTCGGTCCGAGACAAGTCACCTTTCGACCTGATGCGACCACGACTAGGAGACCCACTCCTATTACGGCCCCTGCCCCTGCCCCCTCGCACTCCCGCAGATGTGATGGGGAAAGCTATTGTCCCTGGAGGCTCCAAACCTGGGGGCGTCCAATGTTATCGATGTTCTAGCAGAGGGCACTTCGCGTCGCAATGCTCGACGAGGAATTCACTGATTGAGGAATACGACGAGCCCATCACTGAGGCTTAGGACGCCGCCGTCGAGGAGATTACGACCGTTGTAGAGGAGGGATGGGAAAGCGACGTCGAGGTCACTAGAGTTAGGAGTCCTCCGTCGCCTTCTGCACACCCTACGTGCCGAGGAGGATTGACATCGCACTAAGATTTTCTTCACGTATTTTCCGAGCGCAGGAGGTCCCTGTAAGCTTGCTATTGATAGTGGTAGTTGCGCGAATATAATCGCCAAGAAAGGGTTAGAGAGGATGCAGCATACTGCCGAGCCACATCCGCATCCTTATCGTGTTCTATGGGTGGACAAATCTACCATCCAAGTTACACAACGATGCCTGGTGCCGATTCACTAGTGTCCAATGAGGACAATTTCTGGTGCGACGCTATCCCTATGGACGTCGCATACTTGGACGACCTTGGTTATATGACCGCGACACCACATGTTATTGCCGATCCAACGCGTGTGTTTTCTTCGATAAAAGACAGAAGATTACCCTTACCCCGACCCAGCCCAGGGATCTTCCTAAGGGCAAAGTCGAGTCATCTGTTATTGCGGGGTCATCGAGGCCTCTGCATGTCTTGAGAAAGGGTGATTTCGTGAGAGAGCTTGGAGGCTGGAGTTATGTTTGTGGTGCCAGCCACGATGACCTCCGAGGCCTCTACTGACTCTGAGATTACTGATCCGGATGTCCGTCAGTTACTGGATGACTACGTAAATATTATGCCCGAGGAGCTCCCTGATGAGCTTCCCCCGTTGAGGGACATCCAACACGCGATTGATCCGGTCCCAAGGGCATCTTTGCCCAATTTACCGCATTATCGCTTGAATCCGACTGAGCACGCCGAGCTGAAACGATAAGTCCATGATCTTCTTCGGAAGAAATTCATACGAGAGAGTCTGAGCCCCTGTGCCGTATCGGCCTTTCTTACCCCGGAGAAGGACGGGAGCTGGCGCATGTGCATTGATAGCCGTTCCATCAATAAAATCACGGTGTAGTATCGTTTTCCCATTCCCCTCCTCGACGACCTCCTGGACTCGATGGTCGGTGCCCGGATCTTTTCGAAGATCGACCTTCGTAATGGGTACCATCAAATTAGAGTTAGAGAGGGGGATGAGTGGAAGACGACATTTAAGACGAAGGACATCATATATGAGTGTCTAGTTATGCCGTTCGGACTATTGAACGCGCCTAGCACGTTAATGAGGGTGATGACACAGGTCCTGCTGCCCTACATGGACAAATTTCTTCTGTGACTATCAACATAAGATTTATAAATATCATTATTGGAAGTAATCCTACGTCGAATAAAGTCATGCATATTATGAAGCTATCTAGGTACATGACTCGACAAACTTGGTAGGACAAGACTCTATGGGTATAAGAATGAGATCTATGAGTTTCCTACGGTCATTACCTGAGACTACCAGGAATGGACTCAACCCCATTGTCATATTGATCATGCTATTGAACGCGAACTCTGCCACGGGTAACACTAAATCCCAAGAGGAAGTGTGATCACTTACGAGACATCATAATAGATTTCCTAGGCTTTTGTTTACTACTTCTGTTTGACCATCTGTTTGTGGGTAGTAAGAGGATGAGAACTGTAGAAACAATTCATAAATCGAACATCGTGATCAGATACAATAGTCTTGGGTAATCCGTGAAGTCGAAAGATGTTCCGAACGAATATATATGCGATGTGTGACGCTTCTGCAGACTTGCTGCATGCTATAAAATGAGCCATTTTGGAAAATTGATCGACTACAACAAGGATGGAATCGTATTTGTGCAGGATGCGAGGTAGTCCGAGCACAAAGTCCATATTGATGTACACCAATGGCTGGTGTGGGACTGAGAGTGGTGTGTATGAACCCGTGTTTTGTCGCGACCCTTTGGCCGTCTGATAGATATAGTAATGTCAGATGACTCGAGTGACGTCTTTCTTGAGTGTAGGCCAATAAAAATGGTCTTCTAACTAGTGCGATAGTCTTATCTTTCCCTAAAGTACCCAGAGGCCTCACCGACATGCATCTTATAAGATGTTTGGGGAATGCATAAGAGGGTGCCATGAAATAAATAACCATCGATGATCGAGAAGTCAGGGATGACGTCTAATAGGTCCTGAGATCGCGCAAAGTATATAATCGTAAAGTCTGGGCATGTAGAATACTCAGTGATCATGTGCTCAAATCCTGTGGTATGAGTGGTAAGTGTGTGGAGTAGGCTCACCCTGCGGCTAAGTGCGCTAGCGGGTTTATTCTCAACACTAACTCGATGCTTGAGAACATAATGGAAATCTTATAAGTACTCAACCCATTTTGCACGAGGATGACTCAATTTCCTCTAGGAGTCCAAATAATGCTAGACCTACTGATCAAAATAAAGCACAAATTCACGAGGGAGGAGGTAGTGTTATCGTAGAGACTGAGTAATCACGTTAAACTCCTCGTCGTAGTTGGAATACCTCTGTCGTGCGTCATTTAGTTTTTCACTGAAGTAAGAGACTGAATGATCTTCCTGACTGAGTATTCCTCATCTAAGGCGGAAGCGCCACAAGCTACCTTGAATGCACGGTTGAAGTCTGGTAATCAGAGAATTGAGGCTGAGGCCCATTTAGCTTTAATGTCCTCAAATGCTTGAGCGGAGGTGGGTGTCTGCTGAAAATCTCTTTTACGAAGGCAACTCGTGTAAGGATCCACACTGGTGCTGAAACCTCTCATAAAATGTTTGTAGAAGGTGGCTAATCCATGAAAACTACGAGCTTCATTTATATTTGTGGGGGTTGGTCACTCTCGAATGATTTGACTTTGTCAGGATCTACGAACATGCCCGAGGTGGAGACGATGATCCCTAAGAAATGTACTGACTATGATAGGAAAGTGCACTTTTTATGGTGGTTGTAACAGTGCTACTTACGGAGGATGTCGAAGAGCAACTGCAAGTGTGTGAGGTGCTCTTCGTGAGTCTGACTAATGACTATATACTAGGATATCATCGAAATAGACTATGAGGAAATTGTCCATATACGGGCGTAAAATCTGAGTCATCACGCGCAGAAATGAACTGAGGGCGTTGGATAGCCTAAAGGACATGTCCAACAACTCATACAGACCATCTTTGTTGTAAATGCGGTCTACCATTCATCGCTTTCTCTGACCCTAATCTGGTGGTACCTGCTCTGAAGGTCTAACTTTGAAAAGATCTGGGCACCTGATACATCGAGTTGGGGAATGAGAAACTGATATTTGATCGTAATATTGTTGATAACTCTATTATCTACACACATACCACATACGCCAACTACCATCCTTAGGGGTATGGAGGGAAGGTACGACACAGTGGCTCAGGATTTCTCTAATAAACCACTTCTGTTAGTGGTCGGCGATCTAACTTCTTAGTTCTTCATGTTCATCGGGATTCATCTGATAGTGTGGTAGGTTTGACAAAGATGATCCCGACACAAGATCGATCGCGTGTTGGATGTTCCATAGTGGGGGTAGCTCATCCGGGAGCTCATCTGACAAGATATCACTGAACTCGTTAGGAGGTGTCGAACATCGTGGTGAATGGTCTCTACGTCCATAATGTCCTTCGTAGTTTGCGAGGCATCAACTACATAAATGATGCCCGTGTCGTGGCTCTCCAGAGTGAACTCATTACGTCGTAAGATGTGGATAGGTCTCAGGGCACCTGCGCTAATTGAAGGCTTGACCCTCCCCTCAGGGGAATCTTTGGGTTGGTCAGGGACAATGTGATATTGCGGCCCTTGTCGAATAATACGCATGTGTTGAACCATCCATTACAAGTCATGTCCCTTTCATATAGTCAGAGTCTGCCTAATAATACCAAGGTCTCTACGTTCATTTGATCGAAGCGATTAACCATTTTTTTTGGAAATCGGGCATTGACATATCAGTGTAGAATTGGTAGTGTTGCTTGGTTATCTATTGTAAGAGACCCTATCATGGTATGCCTAAACACCTTATCACAACGAAGTATGCAAATGATCCTAACCTGGGGCTATGATACCAAATTGACGCAGGGTAAGGTCTTATCGGGGGGACTAATGGATGGTTACTAGATGCGAACACATCCGACAACTAACTTGCCATAATGAAATTTTCAAATTATGCTAGATAGGTAACAGTTGATGGAGCTTATCAAGTAGAAAAGCACGTGCTGTTCTATAAGTGCGAGAGAGCATGCAATCGAATTACTCAAGCCAATAGGAACATACAAAGTTATAAAAGTTAAGCAACAATGATTACAAAGCAAATATAACTTGAGCTGAAAATAGACACTAATTCAACATAAAATGAATGACATCCAACGTGGAACTTACGCAACTATAGCATAGAGGTCTAGGCGGGTATCCAAGTCTCAGGTGGTCGGGAATGATGCAATAAACATGATAAGGGACCTCAGAGGGAACTCAAATTGCTGAGTTGTGCTGCTGCATGGCATGAAAAGTAAGAACTGTTGGTAAAGGGGTCGGAGAAACTTTATGGGGGTGGTCAAAAACTGACTGGAGGTGGTGGGGGGCTGGAGGAGGCTGTTTGCAATGTGAAAAGCCCAAAATGGGTGCTGGACAATGACTGGGTGCAGGAAAAGTGGTGGGATTTTTGGTGCAAGCCGACTGTTGAAGTTCCGTCAGGGGGATGGATGGAATGTAACTGAGATTGGAGGCAGGGAAATGACATGGGGTGGTTGAATGAGCAACCCCAGGAATCGGTTGGGAGTTTTGGAGGTTGAGGAGCCGAGGATCGTCCTGCAGGGAGCTAATTCCAGACCCAGGGTGCAAGGCTGCTCCTCCCTGGACACTTTCTGGCGTTAAACAGTGGGTTGAGGATATTCTGGGGATCAGGAATTAGGAAGGAAGGTGGCCGGCTAGTTGGAAATGGATGAGGTTCGGTTGGGGTCAGGGGAAGTGGTCCACATGAATGTGGTAGAGAGAATTGTGATGGGGGAGTGGGGAAATGGGGGGAGGGAGTGAACGTAGGAGTAGTGGTCCTTGTTCTTGGGAAGTTGTTGTGTTGGAGTAATAGGGTAGTGGGTAGTTGGCTAGGGTGTGGGGATGGTGGTGGCCGGCCAAGGGTGGCTGGAGGGGATCGCCAAAGGTGGTGGTGGGTTTTTGGCGATCGCCGGAAAACCTGAAAACATGGAGAAATTTAAGTGGTGGTGGAGGAATTTTGAAGAGGTGGTGGTGGTTTGATGGAGGTGGTCGGTGGGGGTAAAATGGAGGAAAGGGACGAGGAATGTATTTGGCCGGTTGGAGGGGGATGCGAAAGGGATGATGAGGGACTTTGATGTGAGGCCGACTGGTGGTTGTCAGTGAGGAATGAATTAGGCCGACTGGTGGTTGTGGGGAAGAGATGAAGGTGTCCGACTAATGAAGATCGAGGGGAAAAGAGTGAGGTGGTTCGGCTGGTTTTTGGAAGAGGTTGGAGGGAAAGAAACTACCAAGCTTTACACTTGAATTCGACTTCGGCACCAGGAGATCAAAAGGCGATTTTCTTGCTTAATTTTGTAATAGCCATTCATTGAACACTATGTACTCTTATTTATAAACTAGGGAGGGACAACGAACTGTCCTGATCCTCCATTCGTTGTAGCCCCCAAAATACACATAAATAAATGAAAATAAAAAAAAACATAAAACACTCTGATCGACGATCCGTTCGTTATGAGCGGTCTCGATCTTCATTGGGTTCGTGGTCGGCGCGAATAGGTTCTCACGAGTCGTGTGACATGATCCCCATCACGTTGCCAACCAAAAAGGTTATAAGTGCTATAGTCCTCAGTTTTATAGGAATATATCTAAAGATGTCACATTCTTTGAGGACACTCTGTTTTATTCCGAGGAAGTGAAAAATATGACATTTCAGGTTAATAATGAAAATGAGGGATGTATAAGTATAAATATAATACCTCCTCTACCTGTCTCTGTGGATGTTCTATCTCCTAGTAGCATGAACTTACCGGTTGAGAATGAAGTCTTTACTAATAACATGCGTATCTATGATTTGAGACAGGAACTCCAACTCTATCAAAGAAGCAAATCAGATGTACAAATTGGCATGGGAATACTCATGCTCCATCGTCCACCCCCTCTCCTCCAGATCCGTACACTGAGATCACTCAAGAAGATACTTCTACTTTTGTCCAAATTCATAGTGGTAGTACTAGATACCCTATTGAAAAATATGTTTGTATCACTCTCTCTCCATCTTTGAAATCTTACCTTACCTTTATTTTCTCTATTTCTATCCCTAATAATTTATTTGAAGCTATGTCAAATCATCATTGGAGAAAAGCTATGGAAGTGGAGATAGACACTCTTCAACAGGAAGATACTTAAGGAATTATTCCTATTCTCCATGGGCGTCATGTTATTGGGTGTAAATGGATATACACTGTGAAATATCTTTAGGATGACACTCTTGTTGATAGATATAAAACAAGGATGGTTGCCAAAAGTTTTACTTAAATTGATGGGATTTTGTTTTGGAAACATACATAGGAGACCATTAGAGGCACCAGTTAGGCGTTGTGAGAGTTTAGTCACTAGGCATGTTAAACGGGGCAGGGGTAGACCAATAAAGACTTGGAACGAAACTATAAGGAAAGACATGATGTACTTAGGCATTAGTGAGATTATGACTAAAGATAGGGCACAACGGAGACAAAGATCCATATAGCCGACCCACTATAGTGGGATAAAGGCTTGAGTGTTGTTGTGTTGTTGTTGTTGTTGATGGGATTGACTTTCAGGATACATTTGCTTTTGTTGCTAAATTTATTTTTGTCAGAATTCTCTTATCTTTTGTTGCACACAAATCTTGTCAACTACACCAACTTGATGTGAAGAACGCATATCTTCGTGGAGAATTAAAGAAAGAAATCTGCATGACTCCTCAACCTGCCATACAAGTTCCTAAAGGCCGCATATGCCGCCTTAAAAAGGCTCTATGTAGCCTTAAATAATTTCCTCTCATGGACTTCTCTCGGAGCACATGTGATCATTCTGTGTTCATCTGCAAGAAGGTATACTATTTCTTATTATTTATGTGGATGATATTATTATCAAAGGGACTAATGATCACTATATTGCTCTCGTTAAAAGAGAGTTGTCCTCCACCTTCGAAATTAAAGATTTGAGTCTCCTTCGTTATTTTCTTGGAATTGAAATTGCTAGATCTGCTTAGAAGATTATTATTTCCCAACGTAAATGTCCTGGCCTCCTCAATGACATTGGATACCTTGGAGTGAAACCTATGGATAGCCTTGTTGATTTTAACTATGATATACATAAGAATGATTGTCTTGATCTTGAAAGGAAGTTGGGCTTCCAACGCATTGTGGGGAAATTAATTTAACTATTACTAGGCCGGACATCTCTTTTGCTATCAAATTGGTCAACCGATTTATACACTATCCTAAAACTCATCATTATGAAGTTGTTCTTCGAGTTCTTAAGTAGCAATTTCTTTTTTGGGAAAAGGTATTATATATTTAAATCATGGTCATCTTAATATCCATGGCTACTGTGATTGGGGTAGTTCCTCCTCTGTTAGAAGATCTACGGGTTGGTACATTATCTTGGTGGGAAGAAATCTTTTTTCTTGGAAGAGTAAGAAACATAATGTTGTCGCTCGATCTTCTATTGGAGCTGAATATAAATCCATTGCCATTACCATGTGTGAGGTAATATGGGTTAAATCTATCCTAGATGACATAGGGTTCCTGTCCAGGAGGCTATTAAATTACACTGTGATAATCAGACAGCTATCCACATTGCCATTAACCCTATATTTCACGAAATGACTAAACATATAGAGATTGACCGTCACTTTTGTGCGGGCGAAATTTCTAAATAAAAGCATCTCTACTGTGTTAGCCGATATTGGGGCTCAACTGGTTGATATGTTTACCAAAATTATTTATGGAAAAAATCTTCACATGAACTCTCTCATACTGAGAATGCATGATGCTTATGATGTTAGCTTGAGGGGGAAGGGGGTGTTAAAATGCAAGCTGACTTAGACTCACCAAATATTAGGCTTCTCCAATGTAAGAGGCTCGGTGCTCTGCAAGTAAAAGATGAGGAGAATATCAAACCTAAAGGTGCGTTCTCTCCTCTCCAACAAATACTAGTAAATAATTATTTGGCTATCTTCGTTATTTTAGATATTTTCATAATTGTCCAATTGTTGGGGCTTATTAGCAAGTGTCTTTTGTAATCTCTACTTGAGGAGCTTTAGGGCTATGGAATGAATACGTGAGAATTTAGTCTCTCTTCTTCCTCTTAGTTTCTAATCTTTCTCTTACTTTCTCATTTTTCTCTAACCATTGGTAGAAGGATTTTGTAGCTCTTTCAACAAGTTCCCCACCTCTTCCAGCTGCAACAAAGGCTTTTTTGTATTGCTAATTGATTCCTTCTCTATTGTTGGCAACTAACGTTAGCTCAAGTTGGCCGGTCTTACGAGATCTTCCTTCTTGGAAAATGCAACATTGATAGCATTCTCAGTCGCCACAATCTTGATCAGCACGAGATTTCATGATTTTTCTAGTCGTTCTCTTCCAATTACAATTCTTCTAGTCACGCCATAAATCGATCGACGCAAGCACCTCCTTCTCCCATGTCCTCTTCCATCTCCATCGATCAAACCTCCCCGTGTCATCCTCTTCCATCCTTCTATTTCTACATTCTCCACAGCGATCCGTCAGATGCACTGGCCATAGATCTGCAAAAAGAATTCATAGCACCGACTTGAACCTGTAGTTGAGAACTTGGATTCCAATCTAAATCTCCTTCCTCCCTCACCGAGCCAAGCAACGACAACATCCTAGATTCTTGACCACCTCATGGCGCACCATAATAACTCGGAAATTCTTCCCCGGCGTAAAACATGTGGCTTTGGGCATGCACCACCTACACTACATCCAATTGCCCCTTGTTCCACCTACCAGACTTTCCGCCAGAACTGAACCACTACACTTTATTCCATCTCAGCCGGAAACAACATAGAAACCTCTTCCTCTGTGCCAAAGACTTCTTTTTTTTGGAAACTCCATTGGGCTATTGAAGAAGGTGATGGAAAAAGTGGACCAACTCATGGGAGAGGAAGCAACGACAAAGGCACACACCTATAGGTTGAGGAGCAATAACCGACAACCAGAGCGCATGGGCCAACTGACAGCAACCAGTGCGATCCGCCAACTTTCACGTGCTCCACAGTCTTTTTGACAATCACCATTTAACCATTGATCCCTACTGTCTCCATCTAGCAGACCCCGTCTTCAACCATTGAAACATGTTTTCTTCATCTAACATGTCATTCTCTAGTCGCCGATCTCTGTTGTCACTAATGGAGCCACATCTCAAACATCATTTTCGCACTGTAATCGCCAGTCTCCAGTCTCGTCGCTCTCCTCTCCGCACAAGTGACAAGAAGAAGACATAGAATTAGCTCGTGGCCCCTGCTAGTCCAAAAAAATGAAATTCTCCTTTAAGCTTGAGGCAAGATCGTTTGAAGGAAGAATGAAATGTTATGAGCTATGTTAGGGGTTGAGTCTTGGGTCTAGTTAGACTTTATTTATATTTTTGGTAACTTCAACAAACCAAAAAATGCTGTTCTGCTAAGAAAACAACAAAATGCTGATCTGCTACAATCCCAGTCTCTACTTTAATTCCTGAGCCATAAGGAAAGTACCTTCTAATGTCATGGTTAAGGAGCCAATTGAAGTACCCATAGAAATAGGTTGAAGAACTTGCTAAATGAACCCATGGAATAGGAAAAACTACGAGTCACCGGAGCTCATCTGTTGTTACTTCGTTTAAATGCTTTTAGGAGCTGCTGCATTTTACATTTCATTCTTACCTAGGCATTAATCTGTCTGTTAGGCTTGTGGTGTTCTGAGTTTTTCTTTGTAATTATATGCTCCGTTGCTATCAACATATTCTCCATTTACTATCTAAACGTGTTATATTCTTTGTCATCTTCTTATTTGATTATATTCATTTTCTTTCATGGCATATAGGAGTTACTTCTGTTGGAGGATGATATGAAAGCTTTGGAGGAGATTTATCCTCAAGGAGAGAGGGTAAACAAGAATTATTATTATTCTTTCACTAGTTGTAGCAAGTTGTATTATCTATTTTTGAGATGTGTCTAATTCATTTGCAGGCAGAGACTGCTTGGGCGATGACTGTCCTTGGCTACGTTGGGAAGCTTGTACTGGGCGTTGTTGGGTAAGGGTCGGAAAACCATAGACAATTAGATCCTTATTAGAAATATCCACTTAATCCACGCTACCTTTAATGCGCTTACTCTACCTCATTTTCATATGCATATATTAAAAGGTGTTTTCCTTGCCAGAGTTTATAATTGAATGATTGGCCGATTATTGTAACTTGTCTCCATTTTTTGTACCATGGTTTATGTTGTATGTTATGTTTGAACATAAACATATTCCTATCTTGTTTTTTGAAATCAGTAACTTATGCCATTCAGAACTCCGAAAAGCTTGATGTTTTCTGAATAATCTTCCCAGTTTTCCCAGTAATGTTATACATCACCCAAATTTTTCTGTCACTTATTTGATTTCAAGTAAATTTTGGTTCTTGTTTGTTAATCTTGTTTTATCACTCGAACTTGCTTGAAACTTCTATTACCCTTGTGATTTTTTCATATTTGTATGTTTATCTGTTTTATTTGAGATTATGAGTTTTGTCAAATGTAAAAGCCATGCACTCTTACTTCCAGGTTAATTGTTTCAGTGGCTTGGGTTGCTCATATCGTGATATATCTGTTGATCGATCCTCCTCTTTCTCCTTTCTTAAATGAAGTCTTTATCAAACTAGATGATCTCTGGGGTATGCTATGGTGAACTCTTCTCATTAAGCGAACCTCCTTAATTTTTTTTCCTTTCTTGAGATATTTTCTTAATGCCAAACATGTATTATCTGATCAGGGCTGCTCGGTACTGTAGCATTTGCTTTTTTCTGTTTCTACCTCCTGATGGCAGTTGTAGCTGGGGCAATGATGCTTGGGATGAGATTAGTTTTTATAACCATTCACCCAATGAAGTAATTGGCATTTTCCATATGTAGTTGTGTTAGACTTCACATCTCTCTGTTTTCTTACTGACTTTAAACTATGTTTTAGGTGGGGAGCAACCCTGATGAACTCTTTTCTCTTCAATGTGGGGCTTATTCTTCTTTCATCAATCAGGTGTGTATAATGAACTATTTAATAGGTTTGATGATAATAGCTTATGCTTATTCTAATTTGCAATTATGTCTGTACCTCTTGAGTTCACTATGAATCAATCTCGTGAACATGATGACAACTTTATACAAAATCTCTTAGCACAGAAACGTTGAGTATGCTCATGTAGTCCGATCTGGATCTATGCAAGTTTGATATTTCAGGATGTTGCTTTGAGTTGAAGCCAAAGTTGGTGGCTTTGGCAATCTTTCTACTATTAAAAGGCCGTTTGAATCACCCCAAGAGAAAATCTAAGTGATTGAACTTCTACTTGTGATCCATTAATTTATGAATATAAAAATAAAGGTCTATGCCCCTCGTCTTGTTTCTTACTTTTGTTTGAATTTTGTTAGCATTTGATTTCAAATATTGTAGTTGAATAAACCTTTGAATTCAATCTCAGATAATTATTATTTTTGAACTTCCTGTTGTGATCAGAGAGGGGAGTTTTCTATTGTATTTGAATAAACCTTAGAATTTAATTTTAGATAATTATTATTTTTGAACATCGTGTTGTGACTAGTGAGGGAAGTTTTCTATTTTTTCCTAGTATTCTTCAATGGTATGGATATGTCGTATGAAGTTGGTTTACCTTTATGCATAATTTCATGCCGTCCATTGTAGCATTGATGGGTAAATCTAGCTATATAGGAAAATTGCTTTGATAGTACAACACCAAAATATGCCAGTCGGGCAACATAATGTATCTCTGATCATTTATTCCCCCCCCCCCCCCCCCCCCCCCCTATACGCTCCACAAGAGTTCGCATATCCCACCCTACTTTCTTCACTGGAGCTCTTTGATCTAGGTCACAACAATGTATGATGCAAAAATGTGCCTTTTGTCCTCACACGTCTTTCCCCACTCTTCCCCGACCTTTTAGTTAGATGTGTTCCTCTTAGAAACGGAGTAGCTTCTTCTAGAAAAAAGTCTGCTTGTGATCTCATGCATGTCATCCTTGCTCCCTTCCAGTCACACCTGCTAGATTTGAAGTTGGTTGAGTTAATTGTTGATCTTCCTTTTGGATTCCAAGTCCTGATCTTCATGGCCACCCCACAGACGTAAAACTTGGATCCACTAGGACAAGTGAGCATTTTGCTTAATGTTCTTCCATTCCTTTACCTAAATCCTCGTTGATTTAATTTCTCTATTAAATATTAAATATGCAAGAGGTCAATATTCTATTTATTAAGTAGCTCAAGATTTAGTATATTAAGGAGCTCAATATTTTCTTGGTTAATGAGGCATCCAAGAGGCTGCACTGAGGTTTTTGTAGGACATCCAAAAAAGATAAAATAATTCACAAAGCATGCCATGCACGTACACAAGGTAGCGACGTATGGATCCGGATGCCCTTTGGCCATATATAAACATATATGCAAAGTTGCATACCTATGCGAGCCTGCTCAACTAAGTAGCTGCATATGCACACAGACTGCTCGGATGACAAAACAAAACAACAAATCCATCGATTTTAGTTTATTCCCTGATTTGAATTAGTTCTTTATTTAGGGTTCATATTTGTTAGATAATAGCAAATTCTAATATTCTATCTCTATATCTATTTGGGAGGGGCGTAGTAGTGATATGGTAAAACAAGTGAGCAGTCGGCCACAATAAGCTGTAAGCTTGACATCCCCAAGTCTTCTACTTCTCTAGTGAAGCTGTTAGGATCATGATGTCTACTCTTAAGAAAGATAAAAGAAAAATATACCTACTTTGATTGCCAGGATCATTAGCTTTATGACTATTTACTTTGATTGCAGTTTTCACCAAAGTCGCAATTGCTTCTTCCTTCCTTTTTTTTACTCACTGTTGGGAGTGATGTGTGTTTCATCATGGATCATATTCTTCATCACCTCTGCGATTACTTTTGCCTGGATCGTGGTTTTGATAAAGCCGTGATTGCTTCTGCCTCGATCCTTACTAACGCCTCCATAATACCCGTCTTCGTCAAAGCTGAACTCGGTTCTTGTAATTCCTAGAATTAAAGTTGTTTGGGTCTCGACAACAAGGCTGTCAGGATCTCTATCCGGATCGTTCCTGATTTTAAAAATTGATTCAGATCTTACCTAGATCGAAACTAGTGCTTCTCTATTCGGGATCGCGATCTAGATCGTAGGATCGTTAGGATCACAATCTTGACCCCGCGCCTAACGATCTGAATGCGATATAAAAAAATGGCCTTGTGATTATTTCCGCTTCAACGCTTCCCCTTCCCGCCCCGCACCTTAAGTTTTACCGTAAAACGGAAACGAAACCCTATTTCCTCTCTTGCCCCGTCTCGTATTTCTGCGTGTCTCTGCCGAAGCCTACCGCGACCTTCGACTTCTTCCCTTCATCAAGACAACCTCCAACCTCTGACCGCCGATGTATTCACTTCATCTGCTTTCCAAGCGAGTAGGCCGACTAGTCTTGAAACTGAGAACTTCTTCTGGAGGCTATTTTGTGATTGTGATTTTGAAGATTCTGAGATTTTTGGTTCAAGAAAACAAAGAGTGGTGTGCATTTGCTTTAACTGTTGTTCTTCTTTAGTAATATCTACTTTACGATGGCAATTTGTTCAATTATATATTATTGAATAATTAGCTTTTTGATTCTGAGCTTTTTCATTCTTAGTTTTTTGGTTCAAGAAGCCAAAGATAGGAGTGCATTTGCCGATTCCTTCATATATTTTTGATATAGTAATATTGTAATAGTCTATTTAAAGACAATGATCCTTAACTCATGCTGTAGGCTTTAGAATTTATTTTTTCTCAGAATTGATATCAAGTGAAGAGAAACACATCTAGTTTTTAGTAAAATGGTTGAAATACAAATGATGTCCTGCTTCAAAACCTCATTGTTGTATTCCTTACATTTTTAATTTCAACAAAATTTGTGCAATCATTCTAGATTATGAGGCACTTTCAAAGAAGTATTTCCATTTTTCAATTTTGTTTTGAATTTTGATTTATGTAACTTTAGCGTGTTCCCTTTAAATTGTATTTCCTTTTTTTGCTACCATTAGATGTTTGCTTCGGGTTCAGGTACCAATCCCATTGGAAAAAGTCCCGCAAGAATACTTTTGGTTCAAGAAGCGATCCAGGCTGAGAGCATGAGATTGAGATTGATAATGCAATAAAAAAGTGCATTGTAAATATTGTTAATTTATTAGATCTGGTGGAATACAGATTGAAACATCATTTGGCAGAGACTAAATTTAATGTAGAAGCATGCATAAAAGTACATGAGAATGTGAGAAATTACTTTTTCAGTATTCTTCAAGCTCATGAAGAGGTGGCTCTAAAGAAGAGAAGGAATGTTAAGGAATATCTACTTGATTTTGAGGTTGAAGTGGGACAATTCAAAAAACAACAAAGAAAGGAGCCAATGGAGTTTTTTGTTAGAAAAACGAGCCAATCTACAGTTAATCATATTTTCAAGAAAGATGTACGTGAAAAGACATGTCAACATACTGCTCGTTTTTCTATACACGTGTTATTCCATTCAATTGTGTGAAGAACCCCGAGTTCATAAACATGATTGAAGTAATCAGCCAACACGACCCTGGAATGTAACTATCTTCTTATAATGATGTTGGAGTGAAATACCTAAAGCAAGAGGTGGATAGAACTCTGGAGTTACTAGAGGAGTACAAGGCGGAATGGAAAAGAGTTGGTTGTACAGTTATGTCTGACCGATGGTCAGATATGAAAAGGTGATCCATATGTAACTTCTTGGTGAATAGCCCAAAAGGCATGATGTTCTTGACATTCATAGATACTTCAGATATCTCTAAAACATCAGATAAAGTTTTCCAGATGTTAAATGACGTTGTGGAGAAGATTGACGAAAAAATTATTGTTCAAGTTGTAACAAATAATGCTTCAAACTACAAGGCGGTTGGTCAAAAGCTGATGAAAAAGAGAAAAAAACCTATATTGGATGCCATGTGCGTACATTACATTGATTTGATTTTAGAAGATTTTAAGAAAAAGATAGAGCTGCATAAATTGACGATAACAAAGGGTAGAAAGTTAACAACATACATCTACTATAGAATTTTGCTTCATACTTGGTTGGTTGATTCTACGAAGGGGAAATAATTGATCTGACCTGTAGTCATTCTGTTTGCAACAACTTACTTTATCTTGAGATGCCTTTTTGAGAATAAAGGTGGTTTGACGACGATGTTTACTTCTGCAAAGTGGAAGTCCAGTAGTTTTGCTGGTTCAAAGGAGTGGAAAACTATTCAAAAAATAGTTTTGAATTCAGGTTGATTTTGGTCTTATATTACGTTATGCTTGAAAACATCACTTTCACTCATCAAAGTACTTAGAATGGTTGATTCATAGGGCCCTATGATAAGATTCATATATGAGCAGATGGATAGAGTGAAGGAAAAGATTCATATTAATTTTGATAACATCAAGAAAAAGTAAGTGATTTAATTATTTTAGATTGAAGTGTCGTATTTTTTTTGAATCTAGTGTCAACATGAAGTACTTATTCTGTGTTATATTGTATATATGAGCCAATATGGTCCATCTAATACACGACTCACGATGTGAGACTAAACCAACAACGTCTAATGACTATAATAGACCGACATAATAATATCAAACTAATAATCTCAACACTCCCTCTCAAGCTGGAGGGAAAACCTCCAGCTTGGAAACATCAAATAACGACAAAGGAGGTAGGCGATGTGGGACAGAATATCAGACGAGCCACCGGGGAAAAACACCAAACCGGGGAATCAAACCAGTGACATAGCCACACACGACGCAGATCCACACACGACGCAGACCCACACACGACACAGGACCCACACACGACGTTGACTCGCTGAAAACCGGTCAACCAACATCACCTACACACACAACATGCAGAAGGGAACCAACGATGTGGAGCAAATCATCAAACGAGTGATCGGGTATAATCCGTCGGGGATAATCCGAACAAAGGGCGGTCCCACACGACACAATCCCGCACGATACGGTCCCACACGACACAACCCGCTGAGATTAGAACACCAACATCAATCGCGTCCCCAACACTACCAATCGAAAGAAATATGGGGAGACACAAACACCATACGACAAGCCTAGGGGCCATGTGAAATGAAGGCGAAAGGTCAGGAAAGATCATCCGAGTCGCCTTCGTCCCAATCACTCCCCCTCACGTGAAAAACACGTGCATATAGGCATAACAAAAACATGAAGTAAATACAATAATAAAAAACACAGACAAATGCCTGAAAAAACACACAACAACTTCAACTTTGTCGAGAGACCGGCAACCCGAAAGCGGCTAGAGAAGCGGACAGCAGGATCCATATCCCCGGTGAGCAGAGAGACTGAGCCAGAAGGTCTGCTGCAGGAGAACAACAACGACAGAGGAGCTCGACCAGAAAAAGGGAGCACTGGGAGCATTCAAGAGCTCGACCGGAAGGAAGAAGAGGCTCAGGTGCAGCAGCAGTAAGTGCTCGATCAGAAGACAGGAACAGGAACCAGGATCGAAGGAGTGGATTAGATAGCATCGACGAAGTCTGGATGTCGATGGGATCTGCGAGACGAGAGGCAGACACACTTGAGGAAAAAAACAGGCGCCGATCCCTCTAGCAGCAGCCGGACGAGACGAGATCGTAGTCGGACGATGAGAGAAACTCCAGCGACGCAGGTGACGACGGGATCACAGGAGAAGAGCAGCGGAGGGGTTAGCGGGATTGTCTGGATAGGAAAACCGGATCGACGGGAGCTACGATTGAAATCGGCGCACGTAGTTGCCGAAGCCGCCGAGGACGAGTATGTCGCTGGAGATCGGGAGAATCGCGCGAGAGAGGGAGAGAGAGCGAAAAGCACACTGTCAACAGAAATCAGAGGCAATCGGGCCCTTTGTCGACGGGTTCGTCGAGAGGAAAGGAGTCCACTCCCGCTGATGGAATCATACGACCATTCCGTCGACGGGAGCGGGAGGGGAGCAACTCGACAGAGGCTTTAGCAGCGCAGGACGGGATCAATTCGTGAGGAAAAGGCTGAAGCAAGTGGCAGCCATGGGAATGAAAAATTTATGGTTTTCAGAATCAGGAAAAATTAACCTGGCTCTGATACCATGTTGAATAATAAAGAGGAAAATACTTGATGCTATTATTCATTCACTTAGAGGTATTATATAGGAGTTACAACAATATCTAATGCATGACTCACGATGTGGGACTAAAATCAACAACGCCTAATGACTCTAATAGACCGACATAATAATATCAAACTAATAATCTCAATAGTCTTAATTTATGAATGTTGTCGAATCCTAAATTTAGTAGTGCAAGAAGGTCGGATGACTCCGTCAATAAATTGGGTAACCAAGATATTTCCCGCAGTGAGTGCTTTAAATACCTGGGATCGATAATTCAAAAAGATGGAAGTGTAGATAAAGATGTGATACATAGAATCCAAGCAGGTTGGTTGTGGAGAGGCGCGTCTTGGATCTTATGTGATCGTAAAGTACCATTAAAACTTAAAGGCAAGTTTTATCGTACTGCAATTAGACTAACAATGCTATACGGTTCTGAGTGTTGGGCAGTGAATGGTGTACATGAGCAAAAATGGGAGTTGCGGAGATGAGAATGCTTAGGTGTATGTGTGGTCACACGAGACTGGATAAAATTAGGAATGAATGTATCAGGGATAAGACAGGAGTGACGCCAATTGTAGAGAAGATGCGAGAAGCTCGTTTAAGATGGTTCAAACATGTACATAGGAGACCATTAGAGGCACCTGTTAGGCGTTGTGAGAGTTTAGTCACTAGACATGTTAAACGGGGGAGGGGTAGACCAAAAAAGACTTGGAATGAAACTATAAGGAAAGACATGATGTACTTAGGCATTAGTGAGACTATGATTAAAGATAGGGCGCAATGACGACAGAGGATCCATATAGCCGACCCACTATGGTGGGATAAAGGCTTGAGTGTTGTTGTTGTTGTTGTTGTCGAATCTTACGATCTTCGATCCAATCCAACCTCGAAATGATCCCACCTAAGATCTAGATCCTGACAACCTTGGTCGACATTTCATACTAGTTGTTCGCTTAGGTATTTGATGGCTCTAAAGTTTTTCGGTTACTCTTTCAGTGAAATGCAAAATTTTGTTTTCTTTTGGTGATTATTTTGGATTAACCTTATGATAGTGGAATGAATCTCTCCCCTGGTTCATTCCTGGATACTGTGTTAGTACTTATTTGAGATGCATCACTATCTCTACCATTCTTGAGTCCCATATGTCAAATACAATGACTGTGAGTATGTTTGATTTCTTCGGTTCAGTTCTACTTATGTTGATTCTTGTAATCCTTATGTTCATCTACCACATGAACCCGGGTCATTGATTCTAGTGCTTTAAACTGTGGTAACCCGAAGAATGTTTCTATTATGTCTATCAATGTTTCTCTCTCATCTATTCAACTTATTGAAGATTCCACTTCTCATGGAAAGGACATTGTAATTATTGTCCCACACCCTGATTTAGTACTAACGCACTACCCACAATCTATGAAGCACTGATACTTCCTTGAGGGTCACGTACCCGTACCGGATACGTATCTTTCTGAAGTAAACAAAAGATTTCTGCGTGTCTTTTAGAAAAGAAAAATTACCCAGAAATGCAACTAGCGATGCTTATTTATTATAGTAACAAAATGTACTTCAGATTTAAGTATCTTTTTTCGTTTAAACTATAAATAATTTGATTTAAATTTTATCATTTTATTTTTTTACTATATATTTAAAGATTAGATGTTTTAGATTGGTACTGTTTCTACTTGTTTAACATGAATTTTTCTATGTTTAATATTCTGACTGATAAACATCCTTAAATTTGAAATGATTATGAATATTTTTGTTTGAGAACTTCATATTATATTGCATTAACTATGAATTTGTACTTCAATCGGTGATTTATGCAATTATGCTTGATGTTTTATTATTTTGAGGACTTTTAATTACATTTGTGAGATTATACATATAGATTTATTATATTTAATACAACCTATCCCGGCGCACCCGTATCCTTATTTCTTAAATTTTGGCGTACCGCCGTACCGGGTATGTATCGTACTCGGTACTCGTATCAGTGCTTCCTAGCCCACAATCATGTATGTATTTACGTTTCCTTTCAGTAAGGCCTTAAATCGTTCATTTACCTTGATGTTTGTGTTTTCTGGACCTGACTACTAGGATGGTGTTTGGTGCGAGAGATTCTGCCTTCATTTGCCCCCCTCTGCTAGTGGCAGCCTGTTCTGGAATCCTTCCCTGGATGGAGAGTACACAGACTTGATTATTTGGACATTGCATCCCTTACCACTTGTCACACATTTACATTTTATTTACAACTTCTCGCCCAACATAGACATCCATCCCTCTCAAGAATAAGTTGATGATTTATCTCGCATTATTTGGATGTTTTATTATGTAATTGTTTAAATGTATATATATTTTTTACAGAAGTTTATGTTTCAAAATAAATTAATTACAATCACTAGAACCCTTAAGAGTGATAATGCACCCGAATAAAACATCATAAGTTATTTTGTAATTATCTACCCGTCCATGGAATCTTCCTTGAAATTTCTTGTGCTCACACCAATGTTATCAACATCGGATGTTGGTAACAATATTGGATTGAGTTTTATAATATCGGATGTCGGAGACATGTCAAAAATATTTTAAAATATTGAATTTCCGTATCTTAGAACTAAAATATATTTATATATATACTATATATATTAAATTAAATAATATATTTTTTCTATCTTTAGGTGTAACAACTTTCACCTTAGCCTTTACTATATCCTCGTATAGTCAGATCATAGAAGGCATGCCACCATCTGATGCACAAAGCAGTGAGGCGGCTTCACTATGCGAAAGATAGAACTAAGATATGAGAATGAGGTTGCAAAGATTTAGTTTTGCTTTATGAATTTTATTTTAACTTTTAACCTAAGTCGGCTAATGAAAAACCAGCAATTTTAACTAAAAAATGAAAAATGAAAAAAACTGGTTGTATTTTGTTATAGCGCACCAAACTGATTTCATAAAAAAACTGACGCATCGACTAGTATTTTTCTAAACACCATAGTTGATGTATACACAAACAATTTTCATTTTACTCCAAAAAAGGCACGTCCGACATGTTTGGCGACATTTAAAACACTAGCTCACTCTCTTGCTCAAAGCTAGGTAGCTTACAAAAATAATTGACATCTCCTTGAAGTTACCTGCTCTGTGATATTCCAAATGATTGTTATCAAAATCTATTGGGTCGGTACCACTCTTACAAAGGCATCACTTGATAAATAGAATGTCTTCCTCCGTTTTCAATCATCAAACACCATATAAAACACTTTTATCATATAAAGAACCATTTCATCTTTGATGTCATACTTTTGTACGAGCTTTCTTAACAATTGGGTAACGAGGCAGATAAGTTAGTTCCCAAGGCAATCAAATGTGTCTTTTTGGGTATTCCAGGGGTGAGAAACAGTGTAATTGTTATACTCCCTTTTTTAATCACCATTCAAAGTGATTTAACTCAATCACTAAGGAGCCGCCATAGTAATGGATCAATTATCCTCTCCGATGATGTGAATTACATGAGGAGATTTTTGTAGTGTGCCTTCCGATCATTCACACATATTCTCGCAAAATAACATGAAAACATGTTGTATTTGTTTCTCTAGATTCACCCCGGCTAATCTGAATCCTTGTTAAAATGCCCTAATCCCACTTTTGATCTCTCTATGCCTTTTGTAAAGGTCAACGACCATGTACTCAACACCGAATTGCTAACTATATCTCTTATGATTTTTTGTCTATAAAATATCATGCATTTTTTATTCAAAATGTCCTCTATTAGTGTTCTTAAAATAGTTCATTGGGCTATATCTAGCCCGGGATGGAAAAAGACAGCAATGGAGGAAATGTGTGTGTTAGATGTTGTTGACACTTTGTAAGAGATAAACTATGGAATGTGTTATTGCAACTATGCACGTGATGAAAGACCATTAATTGTTAGACATCTTTACTAAGGAATTAACATGCAATCACATCAGTTATATCAGGGACAAGCTAACGTACTTTTGAACATCTTAAGTCAAGTTTGATGGGAAGTTTTAGAATAGTAATTTCTATTTCATATATCTATTTAGGAAAACCTATAACTGTGTAGTAGTCTATATTGTATATAAAGAAATGCATGCCTTGTAATGCATGACCCATCAGGCTAATTTCACCCATCCATTTCTTTTCCCCCGGTATTTTCACTTTCAACGCCAATAAGGCCAATTTATATATATTAAAAAAAAAACCAAGATATACAACTGTAAAGAGGACTGATGGAAGGAACAATTGACATCGTATACCACAAAAAGGTGGGCCAATGGAAGCGAATACAACTGGCATCCTGTAAATATTTGAAACAAAGTGATCAAAATTTAGCAAATAAATTCAAATTCAAATTGAATGTTATTGGTTATTAAGTAGAAACTTAAAAAATACTTTTTATATCTATTACTATATGAGCAGTCGTGCATGAGGTCCTCTGGCACCAGTAGCAACAACACCCTCTATCTCCCGTGTAAATTTTTTTTCGGATGACAATGGGTACTATTGCTGCTTGTGTGCGGGAGATCACAATTGCTTTTATTAAAATATAAGTGAGTTGTCGCTAGTGGTAAGCTAAGTTGTAAGCTCGATTTCCTTGAATCTTTTACTCCTTCGATGTAATCGCGGGGACTGTGATGCCTCATTGTTGGGAACATAAAGGAGAATGGTACCCATGTTTTCCTGTCTACAATATCGAATTCCTAAAGTATTTGGGGATCTATTAGTTAAATTATAATTAGTATAATGGGAATTGATGGCGAAGATTTTCCACGTCCATTGGTTTATCATGATGATGATGCAAAGATATTATTTTTATCTCACCTACTTATTTTGTAAATATATTTTATTTTGACTATAAATAGACATTATGTAATCCAATTAATTTCACCTTCCAATTTAGAAGGAAGAGCCAATCATTGGATTCAAGAAACTAGATGAATACATTTGAAAAACTTATTTCCTCTAATATGGCATCTCCAACACAGTCACCACCGTTAGTTGATCTGTGCTTAAGGAGGTATCAAATAGATCTTACTACTACAACACCTTTAAGGTTGAGGTAATTATAGTTAAGGTGATCTTTTAAATGTACTTCATTCTGTGCATTATTTTGAATCTATACTCACATGCTTGGTGTGAATATACAATGAAAGTTAGACGATAGGTGATGCAAGACCAGATTATAGGATTTGACATTGACCTTCATTTATATGAATGCAAATAGATAACAATCATTGCATTGAAATAACGACTAACCATGCTCTAATGCAATGCACTTAAATTTGTCACTCATGCAAGGTTCCGACACAAGTTTAATTAACAAACAAATAATTTAAGTTCGCGTAAACAATCACAATTAATTACAAGTAATTTTAATTAGGCTAACAAATAATAATCACATGTTAATGGAAGTGCTAAAAGTAAGTACAGGATGAAAAAAATCTCACACCCTTACTGAAATTAAAGATGTAAATACTCACGGTCAAATATTGCTAAAACATACACAAATGTTCATACCATATAAAGAAATTTGAAAAAAAAAAGTGACTCGCTGAGTAGGTAGTTTGGTTGCAAAATGGGCGAAGTATGGGAGTTTGGGTAGTGATAGGAGAGATGTGTGTGTTTTAATTGGTGGTTAACCGGGGGGGGGGGGGGGGGGATGAGAAATTTTAGGGGTATTAGTGATATCTGTATTTTAGTGGCAGGAGGGTTTCCAATGAGGAGTTCAGCTTTCGGAGAGGGATACTATTGATGGTGGGGATTTCTCTTTCCGACGCGTGGAGGTCGGCCACTATAGAGGGAGTAGGGTGGCAACGGAGAGGGGATGGAAGTTGTAAGGGTTCCTGGAATGGTTGCGGGATGTCCGTTGGATAATGAGGAAGCTGACCCTGGCATGGTTGGAGTTTGCGGTGGCTGGATAAGAGAGTAGGGGTGCCAATGGTAGTAGAAGACGGAAGAGTAGGGGAACTGGTTGCGGTAGTCGCTGGTGATGGGAGTAGCTAAGACGGGGCATTACAGTCGATGGAGTCAGTGACGACTAGGATTGAACTGGTAAGAAAATCTATAGTTGAAGGATGGACAAATAACGACGACTGCAGGGAAGGAGTTGCCTACCAGGTCGGCTACAGGATTGGGGGGGGGGGATAAATCTTAGCATCAATACCTAGGTGGTTGCGATTTCAGCATTGGATGGGGACCAAGAGTTTGGATCTTTGATTCTCAAACTTCTCAATACTTAAAACTCACATAAAAATGATGTAAATAGACTCATATTTTGGCCAATTATCTTGATTTGACCAAATTGCTTTTTACGACATTACTAAATCTCAAAATACAACATGGAAAATTAAACAAAAAATAAAAATATGAAAAATTGATCCCATCGCATATGTTGACTATAATCGTCATGATGATGATCCTACAACCATCAGTATGGTGAATCGACCATGAACGGGTTTTGATGCGTGGCCTCAGAGTGACGCGGTTGATCCCCATAAATATGCAACTTTCCTCAGAAGTTTGTTGAATGAGAAGTTTGTTTATGAAATATGTGGCATGGCTTAATGAAAATCTTCATGCATAACTTAAATTGATCCAAGTTATTGTTGTCCTTAAAGCCAATGCAAAAGCACTTGTTATTGACGAGAGGAATCATTTCTTCTTTCATATTTGTCAAAAGGAATAGCCTTCCATAAGGAAAAGAAAATTGAAAGCTCAAATACAGAGGAGGAAGATACTAGACATTTTTGCAAAAAATGCAAAACCAAGGATTACCGATATCTCATCCAAGGCAACAAAAGAATGAATAACACAGTTACACATATACTACTCTATGAGGGTCATTGTATATAACTTGAGTTTTATTGATGACCTTGAGTTAGCACAAAAGCTAATCTTCTCAGATTGGTCGAAATGACCGACATTCCATAAAAGAGATGATTCAAAGATCTGAAATAAAGGAGAAAGATAATAAACTGCTTGCAATCTTTGCAAAAGGCAAGGTTATAAACCCAACGATTGCTAGCATGATCTATATGCAGAGGAAATACTAATCGAATATCAATAGAAGTTGTAAAGGAAGGGTATCCATGGAAGGTCCTACTTTCACCTTATTAATGCTTCCATATTCTAATGATGAGTTTGGGGACAAATTCCTCTACCTCAAAGGCCAAATGAAAAATGGCCTTGTTGGGGTTTATCATGTATATTAATAGTGGGGAAAATTTTTGGTCTCGTATACCATGGCTGAAAATTTTTGGTTTACCACTATCTCACATCCTAGACCTTATCCTTTGAATTAGTTTTGGAAGAGTAATGTCTTTCTTGTGTCTAGGCGCGTACTTTGATGTTTGCTTTTTATAAAGAGTATATAGATGCGGTTTTATGTGTAGTACCATTGAATCCATGTCATGTAGTATTAGGGCAGCCCGGTGCACAAAGGCATCCCCGCGCAACGAGGGTCCAGGGAAGGGTCCCACCACAAGGGTGAAATGTAGGCAAACCTTACTGTTAGGAGATTTGGGAGAAAACTTAGTACCTCACATAGAGGTCTCACCCTTTATTTATACTAAGCATGAGTGAATATGAAGTGGTGGTACACGGTGTGGGACTAATATGTCTAATAACAATATGACTCGTAACACTCCCCCTCAAGTTGGATCATGGGAACTTCCCAGACCCAGCTTGTTACATATATAGTTCATTCGAGTCCCCGTAACCCCTTTCGTAAGAATGTCTGCAACTTGATCTCCGGTCTTCACATGCTTTAGCGAAACAAGGCCTTCTTCATACTTTTCTCTAACAAAGTGGCAGTCGACCTCTATGTGCTTTGTGCGTTCATGAAACACGAGATTCGTGGCTATCTGGATTGCAGCTTGATTGTCACACCATAGAGGAGTGGGATCTTGAACGGGATACCCAATTTCACTGAGAATCTGCCTCACCCACATAATCTCAGCAACAGTGTGGGACATAGCCCGATATTCTGCCTCAGCACTAGATCTGGCAACTGTGGTTTGTTTCTTGCTCTTCCAAGAGATAAGATTGCCGCCCATAAAGACAGTGAATCCCGTGGTTGATTTTCGGGTGGCTAAGCATCCTGCCCAGTCAGAGTCACTGTATGCCTCTAGATCGGAATGGCCTCGACTTTTGTATGATATTCCCAAACCAGGATCCTTCACGTATCTGATAATCCTGAGAACGGACTCCCACTGAGACATAGTTGGAGCCGCCATGAACTGACTGACCTTACCAACCGCACAAGCAATGTCCGGACGAGTCATGGTGAGGTAGTTTAATTTTCCAACAATTCTACGGTACTTCTCTGGTGATTCAAAAGGTTTGCTTTCGGCATGAAGACTCTTTTCCCCTGGTTCCAGCGGAGAATCCATATGGCCACAGTTAGCCATCCCAAGGTCCGATAGAAGATCAAGAGCATATTTTCGTTGGCAAATAAAGAGAGAGTGATCATCATGAACCACCTCAATCCCAAGGAAATACCGCAATGGGCCCTGATCTTTTGTTTGGAAATTAGAGTGTAAGAATGCTTTGAGATTTGATATTCCTGCTGAGTTGCTGCCTGTGATAACAATATCATCAACATATACCAGTAGCAGAATAGTACCAGCCGAGGAGTTCTGATAAAAGAGGGACGAGTCTTTAGTACTCTTGGTAAGCCCGAACTGGGTAACAACAGCTCGGAACCGAGCAAACCAAGCCCGAGGGGATTGTTTCAATCCATATAAGGATGCTAGGAGGCGGCAAACCTTGTGTCTCTCCCCCTCAGCAACGAACCCAGGAGGTTGTTCCATATAAACTTCCTCATCCAGGAGCCCGTGGAGAAAAGCATTCTTAATGTCCAACTGGTGTAAGGCCCACTGTCGGAAGGCAGCAAGTGAAAGGAGTATTCGAAGTGAGGACATCTTCGCAACTGGAGCGAATGTTTCATCATAATCCACGCCATAGGTCTGAGCATAACCTTTGGCAACCAGACGGGCTTTTAGGCGATCCAGAGAACCGTCTGCATTCACTTTGACAGAATATATCCATTTGCATCCAATTGCCTTTTTGCCGGGAGGTAAGGGAACCAGGTCCCATGTATTGTTTTGTTGGAGAGCAGTCAATTCGTCATGCATGGCTGCCGCCCAGCCAGGAGAAGCTTTGGCCTCTGCCATGGTCGATGGTAGATGATATCGATCAAGAGTGCAGCGCTCTATGAGAAGCAGACAAGCCCTGGTAATAGTGAACATAGAGCGGTTGCTCCCGACAAGTCCGAACTCCTTTCCGGATTGCAATAGGAACCTCTGGGCTAGATGGCGGAATAGTACCGGGTTCTTCTGGAGGAACAGTCGTCGCATCATCGGTAACAGAGGTAGGCTGAGGTGGTGGCACTACTGTACTAGCAGAAGAGCGACGGGAGTAAACTTGCCCCCACAGGGGGGACAACAGATCAGTAGGGGAAATGATAGCAGGTTCATGCCTAGGGACCAAGAGAGCATCAAGAGAGGGATCAGGATGAGAGGATCCAGGAGAGGGATAAGGGTCGGACTCCCGGAAGACGACATCCGAAGAAAGGATGTAGCGGCGGAGATCAGGAGAGTAACACCGATATCCTTTAGTGGTCCGAGAGTAGCCGAGGAAGATACATTTCAAGGCACGAGGATCAAGTTTGGAGACAGAGGGACGAGCATCCCGAACATAGCAGACACACCCAAATACCTTCAAAGGGAGGAGGGGACCGTGATGGTCAGAATAGAGAGTGTGGTAGGGTGTCTCCCCCTGAAGGATGTGAGTTGGAAGATGATTAATAAGGTGTGCAGCAGTAAGAACGACATCCCCCCAGAAGTGTTTGGGTACGTGTTTGTGGTGGAGGATTGCCCGGGTGACTTCAAGGAGATGCCGATTTTTGCGCTCGGCAACACCATTTTGTTGAGGGGTATCCGGGCAACTGGTTTGGTGGATTATGCCTTTGTCAGAAAGAAAGGTAGACATAGACTGAGATAGGTATTCTCGGCCATTATCAGTACGAAGACACTTAACACGTACAGAAAATTGAGTAAATATTTCATTCCATAAATGTTGAAAAATAGAAGGTAGCTCAGAACGATTTTTCATTAGATAGACCCAAGTCATACGAGAAAAATTATCAATGAAAGTGACATAATACTTGTGCCCTAACAAAGTAGGAACAGGACACGGTCCCCAAACATCTGAATGAAGTAAATCAAAAGATGCAGAAGCACGAGCATCAAGACGAGGACTATAGCTAACTCTGTGGAGTTTAGCAAACATACAAGACTCACAACTAAGAGTGGGAACTTTCCCAAGCTCCGGATACAGACGACGCATGACCTGCATAGATGGATGACCATGACAATAATGAAGATCCAGATATTTGGTGGAGGCCGCGGTACAGGCAAGGTGGGAAACTTCGTCCAGGACATAGATGCCACCACGCAGCTTCCCTCTACCAATAATACGGCTCGTCGACTGTTCCTGAAAAATGCAACCAGAAGTGGTGAATATAGCAATACAATTCAAATCATTTGTAAGCTTACTAATAGACAGTAGATTGTAAGCAGACTGAGGGACATGCGCCACCGAGGAGAGTGTCATATCAGGTGTCACATTGCAGCTACCAAACCCAACAATAGGGACCATGGAGCCATCAGCCACAGTAATTGACGCTCCGCTATGAGGTTTGTAGGAGTGTAAGATACCTGAGGAACTAGTCAGGTGATCAGAAGCACCAGAATCCGCCAGCCACTGGACCGGCCTCTGGGAGGTACAAACAGGCTGAATGGTTTGAGCCACAGCCGCACTAGGAGGTGGTGAGTCAATCTGGAGAGCCTGCAAGCGTCGGTACTCATCCTCGGAGATTTCAACAGTTCTCGATCCCGGAGGTACAGAAGTAGAGTCAGCCAGGTGTGCCGACCGAGGTGGAGGAGGTTTGGAGGCCCAGTCTGGCTTCCCATGAATCAGCCAACATGTATCCTTTGTATGTCCCCGACGCCCGCAATGCGCACAATGCCTTGCGTCGGTGTCACGACCACGGCCAGAGCGGCCCCCCCCGACTACTTCCCCTTCCTCCTCGTGAAGCAAGAGCCATCGACTCGCCGGCGGAAGTATGTAGAGCGGATGACGAAGTACCGATGGAGCCAGCCTTAGTAAACCGATGGTACACACTAGCAGTCTGAAGGGTAGTAGGGCTCGCCAGCATTTCAGTCTTCGTTGTGGAGAAGTGAGGATCCAATCCATTCAAAAGCCAAAGAAGCACCAGGTGTTCGCGTTGAGCCTGATGACCTTCCCTAGTAGAGGGAATCTCCCAAAGGTCTAAAATCTCATCAGCCAGAACCTTCCATTCGACAAAGTACTCGGTAACAGGACGCGCGCCCTGTCTCAGGTCAGCTATCTTGGGGAAGAGTTCACCAAGCCGAGAGAGGTTGTTCGCCTGAGAGAACATCATGTGAAGAGTGTCCCATAGTTCTTTGGTGCTGTCGCAGTTTTTGCACATTTGCTGGACAGATGGATCCATGGAACTCAGGAGAAGAGCAAAGATACGGCAATCATCACTATACCAGTCATCATATTCGGTACTCCCCAAGGCATGAGTTGGGAGACGAGTAAGGTGGTGAGTACGTCGGATGCCTGCAAGAGACATAGTAACCCCCTTCTTCCATAATTGGAAATTGGAGGAGGTAAGGATAGTAGTTGCAATCCTCGCGTTGGGAGGAAAGGTATTTGTAGAGTCCCCTGCAGGAGCAGTGGTCGAAGGAGCAGCGGTCGAAGGAGCAGCGGGAGGAACAGAGGAGCCCATTGCTACGATTAGCAAAAACGAAGGAGGAAAAGAGCGGATTGGACGTCCGAAAAGGCTGCTTCGAGGCCGGCGTTAGCGGCGCAGACGAGAAGGGGCGACAGGAGACAGCCGGCAACGGGACATCAGGTGTCGCTGGAGCAGACAGGCTGTCAAGGCACGATAGGTTTTACGCATCGTCGCTGGAGCGGCTTTAGGTATCGCTGGCGACGACTTTACGCATCATCGAGGCGACGACTTTACGCGTCGACAGGGGCGTCGTTGAGGCCGCCTGCCGTCGATGTCGCTGGAGACGCGCGCGAGCGGGCGAGAGCAGGCGAGGGAGACGAAGAAGAGTACAGAGCGTGCGCGAGCGGGCGAGAGCAGGCGAGGGAGACGACGCGTGGACGGAGCGGACGAGAGAAAATCAACGGGAAAACCCTAACCGTGCTTTGATACCATGTTAGGAGATTTGGGAGAAAACTTAGTACCTCACATAGAGCTCTCACCCTTTATTTATACTAAGCATGAGTGAATATGAAGTGGTGGTACACGGTGTGGGACTAATATGTCTAATAACAATATGACTCGTAACACTTACCATGCATTTTTGCAAGAGGCTGCATCATTACGGGAGAGAGAAGTTTTAATATTTTCCGGTCTAATGTTCCATTAGAGGATCCTTACATGGTGTTGAGAATCCTTTTCTTACAGTAAAGTACTAATGCCACTTCAGCATCATTTCGCCCAAAGGGAATGTAAAAGATAAACAAGATGTAGAGGAGTAAGTCTAATCACAGGAGGAGGAATATGACTAAAATAGATCTCTTAGGAGCAAATGGTGCATAAAAAAGAATTTATTCTCTATCACTTAGTCTCCAACCATATATGAGGAGGTTCTAGATCTATATCACTGCTCTCTCTTTGCACACATTCCAATATAGGTCACCCTTATCTAAGTTGTCTCTCCAACCCGAATCTCTTAATGGAACAACCAATATTCTCCACCATAAGCCATAAATTCTAATTCCTACAGATTCTCAATCTTCCATCCTCTTTTCTAGAATAGGATGTGATCATAATGAAATTGTGTTTTGGTGTTCGATCTATTCTGTATCACAAGCTTGGTATCCTTTTGAAAAAGGTTAGCATGGTGTAGAGGCGCATAATAGATCGATATAAACGTCATGAGTTGTCCCGCAATAAAACCAGTTGTTGTTGATACCTCTTTCTTGGTTCCTTCTTCCATAACCCGAGTTCGGAGAAGGAAGAGATAAGAGGGCCCTGTGGAGAATGTGGTCAAAAATTCATAATAGAGCCCGTTGTAAAATAACTTGGTATATTTACTAATTTGTGGGATGCTATGTAGCACGGGGACTAAAACGGGATGCACGATACGAAATGAATATGAGAAACGTGTTTTAAAAAAACAAGGATACGTGATACATTTTTTATTTAAAATTAATTATTTTAATATAAGTATTAATTAATATGAAAACAAGACAACTAACAAATTAAGTGTACATATCTTCAATTGTAAAGACTACAACATAGACGATACATGAAAATCAGGACTTCAAACTTATATTATATATAATATATCATTCGCATTTCGTATAATGCTATAAGAAACATTTCATATAATGCTGTAAGAAATGTAGAAAAGATTCAAGGAAACAAGCGCTATAAAGACCAATGTACCACATGTCCGCAACAATAACATCATTACATCAATTGATTAATGTTTCTTTACATTCACATGCAAAATATTAATAGTCTAAAAATTAAACATTCTCTCCAGGAGTATCAGCTTCATCATCTTCTTCTTCCACAATCGAGAGCTCCAACCTTGGTTCATCGAGCGATAAATTTGCTATCTCAAGTGTACCTACATCTTTAAATGACTCAAAGCTATAGCCCACAATATCCCGCAATCTAGACTTTCCTTCATTGTATTTTTTATCTCAAGTGTAGCTACATCTTCTTCTTGGTGCGCGCAGTCTTAAACTAGCGTGCCCGTGCGTTTCTCGTATCCAATACGCGTTCGAGTTGATACATGAGATATTTTAAGTATCCGTGCTTTATGGTGGGATGTTTCCTATAAAGTTGAACAATAAAGTATATCAAGTTATAAAAGAGGCCCGTTAATATGTATATAATGAGGTAGGTCATGAGTTTCAAGAGCACCCAGTACTGTGCTATTGAGAGAGGTCGGTCCATATCAAGTTTCAGAAGAGTTTTGACATCACTGAGTTTTGGCATCACTTCACCGAGAAAGAACGATAAGGATTATTAAAAGATTTCGGGATTGAGGTATAAAAAGATGTAGGCATCAAGATCTAGAAGTCGGTATGACAAGTTATAGGAAGGCTCTGTGGAGTTTAAAAGTCGTGGGTATCGAGTTATAGAGTCAGATGCATTTTATTAGGGCTCAGTTCTGAATTATACAAAGAGATAGTTATTAAATATTATTCAGAATAACTTATTATTGTATTATAGAAGGGATCTGTTTATTCAAATGAGCTGAATATCAGGTTATAAAAAAGATCAATATTGAGCTTCCAATTCTATTATTTTCCTTCTCACTTTTTTCATTATTATTATTTTATTAATGTTATATTAGAGCTCAGTGCTGAGTTATACAAAGAGATAGTTATTAAATATTATTCAAAATAACCTATTATTATATTATAGCCTTATAGGAAGGATCTGTTTATTCAAATGATCTGAATGTCAAGCTATAAAAAGATCAATTTTGAGCTTCACATAAAAAGGATCTGTTTATTCAATTCCAATTCTATACTTTTCCTTCTCACTTTTTTTCATCATTATTATTTTATTAATGTTTTAAACTTATAATACATATGCTATAATTTTGTGGGAAGTGCAGTTTATTATAAAAGCTTGATTGTCAACTGAAATCCTAAGCTATTTTTAGATTGATATTTGTTGGATTAGTTCGCAGTCATTCTCCCATTATGGAGGTAAAATACATGGAAATTTATGAGGTTTGAGGTTAATTACTTGTAAATGTCACATGTTTTGTGTAGTTACCCTGAAAATTCTAATGTCATGTTATTTGCAAGTTCTAGAGATTAATTTCTATTAATGTATTGTGATCAAGAATGTTATTAGTTGATTCATTCATGTATACCTTCTAAGTGTGCCACATCGACATCATTTTTCCCACCAAAACAATTTTTGCGTAGAACAAGAACTCCTCACTTGATAATGTATGATTAGTTTTTAGGGTTTGGGTTATGAGGCGAAGATAATGAGTGACGGAGGGTAAGGCCCTATTGAGGCTAAATGGTGGTTTCTAAATGTAGACACAAATCCGACGCTTTAATTTGCAATAATTAAAATTAAAAAAAAGCAAACGCAAGAAAATACACAAAAGAAAATACACAAAAGAAAACTTCACAAAATAGAGAGAGCTTGATGTGGTATTAATGAGAGTGCAGGGTAAGGTCCTATTGAGGCTAAAGGGTGGTTTCTAAATGTAGACACAAATCCAACGATTTAATTTACAATAATTAAAATTTAAAAAACAAACGCAAGAAAATCCACAAAAGAAAACTTCACAAAATAGAGAGCGCGTGATGTAGTATTAATGAGAGTGCACGAATCATAAATAAGTAAGCAAAAGAATCTCAATACTAGCCACAAACGGTGTAGAAACAGTTTTCAAAAAATATGATGCAAGCAAGAAAAAGTCACCAATTCAACAAAGAATAATTTAAAATCAACTTAAAACTCACACAACTATAAAGTCGCAGACTCGGTGGACTTTCTCGGGGTCGGGGTTGAAGTAGGCGCTGAATTCTGGGCTCCCAATAGTGTTGTGGGCTGCTGGACAGCACTAACCACGGTTGGAAAGTAAGGCTGCTGGACATCACTAAACACAGCTGGAAAGTAAGGCTGCTGGACAGCACTAACCACAGCTGGAAATATATTCTCAGGGGGCTGGAATTTACTGGCTGCAGCTGGTGGAAGAAGTTGGGGCTGTGGGTGAAGAGGATGGAGGCCGGCAGTGGACAGAGGGAGCTCTGGACTGCACAGGATCGCTGAAGGTTGTGCTGGGAGGGTAGCTGGCAGGCGGCTGTAACTCCTGACAGCAGCTGGGATGAGTTGCAGTGAGGAGTTTTGTGGTTCAGGCAGGGGTGAGAAGCAGGGAAGAGTGGAGGGGGAGGCTTGGAGGACTTTGTTGAGGTGTAAGGAGGGCTGTAGGGAAGAAAAAAATGCTGGCTGGGATTTAATTCCAACAGCAGGAGGCAATGCCGATCTTCCAGGACATGAATTGGGCAGCTGGATGCGGGCTGGTGGTTGGCAAGGAGCAGCCGGCTGAATGGGAGAATGGAGGGGCTCGGTTGGAAAGGTGGGAGGTGGATACACGTAAGATGGTTGAGGAATTAAGGGAGAGAGGTCCTAAACTTTAGGGAATGAGGATAATGGGGGTAGTGATAGAATATTAGGTTTGTAGTCTAAATCACCTGGGGGGTGAATAGGTCTTTTTGATTTTCCTCTAAGCACCCTAGCTTATTTCTGATTTCTGGTTTAAGCAAAAGATCAAACACAGAAAGCACACAAGTATGTATACAGGTTCCTCAAGACAGGGTGTCTTGAGTAGTCCTCTTTCCCCCCTTCACCTTTCTAACAATGTGTTAGACAAGACCAACTCCTCCAAACTCGGCTCAAAGAGCTTACAACACAAGTTCCTCAGAACTTCTCAGATCAAGGATGATCCTACCTCAGGACAAAAGTCCCTACAACTTAGAGCTATCACCAGCTCCTACCTCAGGCACAATAGCCCTACAAACTCAGATCAGCTCCTGATCCTACAGCTCAGACCACAACAGGTCCTACAACTCAGACCACAACAGGTCCTACCTCAGGCTAAACTGCCCTACCTCAGATCAGCTCCTGATCCTACACTCAGACCTCAGCAGGTCCTACAACTCAGAGAATTTCTTCTCCTACAGCTCAGGCAATGAAGCCCTACAACTCAGAACCCTCAGGTTCCTACAAACTCAGACCAAATGGCCTTACAGCTCAGGCAAAATGCCTACAGAAAAATGGTTTAGAAATATTCTACAGTAGAGGTACTCTCTTGTAGATCCTGCACAGCCTGTGCTTCCTGTAGCTGAAGATGTTGAATACAGCCACAACTTGATCTTCCTCTTCAATAGAGTGATGGAAGATCACCTTGCTCCTTCTGGTGGAGGAGCTATCTTCTTCTCTCTGTTTCTTCTTCTCTTTCAGGGAGCAGGAAGAAAGTCGAGAACAGCTGCCGTCAATGAAACAGTTGATTTTCTTTTTGCACGCGACGGAGGAGAGCTTCAAATGTACCCTAGCATTTCCTTTTATACATCTCTGATCTTCAACGACTCTTAGATGTCCTTCTGAGAAGTATGGGAGAAGATGGTGGACCCCACACGGCTTGACTGCAACTTGCCCTAGCCGCAGGTTTCGCCGCCCTACTTTTCCGTAGAGAAGGACTGCGCTCGACGAACGCGCTGTACTCTGCGTTCGACGAACTTGTCAAACTCTGCGTTCGACGATCTTGTCAAACTCTGCGTTCGACGATCTTGCCAAGCTCTGCTGTTTCTTCAATCTCGTCTCATCGGTCGACGAACAGTGTTCTGTGTTCGACGAACGGCACTCTGCGTTCGACGAACACGCCAATTATGCCTTCTTAGCGGCTCCTTCTTTGGTCTCGTCTCAGCGGTCGACGAACATAGTCCTTCGTTCGACGAACGGCCTTCTGCGTTCGACGAACACGCTGATTCTCAGCGTTTGAAGAACTTATCAGCGGAGACACCTTCTTCTCAGCGGATCCGCTGAGACGGCTCCTCGTCTCAGCGGTTTTGACCCTTCGTCTCAGCGGTTCAGCTGAGACAAATTTTCATCTCATTGTAGATAATTTCTTCACATCTAAGGGCATGTTTGACCCTTTCTCTTGAGTTACCTAAGCTTGTTTGACTTACAAAAACAAAGCTTTATCAAATAAAATATGTCCTTAGCATTGAGAGTGATGTCTCTTCAAATCAAGGTACTATTGAGGGCAATATACCCAACAATCTCCCCCTATTTGAAGAAGGCAGAACATTCCCAATGCTAAGGTACATTAACAGCAAAAACATATTGCAATAAATGATCTGTAACATGGGCCCTAACACCCTAGGCATTTGCCCTATCTAGCATTGGCCTATCCTAAGCATTGGCCCTATCTCCCCCTTTCTGGTTTCTTCAACCTTTAACCTTCTATGGATAGGGAGGCAACATCTATTGATCCTTTTGGATCAACTTATAGGACAACCTATACACTCTTAGCATTTGCCATCTCCCCCTCAACCTGAGCAGTATTTGCTCCCCCTTAATTGGAGAGCTATTTTCTGTAATAGCTGATCCTGTTCAATTTGAACAACTCATTCTAGTTCCTGGATACTAAAGGTAAAAATACAGAGTGCATATACCAATAAACACAATATGATTTTCAGAATCTGAAATATCATTTCAATTTAGATGTTTAATACAGACATTTCACACAATTCAACTTGTGATTGTACATGGAATAATTTAAAAAGCATTTCAAGGCAGGTTCTTCTTAGATGATCCCTGGGAAGAGCTTTCTCCATCTTCAGACTTTCTCTTTCTAGCTCCAGCAGCAGCCTTGATCTTCTCCTTTACTTTGAAGTATAGAAGTGGCTTGGGAAGATATCTTGTGGGAATCCTTAAAGGAGTTTCCCTTCTCACCATGTTCTCTTTGAGAATCCTTTCCCTTAAGGATTCCCTCTCAAGGTGCTTGATCCATTCAGCAGCTGAATAGACATGATCAATGTCCTTCATTTGATTACCATGACTCACCCAGGTATTGACAACAATTGTGTCCAACTCCAGATTGTCATCTTCATGGAGTGGATCCTCTAATTTTTCCATTCTTTTCTGGGTCATATATTCTTCAGCAGTTTGAATGCCCTCTGCCCTTCTCCTCTTTGCTGCTCTCTCATCTTGAATCAGATTTGATTGACTTTGGAAGTCAAAGTCTTCATTTCTGCTTGGATTCAAGATTGGAAGATTCAAAGCAATCCTTGTTCCTTGCAGTACCTTTAAGCTTGAGTCCCACTGAGTTTCATTAACCTGTTTGACCATGGTTAGGATATTTTCTTGAATAGCATTGGAAGCATTGTTGACCACTTCCACCACTTGCTTGCTGGCTTCTGCCTGATTGGAGAGTATCAGCTGGTGGTCAGACTCCATGCTGTTATACAGCTTTATATGAGCACCTTTCAGCTTAGCATTTAGCTTGGTAAGCTTCTCCTCTCCTTCTTTGTCATTGTTCATTATCTTTTTCTCTATCTCAGAGTGTTGATCCATTATGGATTGAGAGAGAGTTTGGAAGGTGCTGTCCACATCATCCAAAATGTTTTCCTTTGCCTTGTCAACGTGGGACTTGACTTGGCTGCTTGATGTGTTGACCACTTGTGTCATCCTGGTAACAGCATTCTCCCAGATATTTTGATTCCTGTACAGATGATTCTTTACATATGTAATGTCTCTAGTGGAATCCCCTTGATGGTCTGCAATATTTTTCAGAACTGTGTGCTGGGCAGCAACAGTGTTTTTGGCCATCTCAAACCACCTGGTCATTTGCTGGAGGATATGAGCAGAGTCAGCAGTGACAGTCTTGATTTGAGTATTCAGCTCATCCCTCACAGCATCCACCCTTATCTTCAACCTCTGCTCACTGACTTGGATTTCTTGAGATAAAGCTGCTCTTGTAGCATTCAGCTCATCCCTAACTTGAGCAGTAGCACCTTGTATCCTTTCAGCAACAAGTTCTTTTACTGACAACATCTGACCCTCAATTATGGTTTGAATTGAGTTTAGCAGGTTAGATGTGTCTAGAACAGCAACTGGCCTTTCTTGGGTCACTACTTTTACAACCACCTCTTCAGCTCCACTCTGAGCATTAGCCCTTCCATCATCAGGGATCTGCTCCCCCTCAGATGGGGCATTAGGTGTACCTTGAAGATATGGGGGGATTGGTTCCTGTTGATGTTCTCCCCCACTAGCATGCCCACCTCCTCCTTCATAGGCTGGGCTATGCTCCCCCTCACTTGGGGCATCCATAGATGGAGAATTTTGTCTAGAGACACCTGAAAAATGATTGAGTTAAGTACCTAGACTAAACTATTGTTAGAGAGGAGAGGTCTAACTGAAATCCTAGTTTACCATGGATAGGTGAATTGGGAAGTTCATCTTCAGCTTGAGGAACAGCTGGATCAGTGTTCATCTGAGTTGGCTCAGGATTGGGTTCAACTCTTCCTTGGGGCTCCTCATCCCCACTAGTCCTGGGGACATCTTCTCCTTCATTCACCATAGCTCTCTTCTTCTCCTTTATCTCAGCCACCATAGAAGGTTGGCTCATGGGGAGAACCCTTGCAGACCTGTCCAAGGTCTTGATATCTATTCTCTTCAAGTAGTGAATGTTTACACCCTTGAAAGAGGAGAACTGGTCAGGATAAGCTTTCAGCAGGAAGAGAGATAAGATCCTTCCAAGATTTGGAGCCTGCAGGCATTGCTTGATCCTTAGGAACAGGACATTTCCCCAACATGTCCTTTTCTTTAAAATGATCCTTACAATCAGCTCAAACATGGGTTGAGAGATTGTGTCATGAGAGTCTGGCTTGCACAGGAGTGTCTTTCCCACAATGTCACACAGCAGCTTCCCTTTCTGATTGAAGAATTTCTTTTTCAGTGATGAAGTCTGGGGGTCACTGTATTCACACCACTTCAAGGCATGCTCCTTGTCTTCTGCAGATATTTCCTCTTCCACTCTAGGAAGGCGCAGTACTTTTTCCAGACTCTTAGGGGACAGTTTCACCCTAATTTCTCCAACCTTAGCTGTTAGGCCATCCTTAGAAGACGACTGCTTGGCATTTGCAAAGAACTCTAGCACTTCTTGCTTGAAGATCTGAGAGGGTTCAGACAACAAGAAGTCTAGTCCAACATCAGTAATTAAGGATATAACGCTCAAAATCTCTGGTGAGGCATGGAGAAACCCATCCCTCACCAACTCACAACCCTCTTGCAATTCCTTCGCAATCTTGGGCGCCATCTTAGTCGAATGAGAAAAACGAAAACGCTGGGACAGAAGAGTAGAGATTTCGTCTCGGCGGCTGGAGTGGTGCGAGAGAATGTGAAAATTCATTTAATGTCGTCGAGAGTTTATATAGTGGGCCAGATTGTTAACCTAATCGACTCAGCGGTTCAGCGTGTTAACCTAATCGACTCAGCAGTTCAGCTGAGACGGTTCATCTAAAGTTTCAACCTAGGGCTAAATTCGTTGAACAGCTAATGTTTTAAAACTAAGTTCGTCGAACTTAAGCACGACATTCGTCGTACCCAGACTTAACCCAGCTTTTTAAGCGTAATTTGAAGTTTAGCTAACACAGTTTTTACTGGTTAATTCTATCATCCTACTTTAACACTATTATAGATAGCATTTGATGATAAATACACAATATGGAGGAGAAATACTTACCTTGAGGATTTATTCCTCTATCTGATATCAAATTTATGATATCACTCTTCTTCCTTTCATGTGCCACAAGCACACACTGTCCAAGTACCAAATGATGATGATGCTGGTACTTGAACTATCCTGCAAAACAGAGTTTAATGTTCCTTAGGAACCCAAGATGACTTGGGTCCTAGGTTCTTGTTAGCATAATCAAAAGGCCTTACTCTAGCTGCACCCTTGGCAGGAAGACTCTTCTTTGCATTAGGTACATTGGGGTTGTACCAACAATCTATGACGAAGTGTCCCACTTTACCACAGCACCAACATTCATGAATGTTGTATCTTCTCTTCTGAGCATTTCTTGAGGATTGTGCAGCACAGTCCTCATGTTCAGGAATAGATACAGCATCATTCTTCCTGTTCCTCTCAGCAATGATTTGACTGAATGTCATTCTGTGTGCTGTCTTGATGCTCTTTGTCCTGATGACATCAGCTTGCAATGACTTGGCAGCCATACAAGATTTGATGGCATCTGACACTGAGCAATCAGACATGTTTACAGAATTGGCAGCAATCATGTTCTTAACTGATCCAACCTTAGAAGGGCTTGCCTTCTCATCCTTGAATGAAGTGGCTGAAGTACCAAAAACAAATGGTCCATGTTGGGCCATTTGAATTTCCTCATGGGGAGTCTTCATGACACTCAATCTCATTCCCTTTCTTCCACTATGCGAAGGAGCATTTTCCTTCCTATAGCACCTCTCATTCTTCCAGTGACCATAAATGCTTTCATGGTCATACCTGTTGGAGGGAAGAATCACCTTTTGAAAGGTGGGTTGAGGCTTAGCCTTCTCCTTGCTCTTTACTCCACTCCCTTCTCCTACTTCCATTTTCTTGAATCTTAGTCCTCTCCTATTGGTTTGAGAGGAGAAGGTGTCAATGATAGGAAGCACAGATCTGGGCTTGGAGAATTGAGCCACCAGGCCCTTCTCCTTCTCAAGCTTTTCCTCAAGGTCCTTGATGACCTTGTTCTTCAGGGAAATAGTGCTTATTTGCCCCATAGTTAACCCTTGTAAATGACTAATTTGTCTGATCATCTGCGCCACCAGGGTGGTAGGTTCAGTGTTGACATCCTTAGTCATTTTGAGGGAAACAATTTCCTGGGCTTGCCTCTTGGCAAGCTTCTTGCTCTTCTTCAGAGCCTCCAAAAGAACACCATATTTTTCAATCAATTGATTGAGTTCTTCCTCAGTTTCCATGCCCCTTCCATCAATTGATGGAGGTGCATCAGATTCTGGTCTAGTCTCACAATCAGAAACTGAAGTGGAATGAGATAGTACCTGATCATTGTCAGAAGCATTCTGACTCCCTTCCTCATCAGTGAAGGCCATAAGGCCTAGTTGAGCAATGTCTTCTTCATCCTCCTCTTCATCACTATCTGAGTGTGAAAGAGGGGCCCTGTTCCTGTTCTAGCAGCAGGATAGTCTTCATCCTCCTGAGCAGCAAACAACCATATGTAGGCTTTCTCTTCTTCATCTGAATCTGAAGATGAAGATTCAGATTCACTCCAGCTCATGCTTTTCTTGGCTAGAAGGGATTGTTCTCCCTTCCTCTTCTTCTTATGATGAGGCTTCTTTTCACCTCTATCTTTCCTTTTGACTGGGCAGTCAGCAATGACATGCCCAGGTTTGCTGCAGCTATAACAGATTATATTGTTAGAAGAATGTTTACTAATTTTTGAGTCATACCTGTCACCCTTTGGGTGATGTCTTTTTGATTTGCTGCTATCCTTTTTGTTGTGTAATGATGAGGAGGGCATGTTCTTCCACTGCTTCCTCTTCATCATCTTCTTGAACTGTCTAGTGAAGGCAGCAAACTCCTCATCAGAGGAAGAGCATCCTGATGTGCTGACTTCAGGTTCAGCACTTCTCCTAGGAGGAGACACCATCCTGCTTTTGCTTTTCTTGGAGCTGTCAGCTTTGAGAGCAACAGATTTCTCCCTTGCTTGAACCCTTGAAGAGGTGTCCTCTTCCTTCCTTGCAGACAGCTGCATCTCATAGGAGAGCAGCTTCCCAAACAGTGTGTGAGTTGGGGTCTCACCTAGCTTGTCCACTTCCCTGATGACACATATCTTTGTGTCCCAGTCTCTTGTGAGAGATCTAAGGAACTTATCATTCAGCTCATAATGAGTGAAGTTCCTTTCATAGGTCCTCAACTCATTCACTATCCTGAAAAATCTTTCATAGCAATCAGCTATGCATTCCTGGTTCAGTTGCCTAAAGGCTTCATACCCCTGATTTAGGAGCGACTTCCTGTCATCCCTAACCTCAGCTGTCTTTTCCATATATACTATTAAAGTATCCCACATTTCCTTGGCAGAAGTGCAATGTACCAAGTTTTTAAAGGTGGAATCATCAATAGCATTGACAATGATGTTCTGGGCTCTCTTATCCATGGTGAACAACTCAAGTTCATCCTTGGTCAGATCTTTGAATAGTTTGGCCACTCTTCTTGTTGGATCTATAGTGGATTCAGTGTGAAACGTGAAAGGTCCTTCTTCAACTGTAATGAAGATCATTGGATCAGATGCTTCCATAAACAACCTGATCCTTTGCTTCCATATGCCAAAATTCTCTTTGTTGCATATGGGCAACTTCATGGACCTCATTTCCTTTTGCAATCCAGAGGAGGCCATGGGATATGATTTGACTAAACCTTTTAGGATCTGGTCAGACTGTTAAGTCCTTCTTGACCAACCTCCCTCTGATACCACTTGATAGAATATTAAGTTTGTAGTCTAAATCACCTGGGGGTGAATATGTCTTTTTGATTTTCCTCTAAGCACCCTAGCTTATTTCTGATTTCTGGTTTAAGCAAAAGATCAAACACACAGAAAGCACACAAGTATGTATAGAGGTTCCTCAAGACAGGGTGTCTTGAGTAGTCCTCTTTCCCCCCTTCACCTTTCTAGCAATGTGTTAGACAAGGCCAACTCCTTCAAACTCGGCTCAAAGAGCTTACAACACAAGTTCCTCAGAACTTCTCAGATCAAGGATGATCCTACCTCAGGACAAAAGTCCCTACAACTCAGAGCTATCACCAGCTCCTACCTCAGGCACAGCAGCCCTACAAACTCAGATCAGCTCCTGATCCTACAACTCAGACCACAGCAGGTCCTACAACTCAGACCACAACAGGTCCTACCTCAGGCTAAACAGCCCTACCTCAGATCAGTTCCTGATCCTACACTCAGACCTCAGCAGGTCCTACAACTCAGAGAATTTCTTCTCCTACAGCTCAAGCAATGAAGCCCTACAACTCAGAACCCTCAGGTTCCTACAAACTCAGACCAAATGGTCTTACAGCTCAGTCAAAATGCCCTACAGAAAAATGGTTTAGAAATATTCTACAGTAGAGGTACTCTCCTGTAGATCCTGCACAGTCTGTGCTTCCTGTAGCTGAAGATGTTGAATACAGCCACAACTTGATCTTCCTCTTCAATAGAGTGATGGAAGATCACCTTGCTCCTTCTGGTGGATGAGCTATCTTCTTCTCTCTGTTTCTTCTTCTCTTTCAGGGAGCAGGAAGAAAGTCGAGAACAGCTGCCGTCAATGAAACAATTGATTTTCTTTTTGCACGCGGCGGAGGAGAGCTTCAAATGTGCCCTAGCATTTCCTTTTATACATCTCTGATCTTCAACGGCTCTTAGATGTCCTTCTGAGAAGTATGGGAGAACCTGGTGGACCCCACACGGCTTGTCTGCAACTTGCCCTAGCCACAGGTTCCGCCGCCCTACTTTTCCGTAGAGAAGGACTGCGCTCGACGAACACGATGTACTCTGCGGTCGACGAACTTGTCAATCTCTGCGTTCGACGATCTTGTCAAACTCTGCGTTCGACGATCTTTCCAAGCTCTGCTGTTTCTTCAATCTCGTCTCAGCGGTCGATGAACAGTGTTCTGTGTTCGACGAACGACACTCTGCGTTCGACGAACACGCCAATTATGCCTTCTCAGCGGCTCCTTCTTTGGTCTCGTCTCAGCGGTCGACGAACATAGTCCTTCGTTCGACGAACGGCCTTCTGCGTTCGACGAACACGCTGATTCTCAGCATTTGAAGAACTTATCAGCGGAGACACCTTCTTCTCAGCGGATCCGCTGAGACGGCTCCTCGTCTCAGCGGTTTTGACCCTTCGTCTCAGCGGTTCAGCTGAGACAAATTTTCATCTCTTTGTAGATAATTTCTTCACATCTAAGGGCATGTTTGGACCTTTCTCTTGAGTCACCTAAGCCTGTTTGACTTACAAAAACAAAGCTTTATCAAATACAATATGTCCTTTGCATTGAGAGTGATGTCTTTTCAAATCAAGGTACTATTGAGGGCAATATACCCAACAGGTAGTGGGGAGGTGGTATGGTCATTTGGATGGTTGGGAGGGTGGTGGCTGACCGGAGGTGGCCGGAGGGGATCGCCGGTGGTGGTGGTGTTCGGAGGTGGTTTCTGGCGATCGCCGGAGAACAAAAATGAATGGGTTTTAGGGGTGGTGGTGGAGGCTTGATGGGGGTAGCCGGTGGAGGTTTCCGGTGATCGTCGGAAAAATGAAAGTCGATGAAAATGGGGAGGTGTTTGTGGTCGGTTTTTGGAGGGATATATGGAGGGCTTTGAGGATGATGTCTGTTGGTGGTTTGCGGGGTGAGTGGAGGTGACCGACTATTGGAGGTGGGTGGGGAGAGGGAAGGTGTCCGGTTGGTGGTTGTGGGGATGGAGTGGGAGAAGCTGACTGGAGATTTTGGAGGTGAAAAGGTGGGGGCTAGCTGGTGGTTGTGGGGAGGAGAAGGGGAGGTTGACTAGGTTTTGGGAAGAGGATCATGGTCAATGAAAGGTGAGTGGAGTAGGGGTGGCCTGCTGGTATGGGGGATGAGGAGTAGCGCCCAAGCTTCGCATTTGGAGTTTCGGCTTCGGCGTCAGGTGATCAAAAGAAAAGTCCTTGGCTATAACTTTCAATATCCATCTATGGAGCCTTCTACCCCTATTTATAGATTAGAGAGGGACAACGAAAGGTCACGATTCTCTGTTCGTTGTAACCCTCAAAACACAAAAATACAATGAAAATGAAAAAAACATAACAAAAAACATAAAGTGTTTCGATCGGCGATCCGCCCGTGATGAGCGGTTCTGATTTTCACTCGGTTCTGGTCAGCGCGTGTAGACCCTAACGTGCCGTGTGGCATGATCCCCACCAACTCCCCCGTCTCATAAGCAGCTGAAGAAAGATGGTCGTACTGTCGTCGTAGGTCTGGGGCTAATCTCTAGAGCTCATAGGCCACGATAAAAGTGCAGCCCTTACAATGAACCAAATATCAGAGTTTGTCTGGTGCTGGCACGAGCTCATGGGACACGATCGCGGTGATGACGTCGAACGGTCTGGTGTCTGTGGATGGTGAAATCTGTGTCAGAGAATGTAGTACTATTGTAGAAGAAGCGGTACTATAGCTGGATGATCAATCAGTGTCGAAGGCTCTTGCTGTAGTGAAGTAGTAGGCGAAGGTCGGGACTGTGTAGAAGTAGAGGGCTATGGTGAAGTAGTAGACGATGGTTGGGGCTGCAAAGTAGTAGGCGAAAGCTGGGGCTAAGGAGCTAAGGTGGCAGATGGAGAAGGGTGCATGTAGTCGTGTGACTTGAAGAATGGAAACATGCGAAATTTCCATGCTCTGCGGAATATCTAGTTTATAAGAATTTTTTCCAATCCTTTTGATAACCGTGTAAGGAGGGAAGGTACATCAAAATGGCTCAAGCTTTCTCTAATAAATTGCTTCTGTAGGAGCTCGACGATTTGAGTTCTTAGTTCTTCATGTTCATCCGGCTTCATCCATAGTGTGGAAGATTCAACAAAGATGATCTCGGCACAAGATCGATCGCATGCTGGATGTTCTGTAGTGGGAGTAGCTCATCCGGGAGCTCGTCTGGCATAATATCACTGAACTCGTCTAGGAGGTGTTGAACATCAGTGTGAATGAACTTTTCATCCATAATGTCCTTTGTGGTCTGCGAAGCAGCCACTAAATAAATGATGCTTGTATCGTGGATCCCCTTATTGAACTCACTACATCGTAAGATATGGATAGACATCGGGGCACCTGCAGTAACAGAAGGCTCGACTCTTCCCTTAGGGGAATCCTTGGGTTGGGTCGGGGAAAATGTGATCTTGCGGACCTTATTGAAGAATACACATGTTGGATTGTCTATAACAAGTCACATCCCTATCATATAACTAGTGTCTGCCTAGTAGTACATGTGCTACGTCCATGAAAATGACGTTGCACCATACCCTGTCTCCGAAGGAAGCTATTCGAATGGGTACCAAACACCTCTGAGTGACCTATATTCCGTCTTATCTACCCAGATAACTCGATATAGAATGTGGGTGGGGTTCTGCTTTAACCTTCATTCGTTCGAGCCCCTTTTGGGCTATAATATTTACGCAACGACTACTATCAATGACTAGTTTGTAGGCTCCGTCTGCGTTCGGGAAGTAAGTATAAAAGATAGTGGTCCGCCTCTAGTCCTCATTAGTGTGGGGGGTATGTAGTAGGCTGCGGATAATGTCCATCTCAAGTGCACGATTTGCTTCATCTTCCCGACCCTCTTCTACGGTCACAACGATATCTTCTCCGGGCGGTTCTACGGAATCTGTACTAGGGTCGGGGTCCTCCTCAATAAGTTGATTTCGTGTGGGGTACTGTAATACCACATGGCCTTTACCTGACATCGATGTCACTAGATCCCCCATGCTTTGGGGGCCCAATGACAGTGGATGCGCCTTTCGTGTCTTTGGGAGCATGAGTAGGCATGGATGGAATGGGTCCCTATTGGGGAGGCCTCCTAGGTGCTGATTATGTCGCCTTAGACTTGAAGTACGTAAATATTATTCGTATTCTAATGCGAGCTGGAAGATCTGCTCGACCGTCTCTAGGTGGTGGGGAATGAGTTCACTATGAATGTCCGCCCTTAACCTGGACCGAAACCGGGAGGTTGTCACGATGCGCTCCTAAAAAATATCGCTCCTAACCACAAGCTCATCAAAGCGAGTCAAATACTCTACTACAGAAAGGGTCTCTTGCCGTAAGGTTTGGAGTTGATCTAGAAGCCGACTCTGATATGAACGGGGATGTATTTTCTTTGAGCTTTTTCTTCATGTCATCCCATCGGGTGATGGGATAGTAACCCTCTTTATCTAAGGAGCGCTTGAGACTTGTCCAATATATCTTAGCTTGCCCATGCAATTTCATCTTGGCAAACCATGTAACGGCCATCTAGACCGCCACAATCAACTATTCTTTTCTTTATTTGGAGTTTATGTAATTGCATACTTGATTTGTTTTACCATACTGCAATTAGACCAGCGATGCTCCACGGCTCTGAGTGTTGTGCAGTGAATTGTGTACAAGAGCAAAATATGGGAGTTGCGGAGATGAGAATGCTTAGGTGGATGTGTGGACACACGAGACTGTATAAAATTAGGAATGAATGTTCCAGAGATAAGACGGGAGTGGCACCAATTGTAGAGAAGATGTGAGAAAATCGATTAAGATGGTTCGGACACGTACAAAGGAGAGCTTTAGAGGCACTTGTTAGGCGTTATGAGATAACTCCGGATCTTCTATGGTGTTTGCGATATAATGATGTTGAAGATAATGTATGGTTTTGATATTGCATTTAAGGTGCAAACACAGCAAAATCCAATTTTAAGCATAAGATTAATTGTCCTCCTCCGAGGCAAAAAGTTCATATATATTATACTAATTTTCCATGTGAGGTTGTATAATTATTGACATCTCCCCTCCTAGTTTGCCACATTTATAAGACACTCTTAATTAACATACATTATGAGTGCACCCTCCTAAAATCTATACGCCATAGTTTATTATGCTAAAAGCTTACAATGTAAACTCAGATGTTAATTTTAATAATTTCAATAGGGGAAGGGAGGTTTCAATAATTACACATTTACAAAAGTGATTAATGTCAATATAATTATATATAATTATATAATTATATATATATATGTGTGTGTGTGTGTGTGTTTTGATAGTTAGATAGTTAGTTATACATACTAATTTAGCGATAGGACTAATTATGCCCACATTTTTTATACTATTGGTTTATATCTTTGAATAATCGAGATTAAGAGTAGATTTTAGCTAATTAAGCATGGCATTAGGAACGACTGAGGATGTTGATCTACTTTAAATATTAAGAGCTACCGTTTTGGTAAAAACACAGTGAAAGATTCTGGTATTGTAAGAAACATACGTGCTAGTTTAGAAATTTTACACTGGCAAGGCGTTTAAAAGGATTTCAATTTTTTGCTTGTGTACATTTTATAGTCAAACCAGCTGATGTCAGTCCCAAGCCCGAATGAAAAATGGTGAGGGTTGTGTTAGGTTGACGACAAGCATAAAATTTAGTCACCCTTATGAATATGTATCTTTTGAGAAATTGTGTTAAAGCTAGGTTGTTCCCTAAAAGGAACGTGTCATATGGTTCGAATGCGACATCTTGGCAAGGACCGCTACATCTCCAGGACTTGGGTATAGTGTTAAATAGACAAGAGTCCTCGTCGTATGGTCCGAATACGGCGTTTTGCAAGGACCGTTGCACTTCCAAGAGGACTTGAGTGTAGTGTTAAATATGCAAGAGCCCTCACATATTAGGCGTCATCGACTTACGTTTGGAAGTTGGAATATAGGTACGCTAATGGGAAAAGTGATGGAAGTAGTGGATACAATGATTAGGAGAAGGATAAATTTTTTATGTCTGTAAGAGACTAAATGAGTGGGTGAGAAAGCTAAATTTCTAGTTAATTCAGGTTTTAAATTATGATACATAGGAAAAAATAAAACAAGCAATGATGTAGGTATTATTGTAGATACTACTTGGAGGGATGAAGTTGTTGGGGTAAATAGAAAAGGTGATAGAATCTTAGCTCTTAAATTAATTGTAAGAAAGAAAACTATTAATGAAAATTAATGCTTATGCGCCACAAGTAGGATTAAGTGAAGCCATTAAAGTATAATTTTGGAAAGACTTAGATGATTTGGTAAGAGAAATCCTACAAAGCGAGAAAATTTTCATTGTAGGAGACTTAAATAGACATGTAGAGAAGAAAAATACGGATTATATAGACGTTCATAGAGGACTTGAGTATGAAGAAAGAAATGAAAAAGAAAGACATTCTAAACTTTGCCATAACACATGAGCTAATTGTGACAAATACGTTCTACATGAAGAGGGAAGAACACTTAATTATGTTTAAGAGTAGACAAAATAAGTCACCAATTGACTATTTTATGACTCACAAAATAGATAAAAAGATTTGTAAGGATTGCAAAATCATACCAGAAGAAAGTTTGACATCGCAACATAAGCTAGTGGTGTTGGATGCGCAAATTAAATATAGTAATTTTAAGAGAAAGACAAAAAAGTTGCTAAAAATTCGGTGGTGGAACTTGAAGAAGAAAAAACATGTTGTTTTCAAGGCAACAGTTATAGAACAATCACATGAGAAGTTATGTCTTCTCATTTAAGGATAAGTGGAAAGAACGTACTAGGAGAGTCAAAAGGTCATGCACCCCCACATAAAAAATCTTGATGGTGGAAAGAGGAAGTGCAAGACAAAGTGATGGCAAAGAGGGTCAGCTACAAAATATTATATGCTTGTAGGAATTATGAAAACTTGACAAAGTATAAAGTCGCCAAGAAAGAAGTTAAAAATGCAGTAAGTAAAGCAAGAAGTCGAGCTTATGAAAATTTTTACAAACGACGAAATATCAAAGATGGAGAACGTGATATATATAAAATTTCTCGAGCTAGAGAGAGAAAGACAAGAGATTTAAGCCAAGTTAAGTGCATAAAAGATGAAACAGATACGCGTTTGATAGATGATGTGGCTATTAAGGAACGATAAAAAGATACTTTTATCAGTTATACAATGAAGGAAAAGACAATGAACTGAACTTGGAAAAGTTAAGTAAATCGGAGGAGTATAGAAACATAACCTTTTATCGTAAAATTCAAGCATCAGAGATAAATGACGCTCTGAAGAAGATGAAAAATGGAAAAAACGGTTGGTCAGGCTATATACCCATTGATGTATGGAAATGCTTAGGGAGGGAATGAATTTTATGACTTACAAGTTTCTTCAATAAGATACTGAAGACAAAGAGGATGCCAGACCAATTGAGTGAGTATTTTGGTACCTTTGGATAAGAACAAAGGTGATATACGAAATTGTGTTAATTACTTGAGAATTAAATTAGTGTGTCATACTATGAAACTATGAGAATTAGTAATAGAGAGAAGAGTAAGACGACAGACCAGCATCTCAGAGAATTAATTTGGATTCATGCCAGGGAGGTCAACCATGGAAGCTATACATCTCTTGAGGAGACTCATTGACAACTATCAGGAAAGACAAATTTGCATATGTTTATCGATCTGGAGAAGGCTTATGATAGAGTTCCAAGAGAGGTTTTGTTGAGAGTCTTAGAAAAGAAAGGTGTAAATGTATCATACATTGGCGTAATCAAAGATATGTATACAAATTCAGTGACTAGGGTGAGGATATCTGGAGGATTAACACAGGAATTCTCTATCGCTGTTGGCTTACATCAAGGGTCAACTTTAAGCATTTATCTCTTTACCCTTATCTTAGATGAGCTCACCGAACATATCCAACAAGCAATACCTTGGTGTTTATTATTTGCAGATATTGTTTTGGTCGATGAGACGCGCGAGGGTGTAAACGCAAAACTTGAATCTTGACGAGACACTTTAGAAAAGAAAGGTTTTAAGTTGAACAGGACATAGACCGAGTATATAGAGCTTAAAGTTAGTAGTGCAAGATGGTCGGATGACTCCGTCATTAAATTGGGTGACCAAGATATTTCCCGCAGTGAGTGTTTTAAATATCTGGGATCGATAATTCAAAAAGATGGAGGTGTAGATAAAGATGTGATACATAGAGTCCAAGCAGGTTGGTTGAAGTAGAGAGGCGCGTCTGGGATCTTATCTGATCGTAATGTACCATTAAAACTTAAGGCAAGTTTTACCTGAACGTGCACAATGTGCCTATAAGATTCCTCTAGTGGGGGGATGAATAGAGTTTTAAAATTATTTCTATCCTAACTGTGTTTAACAATAAATTACTCTAAAGAGTTATGTTTAACAATCCAGGCAGAATAAAAAATGCAGAAAATAAAGTGCAGAATAAGAAAGTTGGACAACACAGAAAATCACAGCACAGACATAATGAATTTTATAGAGGTTCCCCAAAATGTGGGTAGTCCTCTCTTCTACCACCCGGTAGGAATGCACCACCTGTGCCTGAGTCTTTTGATCAGGAGACTCTTAGAACCACTGATCTTTTGATAAGGAGATCATGAACCACCAGATCTTTTGGTAAAGAGATCTTAAACCACCAGATCTTTTGATAAGGAGATCTTGAACCACTGAATCCTTTGAAAAGAGATTAATAAAACTCTTTTACAGAATGAGGAAGAGAAGGAGAAGAAAGAATGTTGTATGAATTCTGTTCTCAGAATTCTTGTGATGGCTGATTGAAGAACAGCCAATGTAAAGCCCCCACAGAATCTGCTCTTGATTAGCCTCTGCTTTTGATGGTGATGATCTGCAGAGACTTTGTTTGTCAGATTCTTTTTGACTTCTCTAATTCAGATCCTGCTACTATATGATGGTGATGAGAAGCAACTTTGGATCTTCTGGTCTATCAGATGAAGACCAGTTGTCGTTCTCTTTTCTTCTCTGTTCTTTGTTAGGGTTTCTGAGAGAGGAAGAAGAAGAGAAACCCTAATATGAAAGAAGACGACTGAGAAAATGTGTTAATTGCCTTGCTCCTCTCTTTCTTCTCTATCCTTATATAGTTTGTCTTTAATTTGAATTTGTTTCCTTGTTAGGTAAGACCTGAAAAAGTATCTTTGATAGACATTCTCTTTCATTCCTTTATTACTTCTCGACCCGTCTACCCAGGAGGTGTATACTTCCAAGAAAGTCTTTATCTCCTTCTTTAATGCTTGCTTCTACTTCAGGCAATTATTAGGCCGTTGGAGAACGGTCTGAAAGATGTGGGCCATGATAGAAACATCAGAATGACAGCTGCAAAGGTTGAACTTTCACAGACTGTATTCGACGTAGCGTCGAATTAACTTCCTCTCTTATCGACGCTGCTTCGAGTTCATCTAAGAGCTGCTTCGATTTCTTCTGTACTCTGACTGAATTCAGCTAGTCGACGTTGCGTCGATTCCTTATCGATGCATCCGTCGAGTTGAACAACATCCACTCTGACTTTCCTTATCTGCGTCGAGATGAAGTAGACGTTGCGTCGACTTTAGATGACTTCGACAGATATCGCCTTCTGCGTCGAGTTGAAGTAGAAGCTGCGTTGACTTCTTAAGTTACTCTGACAAGTCCCTGGTCACTACGTCGATATCTTTTCGACGTAACGTCGACTTGAGTTACTTTGACAGAAGGGTTGAACCACTTGGACTTCTAGTCGGAGTAGCGTCGATATCAACTCGATGTTGCGTTGAATTCCATTCGACGCAATTATTAACTTCTGCCCAAATTTGCAGCCCTTGAACTGGTCTTGACACTCTAGGTTGAGTGTGACATCCTAAGACATCTAGAGACCAAATTACCCTCACTATACAATGGATAAATTAAATCCTAGTGAATACAATCACTTTTAATTAATTTGTTAAGTTAAATCAAGGGTTTTTTCCAACATTACCGTACTGGAATTAGGCCAGCAATGCTCTACGGTTCTGAGTGTTGGGCAGTGAATGATGTACATGAGCAAAAAATGGGAGTTGCGGAGATGAGAATGCTTAGGCGGATGTGTGGTCACACGAGACTGGATAAAATTAGGAATGAATGTATCAGGGATATGACAGGAGTGACGCCAATTGTAGAGAAGATGCGAGAAGCTCGTTTCAGATGGTTCAGACATGTACATAGCCACATAGGAGACCATTAGAGACACATGTTAGGCTTTGTGAGTTTAGTCACTAGACATGTTAAACGGGGGAGGGGTAGACCAAAAAAGACTTGGAATGAAACCATAAGGAAAGACATGATGTACTTAGGCATTAGTGAGACTGATTAAAGATAGGGTGCAGTGGCGTCAAAGGATCCATATAGCCGACCCCACTATGGTGGGATAAATGCTTGAGTGTTGTTGTTGTGCGTGTTTATAGCCAGTACTATAATTTCTCTCATGTAAACAAATGGTAAAATCTCACAAGTCAACAGCTTATCTATTTTAACGAGGTTTCTATGATTAGTGATGATACAATTTTTCTGCAACAGTGTGATTCAGTTTTGCGCTACAGCATTTGCCTCCTATGCACAAGCAACAGCTGCTCAGGAAATATTCGGTCATAATTTGCAATCTCTCCGCGGAATCAAGTATCTTTATAAGTGAGTTGGGATCAAAGCATGCGTTCTATTATCCAAATTTGCATTTGAGACGAGTTTCGTATTTAAGTAACTTTATAAATGGGTTGCAGGTACAATATCTTCCCCTATGCCTTTGTCGCATTGGCAACAATCACTTTCATGTACTATCTAACCTTTGTAAGTTCCATTAATCCGATCTGGTTCCTTGAACTTTTATTTAGATTCTGTGTTTTAATTTTGCATTCGTGTTCTCATTGCCTCCTACAGGGTTGGAGGAAGAAGAAGCCAACTGCTCGGTTTCAACTATCCAGCTGATTCTTCCAGGTTTTTCGCTCCCTCAAAATAAAGTCCATGTGTTTGCTATGTAAGTGTTCGGACTGAAGTTGAATCGAAATATGCGGAGGCAGCGTACATGGAAGCCACATGAAAATAATCTTCGTTGAAATGCCGTCGGAGGTGGCCTCGTATGGTCGGTTGAGAGATTTATTTTCCGCCTTTGGAGTTCTCATCTATTTCATTATTCCTTAATCTTCTTCTAATCCATGTTCTAACTTGGTGCGTGATGCTTATCCGTTCATTTTCTTGTGTATCCATTCATAGCATCAATAGGCAAACTAGTGAAAATATGTTTGATAATTGCATGTTCAGTTGGTTTTATTTTGTTATTGTAGTCATATGATTTATAGTTAGAGCTTAGCCCATTTATTGGGTTACCTGTTGAGAGATTTTGTTGGAAAAGACATGCTTAATTGGTTACCCGAGTAAATATGTAATATCGTAGCGAGATCGTAGCGAGCTCGTAGCTGTTAGCTTGGATTGGAGAAATTTGATGGATCTACAAGTATGCATATCCAAGCGTGGATGCACTATTGTGGCTACACATCGGATGTATCTTTCGAGTTGAAGGTTGGATTCTCGATTAAAAAATGATATTTTTTTGTGAAAAGGCGATTGTTTTGAATTTCGTTACAATCTCAAATTCTAAAGCAGTTTGATTTTTAGAAGCCTCAGACGCAAAAAAATTGTGATGCCGAGGGAGAGTGCATTGAAGTCTGGCTGACCAGACTATGAAATAGAGCGGGACTGATTGTATTATGAATTGCTTGGGCTAGTCATATACTAAATTACTAATAAAAATCTGAGCTTGAATAGTGTTGCTGAAGATTCATGATATCAAGTATGAGTGTATGATTATAAACAAACATCATAATGCATCGCTGAAGGACTAAATTTATGTCATATTACATGCTTTTGCTCACATCTTATAAACTATCCAACACAAAAACATGGGACTAGAAGCTGTTGCAATGGACATCAGCTTGATTCTATTGATCATATTAAATGTACAGGGATTCAAGTAGAAATGATCACTATTTACTTTTGAATTAGGGACTTGTGTTCATAGGGCGATGTGCATATGAGGAGGGAGTGTGTGCCGTAATCATGCTCTCTTGAGCATGTAGGATCAAATATATTGTCAAGCACATTTCTAGGGTCCGTTTGATATGGTAGTGACGGTCGTAGATGCAATGATTATGAATTGTAGTTTGTGAACGTCTGATCTTACCCTAATAATAATAATAATAATTGTAAAAACACTCACCACCATCTTCAAATAAGCTAGGAATTTTTAGGCACGGGTCTGTTTGGAACGAGACTTCTTAGATGCAACAAAAAGTGATATATTTTTTGGGCAATGTTATAAGCAATCTTACGATGGCTATTCGCAGTCCTAAAAATACTTAAAATGGCTATTCGCAGTCTTAAAACACTTAAATTCATTGGACTGCGAATATCAATAGACTGCGTTTAACAATTATAGGACTGCTTATAACATTGCCCTATTTTTTCCTGCATGGCCCCCTGGCTGGCCACACGGCTGCATTTGTGTGGTCTCATGCACTACAAATTTTCGGTACCCCAAAACCACCGGATAAGCCCACCAAACACTAATCATGATAAATGACTAATGTACAATAATCTAGTCTATAACATATATCCCAAGCAACTACGCTATCATTTTTTCTTCCTTTTAAGGCTTTAGAATCAAATAACTACATAATTACTAAGGGTATGTTTGGTGGGTGATTTTGGACAAAAATGCCAGGTCATAAAATGTGTTTGGCATGACAACGGTTATGACTCTGGCATAAAATGTGTTTGGCATGACAACGGTTATGACTGTCACCAAGAAAAAAAAACTAATTTTGAATGTGAAAATGGATAGTTTTCTTATGTGAGGTCGGACATTCATGAACGGCGATTCGTGGCCACTGCGTTCATGATCGCAACCACCGTGCCAAATGAACTCACTTTAGATCATCAGTCATACTTCTCTGAGTGTATCAACATTAGCAAACCCTTAAGATATGTAAGAATAATTATGTCATATGTTAGGCCCCTTAAAAACTATCAATAACAAATTTTGGTAGAGTAGCCACCCATAAAGTTCAATCAAGTTAACAAAGTCATTATATTACAAGTCACATTCGAGAAACTGGGTTGAGGACTGTCACTTAAAGCTATGAGCTTGAGAATGAAAATTAATTTATTGTACAAATGGCCATATTATATTTACACAAATTTACGAAATGGAAGTTACAACTCACATAATTACATTCTTAAAACATTGCTACAACTTGCAAATTTACATTGTTGCAATTACAATGTTCTTAAGTTAACGAGCCGAGCGAGCCCGACTCGAAGTTGATACATGAAAAGTAATGAGGCTTGAAATCAGATGGTGCCTGACCTAGCTCAATCTGATCGAGCTCCATCCGATGTCAAGCTAGCTCGAAGTCCCTTCTTATTAAAACATTACTATTACAAAAGTTTACATGTTTTTTACATATGACAATTTACACATTCTAGAACCGAGGCCGAGCGCTTACTGCTGCAAGTCTGAGAATAAAAATTAAATAAAAAATGATCATATTATATTTATACAAACTTACTAAATGAGAGTTGCAACTTAGATAATTATTCTTATAATGTCAGTACAATTTGCATAATTATACGGTGACATTTATTGATTTATACACTTACACCGTTACACACTATAAAGTCTCTCACTAAGATCTCAACTCTCAAGTCACAAACTTGCAATTGCAACTTACAAAGTTACATTCGTAAAGAGCTTTGGACTTTATCCAGCAAAAGCCAGAAATAAATCAATGGTACAAAAAAGAAATCACGAATTTTAAGTTGCCCTTAGATATAATTATTTTGTTTAAGATATTTGAATTGTATGCAAATCTGCAATTAAAAGTCATGATCCAATTTCATTTTGATATTTTATAAGATCACAAGTATTAATTTTTAAAATAAATAAAAGATGAGGAACCAAGAATCCATAAACAAGTGAATAATTATAAAAAATAAACCAATTAAGAGTAAAAGAGACAATGATCATAATATATGTTATCTTAGAAAGTTAGGATTCAAACAATCATGAATGCATTATTTCCGATTTTACTAAAACAACACACGTAGGGAGTGATCCATAGAGTTACACATAATACACACTTTGCACAGAACGTACTAAGATCACAATTCCCACAAAGCAAACATATAACTTAACACAACACATTACACACCATAACGCAGTATGATAATATCTATTCTAATTTCTCAATGTTTGTGCGTGTGTGTTCAATTGCTATTATATGTGTGTGTGTGTGTGTGCACTCTCTGTTCAATTAGCGTTTTGTGTAACTATGTTCTTTTGGGTGTTTAGTGTTTTGTGTGTGTGCTCTCTGTTCAGTGAGTGTGTGTTTTGTGAGTATGAGTTCAATGATTGTGTGTGTGTGTTCAATTAGTGTTGTGTGTTTAATGAGTATGTGATTTTGTGTTCATTTAGTGTTTTATGCGTATATGTGTTCAGTAAGTGTTGTGTGTTCAATATGTATTTATATGTTCCTATATATTAGTACTTATAATGTTACAAATTTAACACATTAGATACATCCAAAATTAATATCTATCCTTATTTCTTAGTGTGTTTTGTGCACACACATAATAACATGATGTCATAACACCTGAATACAAGTTGAACATGGAACCTGAATACATAACCTGATCACAGAACTTTAATACAAAACTTGAACACATATTGAACATAGAACTTGAACACACACTGAACAAAAAACTACATAGAATACAACATGACAACACAAGACAACATTGAATTCACACTTTGCAAAGAACTTACACTATACATAATCATTGGACAAACTTTTTGAGAAGAGGATTCCATACTTTCCACGCTCCCACTTAATTTGCTAAAATGATAATTTTGTAAATGTTTAGTTTGGAAGTTGTGCCATTCTTTTGTTTCATATAGGATTTTTCGTAATATTTGCACTTTCATTATTTGATAGTTGTACCCTTAACAAAAATAATATATAAATGGTCTTTAATATTAGTCAACTTCTTTTTTTCTTTCTTATCTTCAAAACCATACTCTTAGCTTCACGAATAGATTGAGTATTAACATCAATTTAAGGCCAGCTCTCCAAATTTCTACCACAATATCGACACCATCATTCCCAATAGTACAATCATTGTTGAAAGACTCATTAATACTAGGAAGCAGCGGGGAAGACATTGATATTTTCTACAAACACATGACAAAACGAACTTTGTGAGTAAGTAACAAATTAACTAAATACAGTAGAATATGAAGGATGTCGTGTTTTGAAAGTTGTCCTTTCATTACTATGTTCATGTCTTAAATGTTTATGCATTTTGTTCCTTTTTTTATTATATGATATATCTCATGAAAAGTTCAGGAAGATGCTCTTGATCCTAAACTATAGAGCAAGTCAGATGATCCCTTCGATTCACTCACAATCGTGGTAATCAAAGAGGAACATTGATTACCAAGTTAAGATTGTCACGACGATTAAAGTACATTTGAAGTTCTATGGATGTTGATAAATGATTATCATTTGATCGTATGGATGTGTATGTGTGTGAATCTTATACACATTATTGAGCTTGACCTATTTTATGTTGTAACATTATATGGATTGTGTTATAGTGTCATTAATGGTTTCAACGTGTCTTAAGAAATGATACGAGAAGTGTACATTTATCGCATCGGTGCGCGCAATGTGATCACAGTTGAAGACTATCTCATAATAGTGATACACACGGTGATTCGTTGCACACACTTGTGCGTAAGAAATTTACATTATCAATTGTCCCTCAAATTACTTGAGTAATGATATTTAATGGACCCCTTGGTAAAACGAGGTCATATAGCATGCAATATAACTAATGTAGTTATAATTATGACTCGCTCGTGAGACCAAGAAAGATAAATATTGTGCGAAAATGACACGATCCTATTTTGCGCAATATTTGTAATATCATGTGACATGAGTAGACACAGGTCATGTAATTTCGTTACCTAGATACTGTGTTGTCGAGACGACTATAATGCGATGATAACGCCTCTTATAACACATAATATAGATTGTTATATTATCGCATATACAACACAGTTCCTCTGTAAAGGTCACAACAAATGAACAGAAACAGCCGCGTTTGACTCAAATTGTGTATTTGGTCTCATTGTTATGTGATCTAAATATTTGGTTGTGTGAATATAAAGCGTCGTGTATCGGCGCGTTCAGACATTTATTAATTTATGATCATGTTCGGGTGTTAATTGATATAATAAATTAAGTTTATTATGGGATCAATAACAAGGTTGAATTACACAAGTAACGCGTGCGACGTTACAAGCGATCAAAATTAATTAGTGAGATTTCAAGAGGGTGATTTGATGGCGGATGACGTTTGTGTACATAGTCCTCTTTTGCACAATATATCAGCCCACTAATTGAGTACTTAAAAATACTCTTAAAACCATACTTTAAGATTTCATTTTATATTAATTATAAAACGTTAACTGCTTTCGGTTTTTATAATAAAAACTGAAAATAATGTTCGGTTTTATAAAACCTTAATAGTCTCGTTTTTTTATATAATATAAAACCTTAATCTTTTGGTTTGATATAAATAGGATCCCCATCTCTCCCGTGAAAATAATAAGAAAAATCCTACCCGACCTCTGCACCTCTCGCGAACAGGAAAACGACGCTCTCTCTCGCCGCCATCCGGCGACCTCCTCGCCAATCTTCTTCAGCACTGCGGTGGTTTTTCTGCATGGTGAAGGTGCAGCGGGTCTTTTGGTTCGGGTCTCTCGTCTTCTCCATTTTTCGCCGGTGACTGGAGTGGCTCGGCCACCAAGAGTCTTCGGCAGTTGGAGCACTGTCTTAGCATCGCCCCCTTCCTCGTTCTCATCAAAGTTGAGGTTGTGGAGGCTGTTTGGGTTCAAGGTGAACCTAGAGGTGATCGTCGTTGTTCCGATCCTCCGTCTCTTCCTTTCAAGCCGTGAACGGACTGCAAATCAGCGATCTCCTCTCCGCCTAGAGATATATTCTCTAGAGGTATAAATCTCCAAACTCTCTGTGATGTTTGTTGTTGTTGTAATCTATTTTTCACGAAGAAATTTAGTAATAGGTCTCACCATTGACATGAGAGGAACCCGATCCGTATGTGTTTTCGTATTTGGAGAAATATATTTTGTTAATTACTCTCTCCGCAACACATGAAACCCTACAGTGGTATCAAAGCGAGGTTGGATCTCTCATGACAATAAGGCTGTTTAATTTTGTGCTAGTTCGTGCGCATAAATGGTTTGGATTTACCGTATCGCAAGTTCCGGTTCAAGGTTCAATAACCCGTTTATTTGGGTTATATGGAGATCATTTTTTTTTTTGATTTAGAAATGATCTAAGTGAATCATGAAGCCTTGCGAACATGAATCCATCCAAATAAGATTAAACTTAGCGAGACTTGACTCTTTTTCGGCCATAATTTTTGATGAGAAAGCATAGCATTTTTATGTTCATTTAGAAATTCTGGAATGTATTGTTGTGAATGAATGTAATAGTTAGAATGCCATGTGTTATGGTTTTTTTATTTGCCATTCCTCTCTTTATCGGGAATTAATTGGATAAAAGAAAATTTTTAAGATTGTCGTTCCTTCTCATATCCACCTAAGCTAGTGATCTTGAATTAGCATGAGTGCGAACTCAATCACTAGACATAGTGGAACTTGAGTGACCTGATATTAAGCCACAAGTGAGTGAGCTCTGTGTGAGGCACACCTTGCCCATTTTGTTGAAATATCTTGGTAACTCTAGTTGCCCAATAATATGAGTTTTCTTAAATGAATCTCCAAGATCTAGGCTTAGGTTTTGGGAAAGATTTTTATACTTAAAATTTAACATAATTTTTTTTAATAAAATGCAAGAATCATAAAGTTTAAGTTTTTCTTAAAAGGTTATGATTGGTGTTTTGTACCTACCTGAACAAACATGTGGATGAGTCTACTTGTTTGGAAATGATCTTGCTAGGCTACTTTTTTTGGGGAACTCTCTAATCCTTGTAGCTCTTTCTTTTTCTTTTGAAAATTCATGAACTCTAATACTAATTAATTCTCTCGAAAATTTAGAGCTATGTCAACGCTACCAAATTTTCTGCATTCCATGATCGATAAGAGCCCACTTGCTAATGATGGGTCAAGTTATTCTGATTGGATCCTCAAGTTGAACATCGTGTTGCGCTTGGAGAATCTCCTTCAAATTCTGGATAACAATTGCCCAGAAGAGAAGGAGAAAGGCAAGCCAACTGATGCTGAAAAGGAGGAACAAAAGAAATGGAATGACCAACAGCGTGTTGTGCAAACACTGATCTTGGCCAGTATTGGCGATCAGTTACAAAGAAATTTTTTTGATACTCCTGCGAAGGAAATTGTAGCACAGTTGGAGAACATGTTCACCGATAGTGCTCGGAAGAAGTGCTATAAGACCACCATCACACTCACAAGGTGCACGATGATGGAGGATGAATCTGTCTCGGTGCACTTCCTTAAGGTGCAAGGTTATCTGGAGAAATTGGAGAAACTGAAATCTCTGATTCCTGAAGACTCGCTGAGGATATCATTTTGGGGTCCCTTCCTTACTCCTTTAAGGACTTCTTCATGCATTATCACATGCGTGAGAAACAGATGACCATAAATGAGCTCCATAATTCCCTCAAAACAGCTGAGGTGGACATGGGTAAGACAAAGGCAAATCCTGTCTTGGCTGTCGCGTCAAGTAGCAAGAAGTTCTTCAAGAATAAAAGCAACATCAAAAACAAGACCTCAAATGGAGACCCAATACTCAAGGGAAAAAGGGGAGGAACTCATGTGAGCACCTCCAAGGGAAGCAAAGTAAAGAACTCTCCTACTTCTATCACAGAATGCTTCCATTGTCATGAGAAAGGACACTTCAAGATGAATTGCCCCAAGTACAAGCGTGACTTGGATGAAGGCAAGATCGAACGCAAGCGTCCCAAAGGTACATTTGTTATTGAATTAAATTTAAATTTGGCCACGACTATCCTAGATTGGGTAATTGATACCGTATCTTGTGCTCACTTAGTTTTTAATGTGCAGTCACTAAAGGATGGGAGACCGTTCTCCAAAGGAGAGGTTGTGCTGAAGGTTGGAAATGGTGCAAGTATCTCTGCAGTTACCGTGGGCACGCTCGACCTTCATCTACCTAGTGGCTTATGTTTAAGTTTAAGAGATGTTTATCATGTACCTTCTGTATTTAGAAACATTATTTCTGTGTCATGTTTAGATGTAGAAGGCTTTTGTTTTATGATTTCTAATTCACAAATGACTATTAAGAAGGATGGTATGTTTTATGCAAATGCTTTCATTACTAATGTTTTGTATTTGCTTAACATAGTTGAAGATAAACCAATATTGAATATCAACAACAAAAGACTCAAGATATCTCATATGAATGAGACCCTCTTATGGCACCATCGCCTTGGTCACATAAACGAGAAGCGCATAAAGAAATTACATCAAGCTAATCTTTTAGATTATTTTGATCTTAATGCAATTGGACCATGCGAATCATGTTTAACTGGTAAGATGACCAAGACACCATTCAATAAGAAAGGTGCAAGAGCGAGCAACTTGTTGGAATTGATACACTCCGATGTATGTGGTCCAATGTGCACCAGTGCAAGAGATGGTTATAGGTACTTCATCACCTTCACGGATGATCATAGTCGCTATGGCTATGTTTATCTCATGAAGCATAAAAGTGAATCCCTTGAGAAATTCAAGGAATATAAGAATGAAGTAGAGAACTAGCTCGACAAGAAAATTAAAGTCTTGAAAATTGATCTTGGAGGTGAGTATTTGAGCAATATGTTCACTACTTACCTGAAGGAGTGTGGTATCGTACCACAACTTACTCCACCCGGCACCCCGCAGTGGAATGGTGTCTCCGAAAGGAGAAACTGAACCCTGCTAGACATGGTTCGTTCCATGATGTGCCAGACCAATCTACCTTTAAACTTTTGGGGTCATGCACTCCTAACTGCGGCTCACACTTTAAATATCATTCCAACTAAAATCATTGATAAAACTCCACATGATATATGGATGGGCAATACACCCATTATATCTTATCTTAAAATTTGGGGTTGCGTGACATATGTCAAACGTATGTTATCGACAAAATTGAAACCCAAACCTGATAAATATTTCTTCATAGGATACCCAAGGGAAGCAAAAGGGTATAGTTTTTGGCACAAGTCAACGAATACCATATTCGTAAAGAAGGGTGCAACATTCTTAGCGAAAGAGTTTCTTGAAAGAATCAAGGACCGTGGCAGTAGGGTAATTCTTGAGTGAACTCAAGGAGACCTACAAGGGAGTGATCATGAGATGAATTTTGATATTCAGGATGATCACGAGATGTCACATGAAGTTCCTTTACTCAGTGGGAGTATGGGCATTCCACCTCCACAAATGATTGATGAGGAGGCCCATACTACACCACCAAGCAACTGCTTGACTCGTATTGAGCATGAATCAATTCCATAAGAAATTATGGAAGAAATTCGGGAGACTCAAGAGGAAATAAATGAGCATAAGGAACTTAGAAGGTCAACAAGGGTGAAAAGAAAACTTGACATTTACATGGGTCTTCATGAAGTCTTAGTTATAGACACCGAAGACCCCTTGACCTATGAAGAAGCAATTAAAAGGATAGATTCCAATTCCTGACAAGAAGCCATGAAATCTGAAATACAATCCATGTATGACAACCAAGTATGAGACTTGGTTGACCTTCCCGAAGGAAAGAAGTCCATTGCTAACAAATGAATTTTCAAAAGGAAGATGGACATGAATGGCAACATGACAACCTACAAGGCTAAACTTGTGGCAAAAGGTTTCAGTCAAATCCAAGGGATTGACTATGATGAAACATTCTCGCCGGTTGTTATGTTCAAAACGATTCGGATCATGTAGGCTATTGTCGCTTTCTATGATTATGAAATATGACAATTATATGTCAAAACCGCGTTCCTAAATGGAAAGCTTGATGAGGATGTTTGCATGAATCAACCTCAAGGTTTTAAAGATCCGAAAACAACAGTAAAGTATGCAAACTTCGGAGGGCCATTTATGGCTTGAAGCAAGCATCAAGGAGTTGGAACAAGCGCTTTGATGAAGAGGTTAAAATTCTTGGATTCAGTCAAAACAAGGAAGAACCTTGTGTATACAAGAAAGTTAGTGCGAGTCACATAATATTTTTGATCTTGTATGTCGATGATATTTTATTAATGGGGAATGAATTGTCTTTAATGGAACAGACAAGAAGTTCATTGAAAACAATCTTTTCAATGAAGGACATGGGTGAAGCCCAATATATCTCGGGAATCAAGATATATAGAGACAGGCCGCGAAGACTCATTGGCCTAAGTCAAAGTGTTTACATTGACAAAATCTTAGAAATGTTCCATATGGAGAACTCTAAGAAAGGGAATGTGCCGATGAAGATGTCAATACACTTTGGCAAGTCTCACTGCGCCTCGGTGCATAAAGAGATTGAGTACATGAAGAATGTGCCATATGCTTCCGCCATAGGTTCCATCATGTATGTCATGATTTGTACAAGACCGGATGTCGCATATGCTCTTAGCATGACCAGTCGATATCAAGCTTCACCTGGTCCCAATCATTGGACCGCAGTCAAGAACATTCTTAGATACCTAAAAAGGACCAAGAATAAATTTCTTGCTTTTGGTGGACATAAGGAGCTCGTTGGAAAAGGCTACACGAATGCTAGTTTTATGACAGATCCGGATGATAGAAGATCTCAATATGGGTTCGTTTTTCTTCTGAATGGTGGGGTCGTGAGTTGGCGCAGTTGTAAACAATCAACTACTGCAGACTCAACCACTGCTGCAGAAGTCACGACGGCCACAGAGGCTAGCAAAGAGGGAGTATGGATAAAGAAATTCCTTGAGGAACTAGGAGTTGTTGCGTCCAGTGTAGGGCCCTTGAAATTGTTTTATGATAATAACGCTTCTATATCTCAAATCAAGGAGCCAAAGTCACATCATAAAACAAAATACATGGACCACAAGTATTTGTCACGCGCGACTTCATTGATGAGGGCAAAATTGCACTTTTATGGATAGACACAAACAACAACATAGCTGATCCCTTCACCAAACCTTTGTCTCAAGCTAAAGGTGAAATTCATTTCGAGTCCATGGGATTGCAAGACCATGGAGAGTGGCTTGACAGATGATTTCAAAGGTTGCTCCTTTTATGAGTTTTTGTATGAGTTCTTTATATAAGAAACTTTAAAAACAAGTGGGAGATTGAATGATGTAGTGTTTTGAAAGTTGTCCTTTCATTACTATGTTCATGTCTTAAATGTTTATGCATTTTGTTCCTTTTTTTTATTATATGTTATATCTCATGAAAAGTTCAAGAAGATGCTCTAGGTCCTAAACGATAGAGCACTTGAGATTCGTCAGATGATCCCTTCGATTTGCTCACAATCGTGGTAAACAAAAAGGAATATTGATTACCGAGTTAAGATTGTCATGACGATTAAAGTACATTTGAAGTTCTATGGATGTTGATAAATGATTATCATTTGATCGTATGGATGTGTATGTGTGTGAATCTTTTACACATTATTGAGCTTGACCTATTTTATGTTGTAACATTATATGGATTGTGTTAAAGTGTCATTAATGGTTTTAACGTGTCTTAAGAAATGATATGAGAAGTGTAAATTTATCGCATCAGTGCGTGCAATGTGATCACAGTTGAAGACTATCTCATAATAGTGATACACACGGTGATTCGTTGCACACACTTGTGCGTAAGAAATTTACATTATCAATTGTCCCTAAAATTACTTGAGTGATGATATTTAGTGGGCCCCTTGGTAAAGTGAGGTCGTATAACATGCAATATAACTAATGTAGTTATAATTATGACTCGCTCGCGAGACCAAGAAAGATAAATATTGTGCGAAAATGACACGATCCTATTTTGCGCAATATTTGTAATATCATGTGACATGAGTAGACACAGGTCATGTAATTTCGTTACCTAGATACTGTGTTGTCGAGACGACTATAATGCGATGATAACGCCTCTTATAACACATAATATAGATTGTTATATTATCGCATATACAACACAGTTCCTCTGTAAAGGTCACAACAAATGAACAGAAACAGCCGCGTTTGACTCAAATTGTGTATTTGGTCTCATTGTTATGTGATCTAAATATTTGGTTGTGTGAATATAAAGCGTCGTGTATCGGCGCGTTCAGACATTTATTAATTTATGATCATGTTCGGGTGTTAATTGATATAATAAATTAAGTTTATTATGGGATCAATAACAAGGTTGAATTACACAAGTAACGCGTGCGACGTTACAAGCGATCAAAATTAATTAGTGAGATTTCAAGAGGGTGATTTGATGGCGGATGACGTTTGTGTACATAGTCCTCTTTTGCACAATATATCAGCCCACTAATTGAGTACTTAAAAATACTCTTAAAACCATACTTTAAGATTTCATTTTATATTAATTATAAAACGTTAACTGCTTTCGGTTTTTATAATAAAAACTGAAAATAATGTTCGGTTTTATAAAACCTTAATAGTCTCGTTTTTTTATATAATATAAAACCTTAATCTTTTGGTTTGATATAAATAGGATCCCCATCTCTCCCGTGAAAATAATAAGAAAAATCCTACCCGACCTCTGCACCTCTCGCGAACAGGAAAACGACGCTCTCTCTCGCCGCCATCCGGCGACCTCCTCGCCAATCTTCTTCAGCACTGCGGTGGTTTTTCTGCATGGTGAAGGTGCAGCGGGTCTTTTGGTTCGGGTCTCTCGTCTTCTCCATTTTTCGCCGGTGACTGGAGTGGCTCGGCCACCAAGAGTCTTCGGCAGTTGGAGCACTGTCTTAGCATCGCCCCCTTCCTCGTTCTCATCAAAGTTGAGGTTGTGGAGGCTGTTTGGGTTCAAGGTGAACCTAGAGGTGATCGTCGTTGTTCCGATCCTCCGCCTCTTCCTTTCAAGCCGTGAACGGACTGCAAATCAGCGATCTCCTCTCCGCCTAGAGATATATTCTCTAGAGGTATAAATCTCCAAACTCTCTGTGATGTTTGTTGTTGTTGTAATCTATTTTTCACGAAGAAATTTAGTAATAGGTCTCACCATTGACATGAGAGGAACCCGATCCGTATGTGTTTTCGTATTTGGAGAAATATATTTTGTTAATTACTCTCTCCGCAACACATGAAACCCTACAGTGGTATCAAAGCGAGGTTGGATCTCTCATGACAATAAGGCTGTTTAATTTTGTGCTAGTTCGTGCGCATAAATGGTTTGGATTTACCGTATCGCAAGTTCCGGTTCAAGGTTCAATAACCCGTTTATTTGGGTTATATGGAGATCATTTTTTTTTTTGATTTAGAAATGATCTAAGTGAATCATGAAGCCTTGCGAACATGAATCCATCCAAATAAGATTAAACTTAGCGAGACTTGACTCTTTTTCGGCCATAATTTTTGATGAGAAAGCATAGCATTTTTATGTTCATTTAGAAATTCTGGAATGTATTGTTGTGAATGAATGTAATAGTTAGAATGCCATGTGTTATGGTTTTTTTATTTGCCATTCCTCTCTTTATCGGGAATTAATTGGATAAAAGAAAATTTTTAAGATTGTCGTTCCTTCTCATATCCACCTAAGCTAGTGATCTTGAATTAGCATGAGTGCGAACTCAATCACTAGACATAGTGGAACTTGAGTGACCTGATATTAAGCCACAAGTGAGTGAGCTCTGTGTGAGGCACACCTTGCCCATTTTGTTGAAATATCTTGGTAACTCTAGTTGCCCAATAATATGAGTTTTCTTAAATGAATCTCCAAGATCTAGGCTTAGGTTTTGGGAAAGATTTTTATACTTAAAATTTAACATAATTTTTTTTAATAAAATGCAAGAATCATAAAGTTTAAGTTTTTCTTAAAAGGTTATGATTGGTGTTTTGTACCTACCTGAACAAACATGTGGATGAGTCTACTTGTTTGGAAATGATCTTGCTAGGCTACTTTTTTTGGGGAACTCTCTAATCCTTGTAGCTCTTTCTTTTTCTTTTGAAAATTCATGAACTCTAATACTAATTAATTCTCTCGAAAATTTAGAGCTATGTCAACGCTACCAAATTTTCTGCATTCCATGATCGATAAGAGCCCACTTGCTAATGATGGGTCAAGTTATTCTGATTGGATCCTCAAGTTGAACATCGTGTTGCGCTTGGAGAATCTCCTTCAAATTCTGGATAACAATTGCCCAGAAGAGAAGGAGAAAGGCAAGCCAACTGATGCTGAAAAGGAGGAACAAAAGAAATGGAATGACCAACAGCGTGTTGTGCAAACACTGATCTTGGCCAGTATTGGCGATCAGTTACAAAGAAATTTTTTTGATACTCCTGCGAAGGAAATTGTAGCACAGTTGGAGAACATGTTCACCGATAGTGCTCGGAAGAAGTGCTATAAGACCACCATCGCACTCACAAGGTGCACGATGATGGAGGATGAATCTGTCTCGGTGCACTTCCTTAAGGTGCAAGGTTATCTGGAGAAATTGGAGAAACTGAAATCTCTGATTCCTGAAGACTCGCTGAGGATATCATTTTGGGGTCCCTTCCTTACTCCTTTAAGGACTTCTTCATGCATTATCACATGCGTGAGAAACATATGACCATAAATGAGCTCCATAATTCCCTCAAAACAGCTGAGGTGGACATGGGTAAGACAAAGGCAAATCCTGTCTTGGCTGTCGCGTCAAGTAGCAAGAAGTTCTTCAAGAATAAAAGCAACATCAAAAACAAGACCTCAAATGGAGACCCAATACTCAAGGGAAAAAGGGGAGGAACTCATGTGAGCACCTCCAAGGGAAGCAAAGTAAAGAACTCTCCTACTTCTATCACAGAATGCTTCCATTGTCATGAGAAAGGACACTTCAAGATGAATTGCCCCAAGTACAAGCGTGACTTGGATGAAGGCAAGATCGAACGCAAGCGTCCCAAAGGTACATTTGTTATTGAATTAAATTTAAATTTGGCCACGACTATCCTAGATTGGGTAATTGATACCGTATCTTGTGCTCACTTAGTTTTTAATGTGCAGTCACTAAAGGATGGGAGACCGTTCTCCAAAGGAGAGGTTGTGCTGAAGGTTGGAAATGGTGCAAGTATCTCTGCAGTTACCGTGGGCACGCTCGACCTTCATCTACCTAGTGGCTTATGTTTAAGTTTAAGAGATGTTTATCATGTACCTTCTGTATTTAGAAACATTATTTCTGTGTCATGTTTAGATGTAGAAGGCTTTTGTTTTATGATTTCTAATTCACAAATGACTATTAAGAAGGATGGTATGTTTTATGCAAATGCTTTCATTACTAATGTTTTGTATTTGCTTAACATAGTTGAAGATAAACCAATATTGAATATCAACAACAAAAGACTCAAGATATCTCATATGAATGAGACCCTCTTATGGCACCATCGCCTTGGTCACATAAACGAGAAGCGCATAAAGAAATTACATCAATCTAATCTTTTAGATTATTTTGATCTTAATGCAATTGGACCATGCGAATCATGTTTAACTGGTAAGATGACCAAGACACCATTCAATAAGAAAGGTGCAAGAGCGAGCAACTTGTTGGAATTGATACACTCCGATGTATGTGGTCCAATGTGCACCAGTGCAAGAGATGGTTATAGGTACTTCATCACCTTCACGGATGATCATAGTCGCTATGGCTATGTTTATCTCATGAAGCATAAAAGTGAATCCCTTGAGAAATTCAAGGAATATAAGAATGAAGTAGAGAACTAGCTCGACAAGAAAATTAAAGTCTTGAAAATTGATCTTGGAGGTGAGTATTTGAGCAATATGTTCACTACTTACCTGAAGGAGTGTGGTATCGTACCACAACTTACTCCACCCGGCACCCCGCAGTGGAATGGTGTCTCCGAAAGGAGAAACTGAACCCTGCTAGACATGGTTCGTTCCATGATGTGCCAGACCAATCTACCTTTAAACTTTTGGGGTCATGCACTCCTAACTGCGGCTCACACTTTAAATATCATTCCAACTAAAATCATTGATAAAACTCCACATGATATATGGATGGGCAATACACCCATTATATCTTATCTTAAAATTTGGGGTTGCGTGACATATGTCAAACGTATGTTATCGACAAAATTGAAACCCAAACCTGATAAATATTTCTTCATAGGATACCCAAGGGAAGCAAAAGGGTATAGTTTTTGGCACAAGTCAACGAATACCATATTCGTAAAGAAGGGTGCAACATTCTTAGCGAAAGAGTTTCTTGAAAGAATCAAGGACCGTGGCAGTAGGGTAATTCTTGAGTGAACTCAAGGAGACCTACAAGGGAGTGATCATGAGATGAATTTTGATATTCAGGATGATCACGAGATGTCACATGAAGTTCCTTTACTCAGTGGGAGTATGGGCATTCCACCTCCACAAATGATTGATGAGGAGGCCCATACTACACCACCAAGCAACTGCTTGACTCGTATTGAGCATGAATCAATTCCATAAGAAATTATGGAAGAAATTCGGGAGACTCAAGAGGAAATAAATGAGCATAAGGAACTTAGAAGGTCAACAAGGGTGAAAAGAAAACTTGACATTTACATGGGTCTTCATGAAGTCTTAGTTATAGACACCGAAGACCCCTTGACCTATGAAGAAGCAATTAAAAGGATAGATTCCAATTCCTGACAAGAAGCCATGAAATCTGAAATACAATCCATGTATGACAACCAAGTATGAGACTTGGTTGACCTTCCCGAAGGAAAGAAGTCCATTGCTAACAAATGAATTTTCAAAAGGAAGATGGACATGAATGGCAACATGACAACCTACAAGGCTAAACTTGTGGCAAAAGGTTTCAGTCAAATCCAAGGGATTGACTATGATGAAACATTCTCGCCGGTTGTTATGTTCAAAACGATTCGGATCATGTAGGCTATTGTCGCTTTCTATGATTATGAAATATGACAATTATATGTCAAAACCGCGTTCCTAAATGGAAAGCTTGATGAGGATGTTTGCATGAATCAACCTCAAGGTTTTAAAGATCCGAAAACAACAGTAAAGTATGCAAACTTCGGAGGGCCATTTATGGCTTGAAGCAAGCATCAAGGAGTTGGAACAAGCGCTTTGATGAAGAGGTTAAAATTCTTGGATTCAGTCAAAACAAGGAAGAACCTTGTGTATACAAGAAAGTTAGTGCGAGTCACATAATATTTTTGATCTTGTATGTCGATGATATTTTATTAATGGGGAATGAATTGTCTTTAATGGAACAGACAAGAAGTTCATTGAAAACAATCTTTTCAATGAAGGACATGGGTGAAGCCCAATATATCTCGGGAATCAAGATATATAGAGACAGGCCGCGAAGACTCATTGGCCTAAGTCAAAGTGTTTACATTGACAAAATCTTAGAAATGTTCCATATGGAGAACTCTAAGAAAGGGAATGTGCCGATGAAGATGTCAATACACTTTGGCAAGTCTCACTGCGCCTCGGTGCATAAAGAGATTGAGTACATGAAGAATGTGCCATATGCTTCCGCCATAGGTTCCATCATGTATGTCATGATTTGTACAAGACCGGATGTCGCATATGCTCTTAGCATGACCAGTCGATATCAAGCTTCACCTGGTCCCAATCATTGGACCGCAGTCAAGAACATTCTTAGATACCTAAAAAGGACCAAGAATAAATTTCTTGCTTTTGGTGGACATAAGGAGCTCGTTGGAAAAGGCTACACGAATGCTAGTTTTATGACAGATCCGGATGATAGAAGATCTCAATATGGGTTCGTTTTTCTTCTGAATGGTGGGGTCGTGAGTTGGCGCAGTTGTAAACAATCAACTACTGCAGACTCAACCACTGCTGCAGAAGTCACGACGGCCACAGAGGCTAGCAAAGAGGGAGTATGGATAAAGAAATTCCTTGAGGAACTAGGAGTTGTTGCGTCCAGTGTAGGGCCCTTGAAATTGTTTTATGATAATAACGCTTCTATATCTCAAATCAAGGAGCCAAAGTCACATCATAAAACAAAATACATGGACCACAAGTATTTGTCACGCGTGACTTCATTGATGAGGGCAAAATTGCACTTTTATGGATAGACACAAACAACAACATAGCTGATCCCTTCACCAAACCTTTGTCTCAAGCTAAAGGTGAAATTCATTTCGAGTCCATGGGATTGCAAGACCATGGAGAGTGGCTTGACAGATGATTTCAAAGGTTGCTCCTTTTATGAGTTTTTGTATGAGTTCTTTATATAAGAAACTTTAAAAACAAGTGGGAGATTGAATGATGTAGTGTTTTGAAAGTTGTCCTTTCATTACTATGTTCATGTCTTAAATGTTTATGCATTTTGTTCCTTTTTTTTATTATATGTTATATCTCATGAAAAGTTCAAGAAGATGCTCTAGGTCCTAAACGATAGAGCACTTGAGATTCGTCAGATGATCCCTTCGATTTGCTCACAATCGTGGTAAACAAAAAGGAATATTGATTACCGAGTTAAGATTGTCATGACGATTAAAGTACATTTGAAGTTCTATGGATGTTGATAAATGATTATCATTTGATCGTATGGATGTGTATGTGTGTGAATCTTTTACACATTATTGAGCTTGACCTATTTTATGTTGTAACATTATATGGATTGTGTTAAAGTGTCATTAATGGTTTTAACGTGTCTTAAGAAATGATATGAGAAGTGTAAATTTATCGCATCAGTGCGTGCAATGTGATCACAGTTGAAGACTATCTCATAATAGTGATACACACGGTGATTCGTTGCACACACTTGTGCGTAAGAAATTTACATTATCAATTGTCCCTAAAATTACTTGAGTGATGATATTTAGTGGGCCCCTTGGTAAAGTGAGGTCGTATAACATGCAATATAACTAATGTAGTTATAATTATGACTCGCTCGCGAGACCAAGAAAGATAAATATTGTGCGAAAATGACACGATCCTATTTTGCGCAATATTTGTAATATCACGTGACATGAGTAGACACAGGTCATCTAATTTCGTTACCTAGATACTGTGTTGTCGAGTCGACTATAATGCGATGATAACGTCTCTTATAGCAAATAATATAGATTGTTATATTATCGCCTATACAACACAGTTCCTCTGTAAAGGTCACACCAAATGAACAGAAACAGCCGCGTTCGACTCAAATTGTATATTTGATCTCATTGTCATGTGATCTAAATATTTGGTTGAGTGTGAATATAAAGCGTCATGTATCGGCGAATTTATGATCATGTTTGGGTGTTAATTGATATAATAAATTAAGTTTATTATGGGATCAATAACACGGCTGAATTACATAAGTAACGCGTACGTGCGACGTTACAGGCGATCAAAATTAATTAGTGAGATTTCAAGAGGGAGATTTGATGGCGGATGACGTTTGTGTACATAGTCCTCTTTTGCACAATATATCAGCCCACTAATTGAGTACTTAAAAATACTCTTAAAACCATACTTTAAGATTTCATTTTATATTAATTATAAAACGTTAACTACTTTCGGTTTTTATAATAAAAACTAAAAATAATGTTCGGTTTTATAAAACCTTAATAGTCTAGTTTTTTTATATAATATAAAACCTTAATCTTTTGGTTTGATATAAATAGGATCCCCATCTCTCCCGTGAAAATAATAAGAAAAATCCTACCCGACCTCTGCACCTCTCGCGAACAGGAAAACAACGCTCTCTCTCCCTGCCATCCGGCGACCTCCTCGCCAATCTTCTTCAGCACTGCGGTGATTTTTCTGCATGGTGAAGGTGCAGCGGGTCTTTTGGTTCGGGTCTCTCGTCTTCTCCATTTCTCGCCGGTGACTGGAGTGGCTCGGCCACCAAGAGTCTTCGGCAGTTGGAGCACTGTCTTAGCATTGTCCCCTTCCTCCTTCTCATCAAAGTTGAGGTTGTGGAGGCTGTTTGGGTTCAAGGTGAACCTTGAGGTGATCGTCGTTGTTCCGATCCTCCGCCTCTTCCTTTCAAGCCGTGAACGGACTGCAAATCAGCGATCTCCTCTCCGCCTAGAGATATATTCTCTAGAGGTATAAATCTCCAAACTCTCTGTGATGTTTGTTGTTGTTGCAATCTATTTTTCACGAAGAAATTTAGTAATAGGTCTCGCCATTGACATGAGAGGAACCCGATCCGTATGTGTTTTTGTATTTGGAGAAATATATTTTTTAATTACTCTCCCCGCAACACATGAAATCCTACAGAATATACACGCGCACATATACCCACACCCAAACACACTCCCTAAGCACAATATTAAATAAACACAACAAACATGAACACACACACACATACTCACTGTCATTGAACCACATACTACTAACTGAAACACACACATACTCACTGTCATTGAACCACATTGTCACTGAATACACACAAAGAACATGTAACACTAACTGAACATCCAACACACACACATAGAGTGTGTGCATTTAGAGGGAGAGGGGGAGAGAGAACACAACATATATTCACTGAACTCACACTCCACTCAACGCTAACTTAGCACATAATACTAACTGAGCATAAAATACTGTTGGAACCTTAGTTTTGATTTGAGTTAGGATCCATCTTTAATGTCTAAGTTTCTATCATAACATATTGTATAACTTAGATCAAATCCCATTAAGAAAGAAGGCTGAAAATAGATATAATTAATAGGCTAAAATAATAAGAGAAAGATAAAAATAACATATGTTCTCTGCGTTCGACGAACGGCTATCTGCGTTCGACGAACGACGCTCTGCGGTCGACGAAGATGTTCATTCTGCGCTCGACGAAATCCAGCTATCTCAGCGGTTGACGAAGATCACCTATCTCAGCGTTCGGTGATCCCATCTTAGCGGTTCAGCGGTCGACAAACAGATTGTCTCAGCGGTCGACGAATAGACACCGGCTCAGCGTTCGACGAAAAGCTGCGTTCGACGAACTCAAGTCTGCGTTCGACGAACAGCTCAATATTCAGCGGTCGATGATCCAGCCCGTCTCTGCGTTCGTCGATCTCAAGTCTGCGTTCGACGAATATTCAGCAGATGTTCAGAATGATGAATCAAATGATCAGGTCGACGAACTTGAAGCTGAGCTCGACGAAATATCTACAGCATTATTTTATATCATTCTCAGATCGACTAAAATATTATATATATGCTGTCAGATTTATTAAAACAATATTTTATTATATATATATATTGCTGACTTATCAATACAGCCGTTGCAAGCATTAATTAATAGAGCCGTTGCAGCAAAGCCAAATACGACGCAAAGATAAATACGGCAATTTGTCTGCTCGAGGATTCTGGGAAAAGAAAGAGACATTATTTCTTTTCTTGTCGAGCAAGAAATCAAAATAGCCCAGAAACCTTCTCCAGAATATATACAAAGAAAAAAACAGAGAAGTATAGCAGGAAGATAGAACAGCTAGCGGCGAAACAGGAAGAACCAGAAAAAGAAAACAGACTGCAAAAAGAAGAAGCAGATCCAAATATATTATATCTTCTTTTTGCTAAACTCTTTCTTGCAGATCATCTACATCCTGAGACACCAATCAAATATTATTTGCTCAGGGATCTAAACTGCAAGAAGAAGAAGAGTATTTGCAATCTAGAGAAGAAGCTCCATCCACAAGCTGTCATCTAATCTAAATCAAACAGGGGGAGCTTTCTTCAACATCATCATCAAGATCCAACTCAAACCCATCAGGATCTTCAAGAGTCTTCTCAGCAAAGAGAAGAACAACATATCTGTTTGTTTTCTTTATTTCCCCTCCTGTACAAAGGGTTATAACTCCCTTCAAAAGTTAACTCCCAGTGATAGGGCACCTTAGCAAAAACCTGCATCTTGGTTTTGAGCACCTAATCAAAAGCTCTGTGGTGTGTGGACACCTGAACAAAAACACCTTGATGTGAGGGCACCTGATCAACAACCTCCTAGTGGATTCCTACCAGTGGGTAGAAGAGTAGATGTACCCAGGTTGATTGGGGAACTACTATATTTCTTGTGTCATCTGGTTTGCTTGTTTGTTTTATGTTTTATTTCTTGTTGTGATTTTTATGCACTCTTAGTGTTTGTTGTTATTACTCATACAGCAATATATTTATATATATCATTACTTTGAAATAAACTTAAACAAGAGGTTTAATATATTAAGCACTAAAACTCACTTTCAATTGGTATCAAAGCATATCAATTGACTTTCAATTGGTATCAAAGCATGTTGATTTTACATACATGCTAACACCTGAAATCACAAAGATCACTTAGTTCTTAATTTAAAAAAAAAAAGGTTTTTCTAAAAGTTAATGGCACAAGCAGATTTTTCATTTTTTTATCCACCAATTTGTAATTTGGATAGATTTACTTTATGGCAAGTTAGAATTAAACTATATATGAATGTCATAGATGAAGAAATTTACAATTCCATTTTGACAGGACTTCCATCTTCAATTTCCTCAACAGATGATAAAAAAAAAATGAAAAGTGTTGATGCCATGACCATGAACATATTGGCCAAATCAATGTTAAAAGACATTCTTCAAAAAGTGGCTGATTGCACTTCAGCAAAGGCGATCTGGAACTCCCTCTCAAGGATGGTAAATGAATCCTCTTCTACTTCCTTCACTAACTATACCTTTGATGCAGAACCATCATTTACTCTAAGTGAAGAAGAAGAAAAAGAAGAACAAAAGGCCAAAAGATTCTGCATGATAGCCATATATGGCTCATATCATAAATCAGATGCAGAATCTGAATTAGAAAAGGTAAAAGAGGTAACTTCAAATTTGATTTCTACCTCTGATTTTAAATCTGTTTTCAAATCATCATGTACAGAATTAATAAAATCTGAAAATAAAATCAGAAAAGAGTTAACAAAAATAACTAATGTGATTTCTGAATATAACAAACCTAAAGAAAATTTTAAAATATCAGCAGAACAAATTATTTGTTTAAAAAATAAGCCAGTTAAGGCTGAAAAGTTTAGACAATCCTTTAAAGAAAAAGAAAAACTTTATGTTCAGCAAAACCAAAATAAATTTTCAAATTTATATTTTAATGAAATAAAAAGGCCAATATATCTAATGATAAAGCATTTGTTTTTACCTATTTTAAAACATTTATAATTAAACAGCAGTTATATGATTCATTGAAATTTTCTATCTTAAAACAAAGTCAGATAACTTCACATTCTTACAGATTTTCTCCAAAATCAAGTTGAGCATTCTACTCAGATTGCATAGATCAGAAATGATCAAAACACTAAGTGTGAGTCTCTTCTGATTAAGGGGATTCTATAGAAAGAAGCTATCAGGCAATGTCTTTCTGATTTTAAAATTCTTGGAATCCAATAATAGCTAGCAATTCATTTTATTAAAATCTTATTTAAATCAAAATCTAGGAAATCAGAATTGCTTAAATGTATTTTAAAAGAAGAAGAAAATCTCTGACCCTTAAGCCTTAAGTTATTCAAAGACTTTTTATGCTTAGGTATCCTAAACCAAATAGGGGGAGATTGTTAGAACCTAGTCTTAATTTGGATTAGGATCCCAACTCAAATATGAGGAGATTGTTGGAACCTTAGTTTTGATTTGAGTTAGGATCCATCTTTAATGTCTAAGTTTCTATCATAACATATTGTATAACTTAGATCAAATCCTATTAAGAAAGAAGGCTGAAAATAGATATAATTAATTGGCTGAAATAATAAGAGAAAGATAAAAATAACATATGTTCTCTGCGTTCGACGAACGGCTATCTGCGTTCGACGAACGACGCTCTGCGGTCGACGAAGATGTTCATTCCACGCTCGACGAAATCCAGCTATCTCAACGGTCGACGAAGATCACCTATCTCAGCGTTTGACGATCCCATCTCAGCGGTTCATCAGTCGACGAACAAATTGTCTCAGCGGTCGATGAACAGACCCCAGCTCAGCGGTCGATGAAAAGCTGCGTTTGACGAACTCAAGTCTGCGTTCGACGAACAGCTCAATATTCAGCGGTCGACGATCCAGCCCATCTCTGCGTTCGACGAAAAGTTGCGTTCAACGATCTCAAGTCTGCGTTCGACGAATATTCAGCAGATGTTCAGAATGATGAATCAAATGATCAGGTCGACGAACTTGAAGCTGAGCTCGACGAAATATCTGCAGCATTATTTTATATCATTCTCAGCTCGACTAAAATATTATATATATGCTATCAGATTTATTAAAGCAATATTTTATTATTTCTATATATATATTGCTGACTTATCAATACAGCCGTTGCAAGCATTAATTAATAGAGCCGTTGCAGCAAAGCCAAATACGGCGCAAAGCTAAATACGGCAATTTGTCTGCTCGAGGATTCTGGGAAAAGAAAGAGACATTATTTCTTTCCTTGTCGGGCAAGAAATCAAAATAGCCCAGAAATCTTCTCCAGAATATATACAAAGAAAAGAGCAGAGAAGTATATCAGGAAGATAGAACAGCTAGCGGCGAAACAGGATGAACCAGAAAAAGAAAACAGTGGGCAAAAAGAAGAAGCAGATCCAAATATATTATATCTTTTTTTTGCTAAACTCTTTCTTGCAGATCATCTACATCCTGAGACACCAATCAAATATTATTTGCTCAGGGATCTAAACTGCAAGAAGAAGAAGAAGAGTATTTGCAATCTAGAGAAGAAGCTCCATCCACAAGCTGTCATCTAATCTAAATCAGACAGGGGGAGCTTTCTTCAACATCATCATCAAGATCCAACTCAAACCCATCAGGATCTTCAAGATTCTTCTCAGCAAAGAGAAGAACAACATATCCTTTTGTTTTCTTTATTTCCCCTCCTGTATAAAGGGTTATAACTCCCTTCAAAAGTTAACTCCCGGTGACAGGGCACCTTAGCAAAAACCTGCATATTGGTTTTGAGCACCTGATCAAAAGCTCTGTGGTGTGTGGACACCTGAACAAAAACACCTTGGTGTGAGGGCACCTGATCAACAACCTCCTGGTGGATTCCTACCAGTGGGTAGAAGAGTAGATGTACCCAGGTTGATTGGGGAACTACTATATTTCTTGTGTCATCTGGGTTGCTTGTTTGTTTTATGTTTTATTTCTTGCTGTGATTTTTTATGCACTCTTAGTGTTTGTTGTTATTACTCATACAACAATATATTTATATATATCATTACTTTGAAATAAACTTAAACAAGAGGTTTAATATATTAAGAACTAAAACTCACTTTCAAACCCCCCCCCCCCCCCCCCAAGAGCATGCAACACATGCAGAATGTAACATCCCCCAAACTACTGGGCCCTCATGAAATTTTTGTCATGACTATGTCATGACAAAAGGAGGCTAAGTGACCAAGGGTGCCTTGACAACAAGTTGAATGATTGCATGCAACTGATTTCATGAGGGCATCTAAAATCCGAGATAATCGTACACATACTAAGAAATTGCCATCTAAAATTATGTATACAATACTTCTAATCTTTAAAAATAATTTTTTTGCTCCAAAACTATGCAAAAGACTTAGGTAAAATAAACATGCGATATTATAACTATGCTTTTAACGAAGTTACAATTTTGTCATCCAATAAAATGCACCCAAATAATATATTCTACCCAACACTTACAACTAACCTTGCTCTCATTGTTAATGAATTAAAAATTAAAGCAAGGGAAAACATAATGTTATCCTGGTTTGGTGGCCTGCATTGCCTTAGGTTAGATCAAAATGAAGTGATGTGGCTTTCACTTTTACTCATTAGGTGAATCGGATGGAGTGAAAGGTCTCCATGCACAACTTCTCTTTGATGATTTTTTTCTGCAAGAAATCAAACCAAACCAAACAAAAGTACAAAAGAAACAAAGCAAAATCTAGGTACAAATTTTATATAACAATAATACAAAGCAAAAACATGTAAGAAATGAAATTTTAGAAACAAGCAAACAGTAAACAAATAATTTAAGGAAATAATAAGATTAACAAGTTCAAAGCCTTTCAAAATATAAATGATTGTTATTCCCGGAAACGTCACCACAAACTTGATATGCTCTAACCACATCTATGAATAACGATAGATTTTGTGTACTCTTATAAAGATAAGGTAAGCACACATATCGTTCATAGTGTATGATAAGATTATATCAATGTTGTATTACTCGGGTAATGGTAAATACTATACTCTGCTTCTCCCTCATTATCTTATCAATCATAAATTGATGAAATTATATTAAGATAATAATACTAAATAATAAGATAAATGAGAAAATAATTTAGAGTAAATAAATAATAAACGTTCATGCTCATATTAACATATTAAATCGACAGGAGGTCTCGACGATCGATGGGAGTTCTCGAAGATCGATGGGAGTTCTCGAAGATCGACGATCGATGGGAGGCCCCGACTGTACAACCCCGTGTTCGCAGAAGGGCAAGACGAAAAACCAGGTATAGGTGAAGCGGGTAGGGGCCCGCTGGCTCGCCGCTAATGAGTCGCAAAGGTGAGGCGAGGCGAGCCAGACTTCTTTCCTACGAGGAACGTGATGCGAGGGCGAGGAAAGTGTGTGCTCGCCACTTTGGGGTGCAATTGGCAACGGCGAGACGAGCGAGGGCTCGCCACCTCGCATAAGTGATTCAGGATGGAAGGAGGGCGGTGAGCGCATTCTTCCGCAAGCGCTCGTCTTCCCGGGACTAGCGAGTGATGCCTTCGTTGGCCACTCGCATAGGGAGATCTCGCGAGCCTGGCTCGAGGGAAGGACGACGAGTGGCGCCTTCACGGGACATTCGCCCAGTGGGGTCTAGAGGTGGATTTACCTAGATTCCCTTGGCGGGCTGCCAATAGTCCTTCAAAACAATGGAGTTTGGTTGTTGGCAGACCAGTTTGGAGTGCGTTTAGCAAAACCAAAAGGCGGGATTGCGCTATTAGCAGACCCAACCTAGAAAACTATATATAGACCCTGAAGGGCACCTTTGGAGGGGATCTCATTCTTGGCTTCTCCCACCTTAGGTTTTCTTTGGTCAGCTTCCAGAGCTCTCCAAGGTGCCCCGGCTTCAGTTTTTGGCTTGGGAGGGGAAGCGCTCTAAGATCTTCCGGGTGTGTGGTGAGACCTCCTCACTGCAGCCAAAGGTCTGTGTCTAGTTCTAACTCTTCGGTCGAGTTCCTCCATGGAATCAGTAGGTGCTAACTGCCCCCTTGCTTAGGGGACCGAACTCCTCGTGGGGCCGATTCTCGGTTCCAACATTTTTGGTGAGGTGAGCGTGGAGTGTGGCTAGTGCAAGAAAGTCCCGAGGAGGTAACATGGTTGGAGAGGACGAGCAAGGTGCCGGCTATGGCGGCTCGCCACCACCCGGCACGACAACAATAATGGAGATGTTGGCAGATATGCGAAGGGAGGTGCTCGAGGCGATCAACCTCACCTTCGTTGCGGCGCGAGCCGAGTTCTCAACCCCGGCGGCCCAGGTCGTCCCACCGCCGGGGGTAGGCGAGAACGCCCCAGGGCAGAGGATCGACAAGGAGCATGAGGGCGAGATGCCGAGGTGAGATCTCGTTGGGCGAGAGTTGTTCCCCAGCCCGGCCACCGCGAGCCCGACTGACGAACTCATTGGGCGAGTGGGGGAGGCGAGGACGGCGAGCGGAGGGAGTCTGTTCTGCGAGATGGTGCTTTCCGCACCAGTCCCGGAAGGATTCAGAGAGTGGGATAGGGTCTATTACACCGGTAAGGATGACCCCGTCCAGCACCTGTATTGGTTCGAGGGCACAGTCTCAATCGGGCATATGTCGGATGCTTTCAAATGCCGACTCTTCGACGTCACCCTGAAGGAGAAGGCCAGGGATTGGTTTCACCAGCTCTCAGTCAGGTCGATCTATGCGTTCGAGGATCTGCATCGTGGCTTTTTGCTGCGCTTCTCGATGTCGAAAAAGAGAAAGAAGGACGTCGAGGCGCTCTTCAAGATTAAGCAAGGGCCAGGGGAGTCGCTGGCCCATTATGTTGATAGGTTCAAGGAGGAGGTCCTGCTCGTGCAGGAGGTGCCCGAGTTTACCCTCCAGCTTGCCTTCACGGTGGGGCTGCGGGAGGGGTTTTTCAAAATGAACCTGAAGCGGAAGGCTCCCTTGTCCTATGAAGAGTTAATGGAAAGGGCGGCAGAAGAGATTGAGGGGGAGGCGGCCAACCCGGAATTCGCAAAGAGGTTGGCAAGGCTGAGTGAGTCGGAGGTAAGACAACAGGAGGTCAGAAGAAGAGAGGAACCGAGAGCCCCGGAGCTGGGGTGGAGGCAACAGGGAGGGGAATGCAAGGCCCAGAAGGGGATTCGCCCAAGGAGGGGGGAACTTCCAAGGAGGAAGACCCAACCAGCCGGGGTGGAGGCAGGGTCCGAGGGCACTCCCTCCCCCACCTCAGCAAGCCATGTCGATTGGACGATGAAGAGGAGGAAGGGCAGGAGCAGGAGGATGAGCAGGAGAAGCGAGAGGAGCGGGGGCAGAGCCAGGAGAAGGAACCGTGCCGCAGAGGCAGAAGAAATAAGGATGGCGTTGCCCTATTGTGATTTCCATCAGGAGGAAGGTCACGCAACGGCCACCTGCCCAGAATTCTTGGAGCTGGGGGGGGGGGGGGGGGGGGTGGGTGAGAGGCCCGAGGGCACAGTCACCGTCGGTAAGGATAGAAGAGGTGATCGGGGAGGCGAAGAGGAGAATAGGTGTGTGGATAGGGCCGACGTGGGAAGTGATCCATGGGGGAGCAGGGGTCGAGGCAACCCGAAAGACGAGCCTCTACACCATGTACCGTCAGAATGTGGCTTTGACCTCTCAGACCCCGCCCCTGGAGAAAAAGATCACCTTCTATCAGAAGGATATGCCGGGTCATGAGGATCCATTCTGCGATGCGCTGGTGATCCAGGCAGCAATCGAGAACTTCACCATCTGAATCCTCGTGGACAACAGGAGCTCAGTCAACGTCATCTTCAAGAAGGCGTTTGACGAGATGAAGGTGGAGGAAAGAAGGGTGTTAGTCTCAGATGGCCCATTGTTTGGGTTCTCAGAAGAAAGGAAGGAGGAGTAGGGCTCCACGTCACCTTGGGGGGACAGTCCCATAACTGTCAGTTCATCATCATGGACTCCCCGAGCAGCTACAATGCCATCTTTGGATGGCCCCTTATCAGTACATTTCGATGTGTCCCTTCCTCATTCCACCAATGCCTCAAGTTCAACGTTGGCGAAACGCAGATCCGGATGAGGGGAGATTCGAAGGTAACAAGGCAATGCTATGTTACCGCAGTTAACACCATTACCTGGCAAGCAGGGGCGGAGGAGATGGACCGGTAAATGGATAGGCAGGATGTGGTGGAAGGGGCCGCGGAAGGGCCCGAGGCAGAGGATATGGAAGAGGAAAAAAGAGAAGAGGATTAGGCCCATGAAGCAAGGGCGGAGGAGCTGCTGGAAGTTCGGGAGGAGAAGATGGAGGAAGAAGAACCCGAAGCATTCACTTGTGGGGAGAAGAATGGAGAGGATTGGGGGAGCAATCTAGGCTGGAGGTCGTAGAGGAGGTGGTAGAGCTGGAGTTCATCTCCCGGGCAGGGGCGATAGAAAAAGTGTGGATCAGCGGGGAGCTCAGCCCCGAGGACCAGAAGAAGATCCTGGTCTGCGTCCAGGAGAACGTGGATGTCTTCGCTTGGAGTGCAGCGGAAATGCCAGGGATCGATGTGGATGTGGCATGCCACCGCCTCAACCTGGACCCAGGCACTTGCCTCATCTGGTAGAAGAAGAGGTCCATTGCTGACAAGCTAGCGGAGCCTATTCGGGAGGAGGTAAGCAAGCTCCTCAAAGCAGGGTTTGTATCAGAGATCCAGTACCCAGGCTGGGTCTCCAACGTGGTAATGGTCAAGAAGGGGGACGGAAGGTGGAGAATGTGTGTTAACTTTTTGTTGTTAAATAAATCATGTCCTAAGGATTGCTACCCCTTGCCTCGAATCGACGCGCTGGTTGACTCAGCTGTCGGTTTTTCTCTAATGAGTTTTCTAGATGCCTTTTCAGGTTATCATCAGATTTGCATGCCCCCCCCCCCCCCCCCCCCCGACGTTAAGGATGTCTCATTCATCACTGGGGAGTGCTATTGCTAGAAGATGATGCCCTTTGGGCTGAAGAATGCAGGAGCAACCTACCAACGGATGATGGACAGGGTCCTCCACAAGCAGAAGGGAAGGAACCTGGAATTTTATGTGGATGATCTAATGATTAAGAGTCGGAACCTCGAATCCCACCTCAGATGAGGCTCAACCCCCAGAAGTGTGTTTTTGGAGCCAGTAGGGGGAAGTTCTTGGGCCATCTTCTTACACCCGCCGGGGTAGAACCTAACCCCGACAAGGTGAGGGAAATCATGGAGCTAGGGCCGTCGAGGAATGCAAAGGAAGTTCATCGCCTCACTGAGAAGTTGGCATGACTAAGTAGGTTTCTCTCCAGGGCGGGAAAGAATGCTCATCCTTCTTCATGACGCTGCGAGGCAACCAGAAATTCGAATGGACCCCTGAGTGCGAGGGGGAATTCCAGGCACTAAAGGAACAGTTAACCCAGGCCCCACTGCTCCAGGGACCAAGGCAGGGGGAGGACCTATCCTTATAACTGGTGGTGGGGGCCGAGGCGGTGAGTTCAGTTTTGGTCAGGGAGGAGGGAACGAAGAAACTCCCAATCTACAACATCAGTAGGGTGCTGAGGAAGGCAGAACTCAGGTATCCCATCCTGGAGAAGCTGGCCTTCGCCCTGGTGGTGTCGGCTCGGAAGCTCCGACCCTACTTTCAAGCACATTCTATCAAGATGGTGACCGACCATCCCCTACGAAACATCATGGAGGGGGTAGAGAACTCAGGGAGGTTGGCCAAGTGGTCGGTGGAGCTAAGGGAGTTCGACATCTCATTTGTCCCTAGGCTCTCTATAAAGGCGCAAGCAGTTGCGGATTTCCTGGCTGACTATGTGACCGAGGTAGAAGAGCTCGAGCCACCCCATTCAGTGGCATAGAAGATGCTGGTTGATGGAGGGTCATGGAAGCATTCCTTCGGGGGAGGAGTAATCCTAGTAAGCCCTCAGGGAACAAGGATAAAACAGGCAATTAACATCCATTTCCCACTTACCAACAACCAGGCCGAGTATGAGGATGTGATCGCAGGGCTCCGTCTGGCCAGGGAGCTACGAGTGCATGATGTGGAGGTCTCAACGGACTCCATGGTGGTGGCCTGCCAAGTCAAAGGGGAGTTCGAGGCAAAGGAGCCAACTCTCCAGCGATATCTGGAGAAAGTCAAAGGAATCATCGGACAGTTCCGTGCTTTCTCGATTCAGCATGTGCCAAAGGAGGAGAGCCTCCCAACCGACCTCCTAGCCAAGTTCGGTCCTAGGGCAGGAGGAACGGTGTCAGAACTTTTACGACCATCCATCGAGGAAGGGGAGTTGATGGAGGTCGACCAGGGAGCATCATGGATGCACCCTTTCATCACCTTCCTAACATCGGGGCAGTTCCCAGAAGAAGATGTGGACAAGCGGCGGTTCAGGTACAAATCGGCATATTATTCTTTGCATTCAGGAGGATTGTATCGGAAGACCCTTACGGGGCACTTAGCCCGTTGTGTGTCGGAGGAAGAGGCCCAAAGGTCCTGGAGGAGATCCAATTCGGGGAATGTGGCAGCTGTTCTGGGAGCAGGACCCTGGAGGGGAGGGTGTTGAAGCAAGGCTACTTTTGGCCTACCCTCAACAAGGATGCAACAGAGTTCACAAAGAAGTGTTCCAAGTGCCAATTGTATGCTCCTCTCCAACTACTTCCAGCCCAGAGGCTCCGAACCATCACGACACCATGGCCATTCGCGATAAGGGGCTGGATTTGGTAAGCCCTTTCCCCCAAGCTAGTGGCCAAAGGAAATTCCTGCTAGTAATGATCGATTATTTCTCCAAGTGGTTGGAGGTGAAAGCGCTGGCTAAGGTAACCTCTCAAGTGGTAAGAAATTTTGTATGGGGGGAATTATCTGTCGACATGGGCTTCCCTTAGCCATCATCACAGATAATGAGCCGCAGTTTACCAACGTCGAGTTTGTCAGCTTCTGCAGCCAGCTAGGCATAGATCTTCGCTTTGCGTCGGTCCACCACCCTAGGAGCAATGTGCAGGTGGAGGCGGAAAATAAGATAATTGTGAATCTACTAAAGAAGAAGGTCGAGAAACTGAGAGGTAGCTGGGTGGATTAGCTCCCCTCAGTCCTATGGGCGTTGAGGACCACGCCAAGCACGGACATAGGGGAGACCCCTTTCAAGCTCTCCCATGGATCCGAGGTCGTGCTTTCAATTGAGTTCGAGGTAAAATCGCCCAGGGTAGTCGCTACGGGTGAAGGAGACGAAGAGTGGCGAATGGAGAATGACGAAGAGCAGAAACTGTCTCTGGACCTAGTGGAAGAGCTCCGGGACCTGGTTACCGTCAGACAAGAAGAAGTCAATCGGCGGATGGAGCTCGACAACCACATCCGAAGTGAAGCAGTTCGAGAAAGGGGACTTGGTCCTGAGGAAGGTTGATGCCGCCGGGAGGTGAGCTTCGGTCATAAAGCTCAACCCCAATTGGGAAGGTCCTTATATTATAAGTGATGTACTCAAGTAGGGGGGTATCACCTCCGAGATGTAGAAGGGGTACCCCTAAGCCGAGCTTGGAGCGGGGATGACTTGAAGCGCTTATATCCTTAAACTCTTATTATATGGAAAATTAATATAGATTGGTATCATTCTTGTTTGATTATGTTCACGACGTGTGTTGTGGTGCTGGAGTGCCCAGATCAATTCTGTTGTCGGGCTCTCACTAGACGGTGGGTCAGGTTGATCTCTGGAGAGGCTGGCAAGGTTATATGGTGCTGGAATGCCCAGATCGATTCCGCTGCCGGGCTCTCACTAAACGGTGGGTCAGGTTGATATCTGGAGAGGTTGGCAAGGTTATGTGGTGCTGGAGTGCCCTAGATCGATTCCGCTGTCGGGCTCTCACTATACGATGGGTCAGGTTGATCTCTGGAGAGGCTGGCAAGGTTATGTGGTGCTGGAGTGCCCCAGATCGATTCCGCTGCCGGGCTCTCACTAGACGGTGGGTCAGATTGATCTCTGGAGAGGCTGACAAGGTTATGTAGTGTTGGAGTGCCCCAGATCGATTCCACTGCCGGGCTCTCACTAGACGGTGGGTCAGGTTGATCTCTAAAGAGGCTGGAAAGAAAACCGGGTGACCTAACTCAGAAACTCCACTATCAGACTCCCCCTAGCCGTCGAGACCATCACTAGCAACTCGGAAGACGGCAAGTAGCGAGCCGCCAGGGGCCTGCCCTCCTATAAGGCCGAACCCTGGGGTCACAATGACCACATCCGAGGGGATCGACGATTCATGAAAGTGCACATTGTGCTTCTGAGTATTCTCTAGAGGGGGGTGAATAGAGTTTTAAATATTTTCTACCCTAATAGTGCACACACAATAAAACACTAAGGAATTATGCACACAGCAAAACCAAAGACAGAATAAAGTATAAAAGGTTTGCTGGAAATAAACACAGAAAATCTAAAGTATGAACATACAAAAAATCACACACACAAAGACACAGGAATTTTTATAGAGGTTCCCCAAAATGTGGGTACTCCTCTCTTCTACCTCCCTGGTAGGATTGCACAACCTGTGCCTGAGTCTTTTGATAAGGAGACTCTTAGAACCAAAGATCTTTTGATAAGGAGATCTTGAACCACTGAGTCTTTTGATAAGGAGACTCTTAGAACCAAAGATATTTTGATAAGGAGATCTTGAACCACTGAATCTTTTGGAAGAGGGATTCTTAAAACTCTTTTACAGTGAGAAGAATAAGGAAAGAATAAAATTCTGTTTTCAGAATTCTTCAGAAGCAATTTCTAATGCGGCTTCTATTTTTCCACTGGATCTGAATATGATGAACCCTTGCTTATGATTGTGATGATTGCAAGGGTTATTTGTTTGATCCTTATACTCTCAGTACTTCTTGTAATCTAGTTGTTGTTTGATGAAGAAGAAGAAGCAGCTCTGTTCTTTGCTGTACTGAGAGGAAAATTTCTATCTGTCTTAGGGTTCGGGAGGGGGAAGAAGAAGAAGAAGAACCTTGTCGACAGCTGAATAATATTGTAATTAATCCTCATGTTTCTTGCTTTCTTCAGCCTTCTTATTCTGTATGATATATTTTGAATATCTTTCTACTTTTAGACTTGTCCTGAGATAGAATTCTTTTGGACACTTAATTTTCCTTTCTTCTTTTGTTCTCGACCCGTCCATCAATTTTGAATACCTTCCAAGAATGGTTTTGCTGTGTCCTTGAAAGCTTCATTCTATTCTTGGCAACAAACGAGTCATTGGAGAACTGCCTTTAGCCTAGTGGTCCTTCTAAAAAGGTCTCAAAAGGACAGTAGAAAAAGCTTCCTTCTTCAGACTGTATTCGATGCTGCGTCGACTTCATCATCCTTCAAGTCGACGCACCTCTGAGTTCTTATTGAAGCAACTTCGAATTCCTTCTTAGCTCTGGTTGAACTCAGATATCGACGTTGCGTCGAATCCTTATCGACGTATCCGTCGAGTTGAAGACTTGGACTTGATCTTTATCTTCTGCGTCGAGTTGAAGTCGAAGTTGCGTCGACTTCTTAGATGGCTTCAACAGGCTCTTCCTTCTGCATCGAGTTCCTTTTGACGTTGCGTCGACTTGACTTATACTTCGACAGTCAGATTTCACTCTTCAGGAGGAGCTGCGGGTGACGAGGGGCGATTTGTCCGTCCTGAAGAAGAAGAGGGATCGCAATCTTGCCCATATCAGTCGGTTGGAGGCCGACATTTCTTCGTCCCGATCAGAGGTAGAGAAGCTGCGAGCGGAGTGCGGTGGTGATAAAGCGCTTGCTCAGGATGCCCATCGTCAGCTGTCGGAGGCTCAAGGGGAGATGTTTCGCCTGGAGGGGGAGCTGGGTTTTCTGAGGAGCGAGGTGGAACGATTATCATCCGCTAAACAAAGCATTGAAGAGGCCAAGGCGGCGGGTGTAGCCGAGTACAAAGACTCTCTGGCTTTCATGGAGGAGCGGTTCCAGATGTCGGAGGAGATTCGCGCCGAGATTATAACGAAGGAGGTCGAGCCATTGTTAGAGGACGAGTGCGAAGTTACCTTCCAGAGAGGCATTCAGAAGACCCTCCGTATGATGGAGAGGAAGTTCGAATCGAGTATCGCTGGTCTCGGAGTTGGGGATCTTTTCGATGATGATCGCTCTGATGCAGCCGAGGACTGATATTTGTATTTTTATCTTATTGTTTTCTTTTATCATTTTGTTATCATTTTTGCTTATGTGCGGCGTTAGTGTTGAAACCGGCAACCGGTCTCTTGAGTTCGGACCCACTGAGGGGTGTAGCCTGCACCTACTTCTCTCTCACAAGCCCGCTTGACAATTGATGGAAAACCTAGAACAGACCCAAGGCTGAAGCGAGGAGGTCTTGCCTCACACCCGGAAGATCTCAGATAGCTTCCCCTCCCAAACCAATGCTCAGTCGGGCACCTTGGAGGGCACTAACAGCCAACCAAAAAAACTAGCCTAGAGGAGAGCTCAAAGGATCTGATCCCCTCCAAGGTGCCCCTAAGGGTCTATTTATAGATTTTCTAGTCTGGTCTGCAAATAGCCTAACTCCGCTTCTTAGTTTTACTAATTGCACCCCAAATTGGTCTGCTAGCAGCCTAACTCCGCTGTTTGGAGGGGCTATTGGCAGCCCACCAAGGGTATCTAGGTAATTTCCCCACTAAAGCCTTCTGGGCGAGTGGTCCGTGAATGCACCACTCGTCAGGCCTCTCGCATACTAGAATTCACTAGGCGAGTGGTCCGTGGGGACACCAATCGCTTGATGCCTGGCTCGCTGGGCGAGTGGGGTTCCGCCCTCACTCGCCTGACCTCCCGCACATTCACACTCTTAAGCGAGCGAGTGCTTCACGGATGAGGCTTGCGCTCACCCTGAGGCTTCCCCGCCTCTCCTGACCCGGCGAGTGCCCTTCTTGACCCAGCAGGACCTGGGGACCCACTCGGCGAATACGGGGTTGCACACAATCCCCGCTCTTTGCGAGCGAGTTCTACGCTCAGAAAGAATAGTACAAACCCCAATATTCGGCGAGTGCCTTGCTGACCTGGAGGGAATCTTTTTGGTGGGCCCCTCCCTTCTGCTATAAATATACCCTGGGTCGTTGCGTTGAGAGTACTTGTTCTCCTGTTACTGTTTCTCTTTTTCGCCTTTGAGCTTTCGCCGTTCAAAATGTCGTTCATGAGGCCGACGCCGAGACCACTTTTGCAAGGACTGACGGAGCGCCTTGTCGCCGCTCAGGGGGGGGAATACCTCCAGGTCTGCTCGGTATGCCCCTGGCTCTCGTCAAAGAGGGATCCTTCAAAGCCTTACCAGTTAAAGAAGGCCAGGGTGGTCCGGCGAGACCTGACGGCGAGGGAATCTGCGTTAGAGTCTCCTCCCCTCTCCAACATCCTTCCCTATGACACCGCCAAGGTATTATAATCCATCTCGCTTTAAAGCTAACCTCGGTGACGTGATGTCTTAATAACTTCAGTCACTCGTAGAACTTGCAGGTGGCGGGAGGCGACCTCGGGATCAACCCGGTGGATGCCGACATTCCCCCACCTATCCTCGGAGGTGCTCCACCGACCCAGGAGCCCATCCCTTTAGGTACTACTGGAGGAATTGCGCCCGTGCCGGGTAAGCTCGTTACTACCTCCTCGCATCCCTTTTATCTTTCGCCAACTTATCTATCCCGCTTCCTTTCTGCAGGATCTACCTTCGGGACTACAGGGCTTTCCACGACGCCGCGTGACCCTCCCCTGACACCGCGAGATCCTCCTCCGACACCTCGGGCTTCTCCCGCTCCCGAGACTACCATCCTCGCGCTCGAGCCGGAGCGCCCTGACGAGAGGGCCGCGAACCACAACCCCCCGGGTATTGACCACGCAACCACCTCTGCCGCCAACCAGGCGTCGCACCGCCCCGGGATGGGGAAATCTCTTCACCCACCTAGCCATCCATTCGCAGGGCAACCTATCTCCTCTCGCCGGCGTCAAGACGGAGAACCTGTGCCAGGTTAGTATCTTCATTCGCCGTGACTTTCTTTTGCCCAGGTCTCCACACCATATTTATCTAGTGTTTTCTCTCGCAGGCTTCCGAGAGGCCTCGCCGATGGACCCTCAATATGAGGATGGAGAGGAAATGTTCTCGCCTCCTCCCTCCCCTTGCGATCTTTCAGACTTCATGGGTGATCCTGCCGACTCTGGGACGATGAAGGCGCGGATGACGGAGGTTCTCGGAAAGCTCATCTGGATGCATCGTGACCTCGCCAACCAGGTCGATGGGGGAACAGACGGTCTTTGAGCATCGTCGAGCGAGACTATACACACCTCATAGGGGAGATGGAGCGCCAAGGGGGGGGGGGGGGGGGGGGGCAGGTGCGAGGAGACTTCTCCTGGGAGGCACATCACGCGGGTTAGGGACCAGATGCGCCTGGTCCACCAAAAGCTCACAGCAGTAAGCACCTATCACTACCCGTGAGTGCCTCCGAGGTCAGGGAGGCGAGGCCGGGGTCGATGACAATGGGTTCAGTACTAAGCCTACCGGCTCTCGCCCCCTGTATTTTCCCGCACCCTTGCTTTTTTACTTTTCCTTGCTCATGTACTGAACACGCCAAGACCTGCTGCATCTCGCGAACAGTTTACCTGTTTTAATGCTTGCCTACTGCACGACTTTTATTGTTTCGTCGAATGTTATCTTGCGTGATCCTTTACTTTCGCTATGCTTTATTTTGCTTTCGGCTGAAGGGTCTCGCATGTTGCTTTCGCCTCCTGCCGGTGACTGGGGTTGTAGGCGGGATGGCCCGCATTCCGAGGTGTCGGGGTAGCGCGATCGCTATCCGCACCCCGCGCCTAGAGAATTTACCTCAATTTTTCAAATTTTTTCATATAAATAGTCAGCCCACCCACCACCTTTATTACATTTTATCCTCTTTCCTCCCTTGCTCTCGCGCCAGCACTCGCACCTCTCTCTAGACTTTCCTTATAAAGCACCTTTCGCGAGATTGCCCCCGAACCCGATGGTAGGAGCAAATGTGCCCAGTCATTTCTCAACCACATCTTCGACACCTGCGACCTGTCCAAAGAGGACTTCGCCTAGACAGTTGCTGTTTACATCCCGCCAGGATCCACGGCGCGCCGCCCAGGAGGTCGCGACTGCGTCAACCTGCTCTCGCCCGACGCTTTCGCTATCCCCCTGGACCATTTCGAGGTGGGACTCCGGCTCCCCCTATGGCCCGAACTGCGCCAGGCGTTCTGCTACTACGGCGTGGTTCCCGCTCAGCTGAATCCTAATTCCATTGTGATGCTGGTGGCATTCGCCTGCTACTTGCGGGAGGAGGGGATCGAATTCTCTCTCCCCGTCTTTCGTAAGCTATTCAACTTGCGGGCGAAGAACCGGGTGGCCTTCTTCTCCGGCCAAAGCCTGCTCAAGGTCACTGGTACCGCCAACAAAGTCCACGACTGGACTCGGCGGTTCGTCATGGACTTCGGCAACACTCTCTTCGCGCCGGTGCAGGAGGAAGAGTCGACCTTCTAGCCTCCGACGCTGGGAGGTTACGAGGCCAAGCTCCATACGTTCATCCAGAAGTATGGTATGGACGTCGTGCATCTGCGGAAGCACGTCAGCTCGCTACCGCCGATCCTACCGGGAGAGGGTAAGCTGAACAATTTCAACCCTAGCTCCCGCTTGCCTTCACTCGCTTCCTTCTTCTCACCTGACTCTCCTGTTGCAGGGGTTCGAGACCTTCCCCTCCACCCGCCGAACGCGGCCATGGAGATCACCCCCGATGCTACTCTGGCTCTCGCCCGATCCGCTGCCGAAGCATGCCGCAAAGATCCTGCTCTCGCGAATCCCAGCGGACAGAAGCGAAATCCAGGCGTGGCGACCTGCTCCCCTCCCAAGCAGCCCAAGCCCTCTTCTATCGTTAAGGGAAAGGCAGTCGCGGATGAGACCCCTAGATCGAGTGCCCCTGATGCGGGTTCAGTGGCCCAGACCGCCATTACGCCCGCGGAGCCCTCCTCGGGGCCGGTGCCGAGAGGGCATCAGAACTTCCCACTCTGCGAGAGATACGCGGATGCGGCCGGCGAGCCCCTACTTCAATGGGACCGGAAGACCAACCGGGTCTCCCTCTCCACCCTCCTTCCATCCTGGATGGAGCGGGAGACCACCAGCGACCAGGCCTACGACTTCTCCTACGCGCTTTACAGTCGTGAGGATGCCTCCGTCTATGATGCCGAGTCCACTCAGACTCTCGCACACGAGGGCTCACGGGCTATGATGCGTGCTCTCGAGTTGACTCACATGTCTTCTCGCCTAGCATGACCCTCATGCGGAACCTGGCCGAAGTCGAGAATACCCGCGCTACCGCCTCCACCGAGGTCTTGGTCGTGAAGCAGCAATTGGTGACCGCCGAGGCTCTTCTCGCCAGCCGCCCAGACCGAGAGGTGAGCATGCCTCCTCGCAGTGTTTTAAGCCCTCACGTTTCTTTCTTATCTCGCGTTGATTCCCTTTTTTCTCGCAGGATATAGCCAATTATGATACCCTACTCGTGCGGGAGGGCATCCTTGAGGAACGGGTCAAGGAGCTGGAGGCCGAGAACCAAAGGTTGCGAGATGCTGCAGTCCCGCCACCTCCCGCGGAGAGGGGCACTCAACATCTTTACTCAAACGCCGAGTTCGAGGAGCTGATGTAGAGGTCCGCCCAGGGAGCAGCGAAGCACGCGCTGGAGGTGATTCGAAGAGCCGGGTTCTTGAAGGAAGAGGGCGAGAGGATTCTGGCCCACCATGTGCTTCCCGAGCTCTTCGCCTGGGAGAATGACCCTGCAGATGAAGCTGGTGTTGGGCGGGAGCTCGGCGACCTTCCTTCTCCGGGCGGGAGCAGCAGATATTCCAGCGAGGAGGCTAATGACCACCCTTGAAGACCCCCCTCTTTCTTTTCTCTTTTTCCTCCAGATGTAATGCGGGAACCCTTTTGTAATTTCCTTATAATGAAATGTAATGGAATATTTTACCTCCTTGCGATTGTTATTGTATATATATATATATTTCTTTTTCTGCATCCCGCTATTATCTGCTGACAGTTCACGCGCTCGTACGCTATTTTTCATGTTCTCGCTCTTTCACGCATGCGGCTTCATATGGCTCGCCCGCTTTAGTACCAATGACCCTTAGCCTTAGGTCGTGACCGAGACGCTTTCACATCACAGGCGCTCCACATGGTCGCAACCCTTTCGCACTCGTTCATGCCCTTCTGTGACTTAGGCGGTTTTGTTGAGTTCAGTCGGGAGCGTAACTGTGCGGAGGACCCACTTTGTCTCGCTCAATTCTCGTATCCCTTGGGGTTGTCTAACACTCCAATGCGCATTCGCCGAGCAAGTGCCCTTCTCGATCGATACCATTCGTCGGCGAGTGCCCTTTATGATGGACACCATTCGCCAAACCTATACCGAGACTGACTTGCCTTGTGTTAATCTTGCCCTTATTGGATTTACCTTTCTTACCTTGCCTTTCTAATGGGTTACCACCGAGTGAGCCTACGACCCTACCATCTAGGTAAGAGCCTGGTTAGCGGGTTTGCTCAGGGCTAATCGCTTTTAGAACCTACCACAGAGTGAGCCTACGGCCCTGCCAGCTAGGTGAGAGCCTGGTCAGCGGGTTTGCTCGGGGCCAATATTTCTTTGAAACTTTTCATCCTGCCACCGAGTGAGCCTACAGCCCTTCCAGCTAGGTGAGAGTCTGGTTAGCGGGTCTGCTCGGGGCCAACTGCCTTTGGAACCTGCCACCGAGTGAGCCTACGACCCTGCCATCTAGGTGAGAGCCTGGTCAGCGGGTCTGCTCGGGGCTAACCTTTCTTTGAAGCTTTTCATCCTGCCACCGAGTGAGCCTACGGCCCTGCCAGCTAGATGAGATCCTGGTCAGCGGGTCTGCTCGGGGCCAACTTTTCATTGAAACTTTTCATCCTGCCACCGAGTGAGTCTACGGCCCTGCCAGCTAGGTGAGAGTCTGGTCAGCGGGTCTGCTCGAGGCCAACTGCCATTGGAACCTGCCACCGAGTGAGCCTACGGCCCTGCCAGCTAGGTGAGAGACTAGTCAGCGGGTCTGCTCGGGGATAACCTTTCTTTGAAGCTTTTCATCCTGCCACCGAGTGAGCCTACGACCATGCCAGCTAGGTGAGAACCTGGTCAGCGGGTCTGCTCGCGGCCAACCTTTCTTTGACGCTTTTCATCCTGCCACCGAGTGAGCCTACGCCCTGCCAGTTAGGTGAGAGCCTGGTCAGCGGGTCTGCTCGGGGTCCACTTTTCTTTGAAACTTTTCATCCTGCCACTGACAGAGCCTACGACCCTGCCAGCTAGGTGAGAGCCTGGTCAGCGGGTCTGCTCGGGGCCAACTGCCTTTGGAATCTGCCACCGAGTGATCCTACGGCCCTGCCAGCTAGGTGAGAGCCTGATCAGCGGGTCTGCTCGGGGCTAACCTTTCATTGAAGATTTTCATCCTGCCACCGAGTGAGCCAACGAACCTGCCATCTAGGTGAGAGTCTGGTCAACGGGTCTGCTCGGGGCCAACCTTTCTTTGAAACTTTTCATCCTGTCACCGAGTGAGCCTACGGCCCTGCCAGCTAGGTGAGATCCTGGTCAGCGGGTATGCTCGGGGCCAACAGCCTTTGGAACCTGCCACCGAGCGAGCCTACGGTCCTGCCAGCTCGGTGAGAGTCTGGTCAGCGGGTCTGCTCGGGGCTAACCTTTCTTTGAAGCTTTTCATCCTGCCACCGAGTGAGCCTACGGCCATGCCAGCTAGGTGAGAGACTAGTCAGCGGGTCTTCTTGGCGCCAACCTTTCTTTGAATCTTTTCATCCTGCCACCGCGTGAGCATACAGCCCTGCCAGCTAGGTGAGAGCCTGGTCAGCGGGTCAGCTCGGGGCACACTATTCTTTGAAACTTTTCATTCTGCCACCGAGTGAGCCTATGGCCCGGCCAGATAGGTGACAGCCTGGTCAGCGGGTCAGCTCAGGGCCAACTGCCTTTGGGACCTTTCACCGAGTGAGCCCACAACCTTGCCAGCTAGGTGAGAGCCTGGTCAGCGGGTCTGCTCGGGGCTAACCTTTCTTTGAAGCTTTTCATCCTGCCACCGAGTGAGCCTACGGCCCTGTCGGCTAGGTGAGAGTCTGGTCAGCGGGTCTGCTCGGGGCCAACCTTTCTTTGAAGCTTCTCATCCTGCCACCGAGTGAGCCTACGGCCCTGCCAGCTAGGTGAGAGTCTGGTCAGCGGGTCTGCTCGGGGTCAACTGCCTTTGGAACCTGCCACCGAGTGATCCTACGACCCTGCCAGCTAGGTGAGATCCTGGTCAGCGGGTCTGCTTGGGTCTAACCTTTCATTGAAGCTTTTCATCCTGCCACCGAGTGAGCCTGCAACCCTTCCAGCTAGGTGAGAGCCTGGTCAGCGGGTCTGCTCGAGGCCAACCTTTCTTTGAAGCTTTTCATCTTGTCACCGAGTGAGCCTACGACCCTGCTAGCTAGGTGAGAGCCTGGTCAGCGGGTCTGCTCGGGGCCAACTTTTCTTTGAAACATTTCATCCTGCCACCGAGTGAGCCTATGGCCCTGCCAGCTAGGTGAGAGCCTGTTCAGCGAGTCTGCTCGGGGCCAACTGTCTTTGGAACCTGCCACCAAGTGAGCCTATGGCCCTGCCAGCTAGGTGAGAGCCTGGTTAGCTGGGCTTCTTGGGGCTAACCTTTCTTTGAATCTTTTCATCCTGCCACCGAGTGAGCCTACGGCCCTGCCAGCTAGGTGAGAGCCTGGTCAGCGGGTCTGCTCGGGGCCAAACTTTCTTTGAAGCTTTTCATCCTGCCACCGAGTGAGCCCACGACCCTGCCATCTAAGTGAGAGCATGGTCAGCAGGTCTACTCAGGGCCAACCTTTTTTTAAACTCTGGGTTGGCGGCCTCCCCTTCAATCTCTTCTGCCGCCCTCTCCATCAATTCTTCGAAGGATAGAGGGGCCTTTCTTTTCAGGTTCATTTTGAAGAACCCCTCCCGCAGCCCTACTATGAAGGCCAGCTGGAGGGTGAACCCGGGCACCTCCTGGACGAGCAGAACCTCTTCCTGGAACCTATCCATATAGTGGGCCAGCGACACCCCTGGCCCTTGCTTAATCTTGAAGAGTGCCTCGACATCCTTCTTCCTCTTCTTCGATGTTGAGAAGTGCAGTCGAAAGCTCCGGCGCAGATCCTCGAACGCATAAATAGAACCCACGGGGAGCTGGTGGAACCAGTCCCTCGCCTTCTCCTTCAGAGTGGTGGCAAAGAGCCAGCACTGGAAGGCATCTGACATAGGTAGGATTGAGACCATGTCCTCGAACCACTGCAGGTGTAGGACTGGGTCATCCTTGCCGGTATAGTAAGACATCTTCGGCCCCCTGAACCCCTCTGAAATTGGGGCCGAGAGGATCAGCTCACAAAAGGGACTCCCTCCCTTGCTCGGCGAGTGATCCTCTCTCGCGGAGTCAGCTCCAGACCTCTGCACTTGCCGGGCTGGCGAAAAGTTGCCGCCCAGGGAGATCTCATCCACTTCCTTCTGCTGTCACCTCCTTCCCGAGTTGGTGTCCTAGAGCGTTCTCGCCTACCTGCGAGGGCGGGAACACCAGGATTGCGGGAGTCTCGAACTCACTCCTCGAGGCGAAAGCGAGCTGCAAGGTCTGCAAGATCTCTCGCCCGAGGCCCTCAAACATTTTCATATCACCTCTTTCGCGGGTGGCTGCGAGTGGCCTGGGTCAGAACCATCTCCATCTCCAGTCATGGAGCTCAGCTTGAGATTTTCTTGCACAGGCTACGGTCTAAGCTCACCGCACCAAGAATGTTAAAACCGGCAACCGGTCTCTTGAGTTCGGACCCACTGGGGGGTGTAGCCTGCACCTACTTCTCTCTCACAAGCCCGCTTGACAGTTGATGGAAAACCTAGAACAGACCCAAGGCTGAAGCGAGGAGGTCCCGCCTCACACCCGAAAGATCTTAGAGAGCTTCCTCCCCCAAACCAATGCTCAGTCGGGCACCTTGGAGGGCACTAACAGCCAACCAAAAAAACTACCCTGGAGGAGAGCTCATAGGATCTGATCCCTCCAAGGTGCTCTTAAGGGTCTATTTATAGATTTTCTAGTCTGGTCTACAAATAGCCTAACTCCACTTCTTAGTTTTACTAATCGCACCTCAAATTGGTCTGCTAACAGCATAACTCCACTGTTTGGAGGGGCTATTGGCAGCCCACCAATGGTATCTAGGTAATTTTCCCACTAAAACCTTCTGGGCGAGTGGTCCGTGAAGGCACCACTCGTCAGGCCTCTCGCATACTAGAATTCACGAGGCGAGTGGTCCGTGGGGACACCAATCGCCTGATGCTTGGCTCGCTGGGCGAGTGGGGTTCCGCCCTCACTCGCCTGACCTCCTGCGCATTCACACTCCTAAGCGAGTGAGTGCTTTGTGGATGAGGCTTGCGCTCGCCCTGACGCTTCCCCGCCTCTCCTAACCGGGCGAGTGCCCATCTTGACCCATCAGGACCTGGGGTTGTACAGTTAGGCTGGCGTGATATATATATACTGCATTCGTTTTTATGTGTCTTTGTTGACTTAATTGTCTTTACTTGTTTTTTTTCAAGTAGTGATTAGGGGGACAGGCCTCAGGATGGTCGGTGAAGAGCGTATGCGTTCAAATCGTGGGCGACCGTAAGAGGGGCAGGCCCTTACGACGTTGGGACCTTACTGCGGGGAGAAGGGCGGACCTTCGATCGACGGCAGTGGGAAGTCCCAGAGGCAGGGCCCCAAAGGTGTCGATGAAGAGCGTATGTGTTCAAACCGTGACGAACGTAAGAGGGGCAGGTCCATTCGACGACGGGACCATACTACCGGGAGAAGGGCAGACCTTCGATTGGCGGCAGTGTGAAGTCCCAGGGGCAGGGCCCCCAAAGTGTTAGAGTTAGGAATAAATAAAGTGCGTTGAGCTAAAACAAACGTGATACATGCGCAAGTGTAATCTTGCGGCTTTCGGGTTAGTAGTTGTTTTTGATACAAACTAGACAAAAAATGTAGATAATGTCAGACTCCCTTGTCCGACTTCTGGTCCTTTTGGATGGTGCTTGCACGAATTTTTCCTAGTCATATCACGTGAAGCGCGGTAGTGGTTGAGGAGCTGATCCTCTTCGGGGGTTGACTCCCGACTGCCTTCTCTCGGGCCACTTGCTTCTGAGCTGCTTGGCGAAAAATCTTCAGGTGCCCTGATTGGACAAGGCGCTCGATTTCGTCCTTCAGGCTGAGACATTGGCTCGTACGGTGTTCTAGACCTTTGTGAAAATCACAAAATAGGGATTGATCCCCTGTGTTTTGGGGGAGCGGTCTTGGCCACTTGATGATCCTGTTGTTGTAGATAACAGACAAGATATGCTCGTGAGAGGCATTTAACGGGGTGTAGACCCGAGTTTTTTGGTTTGTCAATCCTCGGGAGCATGCAGACTGATTCGGGTTAGGCCGGCTAGCCTTCGCAAGCAGGGGTTGCTGTCGTCCCTTTCTTTTCTGGTCTGTGATTCTAGGTTGTCGTGGGCTTGCCGAAGTTGGGAGATCGGCTTCTGCCGCCAGTGCTGGGGCCGCATGGCTTTCTGGTGCGAAGTACTTTTCAGAATTCGGGCTTGGCGATGGATCGTAGTTGATCCAAGGAAGCCCAGCTGCAACGGCGTTGACTCCACAAATTAAATCTCTGAGGATTTTTTCTTTGTTGGCCATGCGGCCTGCCATGGAAGCGTCATTTTGCAGGGCGTCGAGTAGGATGCTCCCGAATATTGCATCGTACAGCGAGTCTGCTTCCGCAATGATGAACTGAACGTTGTACTGCATCGGTTCCGGGAGCGTTCCTACTTGGACGAGGATGATGATGGCCGCTATGGTGGGTATCACCGTTCTGTCTGGAAGTTCTACGCTACTTGCTCTAAGTTTGAGGTTCCCGCCCAGGAGTTTGAGTCGTATCACAGTCGCCATGAACAAGATGTTGAACGTGATGCAGTGACTAATCAACGCCCTTCTTAGTTCACAGGTTGGGTTGCTGATGCTTGCGCGCAAACAGAAATCCAAACCTCCGAAGAGATGCTTTGCGTGGGAGCTCGTGGTGATTTCTTCTTGCTGCTTTCCATGATCTGCCTGTCTCGTACTGGGAGATCCATCCAGCTCGAGCTTTTCCCACATTCGTCCATCTCTCCGGATTCTTTGGTCGCACGCTTCGTACCATTCAGTGAATAGCTGAGATAGTTCGGTGAAGTTCTGAATGGTCCCCTCAGGGAGGGACCGATACCAGTTGAGAGCGCCACCGCGTAGGGTTTCTGTGAAGATCTTGCAGCTAATTTGGTCAGGAAGCCCGAACATCTCCATTGTGGCCAGGAAGCAGTTGACGTGCTCGTACGAGTCTTCCGTTCCGTGGAACTCCTTATGGTGTGGAAACTTTAGCCATGACGGGATTGGATATGCCAAGATTGACCTTGACAGGGGGGATCGCCTTTGCTGAAACGTGACATCATTCGAACCCTGCTCCACCACGGGAGGGGCCGGTTTGCTGGCTAGGCCAAGCCACCGGGGCAGGATGGGTGTCACGACGAGTGCTTTCCCTCCCGAGCCTTCAGGAAGGGAGGAACTGCACACGTCTGAAATTAACTGGGGGGTATCCATTCCTGTCGGTTCTGAGTACTTTGGTAAAACGGGTGTCGCCTTTAGAGAGCTTTTGCTGAGTACTCGGGAACACATCTTCCCACAGACGACGCCAAACTGTTGCGGGTCGCTCGGGTGCTCTGGTAGACCGGTCGAATTGAACCACCTTAGCTCGAAAGCGAACCAAGCGCATAAACAGTCAAAGAGTGAATTAATAATTGACACTAACACTTTTAACGTGGAAAACCCGAAAAGGGTGAAAAACCACGCGACCGGAGCTGTGCCGGCCAAATTACGCTATCTGCTGGGGAGTTACAGTTAGAGATTAAGAACTCGAGCGTGATAGGCCGCTGCTCGTTACAATGATATATATATATAGAGAGAGAGAACTCCAAGGGTGACAGACCACCTCTCGGAAAACTAAGTATTTCTTCTTTTGAGATCGGTAGTGAGAACAAAAGTGAGAATGCCGAGTCGCCTTTCCGGGGAAAGGAAATCTCCAAGTCTACGAAGGAGATCTTCGAAGGTTGAAGGAGATCTTCAAGCACCGAAGGAAAGCTCAGAGGAAATCTTCGCAGAGATCTCTCAGGTGCCGAAAGCAAGTTCCCTTGAAATGAAGGCCCTTGACTCCTTTTATAGCTTTGGCTGGGGGTAACCCGGTAATTTCGCCGTTGTAACCACCGTAACCACCTGACGGGCGAATCACATTTTCCGATTTGGGGCACACGTATCGCCATTTTTCATAAATGACCGTCTCGCCCTTCAGGCAGTTCGGGCAGTTTCGTTGAAGGTGATGAAGACGACGAACGGGTCCTATAATCAAAGAAATTAGGAAATGTTAACTGCGCGCGTGTCGGGAACGTGGAAACGTTCTAAGCATGCGAGGAAGTGTTCTGAGCGCGCGACGAACACATGAGCGTTCTGAGCGCTCGAGGAAGCGTTCTGAACGCGCAATGAACACATGAGCGTTCTGAGTGCGCGACGAACACAAGAGCGTTCTGAGCGCGCGACGATCGAGGAAACGAGAGGTTGCGTTCCCAAAGGGGAAATGGGTTTCGACCGCACCTGTCGAGAGGGTGCGGTCTCGGCCGGATCTTCCACAAGGCCCCCCGCAGGAGAGGGGGCTTAGCCGCACCTCGTTGGGGGGGGGGGGGGGGGGGGGGGGTGCGGCGTTGCCGCACCCCGCGGAGGTGCGGCCTGGCCGCACCCCACATGGGGAGTGCGGCTTGCGCGCTACCGCTGTGCGTACGGCGCGCGGGAGCGCGTGTGGTTACGCGCGGCACAGCCGCGCGTGGTGCTGTCGTTCATGGCTGCGTGCGCGGTCGTATGAGTGGTTAGCTTGTGGAGATAGTGGGTTTGGTCCACTTTCTCACTCATCGCCCCCATGATCTTAGTGGAGGAGTGAGGTTTTTGACTAACCGTCACCCGATTTTGTATATATAGATGAGAGCCCATAATATGAGTGCATATCAATATTAATTTGCCTTCTTCCCAAGCAGATGAGCAGAGTGCACACCATTTATTTAGATTTCTTCCTTCCCGTTTCCTGTTCACTCGAGCAGGAAGTGAGTTCCAATTTGTTTGCAATTAGCTAAGGCGTGAGGTATATCATTTTGCTTATAATTTGTCTGCAACACGCATAGGGTTAATTTGATAATTTGAATGAATTAGCCATTTTTGTTTTTGTAGTTGTATCGAGTTGTATTCTTCATGTTTTTTTATGTCTGCTATATATAATTTGAATTGACTTTTATTTTTTTTATTTCTACTACTATATATAATCGTGCACAAAATAGTATTAATGACGATTCGTAATGCACTGGCAGAGGGTCATACAGTAACATTAGACACTGCTTTGTTAAAATTCTAGTTTCGCCCCGCCCTAACAAAAGAGTGCGAGTAGCGAAAAGTGCGGTGCCTATAACAATTCCCTTAGGGTCCGTTCGTTTGGACGGAATTGGTTTTCTGGAATTGACATTAGCGATTAGAAATTCAATTCTAATGTTCGACGCAACGAAATTTACGAGAATATTGGTTTTTATATGAAAACTCATGGCTTTGACTTTGAACTAAAAAATCAAATCGCCAATTCTTAGCTCTACCCATGAGTTTTCCACATAATCGAGTGTTTTTGCCAGAGTTTTTAGACCTACGTGCGTGTTTTCCTGCCGGGAGTGAGTTTTTCCGTCGGGCGCGTGTTTTTCGGTCGACGCGTGTTTTCAGTCGGACATTCATTTTTTGCCCAGGCAGGCGTTTTACGCCGGACGCGCATTTTTCGGTTGGCCGTGGGTTTTTCGGCTGTCCGAGCAATTTTCACCCGAAAGCGCGTTTGCTTTGCTCGAGCGCACTTTTTTCGCCCGAGCGCGCTTTTTTCGTCCGAACGCGATTTTTTCGGCCGAACGCGGTTTTTCCGGTCGAACGGGATTTTTCTGGTCGGAAGCGAATTTTCTGGCCTGCCGCGATATATTTTGCACGGACACGATATTTTTTGCCGGACGCGATTTTTTCTCTCGAGTGCGTTCTTTTCGCCCGTGCGAATAAAATGCTCAGGGGCGAATAAAATGCTCAGGGGCGAAAAAAACACGCCCGGGCGAAAAAATCGCTCCCGGGCGAAAAAAACGCGCCCAGGCGAATAAAACGCGCCCGGTCACCCGGGCGAGAAAATCACGACCGGGCGAAAAAAATGCGACCGGGCAAAAAAAATGCGTACGGGCGAAAAAAAATCGCGCCCGGGAGAAAAAAATGCGTCCGGGCGAAAAAAACGCGCCCCGGCAAAAAAATCGCGCCCGGGCGAAAAAAACGCACCCCGACGAAAAAATCGCGCCCGGGAGAAAAAAACGCTCCCGGGCAAAAAAACACTCCCAGGCGAATAAAACGCGCCCGGTCGCACGGGTGAGAAAATCGCGGTCGGGCGAAAAAAAACGCGGCCTGGCGAAAAAAAACGCGCCCGGGCGAAAAAAATCGCGCCCGGGAGAAAAAAACTCGCCTGGGCGAAAAAATCGCTCCTGGGCGAAAAAACCTGCTCCGGCAAAAAAAATCGCGCCCGGGAGAAAAAAACGCGCCCAGGTGCGTTTTTTTTTCGCCCGGACGTGCGTGCGTTTTTCGCCCGGGCGCGCGTTTTTCGCCTGGGCGCACGTTTTTCGCTAGGGCGCAAATTTTTCCATCCGGGCGCACGTTTTTCTCACAAGCGCGCAATTTTCGCCCGGGCGCGCATTTTTAGCCCGGGCAAATAATGTGCTCCCGGAAAAAAATGCGCTCCTGGGCGAAAAATGTGCGTCTTAAAACATAGTATGCAATTTAATGCGTTCGGCGCTGATGCCTATTTTGAGTTTTATAAAATTATCGTATATTGTCAATTCTAATACCAATTCCATCATTCAGGCGAACAACTTTTGTGCATCAATTTCAATTCTATTGACTGAATTCAATCTTACCGTCGAACAACAAAATTGGAATTATGTAAAAAGTCAATTCATGTAGATATTGGTTTTCGTCGAAAAGCCAATTCCAGAAAGCCAATTCCGTTCAAACGAACGGACCCTTAATTAAATTAAGGCTTCGTTTGACACAGCTTATTTGCTCCGATGAGTTTGGTTAAAAATGCCATTATCATAGAATATATGTTTGACAAGACAGGTTATGACCGCTACCCAAGAAAATGAACTAGTTTTGTGCATAAAATGCATGATTTTTTTTAGATGAGATTGAGCGCATTCACGAACGACGATTCAAGACCACCGCGTTCACGACCGCCACCACCGCGCCAAACAATGCCTAAATCACGCTAGCATAACAATTCAATCTAAAAAAACTGTAAATAACTACGAAGCAAAATAAGGAAATTCCTAATTGGATTCTTCCATTCTCTTAGAGCTAAACTTGATCTAAAAAATTTTAAGGGCCCATTCGTTTGGACGGAATTTGAATTTGATATTGAAATTCGATCTTGAGATTCGATATTCAGAATTTGAATTGTTCTGATTCCAATTCCATCGTTCGCCTAATAAACAATATTGTTGAATTTTGTGGAATTAATAAATTCTTTTGTACATTTGCTAAATAAAATTCAATCTAAGAATTGAAAAATAATATAAAGAAACTAATATTTTTTTTACATATATAATAAAAAATTTGCGTCATGGCAAAAAACGCGCGCCTGGGAGAAAAACTCGAGCTCGGACAAAAAACACGTGCTCGAGCACAAAAAGCGCGCCCGGTCGAAAAATTGGGCGCCCACAAAATGCACACCATGGCGAAAAGCACGCCCCGAGCGAGAAACGCGCGCCCGGGCGAAAAACGCGCGCCCTGACGAAAAACGCGCGCTTGAGCGAAAAATACGCGCTCGGGCGAAAAACACGCGCCAGGGCGAAAAAACGCGCGCCCGGGCGAAAAACGCGCGCCCGGGCGAAAAACGAGCCCCCGGGCGAAAAACGCGCGCCCGGGCGAAAAACGCGCGCCGTGACGAAAAACGCGCGCCTCGGGCGAAAAAAACGCGCGCCCCTGATGAAAAACGCGCCCCCGGACGAAAAACGTGCCCCGGGCGAAAAAACGCGCGCCCTGGCGAAAAAACGTGTGCTCGAGCGAAAAACTCGCGCCCGGGCGAAAATTGCGCGCCCACTGGAAAAACACGCGTCTGGGCGAAAAACACGCGCCCGGGCGAAATACTCGCGCCCGGGAAATATATTGCACGCCCGAGAGAAATATTGCACGCCAGGGCGATAAAATGCGCCCCGGGCGAAAAACTCGCCCCCTGGCGAAAAACGCGCGCCCGGGTGAAAAACGGGCACACGTGCGAAAAATGCGCGCCTGAGTGAAAAATTGCGCTCTCGGTCAACAAAAAGCGCGCCCGGGCGAAAAACACGCGCCCGAGCGAAAAACTCGCGCCCGGGCGAAAAATTCCGCGCCCGGGCGAAAAACGCGTGTGCGGTCGAAAAACGCGCGCCCGGGCGAAAATTGCGCGTTCGGGCGAAAAACACGCGCCAAGGCGAAAAACTCGCGTTCGGGCGAAAAACGCCCGCTCGGGCGAAAAATTGCGCTACCGGGCGACAAAACGCGCGCATGAGCGAAAAACGCGATAAATCGAGTGTGCAGACTCGCCCAATTCCGATATATCCAGCTAGATTTTGTGTCTAGGCTAAAATCAATTCCATAATATTCAACTCAAATTCTAATTATTAAAGTTTCCTAACAAGCGAACTGCGTAATTAAAATTCGACGTCGAATTTTAATTCAATGTCTTTAATTCCGTTCAAACAAACGGACCCTAATAGCTTTGAAGCAGATTAAACAATTTGCCTACTATTACATTAACAAAATAACAAATTAGCCAAATAAAAAAATCAAACATTTTTTGCAAAAACGACCATGAAAGCTCAATCTTGCAAATTGAGATTTTGTTCTCTTCATAGACAAAATAATGGAGATATAACAAGAAGATTAAGCGATGTTTTTACTTCGGTGATTTTGGACAAAAACGTCACAATTTTAAAATATATGTTTGGCATTACAATGATTATGACCGCCACCAAGAAAAAAAAAACTAGTTTTAAACACAAAAATAAATAAGAGTTTGTTAGGTGAGATCCGGCATCACAAACGACGATTCTCAACACCACTACCGCAGCATCAAACGACGCCTTTAAAATCTCAACGATGATCACCTTCCCTTCCATTCCATGATCAACAACAAAGTCATATTTATATTTTTTTTTTGTAACACATCTGTAGCAAGTATGTTCTTTTGCGGGGAATGATACGCGATCAGAGCGAGCAACGTGAGATCAGGGAAAATGACGATATTTTTAGGTTCGGGTCTCAAACTGTCTAGGACCAATGATTAGCCGCCATATATGTCAGCCCGGCCCTCACGCAAAGATGTACGCCAGACTTTTTACTGTTCGCACACCTAAAATATCCCCAAAATATCACGATGTAGTTCAAATAGTTATCCCCGACATGTTCCGGACCCAAAAAAATATTTTTATACATGTATCGTTGCTACCTCTAGCCGCGCGACTGTATTTTTCCTATTAACTACAGTTGTAATCGAAAATACAGTTCCAAAAAGCTGTGTTTTCAGACTTTTTTGCGGGCAAAAATACAGTTGTATTTAACACTAACAAAAATAATTTTTCTACAGTAATATTTTTACAACCTTTATCCAAAACATATGCATATGAGATCTTAAAATGATTGTAAAAAAATATGAATCGATATTAAGATTTTTATTTTGTAAAAATATATACATATTAGCCTACAAAATCAATTTTACATCTAGAAGTAGCAACGATACACGTATACAAAAATGGGCGCTACTACACACACCTAAAGTCTACCAAAAAGCCACAAAAAGTGGGCCACACTCCTCACAAAAACACCCGATTACTCTAGGATTCGACTGAAAATCACAAAAAATGGGGCCCACTCGAGACAAACATCCGACTTAGGTGAGCATAATACTGTTATAAAAAAAATTCCCAAAAAAACCTGGACCCTGCACCCTGGGCCCGAACCCAAAAATCATCGGCAAAATGAGCTTTTATTCTGTTCGGACTCGGGAAGGAAATCTTTTGAGACGCAATATTGATATTTCTCCAGAAAACAGAAGCTGTTAAAGTTGACGTCGTTGGAGCGTATAAAAGTCCACCTCTCTCCTTTCTTTCCCCGCCATTTCCTCTCCCGAAGAGAAAAAGCTCCCGTATTTCTCTCTCTTCCATTTCTCCAATGATTCTCTGATATTTGGAGAATCGTTGTTAGAATATAGGATTAAGGTTGACGGCAGGGATAGCAGATCGGAGATGGGGCAGCAGACGCTGATCTACAGCTTCGTGGCGAGGGGGACGGAGATCCTGGTAGAGTACACGGAGTTCAAGGGCAATTTCATGGAGATCGCGGGCCAATGTCTGCAGAAGCTGCCAGCGAGCAACAACAAGTTTACCTACAACTGCGATGGGCATACCTTCAACTACCTTGTTGAGAATGGGTTCAGTGAGTTTCAAATGCCCTTTTAGGTTTCCGATTGCTATTTCCGTTGGTTTATGAATCATATCCTCGGCTCGATTTCGATTTTATTGTTGGGATCGATTCGTTGCTAATATTTAAAGGATCGTGGGAATGTATTGATGATTTTTATGGAATTTCATGTGTATCAGAGATTTTCATTTATTAGCCTCAGGTTTTCAGCTTGATTTCGATTACATTTTGCGGGATGAGATAACATTGAATTCCTTGAGTTGGGGGCCGTAATCGCTAGTTTTATTAAGATTAGGATATCTCGCTTTTCCTTTCGAAATTAAAATATTGTTATGCGAATACGGAGGAGAACATTGTTTCTCGCTCTGATTTCCATTTGACGATGCGTGCAGTACAAAGCTTTTGGCACTTTGCACCCCCGAAATATGGAGTTTTTGCACTTTGCACCCTAAATCTTTACTATTGGCGCTTTGCACCCCCTAGCCGAATTTTCAAGGGTATTTAGGTCCAGGCAGCAGTAGAAATTTAACAATTTAGGTGTGCAAATATAAATTTGACAAAATTCGGTGCAGTGTGCAATAAAAATTTAGCATTTTTACCGCTGCCCGGATCTAAATACACTTGAAAAATTGGCTAGGGGGTGCAAAGTGCCAGAATTCTGGAATTGAGGGGTGCAAAGTGCCAATTTTAAAGATTCGGGGTGCAAAGTGTCAAAACCCCGTATTTCGGGGGTGCAAAGTGCCAAAACCCCCATAGAAAACTGATAATATGTTCATATCGGGAATTGGATTTTCCATTTTCGCTTCCTCATAATTTATTGTAGTATATATCCGTATCTACTAATCATCCATGAGTTAGAGGAGGCGTGAAAAGTTCATCCGGGATCAATAAGGAGAGAAATTTTTTTGTACGCGGAGCGCACGATCCTTTTGTGCGGGAGAAAATTCGACTGTCAAAATAGTGCAAACATACTTTTTGGTGAGGGAAATCCGATTGGAATTTGGATCGGACTGGATTTTCCTATTGGAAAAATCAAACTCGATATTTCAGATGGATTTCAACCGCCAGATCACCAACTGTCAAAATAGTGCAAGATACATTTTTGGCGTGGGACCCAAAAAGTGCGGGAGATAGCGGATTGCGACCCAGAGGTGGATTTAAATTTTTTTAGTTAGAGAGCATGAATACGGAGGAATAGATAAACAATAAAATAAAATCCGTACAGCCGGCCATTAGTCGTTCCCATTGTGTTTCCTTGAATTTTTTTAATGAATTTCCTTGTAGCCATCGTTATAATGGCATTAAATTAACCCTCCTGCTTCTATTTTACCTTTGTTTTCTTACAACATATGCTTGGGGGATTTTAATATTTATGGCTTCTTTATCCTAATGAGTTTAGATCTCTGGTTCATTTTAAGACTTTGTGATATTTTTCTTTACTATGCTGAAGGTCACTAAAATCAACTAATGCAGTTGTCTAGAACTAAACAATGCTATCGAATGACCTAAGCAAAGAGGGCCGTCATGAACAACGTTAATCAATTCCTATGATCTAGTGTAATCAAATCCTATTTATCATTTGCAAATATATGCGAACACATGACAACAAAATGTAGGTAATTAATGGAGTACATAATAATAAAATGCGGAAAACTAAACTTTGTGTCTCGTGATCGCCGACATTCTTAATAGTGCTCCAGTGTTTCTTTTAATGAAATCTGTTATCTGTTATGACGACGAGGGTATTCAGTGATGCTCTTTGATTTACCAATACCAAGATCAATATACTTGATAGACAATGAAAAGGATTAGCATATGGATGATCAATTTTTACTGCATATACAGATGGAAGAGTAGGATGCTCACCTCTCTTCCTGTTTTGAAAATTGAGATTTTTCTGAATGTTCCCTTTCCGGATAGGAGCAGAAGAAAACAGTGGGCTGTAGAAAATGAGAGTCTTTACCTTGCCTTATTTGAAGAATGAAGATGGCTTCTTCCAAGTGAAGGGGAGAAACTGTCGGCTAGGGATGAAGGCCAAATTCACGAAAGCAGGAGGAAAACATCGCCCGGGTTTCTATCTCCAGAACAGAGGAAACTGTCGGGCTCTCGATCTGCGATCAGTCGAGATTTGCCAATCTAGCTGGCTTCCATCGGAATGAAACAGTGAATCCCAATCGCGCCCTCGAGATCTCCTTTGGAATGAAGGAGAGAGTGTCGATTGATGGAGAGATTGCCGATCGATGGAGTCAAAACGGCGATGCAGTTCTTGGCTAGGGCAAAGTCGCGAGAAGAGGAGCTGTAACCACAAGTGTCGGTTTTTCCCTTGTTCACGAATTCAGAAGAATGAAATAACGGCTACTTTATTCCCTTTAATAAGAGAGGGATAATAAGAGTTAGTGAAGAGGAGTTAGAAAATTTTCATTCTACCCTAATCAATTTCAAAATCTTTGAATACTTCTCTAGAGAGAGGGGGGGGGGGGGGGGGGGGGTGAATAGTGAAAGCACTAAATTGTCCTAAATTTAGTTTCTCTTCACTTATAATGTTTTTCACAGATGTTTTGCGAGTCAGGTTATATACAATATATCAGATACAATTAGGGTAGAAATATGATCACACAATCCAACACAAAACCAACAAAATAAGATACAAAAATTGAAAAAAAAAACATCCAGAAGACGCATGATTTTTATAGAGGTTCTCCAAAAGGTAGTACTCTCTTCCACAGCTCTGTGGGATAGCACTGTATCTTTCCCATGGCGACGAGTCTTTTCCACTAGAGAGTCCAACCCAACGAATCTTTTCCACTTGAGATTCAAGAACCCTGTGCAGATTTTTTGAAGAGAGAGTCTGGTAACCCTTCACAATAAGTGTTTGTGAAATTGAGAAGACTTTAGATCAAGAAGATTTTATCATCAGGGAGTGGTAATTAGTTGAATCCTAGAAGAAGATGATTCATTTTACAGAGAAGAGAGAAAAAGAAGATAGTCGTTCTTGATCGTTCACGACTACAGGTTCTCCGTTGTGTTAAGGTTTGCTGGAAAATAAGAGAGGTTTTATATTAAATCCTCTTTTATATTTTAGAGTAAGTTCCAAAGAAGGATACAAGGGGATGCAAGAATAAACCTAGGAGTCGTCATATAAGGCTTTGCAGAGTCGTCACCGTGAGCGGATCGCCGGATTCTGGGAAGCTTTCTTTCTCCAAAATTTGCAATCACATGACAGTTTCCCCTCATACTCTTATTTATAATGGAACCACTCTAGGACACCCTTACATCAATGTTTGACCGTTAATATAATGAACCCGATTACATTAAATAAAAACTGAAAACATTAATATAATATATGAAAATGCAAGTAAAAAAAAATTCGAACGCATCCACGGAGTCGGATCGTCGATCCAGAGACGCAGAATATGACAGGTAGCTAGTCTGTCCAAACGGGCCCAAAACTTGTGCTCCACCACGGGTTTGCGTCGTCGATCCTCATCATTCTCCTCGGATTGAAAAAATTCATCTCCTGATGAATTGATATTGGAATCCTCTCGGTGTATGCTTGGTAAGAATCGATGTGGACCATCGAAGGTCGTCCAAGTATCATCGATGACAGAGCATCTTCTCCAATGGTACTCCTGTGTCTGTCCGCCAAGCATGGCTATGCACTCGTGGGCTACGATGCCAATAATGCTCTCAAAAGTCAAATGATGTGCTAATAGTCCCAGTGCGATCGTATGTGCAGATGGTGAAGCCATAGACAACTGAACAAAAGGTGAGTGAGGATTAGGAGTATGAATGTGGTGGTATAGGCTTCAGGAGGTCTCCACAATACGGGTCCACATACTCGGGAGGCTCGAAGCATGATGTCAGGTCCTCAATATTAGATATGTGATGTATACCCATACTCTTATGGATATCAAGCTCATAGGCAGTCGCTTCGATCCTTCTCATGATTGTGTAGGAAACCATTCACATGTCGCTCAAATTTTTAGCAGGCCCCTGAGGGAGCCTCTCAGCGCGGATTTTCACCACCACCTGATCACCTTCTTGAAATACCTGCTCCCACATGTGATTATCTGCTTGAGATTTATTAGATTCATTACTACTATTGTTCCTCCGTCGTACCGACTCATGTGACCTATGCAAATGACAAATAAACGACTCAATTGATTCATAAAAGTAATGCAAATGAAGCGCAATAGACATGACATGCACTCTAGGGGAAATCCAATAATGAACCGACTATCTCTAAAATAGGTTGGCCTATCAGGAGGTTCTTTCAGTGGAGTGTGAAAAAACTCATCGAGTGTGCCATGAGTATCCAAATGAATGTATGAGAGATCAACACTCAAATACGAGCTCATAAAGTGCCAAATATTTCTTAGGGAACGTGACGTGTCATGAGGCTCACCAGGAGGAATGTATAAATATTAGTCACGAGTGCGACGATTACCCAAGTGAATATTAGAGACTCTGCCGACCGGATGTGACTCTAGATTGTGACGAGTGCCCCTAATAAGAAAGAACTCATCTGGTGGGTCAGCATGCAATGTGTCCCAAAACTCATCAAGAATGCGAGGGGTCATATGGTAGACTCTCAAAACATCGAAAGTATGCTCATGTATATTTAAGGAAATCTTTACGTACTTGATGTTACACTCATGATCCACTTTCTAGGGCAAGATCAGGGGCGAGAATTGAAGAGATGCCAAAAATTGAGTACTCATAAATGGTTCACTCACCTGAATCTCATCCTCACAAGGAAGCGGTGGCTCATCAGGAGGATCAACAGGGGGCTCGTCAAAAAATCCGTCAATATGGTTATGATCCTCCAGATGAGCACCATCGTAAGGGGTAGTGTCCCTAAAAATGGGTGAGGAAGCCACTACAAGATCAAGATTAGGCTCTCAGCTCTCGATCGTGATGTGGTTCGGGGCAATGACATGGGAAGAGTGGGAAGAGCCCATACTCAAGAGTGGGTCAATATGTAGAGTGTCGAGGAATGCGTCTCTAGCTGAAGGAGTAACCAGGTCTAAATGGGGTGTAGGGGATGGATATACCATCACCATGTCACTAGGCGGCTCGTCCTCACTCCCGCGACCATACTCACTAGTCCGACTAGTGTCGCTCTTCACTTGTAACATAGGGTCATGATCATACTCAACTTCAGAATCAAGTGAGCACTGTATCTCATCAAGACGAGATGTATCAAAGTCTAGTGTCAGGCCCCTCGTGATAGTGGAAGCACTATTAGACACATTGGTGGCTTGACCTAAATCCCGTTGTTTTATTATATTTGTTCTTTAAAAGAAGTTTTCAAGCGATCAACGTGAGCATCAATGCGATCAAATCGCTAAGAAGCAATCGCTGAAATTTTGCTTCTGACATCTATGTTTTTGAAACGCTATGATGATTTGGGCTCCTGATAGTCATTTACATGATCGCTCATAACATAATCAAATTGTGCATGAGGATAGACGTGATCTCTACGAACGTGCGGCGGCGGGCGAGGATGATCAACATATTAGTACGAGTATTGCTCCGGAGAGGCTTTATGGGGTCGAGCATATACGATCCTCGATTCCTCAAATAGCGGAGAGGTGTAACAGCGATGACCCGAATGATACTCAATCCTATCACCATAAAAATGTGCCGAACGATCACAATGACTAGCTATTGACGACCTATCAACTCTATGCAACCTACCACTACGTATATAAATGTGGCCCAAACATTGGTCTCTGATACCAACTAATGTGAGTGTAGGCTATGTGTGCGCGCGACTAAATGCAATCCTAGTGAGGTGCTAGTAAGTTGCCCTCTTAATCTTAGGTACTATACGTAACATACAAACAGGACACAACGAAGAGACAAAAAACAAGTGATGAAATATTAAATCGCACACGTATAATTTTAGAAAAGCAAAATTTTTTTAAGGAAAAATATGCTTAGGCTTTCCTCTGCGTGGAGGGACAAAGCACGAGCATGGGACGAATAGTTCCTGCAAATCGCAAAATAGTCCAGAGCAAACAACCACAAAGCTATAGACCCCAAAAAATATGAAATCACATCACCTTCTTTTAATATTTAAAACAAAGGTCTATACAACAATAAAATACTCACCAAGCAGGGGGAAGCCATGGACGTGGTAGATCCGATGGTAGGAGGCATATGTATGCTTTCCCGGAGTGGAGGTGCCGACGAAATGGGGTTACGCATGTGGGAAGGGTGGTTGTTTAAGTGAATGAGGCAGTGTGGCCGCGAGAGAGGGTTGATGGGTGGATCGGGATTGGGAATAGGTTTCAGGGCAGCTGGACGGAGTTTCCTGGAGGGGGATTAGGTGATTTGGTGGAGGGATATTGGGAGGAAACAATGATGGAAGTGTTTCAGGGTTGCTGGACGGGGTTTCCTTGAGGTGAATTTGGTGATTCAGTGGGGGGATGTTTGGAGTAAATAATGAGGGAAGTGTTTCAGGGCAGCTGGACGAGGTTTCCTGGAGGGGAATTAGGTGATTCGGTGGTGGTGGAGGGGTTGTTTGCACAGGAGTATCATGAGGAGAGGAAAATAGTTGGTTGCTGAATTCAGAAAACTGTGTGAGGGTTCAGCTAGCTGGTACGTGGATTTATATGGGAAAATTGAAGGTATTTGGGGGGGATTTGGGAAGGAGATGGGGCAGTGGTGGAGAAGGATACTAGGGGATACAAGAACAAACCTATGAGTCATCACCTAGGGATTCACGGAGTTGTCACCGTGAGCGGATCACAGGATTCTAGGAAACTTTCTTTTTCCAAAATATGCAATCACATGACGGCTGCCCCCCGTACTCTTATTTATAATGGAACTACTCTAGGACACCCTTACATCGACGACTATGCTTGACCGTTAATGTAATGGACCGATTGCATTAAATAATAACTGAAAATAATAATACAAATTATGAAAATGCAATAAATGAAAATCGGGACACATTCGCGGAGTCGGATTGTCAATCGGGAGATGTCAAATATGGAAGGTAGTCAGTCGGCCCCGAACAGGCCCAAAACTTGTGCTCCACCGCGGGTCCGCATTGTCGATCCCCATCAGAGAGCCTGGTAACCTTTTACAACAAGTGTTTGTGAAATTGAGTAGGTTTAGATAAAGCAAATTTTATCATCAGGGAGTGTTGATTAGCTAAATTTTCTAGAAGAAGATGATTTATTTTAAGAGAAGAGAGAAAGAGAAGATAGTCGTTCTTGACGGCTCGTTCACAACTACAAGCTCTCTGATGTGTTAGGGCTTGCTAAGAAAATAAGAGAGCTTTTATTGTAAGTCCTCTTTTCTATTTTAGAGCAAGTTCCAAAGAAGCACGCGCGGTATAGGCAACAGAAAATTTGCACATTCCTTTCTCAGAACTGTAACAACTATATTTGGAATTGACAGTAACTTTGAACTCGGACAACAATCGTTGAGTGGAACTCTTCGGGGGGGGGGGGGGGGGCAATACGGTCATTGATCACAAAATATCGGTCAACGATCTGTGATCGGTCTTCTTTCATCTGGAGTCAACAGTCGGTGATCGCTGAGCGAGGTCAGCGGACACCGGTCAACAATCATTGATCGTTGAGCTGATTTCATCAGGTCTTCAATTCGCAGGGAGTTTCAGTCACCAGTCAACGAACAGTGGTCAACAATCGTAGATCACTGAGCTAGCCTCTTCCGTTTTCAATCTGTGAGCTTCGAGGATGCCGATTAGCACTTCATATATATATCTGAGTTAGCTTCTTCAGTCTTCAAACTGCGAGCTTCCTAATCGCCGGTCAGCGGTTGGCGGTCAACGATCATTGATCGTTGAGCTTCCTTGAGATCATCAGACGTTGAGCGCTCCGGTCACCGGTCAACGATTGTCGGTCAACGAACGTTGATTACAAAGTTTTCTTTTGGGGTACATTTCCTTAGCTTTACTTCACTTCAAAAGATCTTTTAGAGAGATTCAAGTTACATTCGCACCAAATATTTTGAGGAGTTTCTACATCATCAACAGTTAGCTTTGTCTCATTAAATCTATAGTGATTTTCTCAACATTCTCCCGCTATTTAATAAAGAGAAAGCTTTACAAGAGTCGTTGAGATAAGGAAAAAAAATTATGCTCTACAACTAAGCATTTCTATTTACCAAGTTCTATTGAATTAATCCCCCTTAAGCAATAGACTAGATTTAACCACTACAATGCAAGAGTTGTTTACATTTCCCAGAGCACACACAAATACATAAGACAAAATATAGAATTAAGTTCACAGAGAGATACAAAGAGATCTTGCAAAACTTCATTTTTTCATTTGTTAGTGAAGAGAGTACATACATGTTTTATATAAATCTATCTTTTTCTTGATTACACATTTTTTTATAGATAAACAAGCACTTTTTCTTCTTTTTGGATTCACCCTTGATTTTTGCTGCTTTAGCTAAGGGTGCTTCATCCTTGGCTAAAGACTTGAATGGGTTGGTCTTGGAAGGGTCTCTGTGGTGAACTCTATCCAGAAGCTCCTTGAGCTCATCTTCACTAGACAACTATTCTTTTGAATCTCACATCTGGGAAGACCTGAGATCTTCTTGGATTTGCTCTCACTTATCCAAAGGTGAGGATGAAGTCTCCTGGGTAGTAGATGTTTGTTTGTGGAGCCCGACTGTGTTAGATGTACTGGACACTCAACACGATTTCGCCGGTCGAGTTCGGCGCTGAGCTCGATGGGGGGTTGCAGGGGGGCATTTATGTAATTTTCTTTCACTGTTATACTTGGGTATAAAAGGCCTTGTTTTCAGCCTAGGGTTTGTAGTGTAGAGAAACCTGAGGAGAAGCGACGGAAGAGGAGAGGTGTATTTCTTCTTTGATCTTTCTTTCATAGTGGATTTTCTGGGCGCGGGTGGTTGTGGTTTTTTCCTCGATCTTTGGGGTTTTTCCACGTTAAATCCTTGTGTGTTTTTGCCTGGTTTTTCTGCGATTCTTGTGTGTTCTGTGGACGTCATTTCTTTCCCTAACAGTAGAGAAGGGGATGACTGGAGCTCCTAGGGTCAGAGTGGGGGCTTTGGATATGGGACCCCTTGTATGGAACTGTGGGATAGAGGAGGTGGGATACTTTTTCAAGTAAACATCTAAATTAAAGGCAGTATTAGCCTTGGATGAGATGGTTCCAGCAGATGGAGAGGGAACATCAAAGATTAGAGGAGTCTTGGAAGAAACCTTCTCAGCCTCTAGAGATTTTTCTTGCCTTACCATGGATTCTTCATACAACTCTCTTGCAATCCTAGCAACCTTCTCATCTCTTGTCTTCTCACCCCTAGTTTTCCTTTGAGCATCCAATCTCTTCTGCTCAACAATGCTCCTGTCATACTTTCTGAATTTCTTATCCTGCTTGTACTTCTTCTTTTACTGGGAGGTCTGACAAATCCATGGTCTATTGGGATCACTTTATGTATGGACCTTTAGCCTGGGAGGAGGTAGTGGAGGGATAGGAGCTAGCTCTAAATCCTTTCTTACCCCAAAGACAGAGGTGGGAGACATAATATGCATAGAAGGCACAACCTTTTAGAATACAGTCATTGTCTTCTCAGGAGGCAAGACTGGCTCCTCTTGAGCTGGCGCATGAGGAGAGGGGATGAGAAGGATCTTCTGGAGCTACCTTAGACACTAGATCTTCAGGGGCAACAACCTTGGGCTCATCAGAGACAACATAAGGGGGATCAACAGCCTCCTTCTGCATCCTTGGCGTCTTGGTGCAGGTCACTAGGTTTGGGGAGGAGGAAGAGGTGTGGATACCTCAGGAAGATCCTCAAAGAGTGGTGCTTGAGATTTAGTCTCCATTGGAGAGGTGGTCTCAAGGGGGTCTTCGGTTGGGGGTGGGGGGATTCCTCTTCAGGAAGGAGCTCTGAGAGAAGTCCTTCCACAATATCAAGGGCATCTTCCTCCACATGTGGGGTAGGAGTTGGCAGCAGGAGAACTGGGTTTGGTAGGTGAGGGGGGAATGACATAAGAGTGTGGAATAGATGGAATGGGGGGCTAAGTGGATGAGGGATGAGATGGAGAAGGAAGAGGGATTGGTGATCTATCCCCCTCAATTTGACACTCACCTTGATCTATAGGATCCTCCCCCTAATAGGAGGGATTCTCCTGTGCTTCAACATCCATTGGGATGGAGGTGTGCTGGACCATAGGCTCAGAACCGATGTCGGTATCTAGGACAGCACGCTGTGAGCTCTCCCCCTTTTGCAGAATAGCAAGGATCATCTGCAAATCATGCATGATGGCCTGATTGGAGAAGAGGACGACAAATACCTAGGTATTCAATGAGAGAACCCTGACAATCGTGAATTGTTGAAAGACAATATCAGATGAGGAGGTCAATTGAGATGTAGTGGAAGTGGATGGAGGTGGGGGTGGTGTTGGTGGAGGTAGTGTTGGTGAAGGAGTTGGAGGTAGTGCTGCCGAAGATGAAGGAGTAGTGGGTGATGTGTGGGCTGGAGTAAGAAGATCAAAAGATGGTGAATAACCTTTGGATGTGGTTCCCTTGGTTGAGAAGTGGAGACAGGGGGTGTAGTAACAGGGGGGATGTTTCTCGTGGTAGTAGATGACTTGAGGATAGTAATCTACCATAGTTGCAAAGTTCTCACTTAAAATCCCTTGTCCAATCAATGTTTCTCGTGGTGTTAGAGCAGAAGGATGAGCATTGAATAGACAGATAGAGAGAAGCTTACCAAAGCTCTTGTCCTTTAACTTCTCAGAGAAAGAACAAAGAGAATCCCTGCCCAATCAATCTTTCTTCTTAGCATCATTGCAGCCAAAAGCTTCATCAGGTCTTTGCTTATTGAGTCATAAGCAGACTTCTTGCTTAAAAATCTTTTCCCTAGAATATCAGCAAGCAACTTCACCTTAGGTGGGAAGTGCATAGTCCTCAAGTTGTTGGGCTTATCTCTAGCATACCTCATTAGACTCAACCCCTCAAAAACATCTCCATCTGAAACAACCTCAAATTGAACTTCATCGGCTCCTAGATAGAAAATCCTCCTCAGAGACGATGGAGTCAGAATGATCTCCACTTCAGCAATGGTGCACCTCAAAGTGCCCTCTAGAAGTTGTGCAGTGGTGTAGAACTACAACAACTTTGGAATGTACATCTTGGTCCTCTTCTACACAAGAAATTCGAGGCCAACATCCTTCATTAAATTAACAATCGAGAGGAACTTAGCTTCTGCAGAGGTGATAGAAGCTTGGCCAATCTCGAACCCATAATTCATGGTCTCCATTTCTGTGAATTCGAAAGCAGGAAGCACATAAGAGTTTGAAGGAGGAGGGAAGACAAGGAGATTCTGTGAGCGCAACTAGGTCACAAAACGACGAATGAATTAAGTAGATGATTTGCTAAGAGGAGTAATTCTAGAATAAGAAGGAGAAGCGTTGATTGAGTTTGAGCCGGATCGTTGATTGATGCTCATCGATCAACGCTTGACAGATAAGATTATGGAGTCAAAATATTTATGAAATCGATCAACGATCGTAGAGGGGGCTATGGTCAGCGATCAGCGATCGTAGAGGGGGCTACGATCAGCGATCGTTGAGCGAAAGGTCAACGATCAATGATTGTTGAGCGGTATTCCACTTGACAACAACAACAACACTCAAGCCTTTATCCCACTATAGTGGGGTCGGCTATATGGATCCTTTGTGGCCATTGTGCCTGATCTTTAATCATAATCTCACTAATGCCTAAGTACACCGGTCATATTCCACTTGACAGAAAGAATAAAAATAATGAAGGAGGTTTATCGATGATCAACGATCAACGGTCAGCAATCAGTAGGGGCCGCTCAACGATCAACACTCAGCGATTGGTGCTGCTTGAGATAAAATCGATCATTGATCGACGAGTCGTTCAGCGGTCTGCGCTCGACGATCGTCGATCTTCGATCGTAGATAGATGTTTACAGAGTGAAAATAGAGAATTTGTAGGGATAAAGAAGAGAGAATCAAGGATTCATCCAAATGTGTTATTTATCTATCAAGAAAACTTTTATGTTGCTCTTTTCAAATTGTTCCCTACGGTTGGTTGTTTATTCCATATCGTTTCATTATTTAAATATACTAGGTAGTTTTAACTTTACCAGAGATGCAGAGATTTACAAAGACTTACGGAGAATAGCCTGGTCTATTTCTTCTCATCTATTTCATGCTATCAAACATCCCAAGCTGATTAATGAAAAAGGTTAACTTCATTTCATCCAGGGGTTTTGTGAGAATGTCGGTAATTTGCTTCTCAGTAGGTGTACATTTCATTGAGATGCTGCCCTTTTCCACATGATTCTTGATGAAATGATGTCTTATTTCAATGTGCTTTGTTCTGCTGTGAAGCACAAAATTAGATTAATAGAAATAGAACTAGTGTTATCACATAAAATATGAATTTTGGTTATAACATACCATAGTCCTGCATTTGTTTTTTCATCCAAAGAAGTTATGCACAACTTCTAACTACTGTGTATTTAACTTCTGCAGTGGAGGTGAAGACAATAATTTGTTTCTTGCTGCTCCATGAAACGAGCCTATGAATTGACAAGTTTCTACAACGCTCTTCCTATCTATTCTGCAGCCTGCATAATCTGCCTCTGAATATCCAATTAGTGCAAACCATGACCATATAGGATAGCATAATCTATGTCCCTAAGTGTCTATCAAGTACCTGAGGATTCTCTTTACATAAGTAAGATGAGATTCTGTGAGACTTGAAGCCTAACACACACTTATGTAGAAAACATAATGTCTGTCCAACTTATTGTTAAATAAAGTAATGAGCCAATGATACTTTTATAGAGTTTGAAATCTATAACTTTATCATTTTCATCATTATTAATAACAATATTAGTTGTCATGAGGGTCTTAAGAGGGGAAGCAATCTCCATTCCAAAGTTTTTAGGATTTCTCTAGTGTATTTGTACTGGTTAATGAAGATGCTTTCATTGGACTGCTTAACCTGAAGACCTATGAAGAAATTCAATTCTCCCATGTTGCTCATTTCAAACTTGTTTGGATTAGATTAACAAATAGAATATAGAATTTGTCATATGAGCTTCCAAAGATTATATCATCTACATAGATTTGAACAATCATTAACTTGTTCTTATGTTTTTTAGTAAACAAAGTCTTATCCACTTGTCCCCTGATAAAGTGGTTCTCCAAGAGGAAAGTGGATAGATTCTTATACCAATCTTTGTGCTGGTTTGAGACATTATAGAGCTTTATCTAATTTATACATAAAAGAATGATGAGTTGAAAAGATAAATCTGGAGGTTGTGTTACATTCACTTTCTCTTGCAATTTCTTATTTAGGAATGCACTCTTTACATCCATTTGATATATTTTGATACTATGGTGTGCTGCATAGGCCAAGAAGAGTCTTATGGCCTCAATTCTAACAACATGAGCAAATGTTTGATCATAGTCAATCCCTTTCTCTTGCTTATAGCCTTAATCCATAAGTCTAGTCTTATTTCTTATGACCACACCACTAGGGTTTAGTTTGTTTCTATAAACCCATTTGGTACCAATAACAAGACGATGCTTTGGCTTTTCTACCAACTTTCATACCTATTTTCTTTTAAACTGTTCCAATTTATTTTGCATTGCAATGATCCATTGGGGATCACCATTTACTTCCTCAAAATTTTTGGGCTCAACCTGTGAAATGAAACTACAAAATAACATTTTATCAGGTGTACTTGCTCTTTTCTTGCCTGGATCTTGCAGCTTCCCAATTACTTGATGTAGAGGGTGGTCTTTGATATATCTATAGGCTTTAAGCAGTTGTGTTGGGAGAGTGTCTTGAATTTCTCCTTCGTCAACTTCTATAGTATCTTCAACATCATTGACTTCTTCAGCTTCTGGTTCTGAGATGTTTTTTACAACAACTTCATGAGTAACTTCATCATCCTTTGTTACTTGATTTGTTGTTTCTTCTTTATCACTTTCTTCTTTTTCTGGATAGCTATCTTTAGTAGCTTGATCCTCAACTTTCTTTCCTAAGGATATTCTCTCCATCTGCAAGAGTAGATCAAAGAGATTTTTCTCCTCAAAGAGAATGTTAGATTCATCAAAAGTTATATGAATAAACTCTTCTACACAGTTTTCTTATTATAACACATATATACCTTGCTGGTAGAGGAATATTCCTTCATCAACTTCGACTTTAAATTTAGCCAGTTGTGACTTACTATTATTCAAAATAAAACAAATGCACTAAAATACCCGAAAGTTTGTAATGTTTGAAGTCCTCCCCTTTAAGTTCATAAAAAGTCTTACTATGCAATTTGTTGATTAAGGAATTGTTCAACACATGATAAGCAGTGTTTACATCTTCTTCCCAAAAGTATATTGGTACTTTTGTTTTAGCTAGTAAAGTCTTACCCTCCTCTATAATTGTTTTGTTCTTTCTCTCTACAACTCTATATTGTTGTGTAGTTCTAGGAGAGGTGAAACTTTGTTTGATACCCATGGATTCACAAAACTCTCATCATATGAGACTCAAATTCAATTCCATGATCACTTTTGAACATGTCAACTGAAGTAGTCATCTCATTCTATATTTTCATGAGAAAGACAGCGAGAATTCCAATGTTATGAGACTTGCTTCTCAAAAAGAATATACTATATGAACTTTAAAATAACCATCAACAATTATTAGAGAATATCTTTTTTCTCCTAAACTAGTAATGGAAATGGGGCCAAACAAATTCATGTGGAGTAGGTAGAGACACCTAGAAGTATCATAAATTGTTTTGCGAACTGAAGAGCCTTCTCTCTCTCCATCTCCTCGTGCTTTTCCTTCTCCAACATCTCCTTCAACATTTGAACTTGTGAGGATAATCCGGCGAACAGATCTGGAGGTGTGCTACTCGCAACCACGATTGACAACGAGGCGGTGGGAATGTTAGTGTTCGATGGGAGAAGATCTGGTTCGCCAGTATCTGTGGTAAGAAGAGATAAGTGCGGTTAAAAATCCAGTTATGCAACAATGATACAGCAATGGCAAATGTTCTGAAAGGCAAAATTGCGAAGACACGAGTTCTCGCCTAGCCGCCGGGACAGCAGTACGGTCACCGCGGATAGGCAACCTTAGTCGTTCATGGTCCATTTTCTTTTGCTGCTCATTCCAAGCTCGCTTAACTCCTTTCTTCCTAGCCCTCAACTCCTCGTTGGTTAAAAAGATGCCATCAGAGGAAATGACTATGGACTCTAGCCATTTTGTCTGCGGTGGAGACTTGTAATGAGGAATCTTTATAACTTTGGGAGCAGGTTCGATCTTACCTGTCCGCAAAGGCTCTGCGGCCCGCCGCTGGTCTGTCTCGGCCTTATCTTCACCAGATCGCTCAATCGGCTGACCGCTCGGTTCGCCTCCGGCGGTTAGCATGGCCGTCACCTCCGCAAGGTTCCTTCTTAGCTTCTCTTCTTTAACCGCGGCGTTGTCATTTAACTCAGAGGAGACCAGTTCATCCAAAAGCTTGTCGCTCTGTTCAAGCTTAACAAAATCCTTCAAAATCTCTCTAGTGGACAGGCTGGCAGCGGAATCGGCAACCTGACCGCCGAGATCGACGACAGGAGTCTCCAACACGAGGGTTGGGACTTCTTCTTTCTCTCTTGCCTGGTACTGGAGGCTATCCGCACCCAGCTTAATAGATAAGTTCTTGCCTTTGAACTACTTTAGCTTCTTTGTCACCCTTTCTTCTGCGGTCAACGAAGTAGTCAGTTTCTTTTTCTTCTTATCAGTTTTTGCTTGAAGCATCGTACTTGTATTTTTCTGTAATTTCTTAGCTATGATAAGCGCCACCCTCTGCATCCTCTCCTAGGTAGACTCCTCAGCGTCTAGATCAATGAGAGCGGATGAAGTCGCCTTCTGACCGTTGTCAGTCTTCTCGCCATTCTTTGATGCGACCTTTATTTTTTCAGAATCAACGCTAGCACTATCCAATCCCGCAATCTTCAGCATGTCCTCCCCAGAAGGGGTAATCGTAATGTCAACATCTGAGTTTTCTGGCTTAACCGCAGAAATTGGTTTAGCATCAACAATCACCTGTGCGCCCTGCACTACCTTTGGCGCATCTTCTACAGGCTTGTGCGCAACCGCAATTGCAGCTTCATTTTCTCTCGATCCCTCGCCGACCTCGCAGACCGGAATGGTAGACTTCTTTACAACAATCTCTTTTGAAGAGGTCGCTGCCCGGTTGACCCCTCACAAAGCACAATTGCAGCCATCAGATTCTTGCTGGATCCATACATAGCGGCCTGGAGAGTTTTAATTGTAAGGGGAGAGAAGCTTCTCGTGGCGAGAGATTCTTCTTAAAAAATTTGCAATGCCCCAACGTATTTATAGCTGTCTTAGCATTAATGGCGGTCGCGGTCTCGCGGTTAAATCCTACATTTCCAAAATTCCAAAAAATTTGGAAATGCGCGGGGATCATGTTTACCCGAAATATCGCGACCAGTTTTTTCCCTAAAGGCAGTCTGCGCGGTTAAGCCTTACTCTAACCACACTGGCCGCCAAGCTACAGAGATCCCGGGAGAGAAGATCCAGACTCAAGAATAACCGCCGGACCGCGCGGTTAGATTGGTTCTTCTTTATTCGCAAGCCCTGTATCCCTTCACCGCTGCCCGATTCTTCTGTACGCCGGGTAGCCGGTAATCCTAGCCCTGCCTATTTGGGCATGCCCCGAGCCTATAAAATATGGGTGAATAGTACTTCTGAGGGGACGGATTCGAATCTTCAAGCTAGCCGTCTGTGGCTGCGGTCTCGAATCTAGTGCCTCAGCGGTCTCCTGTTCGCCCAGAACTCTTTTTCTCCTTTTGTAACCACATCATTAATCAATCTAAGTGCCCACTGCAAGAGAGGCTTTTGCCGGGACGGGTAAGTCTGGTATTGCCGGATGGCGGTCATTCGCTTTCCGACATCCCCTAACTACAAAGTAACCGACAACTCTCAGTCTCCGTCCCTTTAACTTCCCATAGCGTGCAGTTGTGGAGGTGCAATTCTCGCACCAACACTCACAGATGTCATGAAGGGCTACAATGATATGGAGTGACGAAGGTGCTTGCTGAGGGAGGAATTTTGGGAAAAATATTTGCCGTCGGAGCAAGTGTGCCCAGTCGGCGGTCGAGGACGACGGAGAACCATGCTGACTGGGAGCTATAACGATTGAATGCGACGACATCGGTAGGGGGATTTCCGGGAGGAATGGCTCAAGAGGGATTGATTGAGCGAGGGCCTTGAGTGGAGGGCGATTTATGGAGTCGGCATGTATGGATGGTCCTAATGGTGATGGTGCGGCAACCAGACATGGGATCAGAAGTGGCGTGGTTTGTTGGGGGATGGTCTCCAGAAGGGATAACGCTATGGGACTTGCCGAACAGGCGAATGGAGTGGAGGCTGCAAGATGGAGACCGCAGGGACTGATGATGGCGGTCCAAAGTGTGGAGGCACCACCGCTAGGCCTAGAGGCGACAATTCCAGTTGTGTGAACTGCGGGGAGGGAACAGCCGGAGTTTATGGTGGAGCGACAAGAACTTTGGAGAGTGATCGTGTAACATCCCTAGTCTGCAAATAGAATATAACATAGGTCCGGACAGGACCCCACAACATATAATATCCACAAACCTAAAATGCTAGTAAAAGGCAGTAGAAAAGAAAACTAATCAACATCTCAGAGTAAACGGAAGCTAAACTAAAGCCAAAAACAAAGGGGCCCAAATGTCCACATCTACTGTTAAAATTTTTTGATTGAACCGTTTAGGAGTAAGCAGGAGTTGTATCAACAAGAGTTATAGCCAAACAACCACAATGCCAAAACAGCAACACAAGAAATCTTTATTGAAATAGAACTGCTTTACAATGCGAGGCATACATGGCGAGACATGATTCATAAGAATCACGAAGATGAGAAGAACAAACACACCAAAAACAGAAACCAGCGGTCTGCCAGAAAGAGACCGCTCGGACTGCAACAAAGGCTCAGGTCGCCCGGCTTGTTCTGCTGTACTCCCAGACCGCTTGCACAGTCAGACCGCAGAAACACCTTGAGACCGCGCGAACAGAAGCAGACAAACTGCACTGCCAGACCGCAATCCCAGACCGTACGAACTGAAGCTTATTGGAACAAAGAACTGAAGCTGTTGCCAGACCGCAACTCAGACCGCCTAACCGCTGAAGGTCGCCTGATCACTGAGTCCGCTGCAAACAGCACAAGAACACAATAACCCAGTTCGCTGACAGACCGCAGACGAACTGTTTATTCAAGCCACCGGAAATCACCAAGGAAGGAGACCGCACCCTGCTGACCGCAAACCTGCGAACACAACAAAGGTTAACTCGCATCCAAGTCGCGCGAACTCAAACTTGAGACCGCAAGAAACAATCCGGGCTCTGGTTCTTACAATTCTTGTTAGGAATGACGGACCATGCACCCCTATTTATAGGCGGGTGGACGGATGTCGTCACCGCACAAACCGGGATACAGACACCACCCATCAGATCGCGAACGGTCTCAAAAGATAGACCGCGCGAACACAGCACTTGAACAAAATTCAGTCCAAGACCGAAGACAGCAGCAAGCCGCGCACAAGCCGTGCGAACACAGCGATCACCCTTCCTGAGATCGCCAACACAGAGAAGCAACTGGCCGACTTGAACCAAGTCGCCAGAACAACACAACCAAGCCGCCCGGTCACAACAGTTAGCCAGGAACAGACTGACTAGAACAAGACCGGAAACAACCCGCATCAGGTCGCCAGAACCAGCGACCAAACCCAAGAAACAAGCTGGCCGATCACACCAGATTGCCAGAACCAAACCGCCAGAGTACCAGCGCAGACCGCGCGGTCTCTGCGGTCTCCAGCCTTCAGACCGGCCGGACTCCTTTCCACTCCACTTCAACAAATTTCAACACTCCCCCTTGAAGTGGGAAGTGGAAACTAGCCCGAGCAACTCCCTTAACCGAGTAAACGGTCCCTTCGCCAGCGGCTTTGTGAAGATGTCTGCGACATTGTCCGCACTCCGAACATGCTCGACCATAAGAGATCCTCTCAACACCTTTTCACGAATGAAATGGTGCTCAATCTCTATATGTTTGGTCCTCGCGTGACAGACTGGATTGTTAACCAGTTTGAGAGCACTCTCATTGTCTCCGCGTAGCATAGTGGGACCTCGAACCTCCTGATGAACGTCCTCTACCAACCTCCTGAGCCAAATAGCTTCCTGAGCTGCTAAGGCCGAAGCCTTGTACTCCGCTTCTGTGGTAGATACAGACACCGAGTCTTGCTTCTTGCTGCACCAAGAAATAGCTGTGGGACCTGTCATAAAGACAAAACCAGACGTTGATCTCCGATCATCCACGTCTCCCCCATAATCAGCATCCATGAAACCATGCAACTCCAAGCTTGACCCTCTCCTATATAGGAGACCCGAATCAGAGGTCGACTTTACATACTTCAAGATGCCTTTAGCCGCTAGAAGATGAGGTTTCCGTGGTTCCGCCATGTACCGACTCACCTTGCCAACTGCATAAGCAATATCCGGTCTTGTGATCGTCAAGTAGATCAAGCTCCCAACCAGAGCTCGGAACACCAACGGATCAGATAAGACTCTCCCCTCATCCTTTCGAAGCTTATGATGTTGCTCCAAAGGTATAGAGCTGCTCTTTCCTTCCTCCATGCCAAATCGTTTCACGATTCGCTCCGCATATCCTTCCTGAGAAATGAGCACTCCGCTCTCCTGCCTCTGGACCTCGAGTCCAAGGAAATGGTGAAGCTCCCCTAGATCCTTCATCTCGAATTTGATAGCAAGCTCAGCCCTGAGTCTTGCAACAGCTTCCTTCGAATTCCCGGTGACAATCATGTCATCCACGTACAGCAGCACAATCACCCGAAGCACCCCCTCCTTCTTGATGAACAAGCTTGAATCAGAGTCTGAAGCAACGAATCCGCAGAATAAGAGATATTCTGCAATCTTCCCGTACCACGCTCGAGGCGCTTGCTTCAACCCGTACAGGGCCTTCTTCAATTTACAAACATAGTCCGGATACTCCTTCGAGATGAAACCTTGCGGTTGAGTCATGAAGATATCTTTGTCAATCTCGCCGTATAAGAAGGCATTCTTCACGTCGAGTTGCCAAATCTCCCAACCACTCGAAGCCGCCAAGGCAATAACAAATCGAACCGAAGTCATCTTTGCCACTGGACTAAACGTTTCATCATAATCTTCTCCGTACTGCTGTGAGAACCCGCGAGCTACAAGACGAGCCTTGTAACGCTCGATACTACCGTCAGCTTTCTTCTTCAGCTTGAAGACCCACTTACAAGTGACAGGAATAGTGCCCTTGGGCTTGGGCACAAGAGACCAGGTCTCATTCTTCTCGAGAGCTGTCATCTCTTCTTGCATAGCAATGTCCCACTCCTTCACACCTCTGGCCTTTTCAAAGCTCGACGGCTCCCTTTCATCTAAGGGACCAGCAAAGAAACATGAAACGAAGTTCACCATATTTCCTCCTGTGTATCGATCTGGTGGTTGAATAGTCCTCTTCGACCTCCTAAGAGGTTGCACCTGACTAACCACCTCCTCAGCCGCTTCTTCTGTGCAAGCTTCTTTTCCAGATGAACTTGGAGCATCGCTCCCCCTGCTACCAGAACCTGAAGCCCCCATCTCAGAGCTTGACACAACTGGAGCTCCTGGTGAAACAGGCAGCTCCACTTGAAGACTTTCCGCAGCTTTTCCTCCTTCATCAATCCTGCTCTCTGGTAGTTCAACTCCTGAACTCCCCTTGTAGGAGGTCACTTCATCGAACACCACATCCCGAGAAACAATTGACCTCCGTGTCTCAGGATCCATGCATCTCCATCCCTTCTTCCGCTCATCGTACCCAACAAAGACTAGCTTCCTTGCTTTCGCATCTAGCTTTGTTCGAAGAGCATCAGGAATATGCACATAGCAGGTTGACCCGAACACCCGAAGGTGAGCAACACTCGGCTTCTCCTTGAACATTAGTTCGTGAGGGGTCTTCATGTTGATAGGACTTAAAGGCAATCTGTTGATGACATAAGCTGCACAAGACATTCCCTCCGCCCAGAAGGACTTTGGGATATTCTTGGCATGAAACCAGCATTTGCAAGTTTCCGTCAGATGACGGATCTTCCTTTCGGCAACGCCATTCTGCTGTGGAGTATGGGCACAAGTGAGCTCTCTCCGAACGCCGTGTTTCCTGCAAAAACTTGAGAACTCACCAGAAGTGAACTCCCCACCATTGTCAGTTCTCAATTTTTTCACCCGCAGGCCTAAACGACCTTCCACCAGCTCCTTGAACTCCACAAACCTTGCAAAGGCTTCTGTCTTTTCTTTCAAGAAATACACCCAGACATATCTGGTGTAATCGTCAATCAACACCAACATATATCTATTGCCTCCAAGGCTTGGGGTGGCAGTTGGTCCCATCAAATCACCGTGGATGCATTCCAACGGTGCTTTGCACCTTGTTTGCGATTTGTCAAATGGAAGTCGATGAGACTTACCAAACTGACATCCTTCGCAAACATGACCGTCTCCATAGGAGGACAAGCTAGGCAAGCCATTGACAAGGCCCCTTACCGCCATAGCCTTCAATTTGTCCATGCCTACATGCCCCAACCTTTCATGCCAGATGGCAGCACCATCATTTGTCCTCATCTTATCAACATAAGTACTTGTCGATAAAACAAACAAGTCCTTCACCCGCTTGCCGACATGAATAACTTCTCCCTTTATTTCCGGTTGAGTTTTGAGAAACTTCACTTCTGTTGGGCCAAACAGAACGTGATAACCGGCATCGACCGCATTGGTCACAGAGAAGAGATTCTTCTTCATACCAGGCACGTGATAAACACTCCTCAACGTGAGTGGACCCTTATCACTGCTCAGAGAGACGACTCCTTCGTGCTCTACTGGATGAATAGAATTATCAGCCGTTATGATAGCATTGTTACCTGAGTAAGGTGCCAAAGAAGAGAACTTTGATCCATCCCCGGTGAGATGATGTCCACACCCTGAATCAACAATCCAGTCTTCTTCATAGTTGATGGAAGCCAAGGCCTTAACGGGCATCGCCGTTATATTAGACACAAAGGCTCCTCCCCATCCAATTTCACCAGACTTTGGCATCTCCTTCTCCACTGCATGTCCTGGCTGAAGATTCACCCGGCAATCTTTCTTGAAGTGCCCGGTCTTGTTGCATCTAAAGCACCTCGGTCCCTCTCCTTTCTTCTTCCCATCAGACTTAGGAGCATAGCCCCTATCTTGCTGACCTGAAGTAGAGGGTCCATCATGACCCGGCTTCTTCTTTTCCCACTTCTTTTTTCTCTTTCCAGAGAACATCACATCACTCTCTCCCCCGGAGATAGAAACCCCCGCCATCTGTCTTGCTAAACTTTCTTGCGAAGCAAGAAGGTTCTCCAGCTCCAACAATGACGGCTGATTTGCCCAACCCTGAACTGAAGTTACAAAAGCAAGATACTCCTTCCGCAATCCGCGGATGATATGCCTCTTCAGCTTTGCCTCAGAGATTGGCTCATCAGGGTCCAAAGCAGAAATCTCTGCCGTGAGGTTCTTCATCTTAAGGAAGAAGGTAGAAATAGAAAGATCGCCTTGAGAGGCTCTCGCCAACTCATTTTCAAGAAATTGTAGCCTCGCTACATTCTTCTTATTGAACAATCCATCCAAGGATGTCCAAATCTCAGCAGCAGACTTACATCCGATAATATGATCAAACAACTCCGGTGAGATAGCCCTTTTGAGAGTGAACTCTGCCTTAGCATTCAACCTCCTCCAAAGTCTCACCTCTGCCATATTATCTCCTGCTAGAAACACCTCTTGTGTGTCTTCTCCGCCAACTACCTCCCATAGATCCTCGCCAAGCAAGTAACTCTCCATACATGACTTCCACTTTTTAAAGTTAGTCGATGTGAGGAGTTCAATACCAAGACCTCTTGCGAATCCGCCTTCCATGGCAACCAATGTGGTCTCTTCTTCACAAAGACGATGGCAACTCTAGTTGATCACTGCTTATCCACTCCAGGAACCTCCCTCTGATACCATGTTAAAATTTTTTGATTGAACCGTTTAGGAGTAAGCAGGAGTTGTATCAACAAGAGTTATAGCCAAACAACCACAATGCCAAAACAGCAACACAAGAAATCTTTATTGAAATAGAACTGCTTTACAATGCGAGACATACATGGCGAGACATGATTCATAAGAATCACGAAGATGAGAAGAACAAACACACCAAAAACAGAAACCAGCGGTTTGCCAGAAAGAGACCGCTCGGACTGCAACAAAGGCTCAGGTCGCCCGGCTTGTTCTGCTGTACTCCCAGACCGCTTGCACAGTCAGACCGCAGAAACACCTTGAGACCGCGCGAACAGAAGCAGACAAACTGCACTGCCAGACCGCAATCCCAGACCGTACGAACTGAAGCTTATTGGAACAAAGAACTGAAGCTGTTGCCAGACCGCAACTCAGACCGCCTAACCGCTGAAGGTCGCCTGATCACTGAGTCCGCTGCAAACAGCACAAGAACACAATAACCCAATTCGCTGACAGACCGCAGACGAACTGTTTATTCAAGCCACCGGAAATCACCAAGGAAGGAGACCGCACCCTGCTGACCGCAAACCTGCGAACACAACAAAGGTTAACTCGCATCCAAGTCGCGCGAACTCAAACTTGAGACCGCAAGAAACAATCCGGGCTCTGGTTCTTACAATTCTTGTTAGGAATGACGGACCATGCACCCCTATTTATAGGCGGGTGGACGGATGTCGTCACCGCACAAACCGGGATACAGACACCACCCATCAGATCGCGAACGGTCTCAAAAGATAGACCGCGCGAACACAGCACTTGAACAAAATTCAGTCCAAGACCGAAGACAGCAGCAAGCCGCGCACAAGCCGTGCGAACACAGCGATCACCCTTCCTGAGATCGCCAACACAGAGAAGCAACTGGCCGACTTGAACCAAGTCGCCAGAACAACACAACCAAGCCGCCCGGTCACAACAGTTAGCCAGGAACAGACTGACTAGAACAAGACCGGAAACAACCCGCATCAGGTCGCCAGAACCAGCGACCAAACCCAAGAAACAAGCTGGCCGATCACACCAGATCGCCAGAACCAAACCGCCAGAGTACCAGCGCAGACCGCGCGGTCTCTGCGGTCTCCAGCCTTCAGACCGGCCGGACTCCTTTCCACTCCACTTCAACAAATTTCAACATCTACTAGGAATGAAACGTACAAAAAAAGAGATACTCGGCCTTAAGGTCTTACATAGATTTCAAAATATAATAAGAGTGCGGCTAAAGAAAACCAAAAAGGGAGAAAAGAATCTCCAACTCCTTAGTAGCTCTTGGGCTCCGACACAGTACACACCGCTACGAGCTACACCACCTGAAACCAAGAACAAACGGGCGGGAAATGAAGGTCAGCATGGGGCTAACCATCACAACGTAACGACCCCTCCCTCCGGCCATCCTAGCGGTCTCCGGGGCGAGTACATCGCTCTCCTGCAAGTACGCACGAAAACCAAAGCATAAAAACAACACAAAGGGGTCCCAAAGCATACCATCGCACACACGTTGTTGACTCCCAAAGTCATACGAATTACGCTCTGGAGATATTTTAATTCGGTACCCATGACAAGAGGCGTATGATCATCTTTCGCACTCAACCGAAGCGATAAGGAATAGATTTCGCATCTATCTAAGAGAGCGCGATAGAGAGGCACAAAGTCCATATCTATCCAAAAGAAGCGCGACAGGGATGATAACAGTCCACAACTGTCCAAATGATCGCGACAGAGAGGGCAAATAGTTTGCAACTGTCTGAATGAGAATGAGGGCGCTCATTTTTATTCTTCACAGGGCGCGCGACGCACTCAAAAACTCATTTTATATGTAGAATGAGGGCGCTCATTTTTATTAGCACATACATACATGTATATATACCTTTATAACATCTCTAAATGCACACCACACCTAAACGCACACCACACCTCTAATACACGCCAACGCTCCTCCTCAAGGTGGGTGAAAGATATTTACTAAACCCATCTTGTCAGAATTTCTAGGCATATCCTTCGAGCTAAGACCTTTGGTCAAACAATCTGCGGCCTGATCATTGCTCGCAATGTAACTAAGCTCCAGTAGCCCACTGTCCAGCTTCGCTTTTATGCAGAACCTATCGATCTCGATATGCTTGGTCCTATCATGTTGAACTGGATTGTTTGCAATACTGATAGCTGCATGACTGTTCCACCACAGCTTCATCTTATCTCCTCGATCCAATTTTAGCTCCATCAACATTCCCTTTAGCCACAGAAGTTCAACAAACCCACTGTCATAGCTCGGTATTCTGCCTCTGCTGTCGATCTGACCACCACGATTGCTTCTTGCTCCTCCAGGAGACCAAGTTGACTCCTACAAACATGCAATAGCCTGAGGTGGATCTCCCGTCGTCTATGCAGCTTGCCCAATCAGAGTCACAGTAGCCCTCAATCTTCATGTGCCCGTTCCTTCTGAATAACAACCCATTTCCAGGGGCAGTCTTCAAGTATCGAAGGATCTGGTACACAATATCCATGTGACCCTTCCTAGGGTCATGCATATAACGGCTCACCACGCTCACGGCAAAGGAGATGTCCGGACGCGTGTGGCTCAAGTAAATCAGCTTCCCAACTAGTTTCTGGTACATCTCTCGATCGACTGGTTCACTTGCCTCAGCATCCAGTTTACACTTCTAATATATCGGTGTTGCAGTAGGCCTGCACCCCAACATTCCTGTCTCTGTGAGGAGATCCAAGGCATACCTCCTTTGGGACAAAACAATTCCCTTTGCACCATAGACAATCTCAATCCCAAGGAAATACCTTAGCAAACCCAAATCCTTTACCTCGAACTACTTGCCCAACGCCCTCTTGAGGCGAACGATCTCCTGCTCATCGTCCCCTGTGATGATCATGTCATCCACATACACCACAAGTATAGTGATGTGGTGGCCTTCATTTTCCCTGAAGAACACCGTGTGATCAGCATTGATCTGCCGGTATCCCATCCCAATCATGGTATTCCTAAATCGGTCAAACCACGCACGGGGAGACTGCTTTAAGCCATAAAGGGACTTCTTCAGTCTACAGACTTTGCCTTCGGTCTCAGCTGTGCTAAACCCGGTGGTATCTGCATGTACACCTCCTCCGCTAGCTCTCCATGAAGAAACACATTCTTCACATCTAGTTGATGCAACCTCTATCCACCATTTGCTGCCAAGCTTATCAGAGTTCGGACAATGCTCATCTTAGTCACAGGTGCAAATGTCTCGTCGTAATCGATGCCATAGGTCTGGTTATACCCCTTTGCAACCAATCGAGCCTTATAGCGCTTGACAAGATCATCCGGGTTCTGCTTCAAAGTGAAAACCCATTTGCACCTGACAAAGTGAAAACCCATTTGCACCCGACAGCCCTCTTGTTCTTTGGTAGGTGTGTCAGCTCCCAGGTTTTGGTTTTCTCAAGAGCTCTCATCTCCCCCTTCATTGTTGCTTGCCATTTTGGATCAGTTTTGACAGCCTGCCAATTGTTAGGTACAATAATACTATCCAAAGAGGCAATGGATGCTCCATGAGAAGAAGAGATATTATCGTAGGAGACAAAAGAAACAAGGTCCCAACCGTATCTGTCTGAAGGATTGTACGCATTGCTGCGAGTAGTCTGCCGGACCGTGGTAGTAGGAGATGGAGGGGTAGAGGGAATGATCTCACCAGAAAATGACTGTGGTGGTGGAGGTGCTCCAGGAGTAGAGACTGATATAGACGAGGAACTAGACACTGGCATTCTAGGCACGGGTACTGGTTCTGCAGTCTGTTTCCCTCTCCTATGATATGCATGCAGTTCCCCCTGAGCCGTAGGCCTCATGCCTCTCACTTCCTCCTCCTGCTCTTCATTACTCCCATTCTCCTCTACTGGTCCTTCATACCATACTTCCAAATTTGTCACCAAACTCTCCCTTTCTCGCCTCATACTTTCGGACTTTGGCAATGCTACTGTGAGTTGGGCCTCCTCTTATCGGTAGTACTGCTCCAGCTCTCTGAAGTGGACATCTAGGATCACGAAACTTCTCTTCTCGACTGGACTCCAGCACACGTACCCCTTCTGAGTACCAGAGTAGCCCACAAAGATACTGTTGGGTATTGTGTCCACAATCACCTTGATTTGAAGATGTCCCCTAGTAAACTAAAATGAATTGTATGTGTATTTGATGACTTTTGTTTAGATGTGTTATGACAGGTAGTAATGCTAAGTGCACACCAAAGTCAGGTTGCAATGGATCACCAAACACAGTTCTAGACAATGTAATCCCTCATTGTATAGAACAATGTGTTGGTCCATGTGTAATCTCTCTTTTGGAGTACACTTCATATTCTCATAACTGAAGGTGTTCAAGGTTGAGGTGTGGAGCAGGCTTTCAGAAGAAAAGAAAATTTCTGCTGAGTCAATTCGTCGAGATAACTCGGGTCCTTCCGACGAATCCCGACGAATCCTGACAGAGGTCATTTTGGCTGAGTCATGCAGAATTTTCTGAAGCCAAGTCCATTCGTCGAGATGACTCGGATCATTCCGACGAATCCCGACGAATGCTGACAGAGGTCATTTTGGCTGGGTTGTGAAGAATTTTCTGAAGCCAAGTCCATTCGTCGAGATGACTCGGATCATTCCGACGAATCCCGACGAATGCTGACAGAGGTCATTTTGGCTGGGTTGTGAAGAAGTTTCTGAAGCCAAGTCCATTCGTCGAGATGACTCGGATCATTCCGACGAATCCCGACGAATGCTGACAGAGGTCAATCCTGTCTAGGTTCTGAAGAAAACTCTCAGCTAAGTCAATTCGTCGGATGCTCTCGTGTTCTCCCGACGAATCCCGACGAATGACGGACAGACGGATTTCAATTTCTCGTTTCGTTTTTTGAAATTTAGGGTTAGCCGACATGAACAGTACACGTGTCGCATCTCCCTTCATTGTCGCAAGAGCCGTTGAAGTCCTCCCTATATATAGATCATTATTTTAGGGCAAAACGATGATCTCAAGAATCGATCTAAGACTTTCTTCAGCCGCCAGTTTAGAAAAGAAAAAGCAAAAAGTCTATCTTCTCTTTCTCTTTTGCTGAACAAGTTTTCTGAGATTGAACTCTCTCTGCTCAAGAATCTTTCTCTATTTGTGATTAGAGAGTTCTCAGAAGAAGGCCTTTGATCTCTTTGCTGCTCTCCTTATTGAAGATTTTCTCAAGCAAGTCAAAGGGCCTATTCAGATCTGGTTAGCCTAGTCTTCTCTCTTCCACTTCTCTCTAGTGCCAAGCTTTCCTTCAGGGTTGAGAAGAAGACTCAGTTATCAAGATCTGAAGTTAATCTCTTTAGAGGTTAAGAAGAAGTATTTTGTTTCCATTTCTCTTCTTTTGTAGGAGTTTTTCACTCCGAGATTATTTGTAGGAGTTGTTTACTCCGAGGTGTAGGAGTTGTTATACTCCGAGTTGTAGGAGTTTTGACTCCGAGGTGTAAGATTTGTTATAATCTGAGTTTGGTGAAGTAGCCGAGTCTAGCCTCGTAGTGCTAGATAGGCGAGGCGGGAAAGAGGACTACCCACATCGGGGAACCTCTATAAAATCCTTGTGTCTGTGCTGTGGTTGTTTGTTTGCTTTTCTGTGTTTATTTTTTTAATTCCGCTTAAAGACATAGAATCCACCTATTCACCCCCCTCTAGGTGATTTAGGCCGCAACTAGATACTTTCAATTGGTATCAGAGCGAGGTTGTTCGCTATAAGGCTAACACCTTGAACAAGATCTCCTCATCTAGTTGCTAAAGCAAACATGTCTGGAATGGATAAGACCAAGGACTCCGTCAAGTTGCCAGTCTGCACCAAAGAGAACTTTCCTATGTGGAAGGAAAGAGTAAGATTCTATATGGAAGCTGCTGACCCAAGAATATTTCAGATCGTGGAAGAAGGTCCCTATGTTCCGATGAAACCATCTTCAATAAACTCCACCATCATGATCCCAAAGAAGATGTTGGAACTGAATAAAGATGAGATCGCTCTAGTGGCCCTAGACAAGAAAGCAAAAAATATCATAGCAGGTGCAGTTGATGATTCAATGTTGCAAAATCTGCTTCACTGCAAATCTGCTAAAGAGATGTGGGACTCACTAGTCGTTCTGATGGAAGGGACCGAAGAAGTGAGGGATGACCGAAGATCGTTGCTGAACCAAGAATATGAAGCATTCAAGCAAGATCCAAGAGACTCCATTTCTGACACCTACGAGAAGTTCTTCAAGATCGTAAATGGTCTTAGAAACTATGATAGAGAATTCACGACTGGTGAACTAAATGACAAATTTCTGAGATCCCTGACGAAAGAATGGGATACAAAGGTCATAGCCATCAGAGAATTTGGAAAGCTCGGAACCACGGAGCCCCAAATGTTGTTTGGTAAGCTCCTGTCTCATGAGTTGAAGCTGAATTCCCGCAAAGCTGAAGAAGAGGGGGTCAGAGCCTCTGGAAGGGAGAAGTCCTCTGCCCTAAAAGCTGAAAGCTCAAGAAAGTGCAAAGCTCTCCCACCTGTAAGGAGACCATCTTCTGATGAGGATGAGTCTGATGCCAGCCCATCAGGTTCAGATATGTCTGATGGAGAATTTTCTCTTCTCTCCAAACAATTCAAAAGACTTCTGAATAAAAGAAAGCAGAAGAGAGGGCAATCCACTACATTTGATCACAGAAGATCAAAACGTGATGGTGATCATCACAAAAAGGACTACAACAATGAAAGGTATAAATCTAAACCGAACAAATTTGATTCTGCTGACATTATTTGTTATTGCTGCAATAAGCCAGGGCATGTAATAGCCGAGTGCCCGTATAAAAAGAAAGAAGGATCAAGGAAGGAAGAAAAGAGATCATTTAAAGGAAGGAAGAAAGAAAAGAGTCTCCTCGCCAAAAAGGCCAAGACTCTGAGCGACAGCGACTCTGATGCGTCAAGCTCAGATGAAGAAGCCTACTTTGGGCTTATGGCTCATCTAGATGAAGAAGTAGGCGACTCCTCTTATAAGGGGAAGGTAAACTCTCATACCCCTCTATCTGCTTCTGAAGATGAGACTGCATCCGTAGCAAATGAAGGCTACTCCTCGGAGGAGGACTCTAAGTTAATAACTCAGTATGAAGCCCTTGTGAAAGGATTTGACAAGTGCCGCAAGGTTGTCAAATCCAAGTCAAAAGAAATTGAATCTCTCAAGACAGTGGAATTAGCCTTGAGGGAGGAGGTTGAACAATTAACTCCCCTCAAAGATGAAATCCAACTCTTGAAAGACGAACTGAAAAGCTCCACTGAGTTGTTAAAGTTAAAGGAGAAAACCATAAGTGAACTAGAAAATAAGTTGAAGGCGGAAAGGAAGCTCGTAGAAAGCTTCTCCAAGCCTAAGACTATTCTTCCATTCATTGATACGTTTTCTGCTCCTGCGAAGGGTAGTGGAATTGGTCATAAGGCTGAAAGTAGTAAGGCTGCTGAGAAGAGAGCTGTGAAGGGAAAGGGAACTGCTAATCAAAGTCAACCTTCATTTAGGAAGGTCATTTTTCCATCAAATCCGTTTGACTTTGATTCATCCTACGGTCATTTTGCTAGGCCAACACATGTTGAACCTAGTAATAGATATCAAGGATGGAGCTTTCCCCGAAACTTTGACAACTCTCCCTTCAAAGCTCCTCATGAAGAAATAACCCTCAAAGATCATGGTCCATTTGTTCACGGATCAGCTCACAAGAAAGCACCGAAAATTAGAACGATTGCACCCAAACCTGTTGAGAAGAAGTTGGAGCCATGTGTGTGCTGTCACCATGAGGCTCCCACTTCTAAGAAGACTTCCTCTATGAAAGTCACTCCTGTTGCACCTCCCGTTCAAAAGGCAAAACAGGAGACAAAGAGAAGGTACAATCGATTCGATTGTTGGTGTTGTGGCAAGATTGGTCACTTTGCCATAGACTGTTGGTTTAATCCGAGAAATGTCTCGACTCCACGGATTAACAATGCAAGAATGACCTCTCGCAATGTTAACATTCCAAGTGGTGGTCATCTAACAAAAAGCCAAGGACCCAAATCGGTTTGGGTTCCTAAGGGCAATTGATTATTGATTGCAGGTATGTCCAAAGGCCAATTCAAATCCAATATGGTACTTGGACAGTGGATGTTCACGGCACATGACCGGAACAAGAAGTTTGTTACAAGAGTATACCCCCGTGGAAGATGGTCCAAAAGTTATTTTTGGCGGATCTGATCGGGGAATCACAAAAGGCTACGGTATGATCACTAATGGTACAGTCTCTTTCACAGACGTGGCTTATGTTAAAGGATTACAACATAATCTCATTAGCATAAGTCAACTTTGTGACAAAGGCTACATGGTAGAATTCTACAAGGACAAGTGCCTGATAAAGCTGTCTGATAAATCTGAAACTATTTTAACAGGCACTCGGAGTAGAAATATTTTTTGTTTAAATTTTCTATGTTTAGATACTTCTACACCAGTGTGCTTTTTGGCAAAAGATAGTGCATCTCTTTGTGACCAATGGCATAAGAGACTAGCACATATAAATTTCAAAACTATAAGCTTGTTATTTTCTCACAACTTAGTTCGTGATGCTCCTGATGTTAAGTGCATTAAAGAGAGACCCTGTCACGCATGCCAAATGGGCAAGCAGACGAGGGCTAGCTTTAAGAGCATTATTGGCAAAGACTCTACCAGATGTTTATATCTACTTCATATGGACTTGTTTGGTCCCATGCAAATCCGAAGTTTAGGAGGCAAGTCTTATACGCTGGTTATTGTTGATGATTACTCACGCTTTGCTTGGGTTTTCTTTCTGAAACACAAGTCAGACACCTTTGACTCGTTCACCACATTCGTCAAGCAAATTCAGAATGAACTGGAATGTTCTGTGGTCAAAATCAGAAGTGACCATGGTACAGAATTCAAGTCTGGGGCTATGACCGAATTTTGTGAAAGCCTAGGTATCTTTCATGAGTTTTCCTCTCCTCGTACTCCACAACAAAATGGAGTAGCTGAGAGAAAGAATAGAACACTCATAGAGGCTTGCAGAACAATGTTGAGTGACTCTTCTCTCCCAGAATACTTCTGGGCTGAAGGCATCAACACTGCCTGCCACGTGCAAAACAGAGCACTAATCAACAAGAACCATCATAAGACTCCTTATGAACTCCTGAAGGGCAAGAAGCCAACCTTGTCTTATTTTAGAATCTTTGGCAGTAAATGCTTCGTGCTTAATAACGGGAAATATTACAAAACTAAGTTTAGTGAAAAATGTTTTGAAGGTATTTTCGTAGGATATAGTAGCCATAGTAAGGCATATAGGATTTTCAACAAGAAAACCCTGGTTGTAGAAGAAACTTTTAATGTTATATTTGATGAAACTAGTATGCTTCAAAGCAGTTCTTCTAGTGTTTTTGTTGAAGATGCAGATGCAAGGTTCAAGGACATAAACTTGGAAGAAGCTGTAAAGAAAGATGCTCCAAAGTCTATTGAAGTCAACATTCCATCCGCACATGAGGAAGATGAACCTCAAGAAGATGAAGATGTACCGGAAGTGCAGGAACCCCGTGGAAATCCAAATGCTGGAATGATCCGACACTTAAGGGACCATCCTGCAGAGCAAATTATTGGAGATACCCATGTTGGTGTAAGAACAAGAAGAGGTACAACTAACGAAGTTTTACATTTAAGTTTTCTTTCACAGATTGAGCCAAAGAAGTTTGAAGAAGCAAACTCCGATCCCTCTTGGATCCTTGCTATGCAAGAGGAGCTCAACCAATTCAAAAGATGTAAAGTTTGGAAGTTGGTACCTAGACCCAAAGGGCATAATGTGATTGGAACCAAATGGATCTTCCGAAACAAGCTTGATGAAAAGGGCATCATTACCAAGAACAAAGCAAGACTGGTGGCTCAAGGATACAGGCAAGAAGAAGGGATTGACTTTGATCAGACCTTCGCACCCGTAGCAAGACTTGAAGCCATCAGATTATTTCTGGCTTATGCTGCATATAAGGGTTTTAAGGTTTTTCAGATGGACGTAAAGTCCGCATTTCTGAATGGAGACCTTAAAGAGGAAGTGTATGTAGCTCAGCCTCCAGGTTTTGTCGATCCTAACTTTCCTGATCATGTATTCTATTTACATAAAGCCTTGTATGGTCTCAAACAGGCACCCCGTGCCTGGTATGAGACATTGTCTAAGTTTCTTCTTGAAAACAAATTTACAAGAGGAACAATAGACAAGACATTGTTTCTTAGGGAAGTTAAAGGCGAGATTTTGCTGGTGCAAATCTATGTCGACGACATTATCTTTGGCTCTACTGATGACAAACTTTGCAAAAAGTTCTCTAACTTGATGCAAGGTAAGTTTGAAATGAGCAGTATGGGAGAGCTGAAATATTTCTTAGGACTCCAGGTGAACCAATCTGAAGATGGAATCTTCATCTCTCAGACGAAGTTCACTAAAGAGCTTCTTAAGAAATTTGGAATGGAGAGTGCAACCTCAATGAGGACTCCAATGGGCTCAAGTATGTCTCTGGACAAGGATGAAAAAGGGAAACCTTTTGATGAAACCAAGTACAGAAGCATAATTGGATCCTTGCTCTATCTCACTGCTACTAGACCTGATATAATGTTCTCAACATGTGTGTGTGCCAGGTATCAAGTGAACTGCAAGGAATCTCATTATGCCGCTGCAAAGAGGATATTGAGATACCTTAAGGGTACACCAAATCTCGGCTTATGGTACCCAAGAAGCAATGATTTTGAACTAATTGGATTTTCAGACGCTGATTTTGCAGGTAGCAAAGATGATAGAAAGAGCACTTCGGGAACTTGCCAGTTCTTGGGAAAAAGGCTCGTTTCCTGGAGTAGCAAGAAGCAAAATTGCGTTGCAATCTCAACTGCTGAATCGGAGTATATCTCTGCAGGCAGTTGCTGCGCACAACTTTTGTGGATGAAAAATCAGCTTGAGGACTATAATGTAAAGCTCTCAGAAATCCCCATGTTCTGTGACTCCTCAAGTGCTATTGCCATAGCAAATAATCCCGTCTCTCACAGCAGAACGAAGCATATTGAGCTTCGCTATCACTTCATCCGAGAACATGTCGAAAGTAAGGACATAAATTTGTTATATGTTAATACTGACAAACAAATTGCAGATATTTTTACGAAGCCTCTGGACGAAACCAAATTCAATTTCTTCAAAATGGAACTTGGAATGCTCAATAAGGAATTTTGAAGTCGGGACTGTTGAAATTTCACGAAATTGCACGAGACTTCACGTATTAACTCAGAAAATTTCATGACATTTCACGGGTGTTCACGGGACAGTTTTTTTTGGGATATTTATTCCTCTCAAAATTCCTCTTCCGTGGAATAAATTCTCTACAGGTGCGCGCTCTACTTAAAATTTTATATATATATATATAAATTAAAAGAAAACATCACGATTTCACGGAAGGATTCGTCTTCTCAAATTCCTCTTCCGTGAAACCCTCCCGACCGTTCGTCTTCTCCGTCGCGATTCCCCTGTTTCTCTTCCTCGACGTCGACGACATCAATGGCGCCCAAAGCTTCCGGTGGCTTGAACTCAGGGGGAGAGTTGGTGAGAGGCGCCTTCCGCTCTGCTTCTGATGAGTTTCGAAATGTCATCATGATGCTTGATGTCGCCGGGCTAAGTTTCATCTTGGAAGAGCCGACCAAAGTCCTGGAACAGGATGTTCTAGAGTTTTATCAAAATGCTAAAATCTCTGGTCAAGGCAAGAAGATCAAAAGCTCTATTCGATCGTGCAAAGTAATTTTGAAGGCTAGAGGTCTCAATCGATCGTTGAAGATGCCAGATGTCGAATCTGAAGAGCTGTCTGTTGAAGATACTTTCAGAGCCAGAAGATTTTGTGGTATTCTTGATCAGAGCGCCAAAATCAGAAGAAAATTCATGAATGAAGGAGGTAAGCTTCTGTGTGATATTATTGGCAAAGTTTTTTTATGCAAGGTAGGTTCTCACGACTACATATCTGAAGAGGATTTCAAAATTCACACCGCTATAATTTGTCGAAAAAATCTCAATTTTGGAGAAGTCATCTTTGAGAAGATTAAAGAAAGTTTTCTTGCTCCAAATTTTGGAAGGATTCTCAGTTTGCTTCTGCATAGTGGTAATCCAGAGTTTTTCAATACTGGAAGAGGTACCCCCATCCACCACACTAAGAAAATCAATTCCTCCATTTTCACCAAATGGGAAAGGGTAATTCCCAAAGGATTAGGGAATGCTGCTGTAAGGGCTCCTTTGAGTGATGATGAGGCCCCTCTCCCTGATGTACTTAGGTCCACTGAAGCAGGGCAATCCTCCAGGGGGAGTGGACTGGATCCAGCTCCTGCACAGGACAGAGATGCACATGTTGAGGGGGAGTTTCCAACCCCAAGAGACATTGGTGCATGCAGTGGTGCTGCAGATGTTGCTCCTCCTAGTGTTGCTGATCTTGTCTTGGAGGATCAAGAGGTTGCTGCTGTGGTTGTTGAGGCTCCTCAGCTGGAAGATTCAAGGAGATCACCTGCCATGGTTGATTCTCAGTCTGAAGATCATGAAATATTGCCAGACACTCCTCCTGAGCAATCTGGTTCTGGGGAGCAGGGCAGCCTTGGTGCCATGCTGAGGTTGGCTAAGGAGATGTCTCTTCTTGAGGGGGAGAAAGACCAGGAAGATCCCTTCATGGCTGACTCTGTTCCTTCTGAGGTCCTTCCTCCTCTGCTGCTTTTGCCTCCTCCAGAGATTGTTGTGGCTAGGAGCACCTCTCCAAGAGCAACTGTGCTTGACAGCTTAGCACAGTCCTCAAGTTTTGTAGCTGAAAAGCTTTCTCCTGAAGAGGGTGAGACTGGTGATAGCTCTCACTCTTCTTTGCTGAAGTCCATTGCTGGGATGCTACAGGGTCAGACTGATCACTTTGATCAATCTATCAAGCAAGTGTATAAGAAGATTGACTCCGTTGATAGTTCTTTGAGGCAAGACATGGCTGAGATCAAGCATGATATGGGCAGATTCAAGACTGATCAAGAAGCCTGGATGCTATCTGCTGGGAAAGCTTTGGATCACACAAATAAGGCTGTTGGGCATGCTCTCCAAAATCTGCATCAGGTCAGTGAAGATGTGTTGCACCTGACTTCTGCTATTTCTTCTCTCAGCTCTGCTCATGATCAAGGAATTTCATACTTGGATGATCAAGTTGAAAATCAGCTGAAAAGGTTATATACCCTCCTACATGAAGATGTCATAAAGGGGGAGGAAAGTGTGGTCTCCAGGTTAGAAGGCTCTGCAAGCAAATTGGATGAGTTGAATGAAAATGTAACTTCTCAAATGCAAGATCTCAAGGAAAACATCTTACAGAATGTCAAGGATGTAAATTGGTATACTCATGAAGCCCAAAGCTGGCTGTTCAAGCAAGTGGCTGAAATGCTGGGGTTTGCTGTTGTTGACAAAGGGTCAAGTGTTCCCTCCTCAAGTGCTCCAGGTCCCAGGGCTCCTAGTTTCTCTCCACATTCTGCTGAGGACTCTGTGTTTGCTGATGAAGTCTTCCCGGCTTCATCTTATCAGGATATGTGGGATGATCCAGCTCTTGTTCAAGATCCTGACAGCCCCCATTTTGCTGATCCCTCTGAGAAGTCTTTAAAAAGGAAGCTTTTTGATGATAAGCCTCCTGCTAAGAAGTCTAATCCATTTAAGAAGGCCAGAGAGTTCTATGATAGGCCTCCTCCTAGAAACTTCCAAGAAAGCTGGAGCCCTATCTCCAAAAGTATTATTCTCTCTGCTTTTGATAAAGTCAGCAATCAGAATGAAAAGGTCAGTGACTTCTACAGCTCAAAAGAATGGAGCAAGTTTGAGAAAAGAACAACTGAAAGAAGAATTCACTTCAAGAATGGTGGATCTAAAGAGTCTGCTCCTGACAAATACTGGCCTAAGCCAAAGGCATTTTTTGAAAGAATGGATTCAGAACTGAAGAAGAAAACTGAGGCAGTGGACAGAATGGCTGCAAAGATGAAAGGCAAAGGTCATGAATAAGCTGGGCTTTTCTGGAATCATGATGTTTTCTTTGCTTATATATATATACACTTTTCTTAAACATTTAGTCCTATCTGCTCTTCATTATATATATTACTGCCTGGGTTCTGCCTTCTTATTTAATATTCTTTCTGTGCAATTCAAGTTAGTGCCTAGGGTTATGACATCTTCAAATAGGGGGAGATTGTTGGGTATTGTGTCCACAATCACCTTGATTTGAAGATGTCCCCTAGTAAACTAAAATGAATTGTATGTGTATTTGATGACTTTTGTTTAGATGTGTTATGACAGGTAGTAATGCTAAGTGCACACCAAAGTCAGGTTGCAATGGATCACCAAACACAGTTCTAGACAATGTAATCCCTCATTGTATAGAACAATGTGTTGGTCCATGTGTAATCTCTCTTTTGGAGTACACTTCATATTCTCATAACTGAAGGTGTTCAAGGTTGAGGTGTGGAGCAGGCTTTCAGAAGAAAAGAAAATTTCTGCTGAGTCAATTCGTCGAGATAACTCGGGTCCTTCCGACGAATCCCGACGAATCCTGACAGAGGTCATTTTGGCTGAGTCATGCAGAATTTTCTGAAGCCAAGTCCATTCGTCGAGATGACTCGGATCATTCCGACGAATCCCGACGAATGCTGACAGAGGTCATTTTGGCTGGGTTGTGAAGAATTTTCTGAAGCCAAGTCCATTCGTCGAGATGACTCGGATCATTCCGACGAATCCCGACGAATGCTGACAGAGGTCATTTTGGCTGGGTTGTGAAGAAGTTTCTGAAGCCAAGTCCATTCGTCGAGATGACTCGGATCATTCCGACGAATCCCGACGAATGCTGACAGAGGTCAATCCTGTCTAGGTTCTGAAGAAAACTCTCAGCTAAGTCAATTCGTCGGATGCTCTCGTGTTCTCCCGACGAATCCCGACGAATGACGGACAGACGGATTTCAATTTCTCGTTTCGTTTTTTGAAATTTAGGGTTAGCCGACATGAACAGTACACGTGTCGCATCTCCCTTCATTGTCGCAAGAGCCGTTGAAGTCCTCCCTATATATAGATCATTATTTTAGGGCAAAACGATGATCTCAAGAATCGATCTAAGACTTTCTTCAGCCGCCAGTTTAGAAAAGAAAAAGCAAAAAGTCTATCTTCTCTTTCTCTTTTGCTGAACAAGTTTTCTGAGATTGAACTCTCTCTACTCAAGAATCTTTCTCTATTTGTGATTAGAGAGTTCTCAGAAGAAGGCCTTTGATCTCTTTGCTGCTCTCCTTATTGAAGATTTTCTCAAGCAAGTCAAAGGGCCTATTCAGATCTGGTTAGCCTAGTCTTCTCTCTTCCACTTCTCTCTAGTGCCAAGCTTTCCTTCAGGGTTGAGAAGAAGACTCAGTTATCAAGATCTGAAGTTAATCTCTTTAGAGGTTAAGAAGAAGTATTTTGTTTCCATTTCTCTTCTTTTGTAGGAGTTTTTCACTCCGAGATTATTTGTAGGAGTTGTTTACTCCGAGGTGTAGGAGTTGTTATACTCCGAGTTGTAGGAGTTTTGACTCCGAGGTGTAAGATTTGTTATAATCTGAGTTTGGTGAAGTAGCCGAGTCTAGCCTCGTAGTGCTAGATAGGCGAGGCGGGAAAGAGGACTACCCACATCGGGGAACCTCTATAAAATCCTTGTGTCTGTGCTGTGGTTGTTTGTTTGCTTTTCTGTGTTTATTTTTTTAATTCCGCTTAAAGACATAGAATCCACCTATTCACCCCCCTCTAGGTGATTTAGGCCGCAACTAGATACTTTCAGATACACTTGAGTGCCTTCGCATCAAGTTTTCTAACCCTCGGTCTGTTGTCCCTCACAAAGCACACACAGCCGAAAATTTTTAATGGAAGCATCCCTCCATTATGTCCTTCCAACTTTTGACACGGGGATTTCCACCCGAGAATACGTGATGACATTCTGTTGATCAATTGAGTTGTTGTTAACACAGCATACCCCCATAAGCTTTGAGGGACTTTCATGTGGAGCATCATACTCCTTGCCACCTCCATCAGATGCCTATTTTTCTCCCCACCACGCCATTCTGTGCAGGTGTGTATGCACATATTGTCTAATGCAGTATCCAATGGACTAATAGGTACTCTGCCAATGCCCGATTAGTGTACTCTGTTCCATTGTCCGACCTTAATACCTTTATCATTGTGTCGTACTGTGTTTGGACATGCTTATGGAAGTCCCGAAAACATGTAAAAACATCACTCTTATTTTTCATCAGATATAACCAAGTGACACGCGAGGCGCAATCAATAAATGTCACAAAATATCTATAGTCATTCAAGAAACTTACGACACAAGGCCCCTAAACGTCAGAATGCGCAACATAAAAAAGGAAGAGCTTATATGTCCCGTGCTAACATAAGAGCTTCTAGTAAGCTTTCCTAAGTCACATGCATCACATACAAGTTTATGTTGATTTGCTTTTTGAAACAATAACGGAAATAGTCTGGCTAACGTGCAGAAAGAAGAATGCCCTAGACGCTGGTGATGTAGAAGAAGCATATCCTCCGCACTCATCTTCGTTCCTCCAACTTCTGTCTCCCCCGCCATAGATGTAAGAGTTTGCATCCAATCCTTCCCGATCCAAGTACCATAACCAGTCATGCCAAGTCCCAGTCCCAAGTATCCGCCTCGTCCCTTTCACCTGGAAGGTCACCTTGGGAATATCAAAATAAACGACACATTTTAGCTGAAGGATTATGGAACTAATGGATAGAAGACTAACTGGAAAAAAGGAGCATGCAAGACATTGGATAGTTTTACTGAACCTGTACAATTGACCGTGCCCTTGCCAACCTCTGATTGAAACGTCCCATCTACCGTCTGAATGCTATCAGCAGTAGCTAGGCGGGTGTTGGAGAAGAACTCATCCGCATCTCTTGTCACGTGTCGTGAAACACCGGAGTTAATGATCCAATCCGATGTCCTGGAAGGGTGGGCATACATAGCTGAGGTTGATGCCCCCCAGTTCCACTCTTGCTTCCTTCACCAACTTGTTTTCTCTTGAGGCCCTCCATCATGCTCATCATACTTATTAGAGTCTGCTCCTCCTCGGTGTAAATAACACCAACGTTTTCATCACATCCACTAATGCCTAAATTGGCACGATATCCACCTCTGCCACCATGTCCCTGGCCACGTCCACGACCACGTCCACGACCACGTCCACGACCATGTCCACGACCACGTCCACGACTACCACCACCCAAATCCCCCTCCTTGGGTGGTCTGGGGCAAGCATACAACAGATGGCCTGTCTCCCCGCAGTGTAGCACTGTCGTATCTCCTCTCGTGGTCTTGGAATACCCGAGCCAGTAGCCGTTAGTGCTGACTTTACGGCAGCGGAATCTCCCGTCCCTGCATGGAGTTTGAACCGGGTCTCCTCTTGGATCATGGCCGAGATGGCCTCTGAGAGAGTAGGAATCTTCGTACCCGACAGAAGTAAGGCTCTCCTCTGATCGAACCGTTCATTTAACCCCTTCAGGAACTTCATGGTCCTCTCCTCTACGATACTCTTGGAAGCCCTACACTGTGGATCACTGCAACGCATACCACCGGAAGCATGGTCGTAGTCCACCCATAGTCATTCTAACTCAGATGCGTATTCCTGTACAATCTTCTCACCTTGAACTGTGTGATCAATTTCTTCCTTCACTTGGAAGACCCTGAGAGTGTTCCCCACTCCATCATATGTACTTCGCAGCCTGTCCCAAACCTCCATGTCTGTCTCCAGGCCATCAACCGTGGCAACAAATGATGGGGCAACCGAGCTGAGAAGCCACATAAACACCGTCATGTTAGTTGATTCCCACTCGTCTCCTACAGCTGGGTTCTCTGGCTTCTTCAGCTCCCCTGTCAAGAAACCTCCAACCTTCTGTGCCGTAAGGGTCTTCCTCACGCGGCGTGACCAACCCAGATAGGTGGTCGGTCCATCGAGCTTCAGGTCAACTGGTGGAAGGTCCAACTTCACCGATCGGGGTGATGAACCCAACAACTTCAACAAGGTAGCCACCTCAGCCGGATCTAACTTCTTGAGGAATTCATTCTTTCTTCGTCACCACTAGCTAGTACACACCAACCCAGCCTCTGGTGAGTTCGTCAAGTGAGTTCGTCGGGAGTCTTCTACATCGTCGAGGGTCTGCTACGATTTATCGATAGACTGCTACAATTCATCGAGAGTTTGGCAGGTACAGTTCGTCGAGAGTCTGGCAGCTACAATTCGTTGAGAGTCTGCCAACTACAATTCGTCGAGAGTCTCCTTCACGAGTGAATTTGTCGAGAGTAGTCGAGTGGGTTCGTCGAGAGTCGTCGGGAGATACTTCTGTGCTGCAGCTGTGTCGTCGATATCCTCCCCCAAATGTCGTCGACGAGTCTCCCAACCCCAATGTCGTCGTCGACGGGACTCAAATGGCTGGATCGGGTCGTCGACGAATCTCCAGCGACGGGAGCACGGAGAGTCGAACTCCCTACTCAGGAACTCCCGCAAGATCATGCGGCGACGAGACCGATAAGAGGTCGTCGAGGTGCGGAGAATCGGTCTCGTCGAGGTGCGGCGAGATCGCAACTTCCCCCCCGGACCTCTGATACCATGTATAATTAGGGCGCTCATTTTTATTAGCTCATACATACATGTATATATACCTTTACAACATCTCTAAACGCACACCACACCTAAACGCACACCACACCTCTAATACACGCCAACTTTATATATATATATATTAAAAGTAAAACGTGAAATTTCACTTACAAATCACATAAAGTAAATAAAACTACATTGTTGATATAATTTAAATAATAACTATTCCTACACCTAGATAAGTACTGGGTTTTCTGTCTTCCCAGCATGACTTATTTAGCATTTTAACAGTTCTAGCTAATGTGTCTATGAAAAGAGAAGTGAACAGGTAACTGACCTAATATCGGTGTCGGTAGCGGGTACCGATATGGCGATGGAAAAACTACCCATCTACCTAAATAATCATACTTGCTTCTCACAGGTAGAGGGAAGAGAATGTAAGATGCGGAGGAAGAGTCCTCACTCATCTCACCAAAAATATCCTTGCCCAACAAGGTGTCGTCATCAACAGAGAGGCGTCAGGAGAAGAAGGCAATGAAAGAGGCCTCCTCTATGGAGGAGGGATCATCCTCCTCACATAACAGGATACACTCATCATTGACTTGAGCAAAATGCCTAAGTCCACCTGGGGTACCTGTGGAAGCTCAACCTGCACAGCCTCAAACAAGGAAAGGCGATCAGGAAACAAAGGAGAAGAAAAACTTAAATTATCAGTAATCAGGGGAGTGGTCTCGGTCTCACTCCCAATAGGTTGGGGCAATAAGATATTGTCGGCATTGACGACAATGTTGCAGGTCTCGGCAGGATCAACAGTGGCCTTGCCCAAGATTTGGACTTCCTCCACAGGTGCTGAGGTAAAATCCTCTTCACCTTGAAGGTTGTCCTCCTCCATAGGAGCAAACATAATACTTAGATCTCCTGCCTCATCCTGCGGCACATCCTCAATAATGTCGTCAAAAACGAATGTAGTAGTATTTACAAAAGGGGGAGGAGTAGTGCTCAGATAGAAGTCAAACACTGATTCCTCACAAAGAATCGAATCCACGCACGGTGATATATGCACATGGGTGATGGGCTCAGCCATGTTAGAGCCCAGATCAGCCGCACATTTGATAACTGTGTCCACATCATTCCCTTCAAAGCTTAGGGGTGACACGGACACATAACCAGATGTTGATGGTGTGCCACCAGAGATAGGAGTTGGGATGATCCGGATGTCCGACTCATCATCCTCGTCCACTTGGCGAAGATACTCGGCACAATCCTTCAAGGCATGATCTGTGTTTTGACAAAACAAGCACTGTTTTGTATTCTTCTTCGGTCCAAATAGGGCCGGAGATGAATTCAAAAATGGTACATGCGGCGCAGAAGAGTAACCATAGGACTTAAGCACAGTGTATGAGGTACCGTATGATATCGGTGTACGATACATTGAGCCTTGGGTACTAGAGCTACTATCTCCCGATGGGCATCTATCACTAGCATGAGAAATATCTCCACACCAACGACAACGGATATTAAATGCAGCCCACATTGCGTGAAGATACACAGATTCAATAAAAAAACCCAAATGTGCAATACACTACACCTAACAATAAACAACTGCAAGAACCTATAATTTAAACAAGAAAAAGGGACAAGTAAACAAACAAGGAAACTAAAAATCTTTACAAGAAACTTTCCTAACAAAAGAATCACTGCACCAGCTACAGTCCCCGGTAGCGGCGCCAAAAACTTGATGCACAAATCTTTCACACCGCTATAGGTGGGAGCGAGACTGCTGAACGACACGACAGTGTACCGATCGTTCAAGTAATATAAAATGGGGGAGTAAATCGCCAAGTATCGATCTCAAGGAATGCAGGTTGGGGTGCGTGGCTTTATCGTTAGGAAAACTAATTATAAAGATTTCTATTAATTAAAAGGGGATTTTGGTTTGGTTGTGAGAGACACAATTAAAGAAAACTAAATTAACTAATGTTGGTCGACTGCACCGCTTCGCTTGGTGGATGGACGATTAGGCTAGCGAATGAACGAGAAGGCTTGAGAATGGGTGATTCGTAACCGGCAAAGTGAGGGTCGTGAGCACCTCGTCACTAAGCACGCAACTAGCAATTGCTAGTGCTGTACACAATGCAGTGACGGAATGGAAAGTGGAATGGGCGCTCCTTAACTCACATAAACTACAAAAGATTTTACAAACATGAAATGACATTAACATTAACAAGAGGTTTATGATCATCATTCTGCAAATACACATTCACAAGAAATAACCGTAGCAATACAGAGGAAAGAGTAAACTGAAGCCCGAAGACTCGCCGAAGGTTCGCGGCCGGAATCGTAGGTTTGTCACGCCTCGTCCAAGCTCGGTCTTCAGTTGACATCCGGGGTTCAGAGGAGATGTCACCTTCCTCCACGTTACCCGCCTTCTTCAGATAATAACTCAAGCTAGCTCTCGCCGGAGAACCCTTGAATGCAGCAGAAAATGTCTTGGAATGGAGCTCTTGAGCTCACGAACGATGGAGGAGGCCAGGAGGAAGCTCTAGCTCTTGATTTTGGAAGGAAATGGTGCCCGAAGCTTCTCCTAAGAGTGGGCGGTGGTAGAGCGACGAAAGGAGCAGAACTGGCGACAAAATGGCGGGATGGTTATCGATTCCCCGAATAGGGCGAAATTCTTGGCTTTTATAGTAAACAGTTAGAAAATTGGTCACGCACGGTCGAACACACAACCGTGCGTGGACCGTGCGTGGACCGTTCGTTATTAATCACACAGGAAGCCCAGGAAGACGAAGCTGAGTGCCCGTGCAATTTTGATCACGCACGGTCGAAACCGACCGTGCGATTAAACGCAGGGGCAAATCCAGAACGCTGAAATTCTGACCAACAAAGGGAGATCGTGCGATTCCTTCGCGCACGGTTGAGTCCAACCGTGCGTGAAGCAAATGCACGGGCAATAAGATTTATAAAAATTTGGACAACAAAAGATGCTCGTGCGATTTTACTCACGCACGAGCGAACTTCCCGTGCGCGAACAAATCACACGAGCGGGGGCAGATCGCCATTCTGAGCCAAAGATAGCAGCGCACAGTCAGAGCGATCGTGCGTCAAGGAAATGCACGGTCGTGCACTTCATGCAGACATGAAATCTGGGCAAAATGGAAGATCCACCCACTTGCACAGCAATCCAAACAACAATCACACAGCTGGGAACACCCTTCCAGCTCAATCCAAATACAGAAAAAGGGTTAGGGAGCACCATGTGCTTACCCCCCAAAAACATGGAGCACAAATGCACACCAAAATGGGCTAAGAGTGCACAAAGCGTGAAAGCGTGTACGAGTGAAATACAAGCAATTATGGCTTGAAAGTGAAGTGCACACAAGTAAAAACTATCCCGAATGAGTCCATAAAACAGTGTAAATATCGTACTCATCACTATCTCAGAAGTGGATCCTATGAAGATAAGATCATCCACATAGAGACAGAACAAGAGGAAATGATTAGAACTGAACCTTTTGGTGTACAGGGAAGGCTCATTCTGACTTCTATGGTACCCATTTGAAGTAAGATAAGAGTCAATCCTTTGGTTCCATGTTGTGGGCGCCTGCTTTAGTCCATACAGTGCTTTTCGTAGTTTGTAAACTTTATCTTCTTCTCCTTCCTTTACGAACTCTTCTGGCTGATTAACATATATCTCCTCAATTATATTTCCATTAAGAAAAACCGATTTTACATCAAGTTGATGTACTTGTAATCTGGCTTGAGCTGCAACAGCAAGAAATGCCCTTATTGTCTCCGGTCAAATGTCTGGGGCAAAGGTTTCAGTGTAATCTATATCATGTCGCTGGGTATAGCCTTTTGCCACAATCCTAGCTTTATATTTCTCTATTTTTCCTTCTTCATCTTGTTTAATCTTGTAGACCCATTTGAGATTTATGATGTTCTGATGTTTTGGTTGGGAACAAGATCCCAAGTATGGTTTTTCTCAACCATCTCTATTTCATCTTTCATCGTTTTTACCCAGTTTGAATCACTAGCAACAACTATGTAATTCTCGGGCTCTTCTTTGATGAGAAAGGCAGCTTCAGTTTGTTGATAAATATCTACACGAGATTTGTACCTTTTGGGGAGTGATAATTCCTCCTCAGAATCAGAATCAGAGGTTGATAGATCTTGATTGCCTTCTTCTGTTGGATTGGAAGGTTGTTCTTCAGCAGCAACCTCAACAGGAGCAATTTGTGGATTGACTTATTCTGTGGGATTGGAAGGCTCTTCTTCAGCAGCAACGTCAACAGACAGAGGAGCAGATTCTGGAGTCTGATCCCAGTTCCAGGATTTATTCTCATTAAAGCGACATCCCTGGAAATATGTAACCGCTACAACTTTGGGTTATATATGCGGTAAGCCTTTGAGTGATGGCTGTAACCAACAAATACCCCTTTTTTGCTTTCATTTCTAGCTTCTTTCTATTCTCCTTTTGGATGTGATGATAGACAAGACATCCAAATGTTCTTAGGTGCTGAACATTTGGCTTCCCCTTCCTCCAGAGCTCGTATGGAGTTACAAATTCAAAGCTTATGGTGGGAGATCTGTTTAGCACGTACACAGCTGTATGAACAACTTCTGCCTAGAATTCTTGTGGTAGATGATGATGTTGAAGCATTGCTCTTACTTATTCCATAATTGTCTGGTTCTTTCTCTCCACCACGCCATTTTGCTCTGGGGACTGAGGAGAAGTGAATTCCCTATAAATGCCATGGCCTTTGCAGTAGGCCAAGAACTCTTCTCCAGTGAATTCCCCTCCACGGTCAGTCATTAGTCTTTTTATAGTGTGCCCACTTTCTTTTTCAACATGAGCTTTGAATTCTTTGAATTTGGTGAAGGCCTCTGATTTTTGCTGCAAAATGATAACCCAAGCATAGTTGGAGAAGTCATCAATAAGACATAGATAGTACCTCATGCCACCCATATAGGGTGTGGCAGCTGGTCCCCATTGGTCAACATGAATCAACTCCAATGGTTCTTGAGCTCTCCAAGTTGATGAATTTGGAAAGGGCAGTCGATGACTCTTGCCCATGATACAATCTTCACACATTGAATTGTCCCCATTCAGCTTAGGTAAGCCATCCGCCATTTCCTTTTGTTGAAGTATTTGAAGATCCTTGTGATTTAAGTGAGCATATCTGTGATGCCATAAAGAGAGAGTAGAACTACACACAAGTGCATGATCATTTGGTGATTCCAAATCAAGAGGGAACATTTTGTTTGGTGTCATTTTTACTGAAGCATTGCATACACTTGTTTCTTTGTGAAGTATGTGACAGCGTGTGTCCTCAAAATTGATGGTATACTCATTTCTCATGAGCTGCCCTACACTTAGCAAACTCTGAGTGAGCAAGGGTACAATATGCACATCTTCAATATGCCTGATTTGGCCATCTTTGGACATCACATCAATGGTCCCAGTCCTCTCTATTTCTAACTTCTTCCCCTCCCCTAGAATAACATGTGATTTATTGGATTCATCGAGCTTAACAAAAAATTACTTGCAGGGAGACATATGGTTGGAATAACCACTATCTATGAACCATGTTTCATGTCTTTCAAGAGTGGTTCTGGAAATGAGAAGTTTTTCAGTTGTGTCTATGAACTTGGCTTCCTCCTTCTCCTCTTTATCATTAGACCAGCAGTCCTTTTGCATATGAGTAGGTCTTTTGCACTTGTAAAAACAGTCAAATGTTGTGTGGTTTGTTCTTTTGCATAAAGTGCAGAAAATTTGAGAGTTGGGTTTAAAATCAACGTTTCTTGTCTCACCTTGTCTACCTCTCCCTCTACCTCTCATGGAAGTTTGTGAGTTTCTGGGAGGGGCTCTTTCAGAAGATGAGAGCTTTGCTTTCATTTGAAAAACATGCTCTAAGTCACTTGAAGATCCCTTTATTCTTTCCTCATGAGCTTGGAGAGATCCCATAAGCTCTGAAATTGAAAGGGTTTTGAGATCCTTGGTTTCCTCAGTAGTGGTAACAATGGGGTAAACTTTGGGGGTAAATACCTCAAGATTTTGGGGGCAATTTTGTTATCCTTAAGTTTGTCTCCAAGGCTTCTTATTTGATTTACAATCCCCATCATTCTAGTTACAAACTCTTTAACAGATTCTGTTTCCGTCATTGAAATGTTTTCAAACAATTTCTATTGATGTTGAAGCTTGATAGAGATTACCTTTTCGGAACCTTGAAATTCACTGAAGAGGATGTCCCATGCCTTCTTTGGTGTGGCAGCCCCCATTATCCTTGGGTAAATGTCCTTGCTTACTCCTTGATGCAAAATGAGAAGAGCTTTTGCTTCTAGCTTTGCTTCTTCTTTGGTTGCTTTAAGGGTGTTAGTGTCATTTTTTTCTTTCCCTTTGGATGACTGAGCGGGCTGCACTACTTCTCCATTCTTCACCAAGTGCTAGGGGCCTTGAGACGGGAAGACAAGTCGCATATGGGTGGACCAAAAATCATAGTGCTCTCCATCAAAGATGGGAACACCAGATTAAGTGAACTGGAACATGTGGGATGAATTCGAGACAACCATATGATGATCAAGTATGGAACGTCGATATGAGTGGTAGATCAGATGATCGAACATCCTTCCTCCGATGGCCTCTTCGTTGGATTAGAACCTAGCTTTGATACCGTGATGAAAAATAAGGGAGGATCACACACATGAAACACAGTAGAAGAAGAACATGTACTAGAAAGTTTTCACTAGATTCTCATTTTCATTTCTTTTCTCTGATTACATCTCTGATCATTTATAGTGAGAAAATTACAGATATCATAAATGAGAAACATTAATATTAGGTAAGTGATGCTTGGGCTTCTTCATCAGGTACGCCTTGATTCTTCTGAAACTGCTCCGTCTTTCTGCTTGCTTTAATTCCTGACCTTGGTACTTGCACTGCTTTATTGCTGTTACTCATCTTCTCTACTTCTTCAGTGTCTTCAGCATTAATATTCTTAACATGATGAGGATGTTTGCCGCAAAACCACGGGAAATAGAGGAAGGAGACTCTGATACCAAGTTCTTATGGGAATATCCCATAACTTCTTCAGATCTCGTCAGAGGTGGTGGTGTGTTATGGGCCGGGCCCGGGACTCTGGGACTCTGGGACTTTGGGACTCTGGGCCAAATCCCGCTCCTACTCCCGGGTTTAGTCCGCCACATAACAGGGCCCGCGGCCCACACACCTCAACCCCTCTCCGCACGTGTTCTCGGCGCGGCGGGTTGTTGAGGCTGGGGCTCGATCCCCAGACCTCCTTGATAGAAGCACTTAACGCTTGCTCCTATCACCAACTAATCTGCGAGCGGGAGCAGACTAAACCTGGGAGCGGGAGCGAGATTTGGCCCAGAGTCTCAGGGTCCCTAGCCCGGCCGATAACATAAAAGTGCACTTTTATGTTATGGGCCTGGCTCCGGGGCTTTGGGACTCTGGGCCTAATCCCGCCCCCGAAGTCTAGTCCCTCCCATAACAGGGCCGTGGCCCACACACCCCAACCCCTCTCAGCGGGTGTTCTCGGCACTGCGGGTCCCAGACCACCTAGATAGAAGCTCTTAACGCCAGCTCCCATCATCCAACTACACCACGGTGCAGTTCCCATCATCCAACTGCACCACGGTGCAGTTCCCATCATCCAACTGCACCACAGTGCAGTTGGCATCATCCAACTGCACCACGGTGCAGTTGGATGATGGGAGTTGGCGTTAAGAGCTTCTATCTAGGAGGTCTGGGTATCGAGCCCCAACCTCAACAGCCCTCAGTGCCGAGAACACGCTCTGAGAGGGGTTGGGGTGTGTGGGCCGCGACCCTGTTATGGGAGGGACTAGACTTCAGGGGCGGGAGTGGCATTAGGCCTAGAGTCCCAGAGCCTCGGAGCCTGGCCCATAACATGGTGGTGGAGGCGGAAATACAAGGGAGCTTAGCTCACCCGAAGGAGGACAATGGAGAAGGAGGAAGAGGGTAGCTTTGCTTACCTAACCCTAGAATGGGGTTGAAGAGTAAAGAACTAGAGAGGGAAAGAGAAACTGGAGAGAGAAGGAGAAGAACTTAAAGAGAGAAGGAGACTTGGTTTAATTCTTGCATAATCTCATTCATGACCAAAAGAGTCTATATATAACATTACATAGTTGCATAAAACGTAATAAGTGTGAACATTTGGACCATATAGTAAAAATTTGTAATAATAAATTGATTTGCACATAATAATAAAAGACGAACAAAAATGGAAACATGCATTGAAGCCTAAAAGATGCGAAGATAAATAATTAAATTGGATAGCGGGATGTGTGGTCGACGTACCTACTTATATGTATTGCATGTATCTATATTATTCACAATTTTGTTTATCTTCACAAACTCGAAAAAACTTGAATTATAAAATTATCTTTTGTGAATTTCATTTGTGTTATTTAGGATCAGGCAATTGAAAAACGATTGGATTTTCTAAAGAGAAGGTTCAACGTCTTAGTATCTTACTAACCTGGCATATCTGAACTATGGTTCCAACACTAATCTGACATATCTAATTTAAGTCTTAATTTATGAATGTTGTAGGATCTTACGATCCTCAATCTTATCCTACGATTGGATCCGATCCAACCGCAAAACGATCCCACCTAGGATCTCGATCCTGACAACCTTGCTTGTATCTCCACCTCCACCACCACCTCTGACGAGATCCCGATTGCTGCTATGGGTCATACATTGAAACCTAAAACACACAGATAAACAATTAAATTGGATAGCGGATAGTGTAGGACCACAGCACCTAACCTTTAATTTTCACCTATGAAATTGCTCCTGTTTTATTCGTCTGCATATAAGCTTTAATGAGATATAGAACACTCAGCATAGATGAATTTGGAAGATATAAACATATAATTTCCCTTTACTGTGTCTTCCCCAATCACTTCACTATGCATCTTCATAAAACTTCAGTTCATTTGAAAATACACCCTTTTTCTATACAAGTTCGGTTAACTGGCATATCTCAATATTGCAGCCTACTGCATCGTTGCAGCTGAGTCAGCTGGAAGACAAATCCCAATTGCCTTCTTAGAGAGAGTCAGAGAAGATTTTACCAAGAGATATGGTGGTGGAAAGGCCAGAACAGCCGCTTCCCACAGCCTTAACCGGGACTATGCGTACATTCTTCTTCTATCTCTTCGTCTATAAAATCCTCTTTATATCAAGTTTAATATAGTAATCCTTTAACAAAACAGGTCAAAACTGAAACAGCATATGCAGTATTTTGTTGATCATCCAGAGGAGGTCAATAAGCTGTCCAAAGTGAAGGCTCAGGTTTCTGAGGTGAAAGGAGTTATGATGGAAAACATCGAGAAGGTAATCTCTTGCGCCTTTATTAATAATCCGCAAGAGCCCAGTGGCAGTGTTTATTAATTTAGGGAAAATTTTCGTCGTTATCAGGTTCTGGATCGAGGTGAGAAGATTGAGCTTCTAGTTGACAAAACAGATAATCTTCGGTCCCAGGTTTGACTTCAATCCACTACTGAATGAGCACTATTATTGCAATTTCAAGTGGATATCTCCTATCAACTTAGGAAGAAGATGTACTCAGTTCATGGAGACTAAGGATCTTTAGCACGACACCTCCAGAATAAGCAGCTTTAACCACTCCTGCACCTTGATTCAAATTCAATATAAAAAGAAGATAGCGGAATTTTGAATCTGAGGGTTCCTAAAGTAATAGTTTTATTTGATCTTATATGGATCTTCAAACCAAAATCTCAACTTTTTCTTGCATGAAATTGAGTATGAACTGGATAGAGGTTTCATTTTAGAACTTACAAGTTATAGGGATACTGGCATCATGTCTAAGATTTGATTGTAAATAGACATAAGATTGGAGCAATTTCACAATAAAAAAAACTTCCTGAATGAACAATTGATTCTGTTTTCTTACTTGATTGGAGCCATGTTACAATCTATTAGTTTTCCGTGGAGGAGCCCGGGGCCCTATAATAAGTGCACTAGACTATATGAGTTTCTTAATATGAAACTATATTCTCAACACATCCCCTCTCGTGTAGGATATTTATCCTCTAATATGTGACCTTTTTAATGGATTATGTGGAAGTGGGCCATTAAGTTGAGAAATTATTTGCTTGTTTTGATTCCATATTAGAACCTAAGCTTTCAATCCAAAACAAATTGCTTGTAAGTGGAGGAGGCCCGCGAGCTATATTAAGGCTCTGTTTGAGAGAACGGTGTCATTCAGGCTCCGGTGTAGCAGGAAATGGAGCTCTCAACTGCTGGTTCAAAACAACCATAATTATTTTGTGGCAAATGGAGCACTGCCGCACCAGAGTTTGAACGAGCCTGAACGGGTTTTTAAACAGGCCTAAGTGCACAGAGCTATATGAGTTTCTTGGGATTATACTCTCAAAATTCAACTATTATAACCCTATATCTGTTTCTTTGTTTGAACTATGTAACACTCATTTGATTTTAATGAAATTGAGCAAACAATTTGCATTAATCAGTATCAAACCCTCTCAGAATAATTCATTTTAGGTATTCTATGGTTCCACATCAACTAATAGATACCATTAAATTGGTTCTGCAGGCTCAAGATTTTAGGCAGCAGGGAACGAAGCTAAGGAAGAAGATGTGGTGGAAGAACATGAAGATGAAGCTCATTGTGCTCGCGATTATCATAGTTCTAGTCCTTGTCTTGATATTGTCCATCTGCCATGGCTTCAAGTGCATGTAATCTTCCAGCCCACTGCCATGGTTTCTGAAGTTTTGGATGGCATCAGATTATGAAGTTTCTCCCCAACTGTTCTACTCAGCTGAAGCTTTTATTGGAGCGTAATTATATCACCCTTCACCACCTACATTCATAAATGTATTTCTCTGTCATCAATCCTTTTATTTTTGGAGAATATCTTGAGGGAGTTTCTCTTGAACCACGCCCTCTTTAGTTCTGGATGCTTTTGCATGCATGTATAGCCAAAATGCACCACATTTGTATTTTATTTTAATAGCAGTAGAATCTCCCGAGTCATGTCATTTTTATTGTTCTTTTTGTCAGAATTATAGAGGAGATATTTATTTCTGGTATGTCCATGGCTTGTTCTGGTGTTCAGTATGAAGTGAATATTGCCGTCACCATCACGCTAAAACGAGCAGGATAGAAGCGAGAATGTTAGAATGGTTGTGTTGTAAAACTAGGAAGAATAAATCGAGGAATGATGATATTAGAGAAATCATGAGACTAATATTTGTGAAAGATAACATAATAAAAAAATAGACAAATAGTTTTGATATGTTTAACAAAGGACAGAATATGCACTAATTCTTGAGTTTTTTTTATTGGACCTAATTTTTTTTGTCTGGGTTAGATCAATTGAATCAGATTTTGTATTCTTATATATTTAAGTCTTGCAGGGTTGTGAAAAAGAACAACATAGTTGAGTGCCTGATTGCAGTAATCGCAGTTGAGACCAACGGCCTCACGAGAAGATATTATTGCGCGATGTTGTTAAGCGAAGAAGGTGATTTCAATTTTATGTGAAGGTCCTCAGAAGCCTAAGTGATGGGGTTCCATCAGAGTTAGCTCGCCGCAAGGAGGGACTCATGTTCGTATATTCAAGCAGTAGTACTTGATCGGATCAGCGATCTGACTCCACGGATGCTCGTCGTTTTCATATTTTTTTCATATATTGTATTGTTATGTTTTTGTTTATTTCATGCAATCGGGCCCGCCGCATCCCCAACCAATCATTACAGTCGAATGCGGGGTGTCCTAGATTTGTTTTATTATAAATAGAGTGTATGGGGGGCTGCCTTGGAGTACTGCAGATTTTAGAGAAAGTATTCCCGGAATCCGGCGATCCCCTCACGATGACGACTCTGTGAGGCCCTAGGTGACGACTCCTAGGTGGTTTCCTTCATCCCCAAGGTTATGCCTATCCTTAACCTTCATTTTCCCCCTCCCTAAGCCCTAGTCGCAACCCCAAGAAACCACAAAGCCTTAGCCCCCCTTCCCTTTACTGTTTTCATGCCCAAAAAGTCTTATCCGAACCATTTCCCTCCCATTTTCACGCCTAGGAGGCAGATACGAATTTCCCCTCTTAGTTTTCACGTTTAGCCCACATAACCGACCCCTCAGCCCCTCCAGAAACCCTCTACCGCCCCATCCCTACAGCGAAACCACCACCCAACCCCTCCACAAAGCGCGCCGCCTCCCTGCGTCAGCACCATCACCCAACCACCTCCCTGCCGCATCTCCCTGCAGCCAACAACAGTCCAACAACCCACTTTTCCATGCCCATTTCCTACAGTCGACCCTTCCCCATCCCCCTCTTTCCAGACCCATCCCCACCTTCCAAGTCCAGCCCCCTCCACTCAGATCCAGCCCCCCTCCTTCCAAATCCAGCCTTATATCTTCAGATTTCAGTCGCCGCATCGTTGTACCTTGCCGGATCAACCCTTCTACCACTACAACAAATTACACTTTTAGTAAGGACTAAAAACATTACAAAATGTAACTAATATCGTTACACAAAATTTTTGTAACGAAATTTACTTTATGTGAGGATCGTTACCTAAGGCTCGACGCTAATAGTTCTTGTAACGAATTTTTGTTTGTCGTTACAAATAATTTATTCGTGACAAACATTACTTCCTCACAATAAGATGAGTTATAGTAAAGACTATTTCGTTACAAATGTTTGACTTCTTCCCCACTAAAGAAATTATATTTATATATCAAATATATGAATATTTCGTTACAAATATTTGATTTCGTTACAATTGTTATAACATAGCAATAATTATTTCGTTACAATTGTTATATACCTTCCTTACCCAAAAAATTCATTTATATTTTTAAATTTACAATTCCTAATTTAGATGGGTACGCATGATTTTATTATAAATATGAAATATTATTTAAAGTATGATATAGTTTTATATTATTTAATAATATTTATATTCATTGATAATTTGTAATTAAAATATTTAAAAATAGAAATAATTATAGGTTTAAAGAACTAATATACTTTTTCATATATAAAATTTGAATAAAGTACGGAAAGAAAAAAAATATGTCAAATTAATAAAAAGAAAAATGCATTATAAATATTAAATTTGAAATATTTGCAGTAGCTAGATAGAGTACACGTGTCATCTCATCTATAACAAAACAATATTACATAACAACAATAAGATCAAGATGTTTTACAAAATACATCAACTTCTTCTACACTTTCGGACTAATGCATCTTCTTCCATCACTTTTCGCTCCAAGCTCCAACTCCCTAGAAATAAAAGAGAGAAATTATTAAAGGGGGCAGTAACACTTTAAAGGGGGCAAAAAGGTAATATAAAGAGGATTCATGGGTGTGATGTGAAAATGTGTAAGCTTTACAAGACATAAAGGTTTAAAACTAAAACTTAGATGAAATTTAATACAAAAAAAGTTCATTTGATCATTACAATACATAAGCATTGAATAAGCTAGCTGAATAAGCAGTTGAAGAACCCTAAACATGCAAGTTCATTTGAGTAATACAATGATAGCAGCAGTTGCAACAAACTACATGAAGCAAATCAAGTGATTAATTCATATACTACATGAAGCAAAACATTATTCAGTAAATAATACAGAATACAACACAAAACCGGAGTAATTAACCTACAAAAGTAGCAATAGTGAATGCTAGTAATTATCATTGTTCTCTCCTGAGCAATATACCCCATGAAGGTTTGATGAAACAGTAGTTACTCCTTTTCTGTTACTCAATCTTCTGCCAGTTCACAACACAACACACTCACTGCACAAAAAATAACACGCACTTCACAACACAACACTCAACGCAGCTGCACACACATCACTCATAGTTGCACACACAACACAAATGCACACACAACACTCAGCACAACTGCGCACACAACACTCACACCGAAGAGTTTGCCGCAGCTGCAACAAATTGTAGTTTGCTGCAGCTGCAGCAAATTGCAGTTTGTTGCAGCAAACCCGCAGCTGTAGTTTGCTGCAGCTGCAGCTAACCCGCTGTTGTAGTTTGCTGTAGCTGCAGCAAACTCGCTACTGCAGTTTGCTGCAGCAACAGCTGCTGCAGTAAACCCGCTGCTGCAGTTTGCTAAATCCAGAGCAAACTCGTTGCAGTTTGCAAACTCGCTGCATATTTATTTCTAAAAAAGACTTGGATAGAAACTATAAGGAAAGACATGATGTACAAGCATTAGTGAGACTATAAGAAACCATCAAACATAGTTGAGTTGCAATGAATACACGATGACCATAAGAAACCAAGAAACATATTTCTTTTTCTCAATAGGACGCAAGACAGAAGAGGGTTGTGTGGGTTGTGTCACAGGCCCGTTCATAGGATCGAGTCGCTGAATAAGCAGTTGCAGCAAACTGCAGCTACAAGGGAAGAGCCTATTTCATTACTTTCTGCACATCACACTACACTACTCACTCACAACACAACTCATCATGTATTTAAAAAGATGTAATTGTTACCTTTCTATTGGACTGAGGTAACTCTGTGTGGTGAACTTAGCAGGAGGTGACCAAAAACTGATTCATCAAATTGCTTTATCCTACATCCAAAACTAATGAGATCTTATTACGAAGGTAATGTGATGAAAAAAGACTCAGCAATGACCCTTTGTTACTGGAAAAAAGAAATGAAAAGACTATTTTAGTGAATCTATAGGGGAATGTTGGCATTAGTGAGACTATGATTAAATATAGGGCGCAATGGCGACAAAGGATAGTTGTATTTTATGAATAAGATAGCTGAATAAGCAGTTGAAGAACCCTAAACATGCAAGTTCATTTGAGTAATACAATGATAGCTCTATTCTATGATCTAGTACATTAGCAGTTTTAATAAGTAATTGAAGAAAACACAGCTCACTGCAGTACAGTTCATTAGCATTTTATGATCTAACACAACACACTCACTGCACAACACAACTTACTGCACAACACAACTCACTGCACAATATAACTCACTGCACAACACAGCTCAACACTCGTTGCACAACACTACTCATTGCACAACACACTCACTGCACAACACATCCCACCACTCAGTCACTGCACAACACACTCTCTGCCCAACACACTCACTGCACAACATAACACTCATTGCACTGCAAAACACTACACACTCACTGCACACTTACTACTCATTGCACAACACTACTCACTACACAACACAACGTACTACTTACTGCATAACACAACACTACTCACATCACAACACACTCACTACAAAACACTACACAATGGCAGCTGCAGCAATGCAGCAAACTGGCAGCTGCAGTTTGCTGCAGCAGCTGCTGCAAACTGCCTACTGCCAGTTTGCTGCAGTTGCAGCAAACTACAACTACAAGGGATGTATTCAAATTTATAATAACACTTATACAGGAAGTATTGCAGCAAATGAGGTGGCTGAAACTGCAGCATATGATCCCCTGATTGGGAGAAAAGTAATGACTAGGTGGCCTGAAGATAATAGCTTATATGAGGCTGTTATAACTGACTATGATCCACAAAAGGTGTGTGTTGTGTTTTAACTAGTGTTATGTGTGCCTTAGAAAACTAACAAGAAGATTTTGACAACCTCTTAAAACTTACACAACCAAATTAATGTAACTAATGATCCATGATTCTAAATTGGGATTGGTACTGTGAAAATAAATATGTGAAAATAATAATAGAAGAATAGATGAGGAGGGAAAGGAAGAAAGAGCTCACAGAGGAGGGTTTTTCAACCAAATAACACCCAAAAGTCATCAAAGTTGGCCATATTTTTCCAAAACAGCAGTCAACATCTCCTTCAACTCATTTTGTCCTTCTTTTAAACCCGCAATTTCTTCATTGTGAGTTTGAATCAACGCTTCCTGCCTTTCAATAAGCTTTGTTTGGGATGCAATATGAGAGCTGGCATTGCGCAAATCTTCTTCTGCCGAATTTAACTTCTCTTTCAATTGAGTGGTCTCGTTAATTATTTTCTTCCTTTGTTTGGAAGGAACGACACCATAACCTAATCCTTTGTCATAACCAGACTTATTTCCAAGTGCTTTTTTTTTATAATTTCTCTCTCGGACATTAAGCTTTCACTGTCAGATTCAACTGTTGTGAAAGTGAGGTTAGTTCTTAAATTAAAACTTTTTGGGTTATTTCAAAATAGTGATTTATAAATATGTGTAGTTAAGTGAGTTATAGATCTAAAATACTAATCACAGATATCACAACACAACAACAAGAAATAAAATATAAGCCAAGCATCACAGACGACACAAAGAAATATAGTAGTTCCCCAATCAACCTGGGTACATCTACTCTTCTACCACACTTGGTGGGAATCCACTACAGGTTGTTGATCAGGTGCCCTGCCACCAAGGGATTTTTGATCAGGTGTCCACACACCAAGTGAGCTTTTGATCAGGTGCTCTAACCCAACTACAGGTTTTTGATCAGGTGCCCTGCCACCAATGGCTGTAACTTTTGAAGGGAGTTATAACCCTTTATACAAGATGGAAAGGGAAAAGAATATGTTGTTCTTATCTTTGCTTGAGAAGACTCTAGAGATCCATATGGTGTTGTTGAGAGTGGTTCTTGATGATGTTGAAGAGTTCCCCCTGATTTGATTAGTGTTGATGTTCAGGTGAGAAAGCTTCTTCTTTTGGATGTTGTAACTCTTTTCTTCTTCTGCAGTTAAGATCCCTGAGCAAATGATCTAGATATGTGTCTCAGGGTAAAGATGATCTGTAGAGAAGAGTTAGCAAAAAGAAGATAAATAATATATGTTGTTCTTATTAAGAACTCTGTAGATCTGCTTCTTCCTTTTGCTTCTCTGTTATTTCTGTTTCTCTCTTCCTGTATTTGTATAATCCTTCTCTTGTTTTCATCTCTGCTCTTCTCTCTGTATATGTAATCTGGAGAAGTCTTTCAGGCTATTGTGAATTCTTGCCGGACAAAGGAAAGAGATAATGTCTCTTTAATTTCCTCGAGAAGATAAATTGTCGTCTTTTGCTTTTCTGCAACGGCTATAATATTTATTGTCTGCAACGGCTATAATATTAATTTATACAAATGAAGAAATGGCAGCAATATATAAATAGAATTAAATCAGAATATTGCTGAGAATATTAGTCGAGCTGAGAATCTCTAAATTATAAAGCTGATAAAAATCCGTCGAGCTCAGCTTCAAGTTTGTCGATCTGAGAATTGAATTCGTCATTCTGAGCTTATGTTGAAGATTCGTCGAACGCAGACTTGAGATCGTCGAACGCAGATTTTCGTCGACCGCTGAGACGGGCTGGATTTCGTCGACCGCAGAATGAATATAATTCGTCGACCGCAGAGTGCCGTTTGTCGAACGAAGAGAGCCGTTCGTCGAACGCAGAGAATTTGTATTATTTATATATATATATATATATATTATTTTCTCCTGTATATTATTTATATATATTTTTCTCAGCCTTCTATCTTAATGGGATTTGATCGTTCACAGAATGAATGTAAATATGGATCACGACTCAAATCAAAAACTAAGGTTCCAACAATCTCCACCTATTTGAGTTGTGATCCTAATCCAAATTAAAACTGGGTGTTCTAACAATCTCCCCCTATTTGGTTTAGGATACCTAAGCATAAAAAAAATATTGAATAAGCATTCGGGTCAGAATTTCTTGTTCTTTTTGAAAATATTTAACCATAAATTATATTATTTCTTCTTCTTTTAAAATACATTTAAGCAATTCTGATTCCTAGATTTTGATTTAAATATGATTTTAATATTATGAATTGTTACAGCTGTTAATGGATTCTAAGGAATTTTAAGATCAGAAAAACATTGCCTGATACCTTCCTTCTATAGAATCCCCTTAATCAGAAGAGGCTCACACTCAGTGCCCTGATCATTTCTGATCTATGGGCTCTAAGTAAAATGCTCAACATGATTTTGGAGAAAGTTTGTAAGAACATTGAAGTTATCTGACTTTGTTTTTAAGATAAGAAATTGCAATGAATCATATAACTGCTTATTTAATTATAAAAGTTTAAAATAGATTAAAAAGATGCCTTATAATTAGATATATTGGCCTTTTTATCTCATTAAAATATAAATTTGAAAAACTAAACTGATTTCTAGATTTTGTTTTAACATAAAGAAATTCAGTAATTTCTACAGAGTCTTTTACTTCTTTAAGTTTGTTATATTCAGAAGTCAAATTATTTATTTTTGTTAACTCTGTTCTGAGAGATTTTATTTCTTTCTCAGGTTCAATTAAATATGTATATGGTAATTTGAAAACAGATTTGAATTGATCAGAGGTAAAATTAAAATTTGAAGTTACCTCAGTTACCTCATTTTCATTAGATTCAGATTCAGCATCTGAGTTGTGGTGTGAGCCATATATGGCCAACATGCAGAATTTTCTGGCCTTTTGTTCTTCTTCTTCTTCTTCACTTAGACTAGATGATAGTTCGGCATCATAAATACAGTTAGTGAAAGAAGGTTCAGTTGTCATCCTTATGAGGGAGTTCCAGATTGCTCTTGCTGAAGTGTAGTCATCAACATTTTGATGAATGTCATTTGACATTGATTGAGCTAATATGTCCATAGCCTTTGCATAAGCACTTTTCATCTTCTCTTGAGCATCTGTTGATGTTTGTGAAGATGGAGGTCCTGTCAAAATAGAGTTATAAATTTCTTCATCTATGACATTCATGAATAATCTAATTCTAGCTTGCCATAAAGAGAATCTATTTAGATTACAGATTGGTGGATTTGAAAATTCTACTTGTGCCATTAGATTTTAGAAAAACCTTTACAAAACATAAGAACTAATTGATCTTTATGATTCAGGTGTTAGCATGTATATAAAATCAACCTAGCTCTGATACCAATTGAAAGTCAATTGATATGAGTTGAAGGTGATTGATATAATCAACCACGCTTTGATACCAATTGAAAGTGAGGTTAGTTCTTAAATTAAAACTTTTTGGGTTATTTCAAAATAGTGATATATAAATATGTGTAGTTAAGTGAGTTATAGATCTAAAATACTAATCACAGATATCACAGCACAGCAACAAGAAATAAAATATAAGCCAAACATCACAGACGACACAAAGAAATATAGTAGTTCCCCAATCAACCTGGGCACATCTACTCTTCTACCACACTTGGTAGGAATCCACTACAGGTTGTTGATCAGGTGCCCTGCCACCAAGGGAGTTTTGATCAGGTGTCCACACACCAAGTGAGCTTTTGATCAGGTGCTCTAACCCAACTACAGGTTTTTGATCAGGTGCCCTGCCACCAATGACTGTAACTTTTGAAGGGAGTTATAACCCTTTATACAAGATGAAAAGGGAAAAGAATATGTTGTTCTTCTCTTTGTTTAAGAAGACTCTAGAGATCCAGATGGTGTTGTTGAGAGTGGATCTTGATGATGTTGAAGAGCTCCCCCTGATTTGATTAGTGTTGATGTTCAGGTGAGAAAGCTTCTTCTTTTGGATGTTGTAACTCTTTTCTTCTTCTGCAGTTAAGATCCTTGAGCAAATGATCTAGATAGGTGTCTTAGGGTAAAGATGATCTGCAGAGAAGAGTTAGCAAAAAGAAGATAAATAATATATGATGTTCTTATTAAGAACTCTATAGATCTGCTTCTTCTTTTTGCTTCTCTGTTATTTCTGTTTCTCTCTTCCTGTATCTGTATAATCCTTCTCTTGTTTTCTTCTCTGCTCTTCTCTCTGTATATGTAATCTGGAGAAGGCTTTCAGGCTATTTTGAATTCTTGCCCGACAAAGGAAAGAGATAATGTCTCTTTAATTTCCTCGAGAAGATAAATTGCCATCTTTTGCTTTTCTGCAACGGCTATAATATTTATTGTCTGCAACGGCTATAATATTAATTTATACAAATGAAGAAAGGGCAGCAATATATAAATTAAATTAAATCAGAATATTGCTGAGAATATTAGTCGAGTTGAGAATCTCTAAATTATAAAGCTGATAGAAATTCGTCGAGCTCAGCTTCAAGTTTGTCGATCTGAGAATTGAATTCGTCGTTCTGAGCTTCTGTTGAAGATTCGTCGAACGCAGACTTGAGATCGTCGAACGCAGATTTTCGTCGACCGCTGAGACGGGCTGGATTTCGTCGACCACAGAATGAATATAATTCGTAGACCGCAGAGTGCCGTTCGTCGAACGCAGAGAGCCGTTCGTCGAACGCAGAGAACTTGTATTATATATATATATATATTATTTTCTCCTGTATATTATTTATATATATATTTTTCACAGCCTTCTATCTTAATGGGATTTGATCGATCACAGAATGAATGTAAATATGGATCACGACTCAAATCAAAAACTAAGGTTCCAACATGTTGATTCTCTCAGTCTTTCCATTTCAAGCTGTAAAATAATGTTACAATAAAACATAAGTTATCACTGACAAACATCAATTCTCTATACTAGCTAGTTTAAATTCTGACTTACATATGCTGCTTTAGCTTTCTCACTAACAAACACACCATTCTTCTTATGAGTGTTAGCAAAGTTCTCAACAGGACTTTGATTAACCTACATATGAACATAATATTAGAGAATATAAGGTAATAATCAAAATTCACTAATAATATCATTACATACCATTTCCAATAGTCGTGAATGATAGGATTTGGAACCCGACGTATGAGTAAACGGCATGTGTGACCTATTATCAACGTTAGTTTTGGACCTTATTTGTTATTATTCAAAATCATATATGAGTGCATGTACTGAAGCCTTTACTAATCATATATACATATACATATATATATATATATATATATATATATATATATATTAAAAAGGATTTTGTTAATTACTAAAATTCACCTTAAAACACTCACTGTCGAAGTGATCGCACAAGGCACAACACTTCTCGAGTGATATCCAATCAAACGGGCTACAAACTCTTGGATTCTTTCCCAAGGCAACATATTCTTTATAAGTTGCAGATAATTTCTGTCACAACCCGCATTTTCCCAATATTTAAAATGCTATCAGAGTAGGGAAAGCTACGCGTTGTGATGCCACATCACGTAGGGGACGCTTACTGACGTTAAGGCAACTCATCATTCATCGCAGTTCAAGCAATTATTATTATCAATTCAAAGTGATTCAAAAATGATTTATGCAGAAAATTAACAAGCCGCGTCCCTCGGCTAGGTGGATCAACTAGTCCGCGCTTTTAAAAATATAGATTTTACGCAGCGGAAAAATACTTGATTTAATTACTTAGTGGCCTAAGTGTACACGAAGACCAAGTGAGGTGCACCATGCAAGATCGTACGTCTAGATTTACTATATATAAAAGTAGCTTTATCATACGCAGAAATTAGTGAGCTTAACATTTCAAATCATGATGTGCAATGCTCCAAATGCCTTAGCATATCTAAGAAAGGGGTTATAAAGCCAACCCACATCTAACTATTTCAGAACAAGTGTTCAAAAGTAAACAACAAGTAACAACAGTAGCGAGAAGAAAGTCTAACCAAACGGCACCACGGGCGTCAACACCTGACACGAACCCATGGGCCGACAAGTCCACAAAATACCCTACCTCAAGAGAGTCAGAAGACGTCAACTAAAGCAGCTCTGCACTAACACCTGCTACTGTCCAGAACCTGAGGCATTCAAAGAAAGAACACCTCAGAATCAAGTTACAAGTGGTGCAGAACACATGAAAGTAAGCAAACCTCCGCAAGACAGGAGGGAAACAGGAGCTGCAAGGATCAGTGAGGACAAGCTAGCAGCAAATAATCAACAAGAAAAGAAACCGCAGAAGTATCTAATCATCAGCAGAAAAAGAAACAGCAGAAGCAACTAAAAATCAACAGAAAACACTCACCAAACCAAGGTGAGAACACAGGCGATGACAAAACTCGCCATAAGCAAAAAAGAACCATCAACTTTTAAATTATTAATCATGTTACTCGTGTTCAGAATTATAGAGACTGATCAACTCATCAGAAAAAAGAGAAGCCGTGCGGGGATAATACCATCTCACATCGTCACGACCCTCAGAGCATCGCACCCAACATCGTGTACGACCTCCAACAGAATTTATTAATTTAAAAGAGCATCGCACCGGTGGCACCGCCAACATCGTGTACGACCTCCAACATAATTTTTATTATTTTCATAATCTTTCAATGAACAAAGGGGGTGAGGCTCAACAGATCATAACCTTCTAAATTGCAAGCAGAAATGGAAAACACAATGGAGATATAATGCTAACAAAAATCCTTTTATTAACTGGCCAAAATGCCAAGTTATTGGCAGAAATAATTAGAGGATATAAAGGGAATTATGGCACAGCTAGATCAAGGGAGCCAACTTGGAGCTGTTATATGACAGAGGAAAAAACAAGAGCAAGATCACCACTTGCCTTAGGTTTTGCTGGAAAAACTTTCTAAATCGCTCCACGTTGTAGACCGGGTCAAGAGAAGGCGGGGGAAGTCAAGATCTACAAGAGATCGAGCTAAATGAGGTTAGGGCACAAAAGACCTAACGAAAAAGTTTCACGAAACGAAAGCAAATTACTACGAGGACGAAGCTCTCGTCGAGAGCTTTCCGAATCTATGCTCGGCTCGCGATTTCGACCACCGGAGCTCCGTCGGCGGCGACCGGAAAATTCAAGAAAACGCCGCCCCCGTCGCTCGTTTTTCTCTCTGGTTCGGACAGAATGAAGAAGAAGAAAGGGGCTGGGTTTGTTTTCCTTTTATGTAAAATAACATAATTTAATAATAATAATTATAATAATACCATTATTATTATTAATAATAGAAGGAGAAATAATAATAATAATTTCCTTATTATTATTAATAAAAGAAGGGGCTAATGTCGAACGGGTAAATTTGTCGAGCAGGACAGATTTGACGAAAGGCGCTGCCTAAATTTGTCGAACGACGCTGCTGGTTTGTCGAGCGGAGGTTGAAGCTGGTTTGTCGAGCGGGGCAGAAGCAGATTTGCCGAGCGGAGGTCGACGAATGCAGCGTGCATGCATATGCATATATATGTACGAGTGACAGTGCACGGGGGGCCCCCCGTGCCCCGCGCGACAGTACCCGGCCAGCAGCGGCGGGCTTCGCCCGCCCCCACGGCGGGCTTCGCCCGCCCCCACGGCGGGCTTCGCCCGCACCGGCGGGCATCGGGGCGCCCGACAGGCTTCGGGGTGCCCGACTCATAATTAATAATGATTAATTTAATTAATAAATTTAAATTCATTATAAAGAAATAGAATTCACGGATGATGTGATTTCTAAATGTGTTTTAAAAAAAAAATAATATCAAGGTTTTGAAAATCGGACCGGGCATCGAACCGGCAAAGGGAGAGGTTCAAGGTCGAATCGGTCCAACCGGCTTAACCGGGGTTGAACCGTTATATATATATATATATATATATATATATTAGAAAGAAAAAAAATTAATGCTATATAAAAAATTTGCACAAAACATAACCCATGGGGCATAATATGTATATCAATTTATTATTATATGTATAAAATAGTTCTAGGATCTTCACATCTCCATTGTAGGCAGAGTGGTAAAGGTTTACATTCCTGTATGGGAGGTCGCCACTTCGATCCCGGGCGGCCGCATTCTTTAAAAAATTTATAATTTTTAAATTAAAAAACAGTTTAAACCCCGCTCAAGACCCTATAACTGTAATAAGCGGGGCCCACAGGCCTGCCCCGCCCGCAACCTGTTTTTTTCAAAATAGTGGGGGTAAGATAGTAATTTCACTTTGTAAGGTAGGGGTCCTATAAAATTTATAGGTTTAAGACACCCTATCAAGGTAGGTTTAGGAGACCTAGGGAAAAAAATGGACGGTCGAGATTGAATCAACGTTCCAGGTTGATCGAACGGCTGAGATGTTGTGATGAAATCAGATCGGACGGCTGGGTTTAAATAGAGAAATTTCATTGTTAGATCGGACGGTGGTTATTGATTGGTAGGACATTACACCGATAAGCCTATTTTCTTATATAGTAGTATAGATATACAAATAAATGATTTTATATAGCACATATCGACAAATGGGGAGATTTGTCGAGCGGAGGTCGTCGAATGCTGTATTGGAGGGGGTCGACGAATGCACTTGCATGAATGTATATATATAAATATATACGATTAATTATCATAATAATAATATTATTATTATGATTATCATTAAAAATTAAACGAATGCCGAATCCAACGAAAATTTCGCTTAAGGTGAACGGTGGCGCTACGAATCCAACGGTGAAGTCGGAATCAAAATCCGACGTGCCGCTCTCGAGATATAAATGGCCGAAGTTTTCGGCAAACTTTAAATACATACAAAACTTCTAAAATGCGCCGAGACTCCAAAATGGATCGGATCGCGACGAAACTTGTCGGGCAAGTCTAAAATTAAATAATCTAATTTCCTAACGTAAAAAATTCCGATTCCGGGTCGTCTCAAAAAATTGGTCGATTTGACCCAAACGGACGCGAAAACGCACAAACGGCGACGCGCCGCTAACTCAACGTTAAAAGTAACGCCCCGACGTCATAAACACGCAATCACAGAATTAGATAATTACCGAAAAATCAGGGGTGTTACAGCCACTCCCCCTAAAAGAAAGTTTCGTCCCGAAACTTGACGTAAGAGCAGAAAAGGAGATTTACCACAACATTAAGATAGATGATGGTACATGAAAGGAAATTTAAGATTGATAATTAAATGGTGCAGGAAAGGAGATTGACCTGGGCTAATTAATTGAAAAGGTGAGGATGAGATGTCCGCTTAGCTGACTCCAGCTCCCATGTTGCGCTCTCAACGTCATGATTCCGCCAAGAACTTTTACCATGAGAATAGATTTCCTCCGCAACACCCGTTCTTGGGTCTCCAAAATACGGACAGGCTCCTCAACATAAGACAAATTGGGCTGAATCGGAGGCACCGAATCGAGAACTTGACGATTGCTGGAGACACACTTCCTTAACTGACTCACATGAAACAAATCATGGACGCCAAGGAAGGTAGCATATAACTTCAATCTATAAGCAGACACCCCGATGCGCTCAACAATCTGGAAAGGTCCCACATACCGGGGGTCCAACTTGTGGTTCCTTCCAATCTCTTAACGCTCAGCATCGGAGAAACTTTCAAGAACACCAAGTCCCCAACAACGAACTCCAGATCTACCCTTCTCCGATTAACATACTTTTCATACCGCTCCTGAGCAACGCGGAGCTTCTCGCGGATATGAGTCACAACAACGCTCATCTCTTCCAAAGCTTCTAGGCCTAACAACGGACTTTCACTAACCTCGGCCCAAAACAAGGGAGTCCGGCTACGCCTCCCATATAGAGATTTAAACTCCCAACTGATTAAGCATAGCAGCCCCAAAATTAAATTAAACTCCTAACTGATTAAGCATAACAACCCCAAAATTAAATTAAGTATAAAATTTCAGGAAGGATAAACCAACCACCACCAACAACCAACATATTTCAAAATGATGAGGTTTTTGTGTATAAATTCCAAACAACTACTATAACCCAGATGGTGATACTTCTAACGAATATAATTTCTGGAGCATAAACCCAAACAGCCTCCATACCCCAAAATGATGAATTTTCTAATGAATGAAATTTCCTGGAGCTAATAGATAAAATTTCCTGGAGCTTAACCCAAACAACCAATAATGAAATTGTTAATAAACGAAGATTCCTGGAGCCCAACCCAAACAACAAGCAATGAATAATGAGACTGCCAATAACAACACTTTCCTGATAACTGTTATTGTAGGCAAATTCCATCAATCCAAGACGCTTATCCCAAGCTCCAACATGATCAAGAGTATAACACCTAATCATTTCCTCAACGATCTGATTCACTCTCTCCGTTTGACCATTTGTCTGCGGATGGTAAGCGGTAGAATACCGGAGGTCGGTGCCCAAAGCTCCTTGCAAGCTCTGCCAGAACGCGACAAAAAAAAAACAAATTCTGGGGTTTCGATCCGACTCAAGACTTAAAGGCATAATTTATCCATCCATTTACGATAGATCACACCAAAAAATTGTGTCCCCGGGAAGACCTCATCAAACCGATAACAAAACTAATACTAGCAAACAACATGATTCAAATCTCTATACATCCTAGTAGGATCCCGGTGGTAACGAATGTCAATGCCATAATTCACAATATATTTTATTCTTTTTCTCTGGCGCAGAATCAACTCCTTCTGAACGAAGGTATGCTTCAATTCTTATGGTCTGTAAACCATACACAACACGTCATACCAAAATAATCTCCAAGGTTTAATGCCTAGATTACTTGGGCAAATTCCAAATCATGCGCATGATAATTCTCTTCATGAATCTTCGATTTCATCAAACCGTATGTGATCACATTTTTTTTCGAGACATACTTAGGCTCAACGTGCAACTCATCTACATAAACAGGACACCAGTCTTTCGGTATGTAAGATCAAAACTGGAGCAGTGCTCAATCTTCTCTTCGATTTTCTAAAAGGCTCCTTCGCACTAGTCACCCCAACAAAAGTTGAATTCTCCTACACAAACCTAACCCGAGACACGACTAATCATAAGAATCATTACACAAGCCTTAATATATCATCATGCCAATCCTACAAAATTCCTTATTTCCTTGGATGTTGTAAATCTCTTACAATCCAATCACTCAACGATCTATACTTGGTTCGTCGAAAGCTCATCCTCATTAATAACATGACCCGAATAGGTAACTAAAGACATCCAAAACTTATACTTGCTCATCTTGGCAAACAAACTTGCGCTCTCACAACGTAGACCGCACCCAATCACAATTTCTTAGCATGATCCTCTGCACTCTTAGAGTGTATCGAACACCACTTCCAAGGACGGCCACGAGATGGTCTGGAAAATCTCTTAACGCTCTATCCATCAAATTCATGAAGGCAGAGGAGACATTAGCTAAATCAAAGGTCTCCACTAAGATCTCAAAGTAAAGCCCATAACGGGAACGAACAGGCAGACCGTGGAACGTCCGACTCACGGATCCTTCACAGATAAAAGTCTCGACGGAGGCCGATCTCCGAGAACATGGATCCATCTCGCAACTGATTAAGCAAATCATCTATTCAAGGTGATGAACATTTATCTCAATAGTCACCTCATTCAACTATGCTCAATTTGCTCATAATCTTCTAGAAACATTCCTCTGGCTCGCGCAGGGCCATGCGATAAGGTACCCTCGTAAAAAGACAAGTATCTGGCTCAAGACCGAAAACAAGCTCTGCCTCTTTCTCAAGGGGAAGACCAAGAAGACTAGCCAGAGAAACATTTGAAATTCTCACACAACAGAACACGTGGCACAACGAAAGCAATTTTCCAGAACAGAAACAGAAACAAGAAAGGACTTGTTGCCAAACTCTAAGGATTGACGGGCACGAACCACAGAAACAACCGGAGAATCCGAACACACTCAAGGGTTGGTCAATATCCAACAAGAAGACCAGGCGTTTATCCTCGCACCGGTCTACAATGCCAAACTAGATCTCCAATCCATGCCCAAAAAAACATACTAACATCTTCCAAATCTTGTACTTTCAATCGACATACTATAGAAATCAAATCCAAGTAATGGTTAAACACCACCGAGTAACCAGAGGGAAAACTTAGCATGAAACAAATCACTAACTTGATCGGGAGTCAAACAATGACAATTACAGATATCCTAACCACGAATAAGTGGGTAGCACCAAAATCAAAAGAACGCGCGCTCATCGGTTAATTATCTTAACTTCCCAAAAAAAATAATCGCACGCAAAGCCAGATGAATAGAAATCGAAATATCGAGGAAGCTATGAACTGAATTAGAATCTATCCTGAGATCACCGGGGTTGAAGACTGGGCTTCACCCTCGCTCACCTCGATCAGTTTATCCTTTCCTTTAACCAAAGGCTGCAACTGCGGCGGTGGCAGAGCGTGTGGAGGAACCGACTGCACCGAGGGATGGAACTACGAACAAATAGCCTTCACATGCCCTTTCTGCCCACACTAGTAGCAGACCTTTTCCTTCACCCAACACCGGCTCGCATCATGCCCCTCTTTATTACATGCAGTGCAAACTAAATCACTTTTAGGTGTGTCTTGAATTACGATCACTCGTTGCTGCTTCTGAGCTTTTAGTTTCTTGAAACATTTTCTGAGGGAATGGCCTGACCGGCCATAGAAACTACACACTTCCTCCCGTCCTTTCTTTGGGGTGGGGGCAGATGCCCATAGGCTTCCACCATCCCCAACCTTTTTTTTTTTTCCAGCAATGAGGACATACTACGATCTTTGGCATTTCCAATAGCCTCAACTTAAAGGCAGCTTCAACTGCTTTCACATCAGTCTCAGATTGGTAGGCGTTAGCAAACTGCTGGATGTTACCTTGAAGATTACCCAAGAAATTTCTGACCTTGCACTCCTCAGCAGCTATCAACTCAGGAGCAAATCTATTCGATTTACCGATCTCACTCTGGTATTCAACCAACACAGGAAACTTCACACCAGGCTGTTGCCTCAAGGTGGCAGTAAGCAATGCCTGCAACTGCGTTTGCATTACAAACACCTGCCTTGACATTGTTTCAATGCTCTGACACAGTTCATCTAGTATCGCTTCGATATGAGAATCCGAAGACTCACCCTCAAATTGGGAAATCGCCCCCATTGCAAAACGCTTCGGGGTCATCTTATACAAATACAAACAACATCTCATCAAGACCTAGCTTAAGACACCTAAGCTAGCAAACTCGAGTAACCTGACGCAACCCAACTATCTCGTCAAAGCCTCATTGCTCTGACGCAGACTTTCGATCACAGACTCACTCTGACTACCAGAAGACTCTCCCTCAGGCTGGGGAGTCAATCGCGTCGCTCTCCTACGAGACATGTCTACAAGATAGATGGACATCCAATCAGAAACAGGCTTAAGACGCTTAAGCCAAACAGACTCGGAAATATCCCGGATCAATTCGGAACAGGAAAGAAAACAACCTGCTATTGCTGTTATCTTGCTCTGGAATTTCATGAAATGATGCAATGATTAAACTTAGGATGACGCACCATCATCCTATTGACTCTTGTGCTATGACATGAGTGCATGAACAATTAAATTCCTTTTTCAAAATATGTGTGTATATATGTCATCTGGTATGTCTTTAACTTAGCACGCGTGCTTATGCGATGATATGAATATATGCAGTGCTATGCATTCTAGAAAGAAGCCTTAATGCATGTTATGAGCGGCGTACACATGTAATGTTATGCATCCCGTACTACATAACATTACATGTAACGAAAAAAGAAAATGTGCTAATGGGCATCCATGTAATGGTGCTTATGCATCCCATACTACATAACCGTCATATGTTGCCACATATGGTGGATCCATATACAAACACATATTATGCATCCCATACTACATAATATGCCCCGTATACTTCTTATCATGCTATGAGTGTAGTGATCATGCTTTAGTCAAGACATACTGATGACATATCGGTGTGTGTATACAATGAAATGATCTTATGAGGTTCTGCTTAGGATAGCGGTCGTTTGGCTCACACGCCAAACCACCCAACTACCTTTTTCACAGAACCTCCCTCTGATACCAACTGTCACAACCCGCATTTTCCCAATATTTAAAATGCTATCAGAGTAAGGAAAGCTGCGCGTTGTGATGCCACATCACATAGGGGACGCTTACTGATGTTAAGGCAACTCATCCTTAATCGCAGTTCAAGCAATTATTATTATCAATTTAAAGTGATTCAAAAATGATTTATGCAGAAAATTAACAAGCCGCATCCCTCGGCTAGGTGGATCAACTAGTCTATGCTTTTAAAAATATAGATTTTACGCAGCGGAAAAATACTTGATTTAATTACTTAGTGGCCTAAGTGTACACGAAGACCAAGTGAGGTGCACCATGCAAGATCGTACGTCTAGATTTACTATATATATAAGTAGCTTTATCATACGCAGAAATTAGTGAGCTTAACATTTCAAATCATGATGTGCAATGCTCCAAATGCCTTAGCATATCTAAGAAAGGGGTTATAAAGCCAACCCACATCTAACTATTCCAGAACAAGTGTTCAAAAGTAAACAACAAGTAACAGCAGTAGCGAGACAAAAGTCTAACCAAACGGCACCACGGGCGTCAACACCTGACACGAACCCATGGGCAGACAAGTCCACAGAATACCCAACCTCAAGAGAGTCAGAAGACGACAACTAAAGCAGCTCTGCACTAACACCTGCTACTGTCCAGAACCTGAGACATTCAAAGAAAGAACACCTCAGAAGCAAGTTACAAGTGGTGCAGAACACATGAAAGTAAGCAAACCTCCGCAAGACCGGAGGGAAACAGGAGCTGCAAGGATTAGTGAGGACAAGCTAGCAGCAAATAATCAACAGGAAAAGAAACCGCAGAAGTATCTAATCATCAACAAAAAAGGAAACAACATAAGCAACTAAAAATCAGCAGAAAACACTCACCAAACTAAGGTGAGAACACAGACGATGACAAAACTCGCCATAATAAAAAAAGAACCATCAACTTTCAAATTATTAATCATGTTACTCTTGTTCAGAATTATAGAGACCGATCAACTCATCAGAAAAAAGAGAAGCCGTGCGGGGATAATACCATCTCACATCGTCACGACCCTCAGAGCATCGCACCCAACATCGTGTACGACCTCCAACAGAATTTAATAATTTAAAAGAGCATCGCACCGGTGGCACCGCCAACATCGTGTACGACCTCCAACATAATTTTTATTATTTTCATAATCTTTCAATGAACAAAGGGGGTGAGGCCCAACAGATCATAACCTTCTAAATTGCAAGCAGAAATGGAAAACACAACGGAGATATAATGCTAACAAAAATCCTTTTATTAACTGGCAAAAATGCCAAGTTATTGACAGAAATAATTAGAGGATATAAAGGAAATTATGGCACAGCTAGATCAAGGGAGCCAACTTGGAGCTGTTATATGACAAAGAGAAAAAAACAAGAGCAAGATCACCACTTGCCTTAGATTTTGCTGGAAAAAATCTTTCCGAATCGCTCCACGTTGTAGATCGGGTCAAGAGAAGGCGGGGGAAGTCAAGATCTGCAAGAGATCGAGCTAAAAGAGGTTAGGGCACAAAAGACCTAACGAAAAAGTTTCACGAAACGGAAGGAAATTACCACGAGGACGAAGCTCTCGTCGAGAGCTTTCCGAATCTATGCTCGGCTCGCGATTTCGACCACCAGAGCTCCGTCGGCGGCGACCGAAAGATTCAAGAAAACGCCGCCCCCGTCGCTCGTTTTTCTCTCTGGTTCGGACAAAATGAAGAAGAAGAAAGGGGCTGGGTTCGTTTTCTTTTTATGTAACATAACTTAATTTAATAATAATAATAATAATACCATTATTATTATTAATAATAGAAGGAGAAATAATAATAATAATTTCCTTATTATTATTAATAAAAGAAGGGGCTAAAGTCGAACGAGTAAATTTGTCGAGCAGGACAGATTTGACGAACAGCGCTGCTTAAATTTGTCGAACGGCACTGCTTAAATTTGTCGAACGGGGCAGAAGCTGGTTTGTCGAGCGGAGGCTGAAGCTGGTTTGTCGAGCGGGGCAGAAGCAGATTTGCCGAGCGGAGGTCGACCAATGCAGCGTGCATGCATATGCATATATATGTATATACAAATAAATGATTTTATATAGCACAGATCGACAAATGGGGAGATTTGTCGAGCGGAGGTCGTCGAATGCTGTATTGGAGGGGGTCGACGAATGCACTTGCATGAATGTATATATATAAATATATACGATTAATTATCATAATAATAATATTATTATTATGATTATCACTAAAAATTAAACGAACGTCGAATCCAACGAAAATTTCGCATAAGGTGAACGGCGGCGCTACGAATCCAACGGTGAAGTCGGAATCAAAATCCAACGTGCCGCTCTCGAGATATAAATGGCAGGAGTTTTCGGCAAACTTTAAATACATACAAAACTTCTAAAATGCGCCGAGACTCCAAAATGGATCGGATCGCGACGAAACTTGTCGGACAAGTCTAAAATTAAATAATCTAATTTCCTAACGTAAAAAATTCCGATTCCGGGTCGTCTCAAAAAATTGGTCGATTTGACCCAAACGGACGCGAAAACGGACAAACGGCGACGCGCCGCTAACTCAACGTTAAAAGTAACGCCCCGACGTCATAAACACGCCATCACAGAATTAGATAATTACCAAAAAATCAGGGGCGTTACAGCCACTCCCCCTAAAAGAAAGTTTCGTCCCGAAACTTGACGTAAGAGCAGAAAAGGAGATTTACCACAACATTAAGATAGATGATGGTACATGAAAGGAAATTTAAGATTGATAATTAAATGGTGCAGGAAAGGAGATTGACCTGGGCTAATTAATTGAAAAGGTGAGGATGAGATGTCCGCTTAGCTGACTCCAGCTCCCATGTTGCGCTCTCAACGTCATGATTCCGCCAAGAACTTTTACCGTGAGAATAGATTTCCTCCGCAACACCCGTTCTTGGGTCTCCAAAATACGGACAGGCTCCTCAACATAAGACAAATTGGGCTGAATCGGAGGCACCGAATCGAGAACTTGACGATTGCTGCAGACACACTTCCTTAACTGACTCACATGAAACACATCATGGACGCCAAGGAAGGTAGCAGGTAACTCCAATCTATAAGCAGACACCCCGATGCGCTCAACAATCTGGAAAGGTCCCACATACCGGGGGTCCAACTTGTGGTTCCTTCCAATCTCTTAACGCTCAGCATCGGAGAAACTTTCAAGAACACCAAGTCCCCAACAACGAACTCCAGATCTACCCTTCTCCGATTAGCATACTTTTCATACCGCTCCTGAGCAATGCGGAGCTTCTCGCGGATATGAGTCACAACAACGCTCATCTCTTCCAAAGCTTCTAGGCCTAACAACGGACTTTCACTAACCTCGGCCCAAAACAAGGGAGTCCGGCTACGCCTCCCATATAGAGATTTAAACTCCCAACTGATTAAGCATAGCAGCCCCAAAATTAAATTAAACTCCTAACTGATTAAGCATAACATCCCCAAAATTAAATTAAGTATAAAATTTCAGGAAGGGTAAGCCAACCACCACCAACAACCAACATATTCCAAAATGATGAGGTTTTTGTGTATAAATTCCAAACAACTACTATAGCCCAGATGGTGATACTTCTAACGAATATAATTCCTGGAGCATAAACCCAAACAGCCTCCATACCCCAAAATGATGAATTTTCTAATGAATGAAATATCCTAGAGCTAATAGATAAAATTTCCTGGAGCTTAACCCAAACAACCAATAATGAAATTGTTAATAAACGAAGATTCCTGGAGCCCAACCCAAACAACAAGCAATGAATAATGAGACTGCCAATAACAACACTTTCCTGATAACTGTTATTGTAGGCAAATTCCATCAATCCAAGACGCTTATCCCAAGCTCCAACATGATCAAGAGTATAACACCTAATCATTTCCTCAACGATCTGATTCACTCTCTCCGTTTGACCATTTGTCTGCGGATGGTAAGCGGTAGAATACTGGAGGTCGGTGCCCAAAGCTCCTTGCAAGCTCTGCCAGAACGCGACAAAAAAAAACAAAAAAAACAAATACTGGGTTTCGATCCGACTCAAGACTTAAAGACATAATTTATCCATCCATTTACGATAGATCACACCAAAAAATTGTGTCCCCGGGAAGACCTCATCAAACCGATAACAAAACTAATACTAGCAAACAGCATGATTCAAATCTCTATACATCCTAGTAGGATCCGGGTGGTAACGAATGTCAATGCCATAATTCACAATATATTTTATTCTTTTTCTCTGGCGCAGAATCAACTCCTTCTGAACGAAGGTATGCTTCAATTCTTATGGTCCGTAAACCATACACAACACGTCATACCAAAATAATCTCCAAGGTTTAATGCCTAGATTACTTGGGCAAATTCCAAATCATGCGCATGATAATTCTCTTCATGAATCTTCGATTTCATCAAACCGTATGTGATCACATTTTTTTTTCGAGACATACTTAGGCTCAACGTGCAACTCATCTACATAAACAGGACACCAGTCTTTCGGTATGTAAGATCAAAACTGGAGCAGTGCTCAATCTTCTCTTCGATTTTCTAAAAGGCTCCTTCGCACTAGTCACCCCAACAAAAGTTGAATTCTCCTACACAAACCTAACCCGAGACACGACTAATCACAAGAATCATTACACAAGCCTTAATATATCATCATGCCAATCCTACAAAATTCCTTATTTCCTTGGATGTTGTAAATCTCTTACAATCCAATCACTCAACGATCTATACTTGGTTCGTCGAAAGCTCATCCTCATTAATAACATGACCCGAATAGGTAACTAAAGACATCCAAAACTTATACTTGCTCATCTTAGCAAACAAACTTGCGCTCTCACAATGTAGACCGCACCCAATCACAATTTCTTAGCATGATCCTCTGCACTCTTAGAGTGTATCGAACACCACTTCCAAGGACGGCCACGAGATGGTCTGGAAAATCTCTTAACGCTCTATCCATCAAATTCATGAAGGCAGAGGAGACATTAGCTAAATCAAAGGTCGCCACTAAGATCTCAAAGTAAAGCCCATAACGGGAACGAACAGGCAGACCGTGGAACGTCCAACTCACGGATCCTTCACAGATAAAAGTCTCGACGGAGGCCGATCTCCGAGAACATGGATCCATCTCGCAACTGATTAAGCAAATCATCTATTCAAGGTGATGGACATTTATCTCAATAGTCACCTCATTCAACTATGCTCAATTTGCTCATAATCTTCTAGAAACATTCCTCTGGCTCGCGCAGGGCCATGCGATATACCCCATAAAAAGACAAGTATCTGGCTCAAGACCGAAAACAAACTCTGCCTCTTTCTCAAGGGGAAGACCAAGAAGACTAGCCAGAGAAACATTTGAAACTCTCACACAACAGAACACGTGGCACAACGAAAGCATTTTTACAGAACAGAAACAGAAACAAGAAAGGACTTGTTGCCAAACTCTAAGGATTGACGGGCACGAACCGCAGAAACAACCGGAGAATCCGAACACACTCAAGGGTTGGTCAATATCCAACAAGAAGACCAGGCGTTTATCCTCGCACCGGTCTACAATGCCAAACTAGATCTCCAATCCATGCCCAAAAAAACATACTAACATCTTCCAAATCTTGTACTTTCAATCGACATACTATAGAAATCAAATCCAAGTAATGGTTAAACACCACCGAGTAACCAGAGGGAAAACTTAGCATGAAACAAATTACTAACTTGATCGGGAGTCAAACAATGACAATTACAGATATCCTAACCACGAATAAGTGGGTAGCACCAAAGTCAAAAGAATGCGCGCTCATCGGTTAATTATCTTAACTTCCCAAAAAAAATAATCGCACGCAAAGCCAGATGAATAGAAATCGAAATAGCGAGGAAGCTATGAACTGAATTAGAATCTATCCTGAGATCACCGGGGTTGAAGACTGGGCTTCACCCTCGCTCACCTCGATCAGTTTATCCTTTCCTTTAACCAAAGGCTGCAACTGCGGCGGTGGCAGAGCGTGTGGAGGAACCGACTGCACCGAGGGATGCAACTGCGAACAAATAGCCTTCACATGCCCTTTATGCCCACACTAGTAGCAGACCTTTTCCTTCACCCAACACCGGCTCGCATCATGCCCCTCTTTATTACATGCAGTGCAAACTAAATCACTTTTAGGTGTGTCTTGAATTACGATCACCCGTTGCTGCTTCCGAGCTTTTAGTTTCTTGAAACATTTTCTGAGGGAATGGCCTGACCGGCCATAGAAACTACACACTTCCTCCCGTCCTTTCTTTGGGGTGGGGGCAGATGCCCATAGGCTTCCACCATCCCCAACCTTTTTTTTTTCCAGCAATGAGGACATACTACGATCTTTGGCATTTCCAATAGCCTCAACTTAAAGGCAGCTTCAATTGCTTTCATATCAGTCTCAGATTGGTAGGCGTTAGCAAACTGCTGGATGTTACCTTGAAGATTACCCAAGAAATTTCTGACCATGCACCCCTCAACAACTATCAACTCACGAGCAAATCTATTCGATTTACCGATCTCACTCTGGTATTCAACCAACACAGGAAACTTCACACCAGGCTGTTGCCTCAAGGTGGCAGTAAGCAATGCCTGCAACTGCGTTTGCATTACAAACACCTACCTTGACATTGTTTCAATGCTCTGACACAGTTCATCTAGTATCGCTTCGATATGAGAATCCGAAGACTCACCCTCAAATTGGGAAATCGCCCCCATTGCAAAACGCTTCGGGGTCATCTTATACAAATACAAACAACATCTCATCAAGACCTAGCTTAAGACACCTAAGCTAGCAAACTCGAGTAACCTGACGCAACCCAACTATCTCGTCAAAGCCTCATTGCTCTAACTCAGACTTTCGATCACAGACTCACTCTGACTACCAGAAGACTCTCCCTCAGGCTGGGGAGTCAATCGCGTCGCTCTCCTACGAGACATGTCTACAAGATAGATGGACATCCAATCAGAAACAGGCTTAAGGCGCTTAAGCCAAACAGACTCGGAAATATCCCGGATCAATTCGGAACAGGAAAGAAAACAACCTGCTATTGCTGTTATCTTGCTCTGGAATTTCATGAAATGATGCAATGATTAAACTTAGGATGACGCACCATCATCCTATTGACTCTTGTGCTATGACATGAGTGCATGAACAATTAAATTCCTTTTTCAAAATATGTGTGTATATATGTCATCTGGTATGTCTTTAACTTAGCACGCGTGCTTATGCGATGATATGTATGTATGCAGTGCTATGCATTCTAGAAAGAGGCCTTAATGCATGTTATGAGCGGCGTACACATGTAATGTTATGCATCCCATACTACATAATATTACATGTAACGAAAAAAGAAAATGTGCTAATGGGCATCCATGTAATGGTGGTTATGCATCCCATACTACATAACCGTCATATGTTGCCACATATGGTGGATCCATATACAAACACATATTATGCATCCCATACTATATAATATGCCCCGTATACTTCTTATCATGCTATGAGTGTAGTGATCATGCTTTAGTCAAGACATACTGATGACATATCGGTGTGTGTATACAATGAAATGATCTTATGAGGTTCTGCTTAGGATAGCGGTCGTTTGGCTCACACGCCAAACCACCCAACTACCTTTTTCACAGAACCTCCCTCTAATACCAACTTTCACAACCCGCATTTTCCCAATATTTAAAATGCTATCAGAGTAGGGAAAGCTGCGCGTTGTGATGCCACATCACATAGGGGACGCTTACTGACGTTAAGGCAACTCATCCTTCATCGCAGTTCAAGCAATTATTATTATCAATTTAAAGTGATTCAAAAATGATTTATACAGAAAATTAACAAGCCGCATCCCTCGGCTAGGTGGATCAACTAGTCCACGCTTTTAAAAATATAGATTTTACGCAGCGGAAAAATACTTGATTTAATTACTTAGTGGCCTAAGTGTACACGAAGACCAAGTGAGGTGCACCATGCAAGATCGTACGTCTAGATTTACTATATATAAAAGTAGCTTTATCATACGCAGAAATTAGTGAGCTTAACATTTCAAATCATGATGTGCACTGCTCCAAATGCCTTAGCATATCTAAGAAAGGGGTTATAAAGCCAACCCACATCTAACTATTCCAGAACAAGTGTTCAAAAGTAAACAACAAGTAACAGCAGTAGCGAGACAAAAGTCTAACCAAACGGCACCACGAGCGTCAACACCTGACACGAACCCATGGGCAGACAAGTCCACAGAATACCCAACCTCAAGAGAGTCAGAAGACGACAACTAAAGCAGCTCTGCACTAACACCTGCTACTGTCCAGAACCTGAGACATTCAAAGAAAGAACACCTCAGAAGCAAGTTACAAGTGGTGCAGAACACATGAAAGTAAGCAAACCTCCGCAAGACCGGAGGGAAACAGGAGCTGCAAGGATCAGTGAGGACAAGCTAGCAGCAAATAATCAACAGGAAAAGAAACCGCAGAAGTATCTAATCATCAGCAGAAAAGGAAACAACATAAGCGACTAAAAATCAGCAGAAAACACTCACCAAACTAAGGTGAGAACACAGGCGATGACAAAACTCGCCATAATAAAAAAAGAACCATCAACTTTCAAATTATTAATCATGTTACTCTTGTTCAGAATTATAGAGACCGATCAACTCATCAGAAAAAAGAGAAGCCGTGCGGGGATAATACCATCTCACATCGTCACGACCCTCAGAGCATCGCACCCAACATCGTGTACGACCTCCAACAGAATTTAATAATTTAAAAGAGCATCGCACCGGTGGCACCGCCAACATCGTGTATGACCTCCAACATAATTTTTATTATTTTCATAATCTTTCAATGAACAAAGGGAGTGAGGCCCAACAGATCATAACCTTCTAAATTGCAAGCAGAAATGGAAAACACAAAGGAGATATAATGCTAACAAAAATCCTTTTATTAACTGGCAAAAATGCCAAGTTATTGACAGAAATAATTAGAGGATATAAAGGGAATTATGGCACAGCTAGATCAAGGGAGCCAACTTGGAGCTGTTATATGACAAAGAGAAAAAAACAAGAGCAAGATCACCACTTGCCTTAGATTTTGCTGGAAAATCTTTCCGAATCGCTCCACGTTGTAGATCGGGTCAAGAGAAGGCGGGGGAAGTCAAGATCTACAAGAGATCGAGCTAAAAGAGGTTAGGGCACAAAAGACCTAACGAAAAAGTTTCACGAAACGGGAGGAAATTACCACGAGGACGAAGCTCTCGTCGAGAGCTTTCCGAATCTATGCTCGGCTCGCGATTTCGACTACCGGAGCTCCGTCGGCGGCGACCGAAAGATTCAAGAAAACGCCGCCCCCGTCGCTCATTTTTCTCTCTGGTTCGGACAGAATGAAGAAGAAGAAAGAGGCTGGGTTCGTTTTCTTTTTATGTAACATAACATAATTTAATAATAATAATAATACCATTATTATTATTAATAATAGAAGGAGAAATAATAATAATAATTTCCTTATTATTATTAATAAAAGAAGGGGCTAAAGTCGAACGAGTAAATTTGTCGAGCAGGACAGATTTGACGAACGGCGCTGCTTAAATTTGTCGAACCGCGCTGCTTAAATTTGTCGAACGGAGCAGAAGCTGGTTTGTCGAGCGGAGGCTGAAGCTGGTTTGTCGAGCGGGGCAGAAGCAGATTTGCCGAGCGGAGGTCGACGAATGCAGCGTGCATGCATATGCATATATATGTATATACAAATAAATGATTTTATATAGCACAGATCGACAAATGGGGAGATTTGTCGAGCAGAGGTCGTCGAATGCTGTATTGGAGGGGGTCGACGAATGCACTTGCATGAATGTATATATATAAATATATACGATTAATTATCATAATAATAATAATATTATTATTATGATTATCACTAAAAATTAAACGAACGCCGAATCCAACGAAAATTTCGCCTAAGGTGAACGGCGGCGCTACGAATCCAACGGTGAAGTCGGAATCAAAATCCGACGTGCCGCTCTCGAGATATAAATGACCGGAGTTTTCGGCAAACTTTAAATACATACAAAACTTCTAAAATGCGCCGAGACTCCAAAATGGATCGGATCGCGACGAAACTTGTCGGGCAAGTCTAAAATTAAATAATCTAATTTCCTAACGTAAAAATTTCCGATTCCGGGTCGTCTCAAAAAATTGGTCGATTTGACCCAAACGGACGCGAAAACGCACAAATGGCGACGCGCCGCTAACTCAACGTTAAAAGTAAGCCCCGACGTCATAAACACGCCATCACAGAATTAGATAATTACCGAAAAATCAGGGGCGTTACAAACTCCCTCTCCAATGCGTATAACTACGCTGAAACATCTCTTCCATATAGCCTTTTACTAATTCATCTGTAGACACCCCCTTTATATCAAACCATTGCTACAAAGGAACAACATATATTTAATTAGTAATTCCAACCAAATTGAAAAAAAAATGTCATATACAAATTTACTTACATCTAATCCAGCATATACAGGAAGTACACGTTCATTTTCAATTTCGCTCCAGGGGGTCAAGAAATCCAATCCTGGACTATGTCTAATAACAACGCCTATCACATTTGTTGGAACCTTAGTTTTGATTTGAGTTAGGATCCATCTGTAATATCTAAGTTTCTATCATAACACATTGTATAAATTAGATCAAACCCCTTTAAGTCAGAAGACTAAGAAAATAAATATAAATATAATGCGATCGAATCAGAGAAAATAATATAAGAGAAAGATAAAAATTACATAAGTTCTCTGCGTTCGACGAACGGCTATTTGCGTTCGACGAACGGCGCTCTGCGGTCGACGAAAGATGTTCATTCCGCGCTCAACAAAATCCAGCCGTCTCAGCGATCGACGATCCCGTCTCAGCGGTCGACGATCCCGTCTCAGCGGTTCAGGGGTTGACGAACAGACCTCGTCTCAGCGGTCGACGAACTCAAGTCTGCGTTTGACGAATCTTCAACAGAAGCTCAGAACGACGAATCAAATGATCAGATCGACGAACTTGAAGCTGAGCTCGACGAAAATATTATCAGAAATTATAATCCTTCTTTCTCAGCTCGACTAAAATTATATACATGTTATCAGATTTAATAAAGCAATATTTTATTTCTATTTTTATATTGCTACATATATTGCTGTCTTAGCATTATAGCCGTTGCAGCACTTAATATTATAGTCGTTGCAGAAAAGCTAAAAGACAGCAGTTTATCTTCTCGAGGAGTCAAGATAATTAAAAAGACTTTCTCTTTCCCTTTCCCAAAAAGAGGAATTCAAAATAAAGAGAGAAGCTCTTCAGATTATAAAAAGACAGAGAAAGAGAAAGAAAAAGATAGAGCACACAGAAGATACGACACAAGCAAAACAGAGAACAACATATTATTCTATCTTGTTTTGTTTTGCTAACTCTTCTCTGCAGATCATCTACATCCTGAGACTAAGGCTGAGCATATTATTCGAAACTCGAAAGTTGCTCGAAAATCGCTCGAATATTGAGCCGAATCGGAATCGGTTACAATTGATTCGACTCAATTTGAGTCGATTCAATTTGACTCGAATCTGATTTCGAGTCGATTTCGAGTCAGCCCTGAATCGCTCGAAATATGATTCGAATCAACTCGAATTGATAAAAAACATTATGTATTTATGAATATATTATTATTTTAAAATTATTAACACTAAATTTTAAACTCAAATACAAATATTGAAGGCTTTAAGTGTTTCATTTGCTAAATTTAAAAGTTTCCCAATTTAATTTCGAGCCAACTAGGAATAAAGAGAAAATTTGCTCAATTTCGAGCCAACTTGATTCGATTTCGAGCCAGCTCGATTCGATTTTGAGTCATCTAAATTCGATTTCGAGCCAACTCGATTCGATTTCGAGCCAGCTCGATTCGATTTCGAGCCGGCTCGGAATCGAGTCATTTCGAGCCGAGCCGGCTCGACTCGAAATCGATTTCGATTTCGAGTCGATTTCGAGCCGAGTCCGACTCGAAAATTTCGATTTCGAGCCGAGCCCAAATCGCTCGAACTCGACTCGATATCATCCCTACCTGAGACACCAATTAAGATCACTTGCTCAGGATCAAAACTGCAGAAGAAGAAAATAGTTATTACATTCAGACTCCACAAGCTGTCATCTAATCTCAATCAGACAGGGGGAGCTCTTCAACATCATCAAGATCCAAACTCAACAACCCATAAGGATCATCAAGAGTCTTCTCAGCAAAGCAAAGAGAAGAACACTTTAACTTTTTATTTTCTTTATTTCCTTCCCTCCTGTACAAAGGGTTATAACTCCCTTCAAAAGTTAACTCCTGGTGACAGGGCACCTTAGCAAAAACCTGTGATTTGGTTAGAGCACCTGATCAAAAGCTCACTTGGTGTATGGACACCTGATTAAAAACCCCTTGGTGGCAAGACACCTGATCAAAAAAATCTGTAGTGGATTCCTACCAGTGGGTAGAAGAGTAGATGTACCCAGGTTGATTGGGGAACTACTATATTTCTTGTGACTTCTGGTTTGCTTGGTTTATTTCTTATTTTCTTTTTGCTGTACTGTGATTACTGTGCCTTCTTAGTGTTTGTTGTTATTATACACTCAGCACTACATTTATATATATCATTATTTTGAAATAAACTTAAACAAAGAGCTTTTAATTTAAGAACTAAACCTCCTTTCAACATTTGCTAGGTGACTTGCAAAACGACGTGGTTTCTTGAAGCTTTCAGGGAACTCAATCTCAAGCAATTTCTTATCCTAAAAAATGTATGTTATCATATAGTGTGATAGTATGTAACTTTCAAGATAAATAAAACTTGCGTTTTCTTCAATAGCTTTCTTGATTGATTTTCCCGTGCTCGCCCCACGACCTCTTTTTCTACTAGAGCTTGCCACTACAAAATTAAACACACTTAATAAAAATATGGTTCTAGTAAATAATAAACATCGGAATGAAATATAATTAAGGAATGCTTACCAGTATTATCAGATATCTGTGGTGGACTTCCATCATCAAATTCCATGGACGCAACATCATCATGAAGATGATGTGATCTAAGAGACGATGGTTGTAGACTTGGTAGACTAGACGATGGTGTGGATGGTAGACTAGGCGATGGTGGTAGACTTGGTGTGGATGGTAAGTCTAGACGATGGTGGTAGACTAGACGATGGTGGTAGACTAGACGATTGTGGTAGACTTGGTGTGGATGGTAGTCTAGACGATGGTGGTAGACTAGACGATGGTGGTAGACTAGATGATGGTGGTAGACTAGACAATTCAACAACAACATCATTTGTTGGTTCATCATTAACCAACGATTTACTCCTTATTACAGGGCGACGTAGAATGACATTCTTCGGAGGCATGTTTCTGCAATGTAAATAAGATACAAATGTTAAATAAGATACAAATATTAAATATCATGTTAGAATAATATTCAATCAAATGTTATGAAAAGTAAGAATTGGAATAGAGTTTCATCACAATAGATAAGAAATAAACTTCACGTACCATGGTATCATCATTGTCATCACAATATTGCATAAGTGTTTCATCATCTTCATTTGTAGAGTCATCTTCATCAACGTTATCATTATTATGTTCCTTCTCTTCGCGGATTTTAGTTAGAACTTCCACATTTATAATATCAGGTTCGATATCTTCTCTTGCTAGAAATTGCAGGTTATGATCCTCAATAACATATATTAATTCATTGTTAGAAGACTCATGTTGTTGAAAAACCTCTCGAACCATAGACTCACCTATGTTATCATTCATTTCCTCTAATTCTAGGTCATCTTATTCCTTAATATCCCAAAGGTGTCTATGACATACAAGCTGTACAATTTTCCAATGCTCACCTAGTTTTTTGTCATCGACATAGAACACTTATTGCACTTGGTTTGGAAGAACGAACGGATCATCACTATACCAACGAGATCTTATATCAATGCTCACAAAATATTTATCTTTTTTGCATTGTCTTTTTCCCACCAGTGTTAAACCATTCACACCAAAATACTACTACTTTATATCCACGAAGATAGGTCATTTCAACCACTCTTGTCAATACTCCATAAAACTCAAGCATTTTATTTTGATGTTCCCCCTCAACAAGTAAACCACTATTTTGTGTGGTTTGACGATCATCTCGATCTTTTATATGAAATCGTACTCCATTAACAATACAACAAGAGTATAATTTTGTTAAGTATGATTGTGGACCATTTGCTAATGCCCACAACTCTTTAGAGATGCCTCTACACTGTTTGTGATGCAATCTATTTATCTATACATGATAAATAAAAAAGTTAATTGGTAAAGTGAAACTTTAAATTAATAATATAGGAGAATAATTTCGTTATTGGACCTTACATGAGCTTGAAACGAATAATGAAACTGTTCTTCGTAGTTTGGTCAATGTTCCTATCATTTGCCATTTTTAGCTCCTTCATGTGCATACTATAAAAGACAATAAGTAACTTAAATTTAGATATAAAATAAGAATAATGATAATGGCTTAGTATGAATCTACTAGCTCCTACATGTTTCGAACCTTTTAAAAGCATCCACTTCATTACAATTATTTAATATGAATTTATGAGATGCATCTAGATCTTTTTTTGAAAGTGCATGGCAACTGCGGATAGGTCCAAAGGGCCTCACTTTTAATGCAAACACAGACAATTCACACTCTTGTTGATCCTCTACTCCATCATCATTTCTTTTATCTTTGTTAAACCTTGTTTCTATTTCATTTAGATACATTGACATAAATGTCAAAGACTCTTTTACAATATATCCTTCCGCTATTGAACCCTCAGGACGAGCTTTATTACGTACATAGCCTTTAAGTGATTTTAGAAACCTGAAAAGACAAACTCAATAACAAGAACAACATATTTTTGGTTTATGTAATGTATGAAGATGATGTAAGAATGCCTAAATAAATTTACCTTTCAATAGGGTACATCCAACGTGAATGAACTTGGCCAGCAATCTTTGCCTCCTTTGGAAGGTGAATAGCCAAGTGAACCATTACATCGAAAAAAACTGGAGGAAATATTTTCTCCAATTTGCACAAAATAATTGGAATATTACTTTCCAATTTCTCGATATGCTCTACCTTTAGTGTTTTCGAGCATAAAATTTTAAAGAAATCCCCTAGCTCGTATAGTGCCTCAATGACATCTGGGCATAGAAACCCACGAACACCAATAGGAATTAATCGTTGTAATAGAATATGACAATCATGAGATTTAAGTCCATAAATCTTTCCATCTTTTACGCATCTCGAAATATTAGAAGCGTAGCCATCCAGAAACTTGACATTTTTTAAAAAATTGCAAAAAAATTTTTTTATCTGAAGATAAATTGTAGCATGCTTGAGGTTTTATTATAGTACTTCCACTTCTAATCAAGTGCAACTCCTTCCTAATGTTAAGATCTCGCAAATCTTCTCGTGCTTTTTCTGTATCTTTATTTTTTTTCTGTCAATGTTCATTAACGTGCCCAACACATTATCACAAATATTTTTTTCAACATGCATTACATCAATGTTGTGTCGTATCAAAAGATTATGCCAGTATGGTAGTTCAAAGAAGATGCTTTTCTTGACCCAATTTCCTTCTTCAATGTTGCGTTTCCTCTTTCGTTTGTTTGGGTGTTTTCCAAATTTATCAAAATTATGTTCGAGTGTGCTCAAATTTGAAAGTAATTGTGCTCCACTCCACTCTGAAGGTTTTGAACGCATTTCTGACTTTCCATCGAACAATTTACTCTTTCGATATGGATGATCATTATGTAGATAATGACGATGTCCCATATAGCATCTTACTTCGAATCCTTTTAGAATCTGTATCATATAAATAAGATGGGTGTAAGACCCCCATCCCAAATCGGCGGTCCGACCGGGGGATCTTATCGCACACCACCCTTTTAGCACGACGCCGAAGCGATCCCGAAGGGTGGAGGTACTAGCTTCTCCAACCCCACTTCCTTGAACACTCCGTTGTCACGCCTAGGGGTGGTGTTAAGCGAAAGTCACTACACATCAACAGAGTAGGGAAACAATATTCTAGCGGAAGACATCATCAAAGAGTGCACTTTATAGAACTTAGCGGAAGACATCATCAAAGAGTGCTCTTTATAGCACTTAGCGGAAGACGTAGTATTGTAGCGGAAGATTAACTATCACAGAAACCTTAAACTCAAGACCTGTATGAATAATTTCCATACCTCCGCCGCATTAAATCCTGTCCATCAATGATTCATAGCCAATATATAGATGTCGTGAGGTGGGGCACAACAAAAGGGATGCGGCTTAACAACATATACCTGACGTAGCCTGCTCCGTGGCTTCCTCCACACTTGGGTGTTGTCTCTTATTCACACCTGTCACCTGTGCTAAAGACAAGTTATTAGAACCACGAACAGAATCCAACCCCTACTAACAAACATACATAATATAACATTTATAAGGGAGGGGATATCTGGACTCTTATTGGGCCGAGACAGTCTTCCCACGACCACCGCCTACGTACTCCGTATCATCCTGCATACGGTCTCAGACCAACATAGTTCTATTAGTTTTGCAAAGGGGTTGCCCTCCCAGACCGTCCGTCGTGCGGGTTGCCTTAGAGTAAAACCCATCGGCCATCCGACATCCTCCCAAGGCACATTTTCCGAAGGCACATTTAATTCCCGTAGGAATATTTCTCGAAGGCACAATATATTCCCGTAGGAATATTTCTGGAAGGCACAATATATTCCCGAAGGAATATTTCTCGAAGGCACGATATATTCCCGTAGGAATATTTCTCGAAGGCATAATATATTCCCGTAGGAATATTTCAGGAAGGCACAATATATTCCCGAAGGAATATTTCTCGAAGGCATAATATATTCCCGTAGGAATATTTCTCGAAGGCACAATATATTTCCGTAGACATATTTCTGGAAGGCACAATATATACCCGAAGGAACATATGTCGAAGGCACAATATAATTCCCGTAGGAATAATTTCTCAAAGGCATAATATATTCCCGTAGGAATATTTCTCGGAGGCACAATATATTCCCGTAGGCATATTTCTGGAAGGCACAATATATACCCGAAGGAACATATGTCGGAGGCACAATATAATTCCCGTAGGAATAATTCCTCAAGGCAACCTTTCATTCCCGTAGGAATTAGTTTCTTGAAGGTAACATTTCGTTCCCGTAGGAATTACTTTCTCCAAGGCAACATTTCATTCCCGTAGGAATTGTTTCTCGAAGGCACCATATTATTCCCGTAGGAATAATTTCTCAAGGCAACCTTTCATTCCCGTAGGAATTATTTCTCGAAGGCACAATATATTCCCGTAGGAATAATTATTACTGTCAATACAAGAATAAACTTCAAAACATTGATTCGACCAAGCTGCTCTACAAGCGGCGGCCAGTACGACACTATTTAGAGTTGGCTCTGAAGGTATGCCACGTCTTCACGTCAACTCTAAATTTATAGGCAATAAAGAAGGAAAAGCCAAAACATCGATCTGTCCGCTTTGCTCTACAAGCGGCGGCCAGTTCGACACTCTTTAGGGTTGACTCCGAAGGTATGCCACGTCTTCGCGTCAACTCTAAATTATTGGCAATAAAGACAGAAAAGCAAAAACATCGATCTGTCCGCTCTGCTCTACAAGCGGCGGCCAGCTCGGCACTATTTATGGTTGACTCCGAAGGTATGCCACGTCTTCGCGTCAACTCTAAATTATAGGCAATAAAGACGGAAAAGCCAAAACATCGATCTGTCCGCTCTGCTCTACAAGCGGCGGCCAGTTCGGCACTATTTAGGGTTGACTCCTAAGGTATGCCACATCTTCGTGTCAACTCTAAATTATAGGCAATAAAGAAGGAAAAGCCAAAACATCAATCTGTCCGCTCTGCTCTACAAGCGGCGGCCAGTTCGACACTATTTAGAGTTGACTCTGAAGGTATGCCAGCGTCTTCACGTCAACTCTAAATTTATAGGCAATAAAGAAAGAAAATCCAAAGCATCGATCTGTTCGCTCTGCTCTACAAGCGGCGGCCAGTTCGACACTATTTAGAGTTGACTCTGAAGGTATGCCGCGTCTTCACGTCAACTCTAAATTTATAGGCAATAAAGAAGGAAAAGCCAAAACATCTATCTCTCTGCTCTCTCTACAAGCGGCGGCCAGTTCGACACTATTTAGAGTTGACTCTGAAGGTATGTCACGTCTTCACGTCAACTCTAAATTATTGGCAAAACTGAAATGCAGTACAGTAACTGAAATACTGAAATAAAGTGCAGTAACTGAACTGGACCAGTACGAGACTGCAGTAAAACTGAAAAGAAACTAAACAGAAGGTACTGAAATTGAAAGGAGCGGGACCAGTAAGAGACTAGAGTAAAAGAAAGTACTAACTGAAAGCAGTAAATGCAGGACCAGTGCGGGACTGGAGTAATTGAAAGTACTAACTGAAAGCAGTAAATACAGGACCAGTACGAGACTGGAGGAAATAAACAAATAAACAGGTTAGTAGTCCAATCACTCCATAATCAGGAGGCTTCAGTTCCATCTCCGTTCTTAGGAGGAAAGTTCTGTTCTATTTCCGTTCATAGGAGCTTCATCCAAATTCGGCCTTTTGTTATTGTCCGACCTTGGGTTTTTATTGCAACCTTTAAGCATGGCTTAAGCGGACTGAGGAATGATATTATGAGTTTCTTAAAACCTCAAAAGAGGCGATTCCCAATGTCCGAGCATTATTCTAGTCGTAGCTCGTTGAGTTATTATTCCATTTTAAGATTATTAGAATAGCAGCCCACATCTGAATATCATCCCACTTTTATCCTAGGCTGATGACATCTTTAAAGAGTTATCATAAAATTTGCAAGGCTTTTTGAGGTATAAGTGGTCTTTGCTAATTTATTTAGGCTCTTATAACCGCCAAATAAATTCTCAAATATAGCAAGAGTACTTTAAAAATTAACCAAACTTTTTCAGATGGTGTGATCCAACCTCCAAAGCCTCCCATAATTTTTGGAGGGATTTTGGTAGAGTGGCTATTTCATAAATAATTAAAAACAGAGGTTTTATCACTCTAAAAATAGTCAATCTCTTCCAAAAATGCTTAAATAATTATAGTGGGTGTAAATCAGTGTTAGGAAGCTTCTCAAATTTTTCCAGAATTTTCCATTAGTGTTAAGGCCCTCTGATAATTCATAAACCCAAAATATCATAGTATTTTATTTATTAAAAATACTAAACTGTGACATAAAAATCTGAATTTTTTACTGGGGATACTCCTCACTGTTATGCACAACTTTTATGTTCCCCACTTTTCCATTAGGGCCCTATATAACCCTCCAGAAAATCAGACGTTGAATAATATATAAATTATAAAATTTTATAAAAAGTTAAACAGCCTCGTCCGCCGCCGGCCGGTCGCCGTTCGCCGTTCGGCCATGTCTTACGGGCCTCCTCCGCCGCCGGCCGGCCGCCGGCCAGCCATGTCTCTCTCCGCAGCCGACTCCTACGGGGCGGGCACTCCCTCCAGCGGTGGTCCGGTGGCCTGCCGCCGCCGGCCACCGCCGGAACTGTTTATCTTCCCGATTCAGATGGAGGAGAGGAGGGAGGCGGCGGCGGCGCTCCGGCCGCCGGAGTTCGCATGCAATGCGTCCGAAATGTGGGGAGAAAGGAGAGGAGAAGGATCCACGTAGTTTGGAGGTCTCCGGGAGCTCTCAGCGAGATCCGCCATGGAAGTTGGTGGAGGTGGTGGAGGCTCGGCTCGCATTTTCCGGCGAGGTGGGGCTCCGACAGGGGGTGGCTTGGGCTCAACTGAGCTGGGGGAGAGGAGTGTCTTGCTCTGGAGGGAGGGGGGGGGGGGGCTGGTCCTTTTATAGGGGTTGTAGGAGCCTCCCCTCTTCTTCTCCTCGATGTGGGACTAATCCCCCATGGAGGAGGAGGGATGAGTTCCTCCCAGCTTCCAGGACAGGTGGCAGCCCCTAAATGGTGGGTTGTACAACCTATGAGCCTAGCTAGGCTATTAGCCATGTGAGGAAAAACAAAGAGAGAAAGAGAGGGAGAGAGGGAGAGGGAGAGAGAGAGTGTGGCTTGGAGCACTCTTGGGTCTTGATTTTGTGGACATCCAATCAGTGGATGGCATAAGGATTGTGGACTCTTAGCCATTGGATGAAGATGAGTGACTTGGGTTAAGAGGAGCTTGGGTGGGGGTTTTTAAAAAGAAACACCAAACTCACCTATTATGGAGAGGGTTGACCAAGTCAACCCTAAGTGCCCCCCCTATGTGCGTCAAAGTTAACATGAGTCCGCGTCGTTGAGTATCGAGTCAACGTTTGATGTGACGGGGTCGAAATCAAGTGTTTACGTATCTCGAGATTCTTATAATTTTACGAACGTTTATTTTTATTTACTTGACTAAACGACGTCGGAACTGAGCGAAACGAATTCTGTTGTACTCGTATTGACCATACGAGTCTAACACTGACAGAATTCAATTCAGAGCTCATTTGCTCATTAATCTAAAATGGCATTGTTGTGTCGCTCGACGTTACTCAAAATAGTCATCGTTTTCTCGGAACGACCTCAGATTGCAACAAAACGAGCTCCGTTACACTCGTATTGACCATACGAGTCTAATGGAACTGACAGAAGTCGATTCGGAGCACGTATACGCCATATTCTAAAATTGCGTTGTCGTAACACGCTACGATACTCAAAATAGTCATATTCTACATATGACTTCGGATCGAAACGAAACAAGTTCCGTTGCACTTGTATCACTTATACGAGTCTAACGCAACTAACTGAAGTCGATTCGGAGCACGTATGCTCCATTGTCTAAAATTGCGTTGTCGTAACACGCTACGATACTCAAAATAGTCATATTCTACATATGACCTCGGATCGAAATGAAACGAGTTCCGTTGCACTCATATCACATATACGTGTCTAACGCAACTGACGGAAGTTGATTCGGAGCACGTATGCTCCATATTCTAAAATTGCGCCATCGTGACGCGCTCATTACTCAAAACGGTCACTTTCACCAAATGATCTCAGATTGGAATGAAACGAATTCTGTTGCACTCGTATCGACCATACGAGTCTAACGCAACTGATGGAAGTCGATTCGGAGCATGTATGCTCACTGTACTATTTCGGTGTTCTGGCGAAGCACAATGCTACCCAAAACATTCATTTCTCTAAATGACCACCATTAAGTGGCGAAGGTCAGGTCGTGGTTTTCCTCTGACCCGGCCTAAGCTTCTCTAATGGTTTAATTGAACCGGCTAGACCCTATTTTAAAGTTGGGATGTTACAATCCAATAAAACAAAGAAAATTTTCGTCCCCGAAAATACGAGTGGGTCATGGGGATTCAAAACGGGACCTACTGTAGACCACTATAGGTGTCGAGCGATCCCAAAACTTAAGGGTCTAAAGATTTGGCCCTATCTAATGAGCTGTATCGATTGCTTCTGTTGTGCAATATAATAAGTAATTTAAGTGGAACAAGGGTAGCTTTACTGTAGCTATGTCTATTTTGCCGTAATTCTGATATCCATTGTTCGAGGGAACATTTCGTGCGACAAATTGTTCGCTAAATGAATTACCAGCTTAGATAATTATTTTGAGCAAGTAGTTCAAGCATAACCGAATCCTACCAATGTGTGTACGCAACATTTTATCAGTGGTATCCTGAAGATAAGCAGTATAAACCTATTATCATATGATCAACTCCCATACGGACGTTATAGGTTAGTGGGACAAATAAAAGTTACAACTTATATAAGCCTTTGTAAAATCCATCAACATATAACCGACTCTCATACGAAGGTTATGTGTTAATGGTACAGATAACAAGAAGTGCAAGTAAGCAGTGAAAAATCCATGAACATATAACCAACAACCATACGAAGGTTATATGTTAGTGGAACAGATAACAAGAAATGCAAGTAAGCAGTGTAAATCCATGAACATATAACCAACTCCCATACGAAGGTTATATGTTAATGGAACAGTTAAACAGAAATGTAAGTATGCAGGGTAAATCCATGAACATATAACCAACTCTCATACGAAGGTTATATGTTGATGGTACATGTAAATATGTATGTTATGATGCAAATGATGCGTATGCAAGCCACGCACGATGAGTAATCATGACCCATCACAACTCCCTATGTTGATACAGTCTGACCGCTTTTTGTCCAGCAGGGTAGCGAACCCTGCGGGCCTCACCGTTGTGGCCGTCGGTGACAGTTGCCGGTCCTGCCACTTTTGGGTTTGGATGTACCGAACTACCAAGGCCCTAACGTACAACCCCGTGTACTCTCGGTCGTAGGAGATGTCTGATGAGTCCCATTTATATATACATTTATGGACTCATCTGGGCCGTATTTCTAGTCTATGCACCACATTTTAGGCACGTTTTCATTCATTTGTACTATTCCATGCTAGGTGCACTTTTAAGCCCATTATGGTGTGCAATTGCGCTCCTTGTTGTTGGGGGTAAGCACATGGTGCTCCCCTTCCCTTCTTCTATATTTTTCTGATGCTGGACGTGTATTCCCAGCCATTGTATCTTGTATGCAGGTGACCGGATCGTCCCATTTTCAACAGAAGTAATGTCTGTGCATATCACACGGTCGTGCGTTTCCTTGACGCACAGTCGGTTGCGGTCGTGCGTTTGTGTCTGGGCGGAAAATGGAGTGTCGGAGTTTACTCGTGCGTTTTGACGCACGGGCGGATTCGCCCGTGCGTGAGTAAAATGCACGGTCGACCTGTGTCTTTGTGATTTCAGAGCTTCTTACCCGTGCGTTTGAACGCACGGGCGGTATTGGTCGTGCGTGAGCAATTCGCACGGGCGGCGCAGCGTCTTCCCCAAGTCAAGTTTTATCATTTAATAACGCACGGTCTGCGCATGGTCATGCGTTCGACCGTGCGTGACCATTTTCTGACAAAATTTCTATTTAAGCCGCAGGTCTTGCCCTATTCGGATCGATCGTTTTTCCCGCTCCCAGAGCTCCAGTTCCGCGCCCTTTTCGCCGTCCATCGCCGCCCACCTTCCGGAGGTGCTCCGGGCTTGTTCTTCACGCCAATCTTGAGCCGGAGTATCCTCTAGGCCTCCTCCTTCATCCTAGAGCTTCAAGGGAGATCTAGCCGCCATTACCATCAAGCAAGGGGAAGTTTGCAACCTTTACCGGATCGTGAGACGAAGAAGACGGGTTCATTGGAGAGTCGTGACAGCTCTCTCTACCCCGGATGTAGTTGCAAACCGAGCTTGGACGCGGATTGACAACCCAGTGATTCCAACCGTGAATCTACAACGAGCCTTCAGATTCGGTCGATTTCTTGCCTTGTTCTTCTCTTATTGATGTGTATGTAGTTAGATCTAAATATTATGATGAAGTGGTACATAAACTTGTTGTATTTCTATATATTTCATGTCTATGTGAAATGCTTTATTGTTTGAGTTGCTTGAGGTGCGCCCCATTCCATCCTCCATCCCGCCGTCACGTTCGCGTGGCGCACTAGCAATTGCTAGTGGCGTGCTTGTTGAAGAGGTGCTTGCGACCCTCATTACGTTTGCCTACTCATCCATCCGCCCTTGCGACGCAGTGCGCTCAAGGCCTGCCTAGTCTCCATCCCGCCAGGCGAAGCATTGCATAGCCGCATTGCATAGGAGTAGTTTAGTTATTTTCTTTTATTTCCACAACCAAAATCCCCTGTTTCCGCAATCCATCCGACCTAAAGGACTTCAATCTCAAGTCCTTCCTCGATAGATAACTCCACCTTACTGTGTTCCTTTGAGATCGATACTTGGGGATTCATTCCCATTTTATATTACTTGAACGATCGGTACACTGCCGTTTCGTGTCGCAATCTTGCTACTGCCTATAGCGGTGTGCGAGATTTGCACATCAAGTTTTTGGCGCCGTTGCCGGGGAACACAGTCGTGTGAGTTTTCTGGAGAGGGAGAATCTAAGATTTAAGCCCTTTCCATTTGTGTATTGCATCCTTTCTTTATTTTATTTCTTGTTATTCATTTTTCCTGTTTTTTATTAGGTTGCTTAGTAAATTATTGTTGGGTGTAGCATTTTGCACAATAGTATTTTTATTTTGAATCATTTTATCTTCACACTATGTGGGCTTCATTCAATATTCGTTGTCGTTGGTGTGGAGATATTTCTCATGCTAGTGATAGAAGCCCAAAGGGAGATAGTAGCCCTAGCACTCCCAACCCAGCATATGGAGCACCGACTTCGTCTGGCACTCCATATGGTGCACGGAAGTCTTATGGCTATTCTGCCACGCCTTTACCTTCATACCTCTTTTCGGCTTCAGCACCCGCTGTGCCAAAGAAGCCCGCAAGGCAGTGCTTGTTTTGTCAAAGCACGGATCATGCCTTGAAGGATTGTGCTGCATTCCTTCGCCAATTGGACGAGGACGACGAGTCAGATATATGGATCGTCCTGACTCCTACTTCTGGCAGCACACTTTCAACATCCGGTTTTGTGTCCATTTCACCTTCAAGTTTTGAAGGGTATGATGTGGACACAGTCACCAGATGTGTGGCTGATCCAGGCTCTGACATGACTGAGCCTATCTCCCCTGTACATATTTCACCATGCATAGATTCGATTCTTTGTGAGGAATCGGTGCTTGATTCTTTTTCAAGCCCTATCCCTTCCCCTATTGTGCATTCTATTACATTTATCTCTGATAACATTATTGAAGATGCGTCGCAAGAGGAGGCTGGCGATCTTTGTGTTGTGCCTATTCCAATGGAGGAGTACAACCTTCTAGGTGAAGAGGATTTTTCCTCAACACCGGTGGAGGAAGTGCAAATCCTGGAGAAGGCCACCATTGATCCCACCGAACCGTGCGGCATTGTCAACAATGCCGACATTACTTTACTTCCCCAATCTGATGGGAGTGAGACCGGGACCACTCCCCCGCTTGATTTTTATTTAAGTCATTCTTCTTGTTTGTTTCTTGATCCCCCTTCTTCATCTGAGCCTGTGCAGGTTGAGTCTTCACAGGTACCCCAGGAGGACTTGGAGCATGATGCTCAGTCAATGATGAGTGTATCCTCATATGTGAGGAGGTTGACCCCTCCTCCATAGAGGAAGCCTCATTCATTGCCTTCTCCTCCTGCCGCCACCCTGAAGATGACACCTTGCTAGGCAAGGATTTAGTTTGTGGTGAGATGAGTGAGGACCAGCTCTCCTCCTCTTCTTACTTCCTATTCCCGCTACCTGTATTCAGCAGGTATTTTTATTTAGGTAGGGGAGTAACTGCTCTATCTCCGTATCGGTACCCGCTACCGACACGCATATTAGAACAGTTACCTGTAATTTCTTTTTTCATAGACCCATTAGCTAGAACTGCTTTAAAGTTGAATAAGTCGTGCTCGGATGACAATAACCCCAGTATTTATCTTACTTTTCCTGCAATTTTGTTTCATCTAGTTTAGTTTAGTTAGCTGTAGTTTATTTTAGTTTGTCTTTTTCTTTTATTTTTGCGGAGCTGACCCCTGCAGGTATTCTTCTGGATGGCGGATACTGCAGCTTTGTCTTGGTTTACACGCCAATCTTCTGGTATGCTCACTTGCTGAGCATTGGGTACTTTCTTCCCCTAGCCCTCATTTAAATTTCATGTTGATATTCTATGCTGGTTTGTTTAGTTTAAGTCTGGGGGAGAGATATTTGTTACCCACTGCACATGCACAGATCATTTGCATACTAGAAATACATTTTAGTTCAGTTTTATAATTATTGTTTCATATGCACCGCACACCACTACACCCACTTGAGCGTGCACCTAGTTGTTGATACGTCTTGAGTTGAACTCGTTTCTTTTTGTGTGATGTGGAAAATCATTGTGCTGGCGTAGGATTGTGAGTCGGAGTAAAATGTCGACTTCTATAGTGCTCCTAGTCGAGTGCTCATGTCTCGCATAGAAATTCGTATAGATACAATTTCTTTTTATGTTTTTAGATTATATTTTTCTATTAGTGTAGTTATTGTTTACTTTACTCAAAAATTGGTGAATCCGGTGTGAATCAAACGGTGGCATAGGAATTTGTGTAGACGTTCGTTAGCCTCGTATTGCCCGAGTCGGGAGAAAGGATTATCTTTCTCGGTGGCTAAGAACTTGCCCCAAGTGACTCTTGAAGCATGGGTATATGGTTAGTCAATCGCGTGAATGTGATATAGGCCATCATTTTGGCCCGGTTGAGCCTTTGTGCCCATTCCTATCGCTCTATCTCGTTAGCCCAATTGTGCCTACCCGTTCTTTGATTCAGCCCCACTTTTTTCTCACCAAAGCCTAAAAGCCAATCCTAGTCGCACACCCAAATGCAAGCATTTTGTTTAAATTTTAAATTGGTGGTGTTGATTGTGGAAATACAATGTGAAAATGTGGATGTGCATCTTTGAAAATTTGCTGAAATTGCTAAAGAAAGAAAAAGAAAATAAGAAAAAGATTTGAAAAGAAAAAGAAGAATGAAAGAGTTTAATTGAAAAATCTGTTTGAGATTTGTATTTGGGAGTAGGCGGTGCACACACCCATGTGTCCAAATCTAAGTCTGGGGGTGTGTTGCATCCGTGTGTTTTGTGGCTACTTGGATAATGTTTTGCATTTGCTCATTTGGGTTTTTGTGTTCTAAGACTTCATGTTTATATTTGTTTACCTCACCGTAACCCAAGCCCCATTTAAAACTTAAAGTCCTATTGATTCACGCATTTGAATCAAACCTGTGCCGTGGAGAGAGTGCGAACGGGCAAGCTTATGGTCACCGACATTGATGGATTTCAATGGAGTTTGTCCCGAGCCCGGATCTTTGGCAATGCTCGCCTCAGTGTTCAGTTTACTTTCTTCCTATGTACGACCTTATGATTCACTGTGATTCACTTTTTGAGAAAATGTAATATATAAATACGCCCCTAGAAAATGATAAACTAATATGTATAATTAGAAATTTTATCTACTGTATTTCTACGCGCATGAGCATGCGACTTCGCATGGTACTCCGCTTTACAATTTCTATGCCAGCTTATATTTTTCTTATCCGCTTGAGGGATTTGTTTGCTCGGGATGCGCAAACAGGTAAGTCTGGGGGTGTGATGAGTCCCATTTATATATACATTTATGGACTCATCTGGGCCGTATTTCTAGTCTATGCACCACATTTTAGGCACGTTTTCATTCATTTGTACTATTCCATGCTAGGTGCACTTTTAAGCCCATTCTGGTGTGCAATTGCGCTCCTTGTTGTTGGGGGTAAGCACATGGTGCTCCCCTTCCCTTCTTCTATGTTTTTCTGATGCTGGACGTGTATTCCCAGCCATTGTATCTTGTATGCAGGTGACCGGATCGTCCCATTTTCCCCAGAAGTAATGTCTGTGCATATCACACGGTCGTGCATTTCCTTGACGCACGGTCGGTTGCGGTCGTGCGTTTGTGTCTGGGCGGAAAATGGAGCGTCGGAGTTTACTCGTGCGTTTTGACGCACGGGTGGATTCGCCCGTGCGTGAGTAAAACGCACGGTCGACCTGTGTCTTTGTGATTTCAGAGCTTCGGAGTTTACCCGTGCGTTTGAATGCACGGGCGGTATTGGTCGTGCGTGAGCAATTCGCACGGGCGGCGCAACGTCTTCCCCAAGTCAAGTTTTATCATTTAATAACGCACGGTCTGCGCACGGTCTGCGCACGGTCGTGCGTTCGACCGTGCGTGACCATTTTCTGACAGAATTTCTATTTAAGCCGCAGGTCTTGCCCTATTCGGATCGATCGTTTTTCCCGCTCCCAGAGCTCCAGTTCCGCGCCCTTTTCGCCGTCCATCGCCGCCCACCTTCCGGACGTGCTCCGGGCTTGTTCTTCACGCCAATCTTGAGCCGGAGTATCCTCTAGGCCTCCTCCTTCATCCTAGAGCTTCAAGGGAGATCTAGCCGCCATTACCATCAAGCAAGGGGAAGTTTGCAACCTTTACCGGATCGTGAGTCGAAGAAGATGGGTTCATTGGAGAGTCGTGACAGCTCTCTCTACCCCAGACGTAGTTGCAGACCGAGCTTGGATGCGGATTAACAACCCAACGATTCCAACCGTGAATCTACAACGAGCCTTCGGATTCGGTCGATTTCTTGCCTTGTTCTTCTCTTATTGATGTGTATGTAGTTAGATCTAAATATTATGATGAAGTGGTACATAAACTTATTGTATTTCTATATATTTCATGTCTATGTGAAATGCTTTATTGTTTGAGTTGCTTGAGGTGCGTCCCATTCCATCCTCCATCCCGCTGTCACGTTCGTGTGCCGCACTAGCAATTGCTAGTGGCGTGCTTGTTGAAGAGGTGTTTGCGACCCTCATTACATTTGCCTACTCGTCCATCCGCCCTTGCGACGCAGTGCGCTCAAGGCCTGCCTAGTCTCCATCCCGCCAGTCGAAGCATTGCATAGCGGCATTGCATAGGAGTAGTTTAGTTATTTTCTTTTATTTCCACAACCAAAATCCCTCGTTTCCGCAATCCATCCGACCTAAAGGACTTCAATCTCAAGTCCTTCCTCGATAGATAGCTCCACCTTACTGTGTTCCTTTGAGATCGATACTTGGGGATTTATTCCCATTTTATATTACTTGAACGATCGGTACACTGCCGTTTCGTGCCGCAATCTTGCTACCGCCTATAGCGGTGTGCTGAGATTCGCGCATCAAGTTTTTGGCGCCGTTGCCGGGGATAATTGAATTTGGCCAACCAACGGAGGGACCCAGCGGGGCATATAAGATACAACTGAGCTCCCGGGGTGCACATCTCCCTGTCGCCTAGAGTCATCAACCCTCCCGCACCGGTACGTACGGTCTACGGGCATGACCGACCCACCACTTTTCCACCGCAAGTTATTTACAGTAAAAGCAATGAATAAAACAGGCAACCAGCATATTCGGGTCCGCAGTGACTTACCCTTTTTAACGAGGCTTTCCGGCTGGCCGAGTATGCAATATCGCAAGTCCCATGAATGCTAACAATGTACTTCTGGGATGGGGTGCATACAAGCTTTTCTAAAATTGCCACCATTTTACTCCAATCCAGCACATTGCCTTAGTAATTATTTCCTGAAATATATACGTTATTGAAAAGACTAACATTTCATCATAGCTCTTCTACGATTGCACAACTTTATTTTAAAAAGATCATCAAATTGATAAATGTTATATCAAGTCAAAGCATATTTCATATTTGCAATCGTCAGAGCAATTCTCCTTATACACAAAATTTCATTTGATTAGTTTACCTCAAATGAAATTTTGAAAAAACGAGAATTTTAATCCCAATAAAACAAAGAGGCTTAAACTCGGGATTGAAATTAGTAATAGAATCCTTACATTGCACACAAAATTCCTTTTGATTAGTTTACCTCGAATGGAATTTTGAAAATGAAAAATTTAACCCCAATAAAACAAAGAGGCTTAAGCCTGGGGTTCAAAATTTGCAGTGGACGTTTGTAGGGTTTAACAGAAGTGTTTTATGGGGACAATGTAAATCATCGTTTGAGATCAGATGTGGTAAATGACATTTAAGTGTCGATCCACAAATATATGCCAAGTTTGTTGTCAGATTTTAACTTTAAGGTCCACCACCGCTTCCGCTGCAGTGGTTCGTCCCGAACCACGCAATAACGACCGGTGGAGAAAGCATTGTTTCTGTGATCACTTTTGGTTGAAAAGATCGTTTGCGCTCTGATCCATTTGTAAGACCCCCCTTCACAAATCGGTGGTTCGACCGGGGGATCTTATCGCACACCACCCTTTTAGCACGACGCCGAAGCGATCCCGAAGGGTGGAGGTACTAGCTTCTCCAACTCCCCTTCCTTGAACACTCCGTTGTCACGCCTAGGGGTGGTGTTAAGCGAAAGTCACTACACATCAACAGAGTAGGGAAACAGTATTCTAGCGGAAGACATCAACAAAGAGTGCACTTTATAACACTTAGCGGAAGACATCATCAAAGAGTGCTCTTTATAGCACTTAGCGGAAGACGTAGTATTATAACAGAAGATTAACTATCACAGTAACCTTAAACTCAAGACCTGTATGAATAATTTCCATACCTCCGCCGCATTAAATCCTGTCCATCAAGGATTCATTGCCAATATATAGATGCCATGAGGTGGGGCACAACAAAAGGGATGCGGCTTAACAACTTGTACCTGACGTAGCCTGCTCCGTGGTTTCCTCCACACTTGGGTGTTGTCTCTTATCCGCACCTGTCACCTGTGCTAAAGACAAGTTATTAGAACCACGAACAGAATCCAACCCCTACTAACAAACAAACATAATATAACATTTATAAGGGAGGGGATATCTGGACTCTTATTGGGCCGAGGCAGTCTTCCCACGACCAGCGCCAACGTACTCCGTATCCTCCTGCATAAGGTCTCAAACCCGCATAGTTCTATTAGTTTCGTGCGGGTTGCCCTCCCAGACCGTTCGTCGTGCGGGTTGCCTTAGAGTAAAACCCATCGGCGATCCGACATCCTCCCAAGGCACATTTTCTGAAGGCACATTTAATTCCCATAGAAATATTTCTCGAAGGCACAATATATTCCCGTAGGAATATTTCTGGAAGGCACAATATATTCCCGAAGGAATATTTTTCGAAGGCACGATATATTCCCGTAGGAATATTTCTCGAAGGCACAATATATTCCCGTAGGAATATTTCTAGAAGGCACAATATATTCCCGAAGGAATATTTCTCGGAGGCATAATATATTCCCGTAGGAATATTTCTCGAAGGCACAATATATTCCCGTAGGCATATTTCTGGAAGGCACAATATATACCCGAAAGAACATATGTCGGAGGCACAATATAATTCCATAGGAATAATTTTTCAAAGGCATAATATATTCCCGTAGGAATAATTTTTCAAAGGCATAATATATTCCCGTAGGAATATTTCTCGAAGGCACAATATATTCCCGTAGGCATATTTCTGGAAGGCACAGTATATACCCGAAGGAACATATGTCGGAGGAATAATATAATTCCCATAGGAATAATTTCTCAAGGCAACCTTTCATTCCCGTAGGAATTAGTTTCTCGAAGGTAACATTTCATTCCCGTTGGAATTACTTTCTCCAAGGCAACATTTCATTCTCGTAGGAACTGTTTCTCGAAGGCACCCTATATTTCCTGTAGGAATAATTTCTCAAGGCAACCTTTCATTCCCGTAGGAATTGTTTCTCGAAGGCACGATATATTCCCGTAGGAATAATTATTACCGTCAATACAAGAATAAACTTCAAAACATTGATTCGACCGCGCTGCTTTACAAGCGGCGGCCAATACTACACTATTTAGAGTTGACTCTGAAGGTATGCCACGTCTTCACGTCAACTCTAAATTTATAGGCAATAAAGAAGGAAAAGCCAAAACATCGATCTGTCCGCTTTGCTCTACAAGCGGCGGCCAGTTCGACACTATTTAGAGTTGACTCCGAAGGTATGCCACGTCTTCGCGTCAACTCTAAATTATAGGCAATAAAGACGGAAAAGCCAAAACATCGATCTGTCCGCTCTGCTCTATAAGCGGAGGCCAGTTCGGCACTATTTAGGGTTGACTCCGAAGGTATGCCACGTTGATGCGCAGATCTTAGCACACCGCTATAGGCGGTAGCAAGACTACGACACGAAACGACAGTGTACCGATCGTTCAAGTAATATAAAATGTGGGAGTGAATACCCAAGTATCGATCTCGAAGGAACACAGTAAGGTGGAGTTTACTATTGAGGAAGGACTTGAGATTGAAGTCCTTTATGTCGGATGGATGCGAAAGGGGGTGATTTGGTTTGTGGAAAATAAAGTAAAAGAGCTACAACTACTCCTATGCAATGTCGCTATGCAATGCATCGCTAGGCGGGATGGAGACTACGTAGGCCTTGAGTGCGCTACTTCGAAAGGGAGGATGGACGAGTAGGCAAACAAAATGAGGGTCGCAAGCACCTCTTCGACAAGCATGCCACTAGCAATTGCTAGTGCGATACGCGAACATGACGGCGGAATGAAAAATGGATGGCGGCGCACCTCATACACACATATAAACAAAAGATAATTTCATACAAATGAAATAAGCATTACATAACATGGTTGATAGTGTACATCATCAAAATACAAGAGATCTACTAACTACAACTACTAATACAAAGTTAGAGAGAGCAAGAAATCGACCGAATCCGAAGTCTTGTTGAAGATTCACGGTTGGAATCGCCGGGTTGTCAATCCGCGTCCAAGCTCGGTTCTCAACTACGTCTGGGGTAGAGAAGGCTGTCACTACCCTCCAATGGCCCGTCTTCTTCGTGTCACGATCCGAAAACGACCTAGCTTCCTTCTCCTTGGATCTTGGTGGATGTAGGGTTGAATCCCTCTCCTTAGAGCTTGAGGATGATGGAGGAGGCCCAAAGGGATGAAACCTCAGTGAAAGTGGCGAAAACGGCGCAGCTGTACGGCATGTATGGTCTCTCTCGATTTAGGTCGAAAGCTGCAGCTTTTATAGAAAAAGATCAGAAAATAGGTCATGCACGGTCGAACGCATGACCGTGCTTAGACCGTGCGATATTAATAATAGAGAACATCGCAGGAAGAAGACATGGAGCGCCCGTGCGATTTACTCACGCATGGGCAAATCCGCCCGTGCATCAAAACGCACGGGTAAATTCAGAAAAGCTAAAAATAAGGCTAAACAGGCTGATCGTGTGATTCCTTCACGCACGGGCAACTGCCCGTGCGTAAAGACGCACTATCAAAATCAGATCATCATTTTCTACCCAGATGAAGGCGCACGACCACAGATATCCGTGCGTCAATAAAACGCACGACCGTGCATTGTACACAGTCATGATTTCTGGGCAAAAGGGGATGGATCAGCCACCTGCGAGCAAAGTAGCCCAGCTGGGTATACACATCCAGCACTAGTATAAAAATAGAAACAACACGATGGGGAGCACAGTGTGCTTACCCCCAGCAATGTAGTGTGCAATTGCACACTTACAACAGGCACTTAAAGCACACGTATGAACAATGTGAAAATAAACAAATACGAACAAAAACAGAAGTCAAATGCAGGAAAACTAGCCCAGATGTGTCCGAAAATGTGTATATAATTGGGACTCATCACACCCCCAGACTTACTTGTTTGCACGTCCCGAGCAAACAAATCCTAAGCAGGCAGGAACATGAAATAGCTAACTTAAAATTACAAAGTGAAATACTATGCGAAGTCGCATGCCCATGTGCATAGAAAAATACGAGAGAAGATTTCTAATTCATACACATAGTTTATAAATTTCTAAAAGAGTAAATAAATATTACTTCTGCTCAAAATGGGAGTCACGGTGAATCATCCGGTCACACATTTGGAGAAAGTAAAAGTATCGCTGAGACAAGCATTGCCAAAGCTGGGATTCTGGACAAACTCCACCGAAATCCATCTGCGTCGGAGACCATAAGCTCACCCATTCACATTCTCTCCACGACACTAGATTGGCTCATAGCGCGAGTCGGTAGGACTTTAGGTTTTAAAATGGGGCTTGGGTTAAGGTGAGATAAACAAAGATAGAAACGACGACTCAAACATTAAACCCAAATGAGCTTTAACATAACTCCTCGCGCACCGACATCGAATGCAAGTGCACCACACCCCCAAACTTAGACTCTTGCAACATGGGTGTGTGCACCGCCTACTTCTACTCACAATTTTACACAGATTTTTTTCAATTAAGCTCAACTTCTTTTCACTTTTTTTTTCTCATTTTTTTTCTTTTTTTCAGCAAATGAACAATGAAGCGCATCCACAGTTTCAAAAAATAAAAATCACATCAACACCCCAATCATGAAATAGCAAACAACTAAAGCTCAATTTTGGGTGTGCGACTAGGATTGGCTTTTAGGCTTTGGTGTGATAAAGGTGGAGCTGAATCAAGAAACGGGTAGGCACAACTGGGCTAACGAGGATAAGATGATAGGAATGGCACAAAGGCTCAACCGGGCCAAAATGATGGCCTACATCATTCTCACGCACTAGAACTATCCTATGTCTATGCTTCGAGAATCGCTTGGGGCAAGTTCTTAGCCACCGAGAAAGATTATCTTTCCTCCCGGTTCGAGCAATACACATCTAACAATCATTTACACACATCCCTATGCTACCGTTTGATTCACACCGGATTCATCATTTGAGTAGAGTAAACAATATTCATACTAATAGAAATGCATAAAGCTAATAGCATAAAAAGAAATCTAATCTACATGAATCCCTATACTCACATGAGTACTTGACTAGCAACACCGGAGTCAACATTTTATTCCACTACATAATTTAAAAAGCTAGCACAATCATTTTCCCAAATACAAAAAGGAATGAGTTATACTCGTGACGCACTAAAGGATAAGCACACGCTCAAGTGGGTGCATTATGTGTAGACAAAATAAACAAAACAATCTAGATAAGAACTTCTAGCATGCTCAATAAATGTGCACGTGATTGGGTTCACAAACAGGTCTCCCCCAGACTTAAACGATGCATTAAGATATTCTAAAACAAAGTTAGGGGAAGAGGGTACCCAATGCTCAGCAAGTAAGCATGCCGGAAGCCTGGAGTGAAGCTCTACGAAGAATCACAACCACCGCCTTCACAAATAGAAAATACCTGCAAGTGGTTGTCTCCGCAAAAGCAAGCTAAAATAAAATCTAACTAACTAGTTAGAGTAGGCGATAAAATAAAAGACAAGAAAAAGTAAGATAACTACCGAGGTTATTGTCATCCCAGCACGACTTATTCAAATTTAAAACAGTTCTAGCTAATGGGCGTATGAAAAAGGAAATGAACAGATAACTGTTCTAATATGCGTGTCAGTAGCGGGTACCGATACGGCGACAGAACAGTTACTCCCATACCTAAATAATAATACTTGCTGAACACAGGTAGCGGGAATAGGAAGTAAGAAGAGGAGGAGAGGTGGTCCTCACTCATCTCACCACAAACTAAATCCTTGCCCAGCAAGGTGTTGTCTTCAGGGAGGCAGCAGGAGGAGAAGGCAATGAGTGGAGATTCCTTTACGGAGGGGGGGATCAACCTCCTCACATAAGAGGATGCTCTCATCATTGACTTGAGTATCATGCTCCAAGTCTTCCTAGAGTACCTATGAAGACTCAACCTGCACAGGCTTAGATAGAGAAAGGGGATCAAGAAATAAACAAGAAGAAGAACATGAATAAAAATCAAACGGGGGAGTGATCCCGGTCTCACTCCCATCAGGTTGGGGGAAATAAAATAATGTTTGCATTGTCATCAATGCTACAAGGTTCGACGGGATCAACCGTAGCCACGTCCAAGATTTGGACTTCCTCCACCGGTGCCGAGGAAAGCTCCTCCTCACCTAGAAGGTTGTCCTCCTCCATAGGAACAAGCATAATACTAAGATCACCTGCCTCATTCTGCAACACATCATCAACAATGTCGTCAGAGACGAGTATAGTAGTATGCACAATAGGGGGAAGAATAAAGCTCGGATAAAAGTCGAGCACTGATTCCTGATGAAGAATCAAGTTCATGCAAGGTGATATATGGACAGGGGAGATGGGATCAGTCATGTCAGAACCTAGATCAACCACACATCTGGTGCCTGTGTCCATGCCACACCCTTCAAAATGTGAAGGTGGCACAGACACATAACTGGATGTTGAAGGTGTGCTGCCAGAAGTAGGAGTCGGGATGATCCAAATATCTGGCTCATCATCCTCGTTCACTTGGCGAAGAGAGGTAGCACAATCCTTCAAGGCATGATCAGTGCTCTGACAAAATAAGCACTGCTTTACGGGCTTCTTTGGCACAGCAGGTGCTGAAGCCGAAAAGATGTGTGACGGTAAAGGCTCGACATAATAGCCATAGGACTTACGTGCACCATATGGAGTACCAGACGAAGTCGGTGCTCCATATGCTGGGCCTTGAGTGCTAGGGCTATTATCTCCCGATGGGCATCTATCACTAGCATGAGAAATATCTCCACACCAACGACAACGAATATTGAATGAAGCCCACATAGCGTGAAGATAAAATGATTCAAAATAAAAACACTATTGCGCAAAATACCACACCTAACAAAAATTTACTAGAGCAACCTAATATAAACATTAAAACAGAATAAGAAGAAATAAAACAAAAAGGACGCGATAGACAAATGGAAGGGCTTCTCTCTCAGATTCTCCCTCTACAAAAAACTCACACGTCTGTGTTCCCCGACAACGGCGCCAAAAACTTGATGCGCAGATCTTAGCACACCGCTATAGGCGGTAGCAAGACTGCAACAAGAAACGGCAGTGTACCGATCGTTCAAGTAATATAAAATGTGGGAGTGAATCCCCAAGTATCGATCTCGAAGGAACACAGTAAGGTGGAGTTTACTATTGAGGAAGGACTTGAGATTGAAGTCCTTTATGTCGGATGGATGCAAAAGGGGGTGATTTGGTTTGTGGAAAATAAAGTAAAAGAGCTACAACTACTCCTATGCAATGCCGCTATGCAATGCTTCGCTAGGCGGGATGGAGACTACATAGGCCTTGAGCGCGCTACTTCGAAAGGGCGGATGGACGAGTAGGCAAACGGAATGAGGGTCGCAAGCACCTCTTCGACAAGCACGCCACTAGCAATTGCTAGTGCGGCACACGAACATGACGGCGGAATGAAAAATGGATGGCTGCGCACCTCATACACACATATAAACAAAAGATAATTTCATACAAATGAAATAAGCATTACATAACATGGTTCATAGTGTACATCATCAAAATACAAGAGATCTACTAACTATAACTACTAATACAAAGTTAGAGAGAGCAAGAAATCGACCGAATCCGAAGTCTTATTGAAGATTCACGGTTGGAATCGCCGGGTTGTCAATCTGCGTCCAAGCTCGGTTCTCAACTGTGTCCGGGGTAGAGAAGGCTGTCACTACCTTCCAATGGCCCGTCTTCTTCGTGTCACGATTCGGAAACGACCTAGCTTCCTTCTCCTTGGATCTTGGTGGATGTAGGGTTGAATCCCTCTCCTTAGAGCTTGAGGATGATGGAGGAGGCCCAAAGGGATGAAACCTCAGTGGAAGTGACGAAAATGGCGCAGCTGTACGGCGTGTACGGTCTCTCTCGATTTAGGTCGAAAGCTGCAGCTTTTATAGAAAAAGATCAGAAAATAGGTCACGCACAGTCGAACGCACGACCGTGCGTAGACCGTGCAATATTAATAATAGAGAACAGCGCAGGAAGATGACTGGAGCGCCCATGCGATTTACTCACGCATGGGCAAATCCGTCCGTGCGTCAAAACGCACGGGTAAATTCAGGAAAGCTAAAAACAAGGCTAAACAGGCTGATCGTGCGGTTCCTTCACGCACGGGCAACTGCCCGTGCATAAAGACGCACGATCAAAATCAGATAATCATTTTCTACCCAGATGAAGGCACACGACCACATCTATCCATGTGTCAATAAAACGCACGACCGTGCGTTGTACACAGTCATGATTTCTGGGCAAAAGGGGATGGATCAGCCACCTGCGAGCAAAGCAGCCCAGCTGGGAATACACTTCCAGCACCAGCATATAAATAGAAACAACACGATGGGGAGCACAGTTTGCTTACCCCAAACAACGTATTGTGCAATTGCACACTTACAACAGGCACTTAAAGCACACGTATGAACAACGTGAAAATAAACAAATACGTACAAAAATTGAAGTACAAATGCAGGAAAACAAGCCCAGATGAGTCCGAAAATGTGTATATAATTGGGACTCATCACACGTCTTCGCGTCAACTCTAAATTATAGGCAATAAAGGCGGAAAAGCCAAAACATCGATCTGTCCGCTCTGCTCTACAAGCGGCGGCCAGTTCGGCACTATTTAGGGTTGACTCCGAAGGTATGCCACGTCTTCGTGTCAACTCTAAATTATAGGCAATAAAGAAGGAAAAGCCAAAACATCAATCTGTCCGCTCTGCTCTACAAGCGGCGGCCAGTTCGACACTATTTAGAGTTGACTCTGAAGGTATGCCAGAGTCTTCACGTCAACTCTAAATTTATAGGCAATAAAGAAGGAAAAGCCAAAGCATCGATCTGTCCACTCTGCTCTATAATCGGCGGCCAGTTCGGCACAATTTAGAGTTGACTCTGAAGGTATGCCGCGTCTTCATGTCAATTCTAAATTTATAGGCAATAAAGACGGAAAAGCCAAAACATCGATCTCTCTGCTCTGCTCTACAAGCGGCGGCCAGTTCGGCACTATTTAGAGTTGACTCTGAAGGTAAGCCACGTCTTCACGTCAACTCTAAATTATAGGCAAAACTGAAATACAGTATAGTAATTGAAATACTGAAATAAAGTGCAGTAACTTAACTGGAACAGTACGAGACTGGAGTAAAAATGAAAAGAAACTAAACAGAAGGTACTGAAATTGAAAGCAGCGGGACCAGTGTGAGACTAGAGTAAAAGAAAGTACTAACTGAAAGCAGTAAATGCAGGACCAGTGCGGGACTGGAGTAATTGAAAGTGCTAACTGAAAGCAGTAAATACAGGACCAGTACGAGACTGGAGGAAATAAACAAATAAACAGGTTAGTAGTCCAATCACTCCATAATCAGGAGGCTTCAGTTCCATCTCCGTTCTTAGGAGGAAAGCTCTGTTCTATCTCCGTTCATAGGAGCTTCTTCCAAATTCGGCCTTTTGTTATTGTCCGACCTTTGGTTTTTATTGCAACCTTTAAGCATGGCATAAGCGGACTGAGGAACGATATTAAGAGTTTCTTAAAACCTCAAAAGAGGCGATTCCCAATGTCCGAGCATTATTCTAGTCGCAGCTCGTTGAGTTATTATTCCATTTTAAGATCATTAGAATAGCAGCCCACATCTAAATATCATCCCACTTTTATTCTAGGCTGATGACATCTTTAAAGAGTTATCATAAAATTTGCAAGGCTTTTTGAGGTATAAGTGGTCTTTGCTAATTTATTTAGGCTCTTATAACCGCCAAATAAATTCTCAAATATAGCAAGAGTACTTTAAAAATTAACCAAACTTTTTCAGATGGTGTGATCCAACCTCCAAAGCCTCCCATAATTTTTGGAGGGATTTTGGTAGAGTGGCTATTTCATAAATAATTAAAAACAGAGGTTTTATCACTCTAAAAATAGTCAATCTCTTCCAAAAATGCTTAAATAATTCTAGTGGGTGTAAATCAGTGTTAGGAAGCTTCCCAAATTTTTCCAGAATTTTCCATTAGTGTTAAGGCCCTATGATAATTCATAAACCCAAAATATCACAGTATTTTAATTATTAAAAATACTAAACCGTGACATAAAAATCTGAAATTTTTACTGGGGATACTCCTCGCTGTTATGCACAACTTTTATGTTCACCACTTTTCCATTAGGGCCCTATATAACTCTCCAGAAAATCAGACGTTGAATAATATATAAATTATAAAATTTTATTAAAAGTTAAACAGCCTCCCCGCCGTAAGTAAGGCCTCCTCCGCCGCCGGCCGCAGGCCGGCCATGTCTCCGCCCGCAGCCGACTCCTAGGGGGCGGGCGCTCCCTCTGGCGGTGGTCCGGTGGCCTGCCGCCGCCGGAACTGTTTATCTTCCCGATTCGGACGGAGGAGAGGAGGGAGGCGGCGGCGGCGCTCCGGCCGCCGGAGTTCACATGCAATGCGTCCGAAACGTGGGGAGGAAGGAGAGGAGAAGGATCCACCTAGTTTGGAGGTCTCCAGGATCTCTCGGCGAGATCCACCATGGAAGGTGGTGGAGGTGGTGGAGGCTCGGCTCGCATTTTCCGGCGAGGTGGGGCTTCAGCAGGGGGTGGCTTGGGCTCGACTGAGCTGGGGGAGAGGAGTGTCTTGCTCTGGAGGGAGGGGGGGGGGGGGTCCTTTTATAGGGGTTGGAGGAGCCTCCCCTCTTCTTCTCCTCGATGCGGGACTAATCCCCCATGGAGGAGGAGGGATGAGTTCCTCCCAGCTTCCAGGACAGGTGGCAGCCCCTAAATGGTGGGTTGTACAACCTATGAGCCTAGCTAGGCTATTAGCCATGTGAGGAAAACAAAGAGAGAAAGAGAGGGAGAGAGGGAGAGAGAGTGTGTGTGGCTTGGAGCACTCTTGGGTCTTGATTTTGTGGACATCCAATCAGTGGATGGCATGGGGATTGTGGTCTCTTAGCCATTGGATGAAGATGAGTGACTTGGGTTAAGAGGAGCTTGGGTGGGGGTTTTTAAAAAGAAACACCAAACTCACCTCTTATGGAGAGGGTTGACCAAGTCAACCCTAAGTGGGTCCCCCCTATGCGGGTCAAAGTCAACATGAGTCCGCGTCGTTGAGTGCCGAGTCAACGTTTGATGTGACGGGGTCGAAATCAAGTGTTTACGTATCTCGAGATTCTTATAATTTTACGAACATTTATTTTTATTTACTTGACTAAACGACGTCGGAACTGAGCGAAATGAATTCTGTTGTACTCGTATCGTCCATACGAGTCTAACGCAACTGACAGAATTCAATTCGGAGCTCATTTGCTCATTAATCTAAAATGGCGTTGTTGTGTCGCTCGACGTTACTCAAAACAGTCGTCGTTTTCTCAGAACAACCTCGGATTGCAATAAAACGAGCTCTGTTGCAATCGTATTGACCATATGAGTCTAACGGAACTGACAGAAGTCGATTCGGAGCACGTATGCTCCATATTCTAAAATTGCGTTGTCGTAACACGCTACAATACTCAAAATAGTCATATTCTACATATGACCTCAGATCGAAATGAAACGAGTTCCGTTGCACTTTTATCACTTATACGAGTCTAACACAACTGACGGAAGTTGATTCGGAGCACGTATGCTCCATATTCTAAAATTGCGTTGTCATAACACGCTACGATACTCAAAATAGTCATATTCTACATATGACCTCGGATCGAATCGAAACGAGTTCCGTTGCACTCGTATCACTTATACGAGTCTAACGCAACTGACAGAAGTTGATTTGTAGCACGTATGCTCCATATTCTAAAATTGCGCCGCCGTGACGCGCTACAGTACTCAAAACGGTCACTTTCACCAAATAGCCTCGGATTGGAACGAAATGAATTCTGTTGCACTCGTATCGACCATACAAGTCTAACGCAATTGACAGAAGTCGATTCGGAGCATGTATGCTCACTGTACTATTTCGGTGTTCTGGCGAAGCACAATGCTACCCAAAACAACCATTTCTCTAAATGACCACCATTAAGTGGCGAAGGTCGGGTCGTGGTTTTCCTCTGACCCGGCCTAAGCTTCTCCAATGGTTTAATTGAACCAGCTAGACCCTATTTTAAAGTTGGGATGTTACAATGGGCATGCCCCATAACCCTTTGTGGTCCACCCAAATAAGTTACTAAGAGCTGGAAAATCATTAATTGTCCACATAATTGCAGCATGCATTTTAAATGTTTGTTTAGCATATGTGTCGTAAGTCTCAACGCCATTCCATAATTCTTTCAATTCTTCTATCAATGGTCTAAGATAAATATCAATATCTTTTTTCCAGGTGCACGTGGGCCAGGAATTAGCAATGACATCATACAAAACTCATCTTTCATCCCTTTGTATAATGGCATATTAAAAGAAATTAGCACAACTGGTCATATACTATAAGAAGTACTCATATTTCCAAACAGATTAAACCCATCAGTTGTGTTGGGGAAATGATTCTCTTAAACCCTTGAATTAAGTTGAATATGAATTCTAAGAAAGAAAAACAAGGTTAAGTAAATATGCGTCGAATAGTATTCGACGCAACGTCGAAATAATAGTCGACGTTTCCTTCAGATTGAGTCGAAGTAACTCTAGGGAGATTTCGATGTATGTGTTGTCGACGCTACTCTGATTTCTAGTCGACACATATGGAGAAGTCGACGCACCTTCCTTATTCTCCTCTCGACGTCTAGCCAGGATGAATTCGACGCTTACGTCGAATAGGAATCGACGCACGTCGATTTATATGACAGATTTAATTATGCGCCAGATCTCTTTCCTTCTTTCAGTAGATCTGATTTGTATGGAATAAGTATCAATATTTTATAGCCGTTCTGAATCATTCTTTCCTTATATCTGATTCTTGGCTAATTTGATTAAACTTATTTGGACATTATTTGAAATCAGAATTGGTTCTTTCCTTCTACATAAATAAATATTATGGAAACATTTTCATCTTTCTATTTCTCTGACTACTAATTGATTATCCTCCTATAGTATTATTTTGAATTAACAGAGCTATAAATAAAGAGGAGGTCGGCAGAAAATGTTAGCATTGTGATCTACCACACACATTTGAAATAGAGGAAAAGCTCCCAAGAGAAAAGAGAGAAATTGAGAAAAAGCTCTGCAGCAACATTCAAGCACTTCTTATTCTTCTGCTTCTGAAGTCATACTGCTGCAAAAAATCTGATAGCTCTCACAAAGAGAGAAAGGCTGCAAATCTTCTTCTTTCTATAGAAGAAAGATTCAATTCACTTCTTGTGCTTCCAATCTTCTTGCTAGGAAGAAGATTCTTTCTTGTTTTTATTTCTTCTTCTTTCTTTCTTTCTCACTTAAACATTGTAAAAGAGTTTTTAGAATCTCTCTCCAAAAAATTCAGTGTACTGGTTCTAAGAGTCTCCTTATCAAAAGACTCAGTTGGTTCTAAGAGTCTCCTTGTCAATAGACTCAGGGTGGTTCTAAGAGTCTCCTTATCAAAAGACTCAGTGCAAGATAGTGAATTCCTACCAAGGGGGTAGAAGAGTGGACTACCCAAAGTTTGGGGAACCACTATATTTTCTTGTGTTGTGCTGTGATTTATTTTCTTGCATTTACTTTATTTTCTTGCTTAATTCTTGTTGGTGTGTGGGAAGCTCTAATCTGTGATCATACACATATATATTAACTTTGCACAAACTAATTTTTAAATCTCTATTCACCCCTCCCTCTAGAGAATTCTAGTGAGGTTAATTGTGCACTTTCAATTGGTATCAGAGGGAGGTTGATCTAAAAAGGATAACTCCTTGATCAAAAAGATCCTACCTCTCATATATATATATTTTTCAAAACTATTTTATCATATGGCACAAATCAAAGATTATGCTTCCACCAGACCTCCAATGTGCAATCTTGAAAAGTTTGTAGTTTGGAAAACAAGAATTAGAATTTATATGAATTCCATTGATGCTGACTTGTTTAATATTACTATGACAAGTCCCCCAAAGCCTTATAGAAAGGATGCAAATGGCAATGTCACACAAACACTTGTTCCAAGATCTGAGTGGACAGAAGATGAAAAGAAGGCAAGAACATATGATCTAAAGGCCATGAACATACTTGTCTCAACTCTCTCAGATGACATCTTTCAAAGGGTTGTTGACTGTGAATCATCCAAAGAAATAATGGATGCTCTCACAAAGATGGTGGAAGGAAGTGCTGATGAAAAGAAAGATAAGAAGGCCCTATTGATCTCTCAATATGAGAACTTCCAAAAGAAGGATGAAGAAAGCATCTCTGAAATGTATGACAGATTCAGTCTGATCATCAGTCAACTAAGAGACTTGGATAGAGAAATCTCTCTCACAGAGATCAATGACAAATTGCTGATGAGTCTCCCAAGCTCATGGGACTCAAGGATATGGGCAATAAGAGACACAAGAGGTCAAAGGGAAATTTCAACAGATGCTCTTTTAGGAAAACTCAGATCTTATGAGCAATTGCTGAAAACTAGAGAAGAGAAGGAAAGAAGAGAAAACACTCCAATTTCCTCAAAAGGCAGGAACATTGCTCTAAAGGCAACAGAAGAAGGAACTCCTGTCACTGAAGAAGAACTATTCAGTTTCTTGGCCAGAAGATTTAAGAAATGGGTCAAGACAGATGGATCAAAAAGGAGGGAGTCAAAACCAAGGTATGACAAAACCCCCACTAAAGAAATTATTTGCTATTCTTGCAGGAAACCTGGACATATTGCCCCAGAATGTCCAGAGAATGCTGAAACAAAGAAAGATCTGAAAAAGAAAGATCTCAAGGAAAAGGGGAAGAAGAAAGAAAGAGGCTTTATTGCAGAAGCCTGGAGTGAAACAGACTCTGAGGACAGTTCATCCTCTAAGAGTGACAATGAAGAATCTAGGCAAGATGACCTATGCTTGATGGCCTTTGAAGGCCCCAAGAATGATGATGGTGCTAAATCTTGGAGTGAGACAGGATCAGAAGAAAGCATATCTTCTGGAGATGAAAAAGAAAATAGCCTTATCCTCATAGAGGAATCTGAGGATAAGGATGAGGTAAGTATCTTTGATGAAATAGATTTTCAAAGTGATAATTTCAGAAATGATTTTATGGGAATGTGTCTAGATCAATTAAAAGCTAAACAAGAAATCAAAGACCTACAAGAACAAATTCATATGGTTAAAAACCAAAGAAATAAAAAGGATATAAGCTCAATAGATCATGTATTAAGGGCTAACATAAGAGAGAAGGAAATAGAAAGGGCTAAAATAGAAAATCAGCTCCTTAAGGATAAGGTTTCTCAGGCAAAGGCCTTTGAAGATTCAATAAAAATGAGAAGCCAAACTCTTAAAGAAATCACTGAAAAACAAACAATAAGACACAAAAATCTTGGGCTAGGGGCTGATCCATCAATCAGCCTAATTCCATCCAACAAGCCTGCTTGGATGAGCCCTGTAAAATTCACTAAACCCATCAAATCAGCAAACCAAGAAAAAGAATCACAACATAGGAAAGAACACCTCTTCAAGGAAATAAAGGAATTTGATGAAACATCATATTATTCAGCTGATGACTCACAAACTTCATCTGAAGAGACAACTAAACCAAAAGAAACAACATACAAAGGAGTAAGAACAGAAAAAGGTAAAATAAAAATTTATGAAGACACAGTTGCGTCGACTTCATATCGACGCATGAATGATTGTGCGTCGACTTCTACTCAACGTAACCTCTCAGATGCCTCGACCTCCACTCGACGCTTGAATAAAGATACGTCGACATTAAATCGACGCAACTTCCTTCATGCGTTGATACCAGATCAACGCAATCTGCGGAATGCGCCGAATATAAATCAACGCAACTATCAACATACGTCGAATAGATATCGACGCATAAAATCTCAGAGCAACATGAATACCTATACTCCAAAAATCTTCCATACTAATCCCCATTCAGGACCCATTCATCCTGATCATAATTTCTATCCTAATCAACATTCTAACCAAAATTTTTACCCAAAACTTGGTAACCAAACTTCCCATCCTAATGAAACCTTCTATCCTAATCAACACTGGTATCCTAGTCAACACTTCTATTCCCCTTTAAACTCAAACTCTCACAAAAGTAAGATACTCAAGTGTTACATATGCAACAAAAATGGCCACCTTGCCAAATTGTTGGTATAATCAATCAAATTGGTCTTAAAACCCAGTCCTAGGCTAACTTAGAAACCTTTAGGATTTGGAAGAGATAAGAAGAAATAAACACCTAGAACTTTTTAGGAAAATTAAAAGTCACGTCAACTTCCAATCGACGCACCGTCGATAATTCGGATTAATAAGTACAATCGACGCATGCGTCGACTACTATCGACGCATACGCCGATAAGAAACTCTTGCATCCCAGAACAGACTAAATCGACGCTCACGTTGAATTCCCCTCGACGTAACGTCGACTTCATAAAAATGAGCGGCAAGACTAAATTATTTTCGGTCACATCCACTGAAGTACCGAATAAGCCTCGAGTTGAGTCCTGTTTCGACGCTTCACCTGACTTAAATAGATTCTTCTGTTAGAAACCTTCACGACCTCTGCATCTTTCATCCTTCTTGCTCCTCAGTCCAGCCACCTCTTCCTCTCTCTCTCCAACCTAAAATGGCTCCCAAAACTAACTCTGGCTTCGACATTGACCTGGAATCCTTCCAAGCCGCCGCCGAAAACTTTAAGAGCATAATAGCTCTGTTCACTGAAGCTGGTCTGGATAAGCTCATTTCAACAAGATGCAAGCTTCTGGAGACAGAACTAACAGAGCTCATATCTCATGTTCAGATAACTGAACAAGGGGAAATTTCAGGCACAATCTATCAGACACCTGTATTAATATCTGCAGAACACATAAGGACCACCTTCGATCTTCTATCAGGTATATCCTAATATCATCTTTGTTTAAATGAAATAAGGAAAGAAAATGAGCTTCTTAAAGGAATGACTAAACATGTCTTAATTACTCCCCTATTAGGTGATGAATCCATTGAACTCACACCTGATGAAATCAAGCATTTACTCACCACCATGAAATTCTCAAAAGATAGGCCAATCCATCTGAAAAAGATAGATTTTTCTGATGAGTACAGATTGCTGGCAGATATAGTAGGGAAAGTTCTACTATGCAAAATCTCAGCACATGATGCAGTACCCAAACACCAGCTGAACATCATGGGGGTCCTTGTGCTGAAGAAGAAAGTAGACTGGGCCTCATGGCTACTCAAGATAATAGGCTCTAGATATTCTCACAAAGAGAATGCCTACATGAGGATTATGAGTCAAGTACTCTTCCACTCCTTCCCTGACCTCTGTAGGTCAAAAGGAATTCCTATCCCTCCTGGAAAGAGGATGTCCATTGCCCTCTTCTCCAAATGGACCAGGCAAATCCCCAAGCCTGGCTCCATTCCTGAAAGGACTCCCTCTCCTCCTAACTCTCCTGCTCACCCTTCTCCTCCTCCTTCTCCTCAAAGAGACAATTCTTCTCTACCACCATCATCCACTCAAATAGCCTCTACCACCCTCACAACTCCTACTTTACCTACTTCTTCTCAAACACCTGCTCAGACAGCAGTATCTCCTTCTCTCCCTCCTCCTATTTTCCCATCTTCTTTACCTCCATTATCACCCATACCTCATGTATCAACTCACTTCTCTCCTCCTCCATCACCTCTTCCTCCATCATCACCTCCTCACCTTTCACACCATGAATCATCTGCATCCACTGAGGCTCTCCTCACTCAGTGCATCAAATCAGCAGCTGAAAAATTCCAAGTGATGCTGGATGAGCATTGCTCTCAAATTCATTCCTCCATCCTTCACATGCACACCCAAATAGATGGGGTCAGTGCCTCTGTGCAAGGCCTAAAGACCTCTCTCTCTTCCTCTAGAGTGACAAGGTCTTTCTTAACCTCCCTGGCCAAGAAGGTCAAGAAGGGGGAGAATCTAGATGAAGAGCAGCTCTCCAATCCTAAATCTCTCTCTCACAAGTCCCCTCCTCCAAAATCTGACAAAATCCTTGGGAATGAGACAGTACCTGAGCTACATAATGATGAACAAACAATAGAGGTACTCAACATAGCAAGGGATGCTGCAAATCAAATGGCACTACTACAAGGGGAGGGAAGCAGAGCAGAAAATGAGGCTGCAAAGGAAGATGGTGAGAAAGATAAAGAAACTGAACTTCAGGGGGAGCTGGAAGCTGTGTTAGCTGAAGAAGGAGCTAAGGATACTATTATAAATGAAGCTAAGACTCAGGGGGAGCAAATGGCTGAGACCCAGGGGGAGCTAGGAGAACTTCCTACAAATGAGAAAGAGAAACTCTCCTCTCCTAAGACAGTAGTATTCAAGAGAAAGAGAAAGACCCCTCCTACCCCTCCTGAGTAATATTTGAAAACAATGCTGATATATTTTTGAGTACTAATTGGAATGAACATGACATATGTTTATATGATTCTGGAACATTTGATCTCTTCTTCTAAATTTCACTTTTTGATTATTTGATATATCTCTTTTCTATACAAATGCTGTGCTGGATTGATTTTATGCTAATACAATTTCTCTCTAAGTAGGGTTAAGACAAATAGGGGGAGATTGTTGGGGAAATGATTTCTCTTAACCCCTTGAATTAAGTTGAATATGAATTCTAAGAAAGAAAAACAAGGTTAAGTAAATATGCGTCGAATAGTATTCGACGCAACGTCGAAATAATAGTCGACGTTTCCTTCAGATTGAGTCGAAGTAACTCTAGGAAGATTTCGACGTATGTGTTGTCGACGCTACTCTGATTTCTAGTCGACGCATATGGAGAAGTCGACACACCTTAATCGACGCACCTTCCTTATTCTCCTCTCGACGTCCAGCCAGGATGAATTCGACTCTTACGTCGAATAGGAATCGACGCACGTCGATTTATATGACAGATTTAATTATGCGCCAGATCTCTTTCCTTCTTTCAGTAGATCTGATTTGTATGGAATAAGTATCAATATTTTATAGCCGTTCTGAATCATTCTTTCCTTATATCTGATTCTTGGCTAATTTGATTAAACTTATTTGGACATTATTTAAAATCAGAATTGGTTCTTTCCTTCTACAGAAATAAATATTATGGAAACATTTTCATCTTTCTATTTCTCTGACTACTAATTGATTATCCTCCTATAGTATTATTTTGAATTAACAGAGTTATAAATAAAGAGGAGGTCGGCAGAAAATGTTAGCAGAGTGATCTACCACACACATTTGAAATAGAGGAAAAGCTCCCAAGAGAAAAGAGAGAAATTGAGAAAAAGCTCTGCAGCAACATTCAAAAACTTCTTCTTCTTCTGCTTCTGAAGTCATACTGCTGCAAAAAATCTGATAGCTCTCACAAAGAGAGAAAGGCTGCAAATCTTCTTCTTTCTATAGAAGAAAGATTCAATTCACTTCTTGTGCTTCCAATCTTCTTGCTAGGAAGAAGATTCTTTCTTATTTTTATTTCTTCTTCTTTCTTTCTTTCTCACTTAAACATTGTAAAAGAGTTTTTAGAATCTCTCTCCAAAAAAATCAGTGTACTGGTTCTAAGAGTCTCCTTGTCAAAAGACTCAGTTGGTTCTAAGAGTCTCCTTGTCAAAAGACTCAGGGTGGTTTTAAGAGTCTCCTTATCAAAAGACTCAGTGCAAGATAATGAATTCCTACCAAGGGGGTAGAAGAGTGGACTACCCAAGGTTTGGGGAACCACTATATTTTCTTGTGTTGTGCTGTGATTTATTTTCTTGCATTTACTTTATTTTCTTGCTTAATTCTTGTTGGTGTGTGGGAAGCTCTAATCTGTGATCATACACATATATATATTAACTTTGCACAAAATAATTTTTAAATCTCTATTCACCCCCCCTCTAGAGAAGTCTAGTGAGGTTAATTGTGCACTTTCAAGTTGCCAATCCAAGTCTAACATTACGCGGATCTGCGGCAAAACTAGGATAGTTTGCATCAAAACTCTTCCATGCAGGTGAATCCACGGGATGACTTAAAGTACCTTCTATCTCTATATGCTTCTCAGTATGCCACCTCATGTAATATGCAGTCTTAGATGACATAAATTCTTTTTAATCTTGGTTTTAAGGGAAAATGCCACAAAATATTTTGAGGAATCAGTTTCCCTTTTCCATCGTTATATTTCCAACGTGGTTCTTCACACACAGGACACGCATCTTTCTTCTCATTCTCCTTCCAAAATAGTGCACAATCATATTTACATGCATCTATCTTCTTGTACCCCAATCCTAAACCAGAAAGAAGTTTCCTAGTCCAATAAAGAGACGTTGGAATAAGATTACCTTCTGGCATCACGTCTTTTAGTAATTCAAGAAGCATGTTTACCGATTTATCTAACATCTTGTTCATTACTTTGATATGAAGCAATTTAACAATGAACGATAACAAAGAATATTTTTTGCAACCTGGGTATAGTCCACGTCTGGCGTTACATAATAGACTTGAAAAAGTTTCACTATTTTCTTCTGTAGTATTCTCAGGAAGTTCTACATCTCCAATCTCTTGTATCATATCTACTAAATCATCAATGGCTTCATTATCATCCTTATCATCAAAATTATTTCTAGGATTTTGAGAAGATTCACTACTTTTACTATTAGTAGTGAATCCAAAAGAACGTGTCATTTTAGTTTCTCCATGATGTATCCAATCTTTATAGTACTTATAAAACCCTTTCACATGCAAGTCTGTTTTTACTTCAAAAAAAACTCTTTGGTTTAGTGTTTCGACATACATTGCATGGGCAAAGAATTTTATCTTCATAATAAATAGCGTTTTCCCGTGCAAACTCCAGAAATAAGTACACGCCTTCTGTATAAGTAGAACTAAACCTATCTTGTTCATAAATCCAATCTTTATCCATAACATGAAGTCACCTAGAGGAGAAAAATATTTAAAATAGATCCATAACTTGAATTCAATCCACAAAAATCTAAAAAATATTTAAAATAGAAGTGATTCAAAATTATACCACTATATGGTGCAAGGGAAGAGTTGAAAATCCAAACTTGAGGCTTTCCCAAACAATGCCGGCAAAATGTGTGCTGCGATGGAAGAAGAAGATTAGAGATTAATTAGGTTATAAATTCTTGAAAATGAAAAACATGGGGTAAGAGTTAAAAATCCAAACATGAGGTATTCATTGTCACACACAAATATGTTTTTGGACATGCAACATTGAAATATTTTTTGGGTATTGTTACACCTCACCTAAAGAGCCTCTATGTGAGAACTTGAGAGGTGAGTCAAAAAAAAGTTTCATACTACATATGTAAGCAATATACATATGTAATCTAAATATGTAATCTAGTCCATGAACAACTACAAATGAGCAGATACATATGTAATCTAGCTATGTGTCATACTACATATGTAAGCAATGTCGGCAGTCTACGAAATCCTAGCTGAGGAGCTCACGAGCCTTTCCAGCTCATGAGCCTTTCGTAGACTGACTGGTCCATCTCAAAATGGAAACCCTAGCCTCTACAAAGCATCTATACTTAGCTGCTCATTTAGGGTACAGAAAAAGGGGGAAGAGGGAGGAGGCTCACGGTGGAGGAAAGTATCCGCGTGAGGAGCTCACGAGCCTTTCCAGCCCCAACGATGAGAGAACCCTAGCGCCGATCAGCGGTTGAGCAGAACGAAAACCCACCTCTCCACCGTGAAAAACGAGACACCAGAGAATGAAATATGAGACGCCGGAGGGGTTATCGACGAGGAGTGGCGCCAATTCACCGGAGGAATTGAAGAAGCCATTCACGACTGAGGGTTTTGAGAATCGCGGATGGGGTCGATCGAGAGGGATTTTAGTATTGTTTTATTAAATAATGTGTTAATTAATTATTTTATTGGAGGGAAATTTCCCTCCAAATATTTCATGCATGTATGATTTCATGAAATTTCCCTCCAATATTTTCACATGATATAATTTGAAGTTAGAAAATGAAACAATTTTTTTAATATCTGAGCGCGAGGTCGACTCGTAATCGAGCTCAAGCTCATCGAACTCGAGTTGGACACGTAATCGAGCTCGAGCTCAACGAACTCGATCTCAACTCGTAATCAAGCTTTTTTCAAGGTGGTTCGTCGAGCTTTCGAGCCATCGCAAGTCACCTTGCTTATAAATAATATTATATAATTAGCGATATATATATATGTGTGTGTGTGTGTGTGTGTGTGTGTGTGTGTGTGTGTGTGTGCTTGTCTGTATGTATTTGTGTTTGTGTTGGGGTCGTCTGTGCATGTTTACGCATGTGTACGTGTACGTGTACGTGTATCTGTGTTTGTTTGTGTGTAGTGTATTAGTGTTTATGTATATCTATGTTTGTCTGTATGCCTATGTCTGTATGTGCCTATTGGGGTTTGTGTCTATGTCTGTGTGTAGTCTATGTGTGTCGATCATGTGTGTCTATATCTGTGTATATATGTATATCTGTTTGCCTATGTCTGTCTGTGCTTGTTGGGTTTTGTGTCTATATGTATGTGTGTATCTGTGTTTGTGTTGGTCTGTGTCTGTGTTAGCGTTTGTGTCTGTGTCTGTGTGTCTGTGTGTCCGTGTCTATGCTTGTGTGTGTCTGTGTCTGTATTTCTATGTCTGTATGTGCATGTGTGTGTGTCTATGTGTCTGTGTGATCTCTAGCTATGTATGACTGTGCATGTGTGCGTTTGTGTCATTTGTGTCGTCTGTGTGGCTATGTGTGTTTATGCATGTGTGTGTTTGTGTCTGTGTGTTTGTGTCTCTATGTCTGTGTCTGTGTCTGTCTGTGTCTGTCTGTATCTGTGTCTGTGTCTATGTCTGTCTGTGTTGTGTGTGTGTCGGTGTCTGTGTCTGTGTTTGCATGCATGTGTGTCTGTGTTTGTGTGTCTTTGTTTGTGTGTCTGTGTCTGTCTGTGTCATCTATCTATGTCTGGCTGTGTGCCTATGTCTGTGTTTGCATGCATGTGTGTATGTGTTTGTGTTTATGTGTCTTTGTTTGTGTGTCTGTGTCTGTCTGTGTCATCTATCTATATCTGTCTGTGTCATCTATCAATGTCTGTGTGTGTGTGTGTGTGTGTCATCTGTGCCAATATGACGTTACCCCCGCCTCAATAGCACTACTGTCCCAATTATGTGACGATGCTCCTGCAGCTCGCAAACCCCGTGCGCGCGAAAATACTCTTGCCGCAATAGTACCACATACATGTCTATGTTTAGACTTAAAAGTAAATCTTATTTAAAAAGTACTTAATGCTAGCTTAATTATTGAACCACGTGTTTTATTTATCGATATGACATGTATTTATGACTTTTTATATCTATTTTCATTAAATCACGTGTCTTCTAGCAATCGATATGACATGTAGTGAGATAACATGATGGTGTGGCAAAGTCGACGAAGAAAGAGAAGATGACGAAACTGTATGTGCAGCTGGGGGTTTGGTGAAACAATTAGCAATATTTTTAATGTTACGATATTTATTAGTCATCTCGCGCGCGCCTGTAAGAAAAATGCGTGCTCTGGCAAAAATTGCATCTGTGTGAAAAATGCACGCCCGCAAAAAAATGCGTGACTGAGCTAAAATGCACCTTGGAGAAAATGAGTACCGATGATTCAAAAATGCGTCAAGGTAAAAACGCGTAACCAAGCAAAAATGCGTGCTTCGGAGACAATGCGCCCGGTCAAAAATGCATGCAAGTGCAAAATGCGTGACTGGGCATAAAACGTACGCTCGGGCAAAAAACGCGTGCCCGAGTGAAAAACACGTGCCCGGCCAAAAAAATACTCTCTCGGGCCAAAAATGCTCTCCCGAGCCCGCGTCGTGCATGCGCTTGTGCTCGGATGTGGTTGCGCGCGCGTGTGCACGGGGGTGGCTTTGCGTGCGTTCGGGGCCCATGCGCGGTAGTTATTTTTATTCTAAAATAATGTTAATAAATTAATGTCAAATTGACATTCATTTTTAAATTTAATGTTCTTAATTTTTTATTTTTTTTTCAAAATTTTATGGAGGAAAATTTTCCTCCATATTTTTCATTCTTGTAAAAGAGAAGGGGAGAGAAAGAAAAACTTTTATAAAAACATTTTTAAAATTTTATAAAAACTTTATATAACAATTTTTATAGAGTTTTATAAAAATTTTATATAAATAAACTTATATATCTTTAACTACTATATATAAAGAAACTTTAAAAGGATTTTTTGTTAAAATATAAATGTTTGTGAAAAAAATAATTATAAAATATTGATGTATATTTTTTACGGTCATTTTGAGTACTCATATGTATATATTACGGGCGAAGCCCGCAGGGGGCGGGCGAAGCCCGCCGTCGCCGGCCGGGTACTGTAGAATGTGGGCGCAGCCCGCTCGAATGCGGGCCCAACCTGCTAAAAGCCAGCGAGCACGTGCGAAGCTCGTGCGGAGCTGCTCGTAAAGTTTTATCTAAAAACTTTATATGAAATTTTTATAAAAACGTTTTATAAACTTGTATATAAAATTTTATACACGTTTATATATAATTAAATTTATAATTATAATTTATTATATATATAACCGGTTATATATATCTATATATATCTATATATATATTAAGTATAAAGGTATGCCCGTGCTCGATACTCTCCGTTGTGACAGTACCCCGACAGCGACGGTACCTCCGCCAAAAATGTACTCTCCCACTCTCAGACGCTGGATCGATCAACTAACAGTGCATTGGAAAAGCGCACGTGCCACACAGGACATTAATTACCCCCGCCTCGATAGTGTCCCAGTGTGACGACGCTCATGCAGCTCGCAAACCCTGCGCGCGAAAATACCCAAAATTTAAAATCTTTAGTCTTATTTTTTTAAACGCTACAAAAACGTCGTCGTAGACGTCTCCTTATAAGTGGTGATAATAAATAAATAAAATTATTTTTTAGTAATAATATATTTCTATTTATACAAAAATTTAAAAGATACATTAGATATTTTCCATGTTACGATATTTAATTAATAGTCATCTCTCGCGCGCCCGTAAAAAAATGCATGCTTGGACAACATTACTTGCACCCAGTAGAAAAATGCGCGCCCGCAAAAAAATGCATAACTAGCTAGGTTAAAACGTGCCCGGGTGAGAAAAAACATCAGGACGAAAAAAACGCGCCTGCAAAAAATGTCTTACCTTGGAGAAAATGAGTACCGATGATTCGAAAATGCGTCTCAGGGTAAAAACGCGCTCCCAAGCGAAAATGCGCGCTTGAGAGATAATGCGCCCGGCAAAAAATGCATGCAAGTGCAAAACACGTGACTGAGCATAAACGTGCGCTCGGGCAAAAACGTGTGCCCGAGTGAAAAACACGTGCCCGGCCGAAAAAATACTCTCTCGGGCCAAAAATGCTCTCCCGAGCCCGCGCCGTACGTGCGCTTGTGCTCAGAGGTGGTTGCGCGTGCGTGTGCACGAGAGTGGCTTTGCGTGCGTGGGGCCAGCCCGTGCGCGATAGTTATTTTTATTCTAAAATTATGTTAATAAATTAATGTCAAAGTGAAATTCATTTTTAAATTTAATGTATTTAATTTTTGGATTTTTTTTTCAAAATTTTATGGAGGGAAATTTTCCTCCATATATTTCATTCATGTAAGAGAGAGGGGAGAGGAAGAAAAACTTTTATAAATTTTTATAAAGTTTTATAAAAATTTTATATAAAGAAACTTTATATATCTTTAACTACTATATATAAATAAACTTTAAAAGGATTTTTTGTTAAAATATAGAAGTTTTTGAAAAAAAATAATTATAAAATATTGATATATATTTTTTTACGGTCATTTTGAGTACTCATATGTATATGTCGCGGGCGAAGCCCGTCGGGGGCGGGCGAATTCCGTCGTCGGCGGCCGGGTACTATAGAATGTGGGCGCAGCCCACTCGAATGCGGGCACAGCCCGCTAAGAGCCAGCGAGCACGGTCGAATCCCGTGCGGAGCTGCTCGTAAAGGAAAACATTTTATAAACTTTTATATAAAATTTTATACACGTTTATATATAATTAAATTTATAATTATAATTTATTATATATATAACTGGTTATATATATATAAATTATAAAGGTACGCCCGTGCTCGATACTCTCCTCTGTGACAGACCCCATCAGCGACGGTACCTCCGCCAAAACTGTACTCTCCAACTCTCAGACGCTCGATCGATCAACTAATTAATTAACAGTGCATAGGAAAAGCGGACGTGCCCCACACGACATTAATTACCCCCTCCTCGATAGTGTCCCAGTGCGACTACGCTCATGCAGCTCGCAATCCCCTGGCGCAAAAATACCCAAAATTTAAAATCTTTAGTCTTGTTTTTGTAAGCGCTACAAAAAACGTCGTCGTAGACGTCTCCTTATAAGTGGTGATAATAAATAAATAAAATTATTTTTTAGTAATAATATATTTCTAATTATACAAAAATTTAAAAGATATATTAGATATTTTTCATGTTAAGATATTTAATTAATAGTCATCTCTCGGGCGCCTGTTAGAAAAATGCATGCTTGGGCTAACAGTACTTGCACCCAGTTGAAAAATGCGCGCCCACGAGAAAATGTGTAAGTAGATAGATAGGCTAAAACATGCCCGGGTGAGAAAAAACATTAGGATGAAAAAAGCGCGCCCGAAAAAAAGTGTTTTTGAAGAAAACTCTCATGAGCGAATAACTTAATTGTGCGCAAACAAAATTGTGCTCCCGAGCAAAAAAGTGTGCGCAGTCAAAAACACGCCCCTTGACAAAAATGAACTCGGGAGAGAATGAGTGATGATTCGAAAATGCGTTCTCGGGCGAAAACATGATCTCGGGCAAAAATTCATGCTAGTGCAAAAACGCGTCACCGAACAAAACATGCACACACAAGTGAAAAACACATGCTCGGGCTAAAAAATACGCTCTAGGGCCTAAAATGCGCGCTCATGTTTTAAAATTTAATATATTTATTGTAACAAAACTTTGGTTACAAAACAATACTAATTGTAAGGAAATTCTAGTTGTTACAAATACTTTCAAGGTGTTGTTACAAATACTTTCAAGGTGTTGTTACAATTATTGTTTATTGTGAGGATATTTTACTATTTGTAACGTAAAACTATTTTTGTTACAAATACCTACACTTATTGTAACAAACATTTAGTTATTGTAACAAAATATAAAATACTTGTTACAATAAATTAATCTTTTGTAACGATAGAAAAATTTCGTTACCAAATGTAGTTATTAGTAATAAATTTCTTCTTCGTTACAAATTAGTCCTTACTAAAGGTGTAGTTTGTTGTAGTGTACGACAGTCCCCATGCTTTATGAGTTGTTATTTCTTGTATGGATCTTGTTTTTTCTAAACTATATATAGTGTGATGAACTTTTATTTGCTTGGATATTTAGTATCGTGGAAGTTTGTCCTAGATGTGCTTGTGATTTGCAGGAAGGAACCATTCGCCACGAGTTTTGCTTTGGCCCTCCACGCGGAGGAAAACCTTTGCTTGCTAGCCCAAAAGAATATTGCTTATCACTTGTTTTATTTATTCTTGTGTGGGTTTAATATTTATTGCTCGATTTTGATTAATGACGTCGTGTTTTGCATGGTCACATTTCATTTAGTGTTGAGGTCGCAAGTAAACATTCCACCACCCATAAGGTTGCATTGTAGCACCCCCACACCTTACCCTAAATCAATTAGTATTAGAGCCATGTTTGGGTCACGTCTATGCTCCGTAGTGGTAGGGTTTATAGATCCCCAATGTAAAAATCACACATCACCGATGATTGAACAAATAGTTCAAATTCGGGCACATCTTTCGTCGAATTTCAACAACTTGTCTTGGACCATTTAGACACTATGGGTACCCAGTTTTAGGACTTCCGTCATAAACATACAGAGATGAATAACTTGCTAGAAAACTTTGAAAGACACACCGACTCGACAGGAGGACCCACTCGAGGATGATTCCGACATTCCTCCTCGTCCTGAACAATGTCCAATGGGCGTTCAGCCTCCCCTTCAGCGATACCATCGTGATATTCCCCGTCGGGGTCCCGGTCCATCTATGAGGAGGAACCTGAAGCACACCCCAGAATTCCTACAAGGCCCTACATTGTACGACATCCACCCTACTGCTACGGGCATCATATCTTTCCATATGATCATAGGGATCGTGCACCTCTACACGGTCGTCGTGATCATGACCGTGATGACTATTATGATACTGGTCATAGAGAGTGTAGTCCCCCACCCGCTTGACATGATTATGCTTACAATGAGTATTATGAGTATTATTCAGAGTCGCGCAGAGGTGGTTATCCACGGGAGGATGACATCACTAGGCACATTCGTATCGATGCTCCTTCCTTTGATGGTCATATGGATCCAAAGGATTTTAGCGATTGGCTCCTCGACATGGACCAATATTTTGAATGGTACGACATGAGCGACGAGCGATGTGTCCGGTTTGCCAAAATGAAGTTACACGGGCAAGCTAAATTACTCTAGACCAGTCTTGAGAGGTCAGTTGATGGGGAAGGCTATTATCCCATCTCCCGATGGAATGATATGATGAAGAGACTAAAAGAAAGGCATCTCCCTATGTCATACAGAGGCCAGTTTTACCCAAAATATAGTGATCGCGGCAAGCAACCACACAAAGTCGTCACTTAAACAGGTATGGGCGATTATAATTATTCTAACCGCTTGTGATCTTTGTAGCCTAGGATCAGTTAGTCGCCATCAGCTCAATAAAAATGCCTGCGTGGACAGTCTCCTGAGTTTGCTCAGGCCCGTCCTCCTAGAAATGCAGCGACCGTGGCAAGCAATTGCACAAAGTCGTCACTTAAGCAGGTATGGGAGGTAACAGTTATTCTAACCGCTTGTGGTCTTTGTAGCCCAGGATCAAGTAGTATCCATCGACTTAGTAAAAATTCATGCGCGGAGAGTCTGCAGAGTTCACTCAGACCCTACCTCCTGGCTAGCCGCGCCAGATGTTATCTTCTACTACAGCCCGCATGAGTAGCCACCCAGAGCCCGCGCGGACATCCACTCAGAGACCGCGCATCCCATCATTTTTGTTATTGGCAATCTAGGGATTACTTCCTTAATAGTCTAGGCGGACAGTCATCGAGTGACCGGACATACTAGCTTATTGGTTGATCACGAGAGCCAGATGTCCGACTCTTCAATAACGCAGGTGGATAGTCCATTGGTGCCCTCACTATCTACTCTCTCGGTCCGACCCTTAGCTAGGTAGACTCAGCTTCAATAGCCCGGGCATGAAGTGATGACCGCCCAGATTCAGCCCTCAGCTGGACAGTTCGTTCTTCAGCAGCATGGGGCGGACACACTCCTTGTGATTGCTCAGCCTAACATCTTTGTCACAGGTATAGATCAAGCAGTAGCCCGTGCAGTTACATCTCTATAACCACGCGAGCTAGTGTTCCAAAACTCCTTGAGCGGTCGGAGTGGTTACCCTTCTGTAACCGCGAGACTTAGTGACCTAGCTACCTCGAGCTTGATCGACACCCTTCCCCTCCAGTCTGTGTGGTTATACTTCTGTAACCACACAGACTGGTGTTCCAGAGTTCCTCCCCAGCAGATCATGTGGTTACCTCTTCTGTAACCATGCGACTAGCACCCGCATCATCAACAGTGTAGGCGGACATTCTCCCAGTGACCTACCGAGCTTGGTATCTCAGCCCAGCCCTTTAGCCAACTCGCCTCCAAAGAGTTCACACGGTTATGACTTGTGTAACTTCGCGCCCTTAGATTTCTTGATATCTGCACACCAATGTAACCTCTCACCTCTGTCTGTTTCTCCTGTACCCGGGTAGATTATTATTTTTGAACCTGCCTGTTCAGGCAGACCCCACTAGTATAAATAGAGGGCACAATATTATAGAAGCAATGACGAGAGAGCGTAGTTGGTGCGAACTCTCTTTGGGAGCTCTTTAGGTGTTGCGACCTCTCCATAGGTGCGATCTCCCTTCAGCGACCACGGTTTCTCTTCCATGACCATGAGTTCTCTTCAGTAGCCACAAACTTTAACTTGTAACTGCGACTAACCCCTATAACTGCATTCTCTATATCAACAATATCATCCACAACTAAGTTTTGCATTGCGACAAGACTTGCCTCGCCGCTTGCGGCATCCTTTTCTCCTTCCTTCAAATCGGGCTCAAAGTAACCAGCTACCCTAAAGTTTTGTAACCAACCTTCCCTTGTGAGGTGTGGTGGAGTTGAGACATTCTTTGCATCAACAGTTCAACACGCGGCCTTCAGATCAGGTAGTTAGTGAACAATAGTTCATTTGCAGGAAGATGAGTTCTCTCAAAGAAACTCGCGAGCAGGGAGATGAATTCATAAGGCGAGATGAAATTATCTTAATGATAACATCCTTAAAGAAGCTCTCCGAGCATGTAGGAATGCTAACCCAATGGATGACCACCCCTGATGTTTTCCCTCCAGCCATCCCTTCAGCACCATCGTCGTGTCATCGTGATGAGGAGGTCGCGCAGACTAGGCAAGAGTTCTTCAGAATAGTAACCATTCCAGGTTCGGCGCGAGATCTCAACTTCGAATAAGAGGTCACCCAGGAGGAAGAGAAGCCTTCCCATTTTGCAGAGATCATTAGGTGGGAAATAGTCCCCGTTGGTTTCATAGAATCACATCTCCCTCGGTTTTTCGGAAGAGGAGACCCGGGGCTCCATCTACAAGCTTTCGAAGTAGCTATCTTTCTTTGGACCCTCTCAGATGATATTCGATGCAAGCTCTTGTCAACAACCTTCGAAGGCAAGGCCATAGATTGATTTTTCAGCTACTGTCGGGATTAAGGATTTTCTTCAAAGGGATAAAGGAGTTCTTACTGAGGTTTGCTACCTCTAAGAAGCCGAAGAGTGGTCCGCATGCGCTTTTTCAAATTAAGCAAGGCGTGACTGAAACCCTTGGTCATTACATCGACCGCTTTCAAGAGGAAATTCATGGGATTCATAATGTAGATCCCACCATGTATCAAGTAGCCCTAACATATGGGTTACAAGAGGGGTTCTTTAAGTTTTAAGTCAGTCGGAGACCTCCAAGCTTTTATACCAAACTGATCGAGATGGCCTGTAACGTCCCTGTTTTTCCGACATTTATTTAATCCTCTTGGTGATGTCATAATGATGTAAGGGCGTTCATTAGCGCGGGGTTGGCGGCGCATCGCCGCTAGTGCGTTTTCGCGTCCGTTCGGTCGAGTCGGCCAAGTTTCAGAATTCTTGTCGAAATTGGAAAATCTCGCATTAGGAAATTTGATTAATTAATTTTAGGCGTGTCCGTCAAATTTCGTTGCTATCCGAGCAATATTTGAGTCTCAGCATTTTTTTTGAAGATTATTGGATTTATTGTTCACCGTAAGCCTTGGAAAATTTTAACTCAAGAACGGCTAGTCGGATTTTGGTTTTGTCTTCGCCGTTGAGTTCGTAGCGCCGGATTTCACCTTTGGCGCATTTTTCATTCGAATCGGTGTGCTTTTAGCCGTTCGTAATAGCTATTATTATGATAGATATACATATATATATATAAAATAATATATTTAGTAAAATCCTATTCCATTAAACTGATCCAGCACATAAATTTTATAAAGTAATAATATACCTTCTTGAAATCTGATCCCACTACCCTGGTTAGATTTAAGTGGCAAGCTGATTTCATCTTCTTCCAAGCCTAGTCTTTTTCTTTTCCAAGAAGAAAACTAGAGTGTCGTGGAGGAGGAGAGCTTTTCTCCTTGAGCCTTCCAGCCGCCGTCTCGAGAGCCCCGATGCTCTTCTTCTTCTTTGTTATAGCTTAGCTTTGGAAAGCTCTCGGCGAGCTCTTCGTGTTCGAGTGCTTCTTGCCGCACCTCCATTTGGAATCGGGAGGAATTAAGGCGTGGTTTGTTTCCCCATTGATCTCTCTTGATCTTCTTAAATTCTTGTTTCTTTGATTTGTTTTCATTTTTGGTTAGCCAATTAACCCCCCCTTAATTTAGCTATATATATTTGTTTATTCTTTGGTACCTAAAAACCTAAGTTTGAAGTAACTTTCTTTAATTCTTTTTTTGCTGACTTGTAGCCAAAGACCTCTATGCCTTTGTCCTATAGCTAAAAGCTTTGTCTAAATCCTATCAAATTTCTTGTTTTATACTTGTGTCATTATTTCCAACCTTAGTGTGGAGTTTATTTTTCCTGAAATGGTGTAAATCTTTGTCTTAAGTTATATTTGAGTTATGGAAGAGTTATGTTCAGGTAGTTTGATTTGTGTTCTGGTTGAGTTACCGCCCGGCGCTAGCGCTAGCGCCCCTTTGATATCGTCTCATCAATATCGCCTCGTCTATATCGTCTTGATCGTCTTGACGATATTGTCTGCCTTTTTGACGACATTGTCTCCCTTTTCGATGACATAATCTCTCAACCATTAAAGCTACCACTAGCGCTAGAGGCGCTACCGCCGGCGCTAGCGTCTCATCGATATCGCCTTGTCGGTATTATCTCATTGACATGGTTGTCTTTGTCTCGACGACATTGTCTCTGTCTCGACGACATTGTCTCTGTCTCGACGACATTGTTGTCTCCGTCTCGATGTTATGGTCTCCTTCCCGACGATAATACTCAAGCCGATAAAGCTACCGCCCGACGCTACCACTAGCGCCGGTGCTAGCTTCCAGTAGCCTGTTTTCTTTGCCTTTTGAAGACTGGGGTGTTTCACCTAATTTCAAGTCTGGCATGATGCCAGTAGTCTATTTAATTATTCTTTTATAAGACTAATGATTATTTATGATGTGTGGGCTGTGAGCGTTAGTGGAATGAAGCACCGTCACAGTGCCTTGTATTTGTGGATCATACACTCGAGCTCTGTGTGCTTTGGACTGATAGTTTGTGTTGGACTATGTGCCTCCGCCGCAGTGCCTTGTTTTTGCCTGGTGTTATTGATGCCCTTTTTGAGCTGATCAGTCTCATCTATTTATTAATATTATAATTATAATGATTATTGTCTTTCTTTGCCAAAGTTATGGCTCTGAGATAGATTTTTACCGCGCCCGATGTAAGGGTTCTCTTTGTTGTCTTTCTTGATCAGATATGCATTTTATGTATATGTTTCTTTTGTTTTAGATGCCTCTTGTGCATACTCTTGCTGAGGCGTTCTTTTCTTTTGAATGCCTCAAACTTGGAGCAGTAGTGGTTAGAGAGCTTGGGCTGGTTACTCCAAACCGTGGTCGTTGCATCTGGTGAGGTAGCTGCTGTGTTGACTCGGTCAGACTTGTACTCTTTATTTCTATGGATTCGTGTCAGACTGTTGACGCCCATAGTTTGTGTTAGACTACTTGATGGCTTTTCTGCTGATATTTGCTAGTCATTTATATGCTTGCTCTCTGGGAATGTTTTATGATAGGATGCATGTTAGATATTTTCAATCTAAAAGCTGCATTCTAGTTTAGTCTCATTTCATCTCTTTCAAGTGAATGTCATTCTATTTTAAGGTTTATAAAACTCCTTTTTTCACTTACACTAAAATTAGAAACTCGCATATCATTAGCATGCACTATTAGGTCCTCATGCTCATGTAGGATGAAAAGAAATAAATTAAGTATTTTTCCGCTGTAGATATATATATTTTCTTACTTGCGGACTAGATGATCCGCTGAAATCGAGAGACACATTTTCTTAAACTTTAAAATTAAATAAAGTTTTCAAGCATAAAATATATGTTTTCTACCATCAATAAGAGGAGAGTTGGTTCAGCCTGAACGCCTGCAGTTGTCCCCTGTACGGCGTGGCATCACGACACGTATTTTCTCTTACTCTGATATTATGCAAATATTGAGAAAATGCAGGTTGTGACAGTTGGTATCAGAGCCAGGTTTGTTCAGTTGGTTGTTGGACGGGTTAGTCGAACGGCCATCTGTTTTAAAATTCTGTTTCATTGCATACACACACCGATATGTCATCAGTATGTCTTGATGGAAGCATGAACACTACACTCATAAGCATGACAAGAAGTTACATGGCATATTATGTAGTATGAGATGCATAAGATGTGGTCGCATATGAATCCTCATAGGAAGCAACATGTGACTGTTATGTAGTATGTGATGCATAACAATCATCACATGAATGCCCATTAGATTTTTATTTTTCATTACATGCGATATTATGTAGTATGTGTTGTACGCCGCATTAAGGCTTTTATTAGAATGCATAGCACAACATATACAACAAAGCATTGCATCAACACACGCGCCAAGTTAAAGACCTACGTGATGACATATGTACACTCATGGTTTAAAAGGAAGATGCAAAGCATTCATGCATTCATACATTACGCACAAGAGTCAAGGGATGATGGTATATCATCCTAAGTTAAGCATAACATCATTTCATGAATTCCCAGAGCAAGTAGCAGCAAGAGCAAGTGTCTACGCATTTCTGTTTTGGTTCGAGTTAAATAATTCTAGTATTCTAGCAGAGATATGTCAAGCTAGGTGTTGATGTGGTGATCGTTTATATTCATAGGATATGACTCCGAAGCATTACCCGTTCAGGTCGACTCCCCAGTCAGAGGGTGAGTCTTCAGGTGCGCGCAGTGAGGCAGTGATTGAGGAGTTGCATCAGAATAATGAGTTGCTGACAAGGCAAATGGTCGCGATGCAGACTCAGAATCAGACATTGCTGACTGCCACATTAGCGCAGCAGCCTAGGGTGCAAGATCAGACAGTACCTGACCCTCCTGCTCCTCTTGTGCCTCCTGCTCAGTTGCCTCTAGAGATGAATTTTATCTCTCAGTTTCAGCGTCTAGGTCCTCCTACCTACGATGGGAAAGTTGATTTTATGGTCTTGGATGATTGGACTATAGCTATAGAGGAGATGTTTTATTATTCCGGGATTTCTGCGAACCAGAAGGTGATGGTGGCCACTTACCAGTTAAAGGACCTTGCTAAAGCTTGGTGGATCCGAGAGAAAGAGACCCTCGCTGGGGGTGCTCATGGGAAGAGTTCAAGGTGATGCTGCGGAAGAAGTTCCTGCCTTCGGTCGAGCAAAACAGGTTGATGAATACTTTTCTGCATTTGAAGCAGCGACAACTTTCAGTTGGCGAATATGAGATAGAGTTCAGCAAGTTGAGCAGGTTTGCTCCGGAGTTGGTCTCCACTGAGGCAGGTAGAGTTAAACACTTTCTAGGTAGTCTTAGGAGTAATATTCAGCAGTTAACCAGTGCTTACAAGTCTGAAAGTTATGCGTAAGCTGTTGAAGCTGCCTATGAAAGTAGAGGCTATTGATAATGCGAAGAATCGTGGGTTGATGATGAGGAAGGATAAGAAAAAGGTTGATGATAGTGGAATCTCTCAGGCGGCCGGGCCGACTTCGAAGAAGGGGAGCAAGGAGGTGTGTAGCTTCTGTGGACGTCCAAGCCATCCATTTGAAAAGTGTTTCAAGAGATTGCATGCTCAGAAGCAGTCTCAGGTGCAGGCAATTCAGGGTGCACCTAAGGGAGATCTTACTTGCACCTTTTGTCAGAAGAGGAGGCACGATGTTGCCAGTTGCTGGGCGAAAGTTAGGACTTGTTTTCAATGCGGTCAGAGGGGGCATCTGAGGTCTAAGTGCCCGCAATCCCAACCCGTGCTTCAAGCTGTCCCACTGCAGGCTTTACCGCCGCCGCCGCAGCTTTTGGATAAAGGAAAGGTGAAGCTGAATGTGCTGACCAAGGAGGAGGTTCAGTCGTTTACCCAGGTGATCTCAGGTTAGATTCTGACCTAGTTGATAAATTATAATTATGGATTCAAAATTTCATTTTTTTCAGTTAGGTGCGATTTTATAGGCGAGTTTAAGGTGAAGAATCGTTGGGCGCGTGTTCTTTTCGATTCGGGTGCTCGATCAGTTAGATGATCCTCTTATTGTCAAGTTCCCCTCAGGAAATCTGGTGGTGTCGAATCAGGGTATTCAAGAATGCCCTGTTCATTTAGAAGGTTTCATAGCGTATGCTGATCTGAAGGTGCTAGATTTGGAAGATTTTGACGTAATCTTGGGTATGGATTGGCTGTCTAGTTATGATGCTGTCATCCAATGCAATGTTAAGCGTTTAGACTTTAGGGGGAGCAATGGCCAACCCATGAGCGTGCATGGATTGCCGCGTCAGGACTCCCCAATTATCTCTGCGGTTCGTGCTCGTCAATTCTTAGAGTCTGGCTGTGAGTCTTATCTTGTTTCTGTTTCTGTTTTGGAAACAGCTCTTCGTGTGCCGCGTGTCGAGGGCATTTTTGTGGTACGAGAGTTTCCAAATGTTTTTCCTTCTAGTCTTCCCGGACTTCATCCCTAGAGAGAGGTGGAGTTCATTTTTGATCTCGAGCCAGGTACTCGTCCTATTGCGAAGGCACCTTACCGCATGGCGCCGCGTGAGTTAGAGGAATTGCGTACTCAGTTGGATGAGTTATTGCAGTGTGGCTTTATCAGGCCTAGTTCTTCTCCCTGGGGTGCTCCTGTCTTGTTTGTGAAGAAGAAGGATGGTTCGATGAGATTGTGTATAGATTATCAAGAGCTGAACAAGGTGACCATCAAGAACAGGTATCCGTTGCCTCAGATTGATGATTTGTTTGACCAGTTGTGAGGTAGTTCAGTGTTTTCAAAGATTGACCTCCGTTCAGGCTATCATCAGTTGAGGATCCATGAGTCAGACGTTCCACGGACTGCCTTTCGTTCCAGATATGGTCACTTTGAATTCTTGGTGATGTCCTTTGGATTGACAAATGCACCATCTGCTTTCATGGACATGATGAATAGAGTATTCAAGAATTATCTAGATCAGTTTGTGGTTGTATTCATTGATGATGTGCTGGTGTATTCCCGGAGTGCTTCAGAGCATGCTCGGCACTTGCATCCGGTTCTTTTGACTTTGAGAGAGCATAAGTTGTACGCAAAGCTGAGCAAGTGCGAGTTTTGGCTTTCTCAGGTATCTTTCCTGGGTCATGTGGTGAACAAGGATGGTTTATCTGTGGACCCAGCAAAGATCGATGCGGTTTTGGATTGGAAGTGGCCATCAACGCCTTAGGAGATAAGGAGCTTCTTAGGGTTGGCAGGGTACTATAAAAGATTTGTTCAAGGATTTTCAGTTTTGTCTGCGTCGTTGACCAAGCTTACGCAGAAGAGCGCTGCTTTCGTTTGGAGCGATGCCTGCGAGGAAGCATTTTGGGAGATAAAGAAGAGGTTGTGTTTTGCTCCAGTTTTGGCTTTGCCTACTGAAGGAGTAGAGTACGCTATTTATGTGGATGCTTCACGGGTAGGACTCGATTGCGCTTTGATGCAGGATGGCAAAGTGATCGCGTATGGATCGAGACAATTGAAGGTCCATGAGAAGAATTACCCTACGCATGATTTAAAGTCCGCAGCCGTGATTTACGCCTTGAAGCCGTGGAGACATCTTTTGTATGGAGTGTCATGCAAGATTTATTTCGACCACAAGAGTTTGATATATGTCTTCTCTCAGAAGGAGCTTAACTTGCGTCAGCGCAGATGGATGGAATATGTTGCATATTATGAATTTGATATCCTATATCATCCAGGCAAAGCTAATGTAGTGGTGGATGCCTTGAGTAGAAAGTCTGCTTTTGTCTTCGACCTTTCTGTGCAGTCTTTGGTGGAGGAGTTCTATTTGATGAATATAACGGTGAAGCCTAATGTTGGGCCGTCTAGTGTTGAAGCCGAAGAGCCTTCCTGGATTACCCTTGCAAGATTGCATCAGAAGGATGATCCGAATTTGCAGCACCTTTGAGGTAGGACCGAGAAGGGTGAGTTGCCAGATTTCTCTATTGATGAAGAAGGTACCTTAAAGTACCGAGGTAGGTTCTACATTCCTGCTGTTGAAGAGATTCGAGCAAAGATTTGTGATGAAGCTCATGATTCTAGCCTTGCCTACCACCCTGGTTCTACGAAGATGTATCGCGATCTGAAGCAAATTGTTTGGTGGTCAGGTATGAAGAATGATATCATGAAGTTCGTGTCTAAGTGTTATACTTGTCAGCACGTCAAGGCAGATCATAAGAGACCTGGAGATAAGTTGACGCCTTTGGATATCCCAGCTTGGAATTGGGAGAATATTTCTATGGATTTCATTACCGGTCTACCGAAGTCTCCCTGAGGGCATGATGCGGTGTGTGTGATCGTTGATAGATTGACCAAGTGTACTCACTTTGTGCCTTATATGATTGGCTATTCTATGGAAAAGATTGCATCGCTTTATTTGCAAGAAGTTGTTAGATTGCATGGTGTGTCGGTGAGCATTGTGTCAGATCAGGATTCCAGATATATGTCTCATTTTTGGCAGAGTTTGCAAGGAGCCTTAGGCACCAATCTCAGATATTCTACCGCTTATCATCCGCAGACTAATGGGCAGATGGAAAGGGTAAATCAAATCGTGGAGGATATGATTAGATGTTATATTCTAGATTATGGAGGTGCTTGGGATGAACGACTTGGACTCATGAAATTTGCTTACAATAATAGTTATCAGGAAAGCTTGCAGATGAACCCCTTCGAAGCCTTGTATGGGAGGCTTTGTTGGACTCCCCTGTTTTGGGCCGAGGCTGGAGAGAGACCGTTGTTAGGTCCAGAGGCCCTGGAAGAGATGAGCATTCCTGTGACTTAGATTCGTGAGAAGCTTCGTGTGGCTCAGGAGCGTTATGAAAAGTGCGCCAATCGGCGAAGGGCTGATCTGCAGTTTGCAGTCGGGGACATGGTTTTCTTGAAGGTTTCTCCGATGCCAGGTGTTAAGAGATTTGGCAAGAACCATAAGTTGGATCCCAGGTATGTGGGACCTTTGTAGATTGTCGAGCGCATCAGAGTGTCAGCGTATAGGCTGGAATTGCCTGCTTCCTTCCCTGGTGTTCACGATGTGTTCCATGTGAGCCAGTTGCGGAAGTGTGTGCTTAATGACTGGCATGTCCTAGACTCGGTACCCCAGTTGCATCCCAATCTGTCGTTTGTTGAGGAACCTAGGAGCTGGAATCTGTGATGAAGGAATCGTATCCTCGTCTGTTTGTCTGATCCTCTTCGGTGAGTGTTCCTCCCTAGTGAATTCTAAGTTATTCCTTTTTGCCTAGTTTCATTTTGTGTTGCAAAGTTTCGGTGAGAAACTTTCTTTTAGGAGGGGTGACTGTAACACCCCTGTTTTTCCGGCATTTATTTAATCCTCTTGGTAACGTCATAATGATGTAAGGGCGTTCGTTTGCGCGGGGTTGGCGGCACGTCGCCGCTAGTGCGTTTTCGCGTCCGTTCGGTCGAGTCAGCCAAGTTCCAGAATCCTTATCGAAATTGGGAAATCTCGCATTAGGAAATTTGATTAATTAATTTTAGGCGTGTCCGTCAAATTTCGTTGCTAACCGAGCAATATTTGAGTCTCGATATTTTTTTTGAAGATTTGTGGATTTATTATTCACTGTAAGCCTTGGAAAATTTTAACTCGAGAACGACTAGTGGGATTTTGGTTTTGTCTTCGCCGTTGAGTTCGCAGCGTCGACTTTTGCCTTTGGCACGTTTTTCATTCGAATCGGTGTGCTTTTAACCGTTCGTAATAGCTATTATTATGATAGATATACATATATATATAATATATTTAGTAAAATCCTATTCCATTAAACTGATCCAGAACATAAATTTTATAACGTAATAATATACCTTCTTGAAATCTGATCCCACTACCTTGGTTAGATTTACGTGGCCAGCTGATTTCATCTTCTTCCAAGCCCAGTCTTTTTCTTTTCCAAGAAGAAAACCAGAGTGGCGTGGAGGAGGAGAGCTTTTCTCTGTGAGCCTTCCGACCGCCGTCTCGAGAGCCCCGGTGCTCTTCTTCTTCGTCAGAGCTTAGCTTTGGAAAGCTCTCAACGAGCTCTTCGTGTTCGTGTGCTTCTTGCCGCACCTCCATTTAGAATCAGGAGGAATTGAGGCAGGTGGTGGTTTGTTTCCCCTTTGATCTCTCTTGATCTTCTTAAATTCTTGTTTCTTTGACTTTTCTTCATTTTTGGTTAGCCAATTAACCCCCCTAAATTTAGCTATATATATTTGTTTATTCTTTGGTACCTAAAGACCTAAGTTTGAAGTAACTTTCATTAATTCTTTTTTTGCTGACCTGTAGCCAAAGACATATGCCTTTGTCCTATAGCTAAAAGCCTTGTCTAAATCCTATCAAATTTCTTGTTTTATACTTGTGTCCTTATTTCCAACCTTAGTGTGAAGTTTATTTCTCCTGAAATGGTCAAAATCTTTGTTCGTGAGTTTAAATCTGAGTTCTGGAAGAGTTACGTTCAGGCAGTTTGATTTGTGTTCTGGTTGAGCTACCGCCCGATGCTAGCGCTATCGCCGGCGCTAGCGCCCTTTTGATATCGTCTCGTCAATATTGCTTCATCTATATTGTCTCGACGATAATGTTTGCCTTTTCTACGATATTGTCTCCCTTTTCGACGACATAATCTCCTAGCCATTAAAGCTACTGCTAGCGCTACCGCCGTCGCTAGCGTCTCATCGATATCCCCTTGTCGGTATCATCTCGTTGACATGGTTGTCTTTGTCTCGACGACATTGTCTTTGTCTCGATGACATTGTTGTCTCCGTATCGACGTTATGGTCTCCTTCCCGACGATGATCCTCAAGACGATAAAGCTACCGCCCGGCGCTGGCGCTAGCGCCGGCGCTAGCTTCCAGTAGCCTGTTTTCTTTGCCTTTTGAAGACTGGGGTGTTTCACCTAATTTCAAGTCTGGTCTGATGCTAGTAGTCTATTTAATTATTCTTTTATAAGACTAATGATTATTTATGATGTGTGGGTTGTGAGCGTTAGTGAAATGAACCACCGTCGCAGTGCCTTGTATTTGTGGATCATACACCCGGGCTCTGTGTGCTTTGGACTGATGATTCGTGTTGGACTATGTGCCTCCGCCTCAGTGCCTTGCTTTTGGCCGACGTTATTGATGCCCTTTTTGAGCTGATCAATCTCATCTATTTATTAATAATATTATTATAATGATTATTATCTTTCTTTGCCAAAGTTATGGCTATGAGATAGATTTTTACCGTGCCCGATGTAAGGGTTCTCTTTGTTGTCTTTCTTGATCAGATATGCATGTTATGTATATGTTTCTTTTATTTTAGCTGCCTATTGCGCATACTCTTGCTGAGGCGTTCTTTCCTTTTGAATGCCTCAGGCTCGGAGCAGTAGTGGTTAGAGAGCTTGGGCTGGTTACTCCAGGTCGTGGTCGTTGCAGCAGGTGAGGTAGCTGCTGTGTTGTCTCGGTCAGACTTGTACTCTTTATTTTTATGGCTTCGTGTCAGACTCTTAAGGCCCATAGTTTGCGTTACACCACTTGCTGGCTTTTTTGCTGATATTTGCTAGTCATTTATATGCTTGTTCACTGGGAATGTTTTATGATAGGATGCATGTTAGATATTTTCAATATAAAAGCTGCATTCAAGTTTAGTCTCATATCGACTCTTTCAAGTGAATGCCATTCTATTTTAAGGTTTATAAAACTCCTTTCTTTACTTACACTAAAATTAGAAACTCGCATAACATTAACATTCACTATTAGGTCCTCATGCTCATGTAGGATGAAAAGAAATAAATTAAGTATTTTTCCGCTGCAGATATATATTTTCTTACTTGCGGACTAGATGATCCGCTGAAATCGAGGGACACGATTTCTTAAGATCTAAAATTAAATAATGTTTTCAAGGATAAAATATATGTTTTTCTACCACCAATAAGAGGATAGTTGGTTCAGCCTGAACACCTGCAGTTGTCCCCTGCACGGTGTGGCATCACGACACGTATTTTCTCCTACTCTGATATTACGCAAATATTAAGAAAATGCGGGTTGTAACATGGCCAACCAGTTCATCGAAGGTGAAACAACCAATCCAGAGTTTGTCTCCTCTCTCACTCACATGGTTCAATAGCTACGGGGATGCAACTCTTCTGCTCGGCACTCTAAAGAGTGCTCTTACTGTGCTAGGAAGTAGCGTTTGGATTCCTCTCCTCAGCAACCGCTTTGTGAGAAGAATGTTTATCAGCAACGTCCTCCTCCACCTCGACATTTACAGCAGATGAAGTCGTTGCATCAATCATCTCCACCTCAAATGACACTCACCCAGCCACCACCACCACCTGCATACTGGTCATCACCCGCGCGATCTACTCCTGATCGTTTCCCTCTGTATGATGACCGTAAGGAGGAGTATACTGAATTGTTCATTAATGTGCAAGAGGTTATCCAGATACTTCAAAGGAAACTAGACTTAAAAAGACCTCCCCTACTCAATTCAAGGTTCTCAGGTAGAGGCAGGGAGCTCTATTGTGAAAACCATAGAGATGTAGGCCATGATACAAAGAACTTCCGGTACTTTGCGACCTGATCGAGAAGATGTTGAAGACCGGCAAGCTGCGAGAGTACATCTCCATCAAAGATGATGACAAACCTACTTCTTCCAAAGGGAAGAAAGTTACTGAGATAAGCTTCTCACAATGACCTGAGTGCATAGAAGCGGAGGACATTGGTTCACTTGAGAACATTTGCTAAGTGAACCACAACATATGGATTACCTACTCTTGGACCACCAGGAGACAACCATCCATGGAGAAGCATTTTCTTGCTTTACTTTATTTTTATTGTCTTTCCTTAATTTCTTCAAACCTATCTCCATTCAAGAAAGTCTAATACTTTTTTTTGTCTTTTTTGTTATCTAAGACCCGCCATTCAAGAATGTCTCTAATATATTTTTTCTCTTTTTATTCCCTCCACCTCGATGGAACCTGCCCCACCAATCCTGAAATTCGGATCCTTTTCGTAAAAAGCAGCCGTCCATGCACCTCAACCAAACTACAATGTATAACAATTGCATAGTGGTAGTCTGATCCCATTTCAATACATGGTCCTTAGGTTCCAGGTCTCTCGCCGACATCTTTCGCACCATCCCGTCGATTGACTATAAAAGTCCGTCACCATAGCTCTCATTAGAAAGGCCCACGACTTGCTTAGCAGTCGCTGACTATGGTTGCGAAGCTCTATCACGCATCAACAAAGATATGGAAAAACCTAGCGAACCTCTTGGGACTAGCTCATCAGTAATGCCCATCAAGTTCACCATAGCCTGTGGCCATTGAAATCCTCTTTAGATATTCAAACTCACTATTGTCGGGTGCTAAGGTTTCCAGGTCACCATACATCAAGACAATAGTTATCACAAGTACAACCTTGTCTGCCATGAATAGTCGCCTCTCAATGAGTGCGATTCTTTCCAAGGATAGTCATCTCTCAACGAGTACGACCCTTTCCATAGGATACTTGTTTCCCAACAAGAAGGACCCTTTCCACCATGGATAGACATCTCTCAACGGGTATGACTCTTTCCAATGGATAGACGTCTCTCGACGAGGGTGAATCTTTCCAAAGGTTAATCATCTCTCAGCGTGTTCGACCCTCTCTTTGGAGGATTTTCTCCTCTCGACGAGTGCAGTTCTTTCTAAGGATAGTTATCTCTCAACGAGTACGACCCTTTCAAAAACATAGTCATCTATCGTCGAGGGTGGCTCTTTCGAAAGGTTGATCATCTCTCAGTGAGTGTGTCCCTTTCCACCACGGTGAGTCATCTCCTTCTCACATTTAGTACATACTTGTCCATAATTTTTTAAATATACCAATAGCTCGACAGCTAAGACACTGTATTTGTGACTAAAGTTAAATTTTCTGAAGTCTTTTGTAGACTTAGAAAAATGCAGGGATTATGTTTGCCAAAATATAACGACCGTGACAAGCAACAACACAAAGTCCATACCTAAGCAGGTATGGATGGTTACAGTTATTCTAACTGCTCGTGGTCTTTGTTGCCCATGATCAATTAATCGCCATCACTTCAGTCAAAATGCCTGTGCAAACAGTTTCCGGAGTTCCCTCAGACCCGACCTCCTGGCAATACAACAACCATGACAAGCAACCGCACAAAGTCCTCACTTAAGCAGGTGTGGGCGGTTATAGTTATTCTAACTGCTCACAGTCTTTGTAGCCCAGGATCAAGTAGTTGCCATCTGCTCAGTCAAAATGCCAACGTGAACAGTCCTTGGAGTTCGCTCAGACCCGACCACCTGGCTAGCCACGCCAAAGGTTATCTTCTACTACAGCCAGCGTGGAAAATCACTCAAATCCCATACAGGTATCCACCAAGAGACCGTGTAGCACCCTCCTCGTCACATAGAATATAACAACGACGCCATATTAAATGAACAGTAAAGAGAGTTACGTAATTAGCAGTTAAATAGTTTTAAATAAAACCATCTCAGCATACACAGAGTCATACACAACGGAAGCATTTATTTAAGGTTAAACCAGATTACAATTTGTCCACTTGTTCATGAGGAACGAATATACATAATGATATTTACATATGAAATGTTTACATCGACATTGGCTTCCAAACATCGGCACGCAGGCAGCCACAGATGAAAAGTAGTAAGCAAAACACTTTGGACTTCGAGGGCCAGCACATCGCAGCAGCTGGGGTTCCAACCCGCTATTTGCCACTTGTCTCTCTAGGACCTGTACAAGCAATTCCACAACAGCGTGGAAAAATAGGCAACAAGCTGACCAAAATATGTAACGACCCACCTCATTCATGGGGAGGTGGCACTGCTTCCCTGCAAGCAAGCATAAGCAACATATATATCACAGGTGCATCTAAGCACTGCATACATACTATCATCACAAATGTCGGCACGCAAGGCCACACGTCTTGTGCTCACAAGGCACACTTTCACTATACTCACAGAGTCCACTTCCATCCTCAATTAAACAACTTAGATGGCAATTGAGCTAATCCATACAAGCCTATGCTTTTCGACAATTCTTTCCATAAGACGGTGCACCGTGGGGCGACCTCTTCACCGACCACTATGGACGGGTTCGGATCCACCATGCCCGACTCAATCATCGCAAACAACCAGCACGATGCGGACACAGTTTCACCACAACCCGATAATGAGACAACCTCACTGGGTCATAAGCACAACCACACAGGCAATTCCAATCAACCACGTGACTTCAAGTGTCATTGGCGCTACCACTGGCTTTAGCACTAACGTCTGGAGTTAACTAACAAAGTACAATTATGTTATCTTTTTCAGGAATTTTCTGGAGATCGCCTCCATAACTCCCTGCAGTACATCACAACACCCAGAACCCGAAAACAAGCATACATACTCGGAGTCTTCTCCAGAATGCAATAAAGCGATATCAACATCACCAATCTAGACCAACCTGTCCAGATAGGTTTCACATAGTATGCCTATGTTTGTACAACGATCCAGACTATATATGCAATTTCTACGGGGATAAGCCAGATCAACCCGACAGAAGAAACCTATCCACTAATTAGTAGAAATCTTCCTCCTACTATGCAAATCAAAGGACAAGCATGTCCAAGGATTCAGGAGGAGAATCGTTACCCTTGATGATCTCTTCGGCGCCATAACTCTGAAAGCAATCCGAATGGAGAGGTTCGCAACATGCTCTCCTACATGAATCCTAACTCAGCGCGTCGAACGACGAGCCCAAAAGGATCTTCTTCTTCCTGCCCTCTGATTCCTGCCTTTGGAGAGAGAACCTTACTGAGAATTAGAAGAGAAGTCTCATTTTTGCTGCCTTATATAACAAAAGCGTTATGATGGCGACGACGGCCCTCAACATGAAGATGGTAACGACGGCAGTTTTCCATCCAAGGATTCACGCCATCGCCGCTACAACCTTCGCCCGCGCCGTCGGCTTGAAAACTAATAGTTATAATAATTTGATTATAATTATTAGTTTATTTTTATCATGTATTAATGATTGGGACTTTAGTATTTTTAGTTTCATGCATGAACATTTAGATTTGACATTTTGATTTGGCCTGCATTTAGCCAAATCTATTTGGTTTTTAATTTTGGGCTGCATATAGCCCTCCTTGTTGTAAGGCCCTATATAAGGCCATACGTTATTGGAGAATGAGAACTATTGATGATATTAAGAATTGAAACCCTAAGCTAATCCCCTGAACTCTCTCCCTCTCGTGGCCGCCCCTCCCCTCTCTTCCCCTTCGCTGGTTCGGCGCCCCCAAAAGAGACGCACCCTCTCCTCTTCTCTCCTCTCCCAATTCCCTCCCGTCGCCCCTCTCTCTCGCCGCCTGGAGCCCGCTCCCGCCATCTCTCTCTCTCTCGCGAGTTCCTGGGAGCAGTCGCCCCTCTCCTTCCTCCCCTACTCCCCTCTTAGTTCGGCCTCCCCTCCCAAAGTGCAAACGGTGGTCTACGTGGAACCGGTAACGGCGTGACAGCAAAGACGGCGTTCAAACCCCACTTCGGCGACGACAACTCCGGCGGATTTGTGGGAGAACGAACGGGCTTTCGTGTGCTTGAGGCCAATCCGAACTCAAGCGGGGTAACGACTTTCCACTTGTGTGATTCTCTTCTTGGTAGATCTAGTGGTGGAACTTTGTGGCGTGATCTTCGTATCACTGTTGATTTTTCCGTGGTTTCTTCATTTCGATTTGCATTTGCATCCTTTCTTTTTATTTTCGAAGGGGTTTGGCGCGCCCCGCTTCTTGTTGGGAGAGATCACCCATTCTTCGAATCATTATTTTTGGGGGATCTCTTTTGGTACAATGCATAGCTCGAACGGATCGGGTGGGTCCATTTAGCTTGAGCGAATATTGGCATATAGCCTCTATTCAATCTCTAGCGGGTTAGCTATCTGTCGTTGGCATAAACATTGGTAATTTGCGTAGGAGATTGCAGCGTTTACCTTGAGAGTGTTGGGCAAGTCGTGTTATGTTGGGTAGAATAGCCGTTGTCCGTTGCGAGCGCCGCTGTAGGCTAGGCCTACATCACGTTACCGCCAGCATTAACTCTTAATGCCCAACGTTTGATCATATCCATTGCCGCTTACTCCCATTGACTGGAAGTCTTAATGCCGCACGTTAACTCTTAACGCCACACGTTAGCTCTCTCGACGAATAGACATTTCAACGAGAATAGGAGCCTTATGACGACACGACGGTCATTTCTTTGAATCAGTACCGACGACATTAACTCTAACGCCCAGCATTAGCTCTTTAGACGAACCGCCGAGACATCGAGAACAGGACTTTTACGACGAAAAGGGTAATCTGTCGAGTTATCGACTAACGCTCAGCGTTAGCACTAACGCCAGGCGTTAGATCCTGTTACCAGAAACCTTCTTTCATCTGCTGGGAAAAACTGAGGTGTTACAATCCCCCTTCCCTTAAAGAAAGTTTGTCCCGAACTTCCAGAAATATGAAAGAAAACAAAGGTATAAAATATAACATTTGTACCTCAACAGAACAATTCAGGGAACTCCTTTAACATGGTCTGCTCACACTCCCTTTAAAGCTCCTCACGACCGTAATTGTCCCAGCAAACTTTGACCATTCTGATCATTTTATTCCGCAACTGCTTGACTTTAGTGTCTTCAATGCGAATGGGCTTGACCTTAGTCATTAACCCACCATTGATCGGCACTTGAACATCAGCCACAAGCACTTGAGTAGGCTCTTGCACAACCCTCCTCAGCACGGAGATGTGAAACACATCATGCAAATCACTCAACTCTGTCGAAAGAGCAAGCTGATAGGCAGGTTCACCAACACGCTCCAGTATCTCAAACGGTCCAAGGTATCTTGGACTCAGCTTTTTCAAGCGTCGAATCCTTGACACACCCTTGAAAAGTTTGATTTTTAGGTAAACCCAGTCTCCCACGGAGAACTCGACGTTCCTGTGTTTGGCATTATAGTACTTCACTTGCCTATCTTGTGCAATCAACAACCTCTCCCAGATTGTTCGAACAGTCGAAGTTGCATCTTCGACTTCCTTTCGCTTAAACAACTTAGTTTCGTCCGTCTCCGCCAAAGACAACAGAGTATGACATTTTATACCATAAAGGGCCTCAAAGGGCACCATTTGTAGATTTGACTGATAGTTGTTGTTGTATGCGAACTCAATCATAATGAGATGGTCTTCCCACCTCTTGCCGAAATCCATGGCGCACATTCGGAGCATATCCTCCAATGTTCTATTGGTTCGTTTAGTCTGCCCATCAGTTTGAGGGTGAAAGGCAGTGCTAAACTTCAGTTTGATACCCAATAGTTGGTGAATTATCCTACAATCATTTGACGTGAAGCGCCCATCTCAGTCACATACGATGCTACGGGGCACACTGTGCAATCAGACTATGTTATCAACATACAATTTTGCTAGTTTTCCACCGAATCATCTCGCCGGTTTGGAATGAAGTGTGCAACTTTCGTCAATCGATCCACGATCACCCAAATGACATCGTTCCCGGGTTGCGATCTCGGCAAACCATGCATGAAATCCATAGAGATATCACAAAATTCCATTCCGGAATTGGTAACGACTTCAGAAAACCACCAAGCTTTTGACATTCTGCCTTCACAAGCGCCCAAATGTGACACTTTGCCACGTATAGGGCTATGTCTTTCTTTAAACCCGGTCACCAGAATAGCTTCTTCATGTCCTGGTACATTTTTGTGCTCCCCGGGTGGATTGAGTACTTAGTAAAATGTGTCTCGTAAATCAACTCCTCCCACAATTTACCAATATTGGGGACGCACAATCGACTGTCTTTCCGCAAAAGACTGTCTTCAAAGGTGAACTCGGCATTAGACCCACCCACGGTCTCTGCAACATACCGTTTCATACTTTGATCAAGCTCCAATGCCAATCGAATTCTATTCGCAAGGTCATATTGCACCTCCATCCAGTTCAAACATGCTTTGACACTTCTTCTCTTGTCAACGCAAGCAATATCCAAGGCTTCCAAGTCCCTGATTAGATGCTCATCATGCATCTGAATCCAGTTCGCTTGTGCAGAAGCCTTCCGACTCGAAGCATCAACGACAACATTTCCCTTCCCGGGAGTGTAATGAATCTTGAAAGTGTAGTCCCCAAAGAACTCCATCCACCTTCGTTGTCGCATATTCAACTCCTTCTGATCTAGCAGATATTTCAGGCTCTTATGGTCCGTAAAGATGTCGATCTTCATGCCATATAAATAATGCCACCATAATTTGAGAGCGAATATCACACTCGCTAGCTCCAAGTCATGCACCAGATAATCCCTCTCATGCACTTTCAATTGGAGAGAGCCATAAGAAATAACCTGACCATTCTGAAGAAGGACGCAGCCTAAGCCACTCCCTGACGCGTCACTGTAGATTTCAAAGCCTTCCGTACCAAATGGCGAACACAGAATTGGCACCTTGGTTAGCCGACTCTTCAGCTCTTCAAAAGCTCACGCGTATTCTGGCGACCAAACGAACTTCTGATCTTTCCTAGTCAATGTTGTGAGAGGCAGAGCTATCCTTAAGAAGTTTTCTACGAAGCGCCTATAATAGCCAGCAAGTCCTAAGAAACTTCAGACTTCCTCCATTGTTGTCAACATAGGCCACTCTCGTATCGCAACTATCTTCGCAGGATCCACTGCAATGCCCTCTCCACTTACCACATGACCTAGGAATTCCACATAGGACAGCCAAAACTCACATTTAGAGAACTTGACATACAACTAACTTCGCCTCAGGGTATCCAATACAACGCGTAAGTGCATCACATGCTCTTCTTCCGACTGAGAGTATACCAATATATCATCTATAAAGATAATAACAAACCGGCCTAGTCACTCTCGAAAGGTTCTGTTCATCAAATCCATGAATACCGATGGCGCATTCATCAAGCCAAACGGCATCACGGTGAACTCAAAGTGCCCATAATGGGTACTAAACGCCGTCTTAGGAATATCACATTACCTAATCCGCAACTGGTAGTAACCGTACTTTAAATCCAGTTTTGAGTACACAGTCGATCCAACTAGCTGATCAAACAAGTCATCGATTCGCGGAATCAGATACTTATTCTTTTCTGTCAGCTTGTTCAGTTCGCGGTAGTCTATACAAAGATGCAAGCTTCCATCCTTCTTCTTCACAAAGAGGACCGGCGCACCCCAAGGGGATGAACTTGGGCGTATATAGCCTTGCTCCAGTAACTCCTGCAACTGAACTTTTAATTCCGCCATCTCTTTTGGCGCAATTCGGTACGATGAACGCGCCATAGGTTTGACACCTAACAAAAACTCAATAGTGAAGTCACTCTCTCGCTGAGGTGGAGCCCCAGGGAGATCTTTAGGAAACACATCAGCTTACTCCGATATTATTGGGACATCACACAAACCGGGCCTTGGCTCAGCAGTCTCCAACAATGCAAAGAACAACTCTGCGCCTTTCCGAACCGCCTTGACTAATTGGAGAGCAGACATCAACATCTTGCACGATCCTCGCATACCGGTAAACGTAGTCTCGCGCTCAGTATCTTGCCCTAGTGTGACCTCCTTCAAATTGCTATCAATGCATGCACGCTGTCTCGAAAGCCAATCCATGCCATAGATCACATCAAACTCAGATATCGGTAGCATTGCCGCTTCCAAGTCAAACTCATGACTTACTATCCGCACACATTCGACACCCGTTTGGTAGCACGACATCCAACCCGTCCTTTGCCATGACATAAGGCACTCCAATACGCAGTATGAAGTCCTCAAACAGAAAGGAGTGTGATGCTCCAGTGTCAAATAAGGCTCTCGCCGAACAGTTCTGAATTAGAACAAAACCTAATACAAACAGGGTATACAAGCAATCACACACAAGGTATTAAGTACATAAGGCAATAAATGCTATATACTAAACCATACCTGTCACGATGTCTCTTTGTTTAATGGCCTCTTGCTGGCCAAGATTATATACCCGTGGTTGAGCTGGAGTATAGTGGGATGCAGACGACTCCGCTGCTTTCCCTTTCTCCGCATAAGACTCCCCCGCCTTTTTCTCCGACTTCTGGGGATCGCTGCGACACTCTCGGGCTATGTGTCCCGGCTTGCCGCAATTGTAGCAAATCACCGGACCTCGCCCAGTCGTCGCTCCTGAAGCAGAAGAGGAATCAAGTTCCGAAAACCTGGACTTCTTTCTGCATCGTCGGGACCCAGACTTTATAGAGTTAAGTAGTTTGAACTCCGTCTTTGTCACAGCTAGGTCCTTATTCTCTTGGACCCACTTCATATCTTTCTCAAGGGATCCGGCGGTATTCACCAACCTCAGAAAGCCTTGCGTCATCGGGACTGACAGAAGAAACCATACATCATCGCGCAGACCTTCATAGAATCTGTTGGTCTTTCGTTCATCATCATCAAAGGAAGAGCCTGCATACCTTCCCAAGTCGTGTAACTCATGGAGGTACTCATTCACCATTCTATCACCTTGAGTTAAAATTTGATACTGGTTCTCCATTTCTATGTGTCGAGCAGAAGGGAGATACCTCTCCAAGAACACTCTCGAGAACTCTTCGATCGAGATGTCTGTCAGTTGCATGCCGACATACTGATGCACTTCCAAATCTTCCCACCATAGCCTATCCTCTCCATCCAACAGAAAGGTATAGTAGCTAGGGTCACCTTTTACCTTTCCTTCGCCTTTGAAGCCGTTAGGGTTCTCTTGACCTGAGACAGCCAATCATCTGCCTGAGTTGGCATTCCGATCCCCTCAAACATTGGAGGATGGAAGCTCAGAAAAAATTTCAGATGGTGGTTTGTCGCTCGTGTAGCCTCAACCGGTATTGCAGGTACTGGTCTCTCCACAACAGGCTCAACTGCGGCAACCGGCACCGAGGCCACCCCAAGGGTAGGAGGCTGTACATGCCTTCCTGGTTGCGCTTTGATCATGGCAAACATAGCTTCAGCTACCAATCTTATTGTTTCAGAAGAAGGGGGAGGTGTAGGCACCTTGAAGGTGAGTTTAGTTCTTAAATTAAAAACTCTTCTTAGGTTATTTCAAAATAGTGATATATATAATATGTGTAGTTAAGCGAGTTATGAAAAACAAACACAAATAAATCTCAGATATCACTGCACAACACAGGAAAATAAAATATAAGACCAGAAGACACAAGACATACAGTAGTTCCCCAATCAACCTGGGTACATCTACTCTTCTACCACACTGGTAGGAATCCACTACAGGTTTTTGATCAGGTGCTGCAACGACTATAACATCTAGTGCTGCAACGACTATATTGTTAAGGCAACAATATATATCAATATATAAATAGAAATGATAAAATATTGCTTTAATCAGATGTAAGAATATTAGTCGAACTGAGAATATCTAAATTATAGAGCTGGTGGAAATTCGTCGAGCTTAGCTTCAAGTTCGTCGATCTGAACATTTAATTCGTCGTTCTGAGCTTCTGTTGAAGATTCGTCGAACGCAGACTTGAGATCGTCGAACGCAGCTTTTCGTCGAGCGCTGCTTGGATTTCATCGAACGCAGCTTCAGAACCATTTCATCAAGCGCTGCCAGCTTTTCGTCGATCGTAGCTTCTCTGATTCGATCACATTATATTTATATCATTTTCATAGTCTTCTGACTTAAGGGAATTTGATCTAAGTTATAAGATGTGTTATGATAGAACTTTAGACCAAAGATGGATCCTGACTCAAATCAAAACTAAGGTTCCAACAATCTCCCCCTATTTGAGTTAGGATACAAATTTATAGTCTCCCCCTAAAATAAACAGGGATCCTAATCAAATCTAGTGGTCTGGTAATCTTCCCCTATTTGGTTTAGGATGCTAAAATTTCATCTTCTTTTAATTCCATTTCTTTTGATTCTTCTTCTTTTAATTCTACTTCTTTTAATTTCTACAGCTTTTGATGGATTCTGATTTCTTAGATTTTGATTCTATTAAAATCTTGAATTGCTACAGCTGTTAATGGATTCTAAGGAATAATTTTTAGGAATATTGCCTGATACCTTCCTTCTTGCAGAATCTCCTTATCAGAAGAGACTCACACCCAATGCTATGATCATTTCTAATCAGTACAACTAGAGTAGAATGCTCAAATCTAGGAAAAGTCTGTAAGAACATGAAGTTATCTGACTTTGCTTTTAAGATAGAAAAATTTAGTAAATCTTAGAATTTTTTGTTTGATTAGGGATGAAGTTTAATGGTGAAAAACTGGTGAAACCTTATAATTGGATATATTGGCCTTCTTAACTCATTAAAATATAAATCTGAAAAACTAAAATGATTTCTAGATTTTATTTTAACATAAAGAAATTCAGTAATTTCTACAGAGTCCTTTATTTCTTTTCCTTAAAAGTTTGTTTAAATTTATTTTTTAAGGAAATATTTTGTTCTTCTGATATTTTTAAATCTTCTTTAAGTTTGTTATATTCAGAAGTCAAATTATTTATTTTTAACTCTTTTCTGATTTCATTTTTAGATTTTATTAAATATGTATATGGAATTTTAGAATCTGATTTGATTTGTCCTAAAGTAAAATTAGGAGTTGAAGTTACCTCAGTTACCTTATCTGATTCAGCTTCTGCATCTGAGTTGTGATATGAGCCATATATGACCATGCAGAAAGCTCTAGCTTTTTGTTCTTCTTCTTCTTCTTCTTCTTCACTTAGACTAGATGATGGTTCTGCATCATAAGTATAGTAAGTAAAAGAAGGTTCAGTTACCATCCTTGAGAGGGAGTTCCAGATGCCCCTTGCTGAAGTGCAATCAGCCACTCTTTGAAGAAAGTCTTTTGACATTGATTGAACCAATATGTCCATGGCCTTTGCATCAGCACTTATCAACTTCTCTTGATCATCTGTTGAAGAAGTTGAAGATGGAGGTCCTGTCAAAATAGAGTTGTAAATATCTTCATCTATGGCTTTCATATATAATTTAATTCTAACTTGCTATAAAGAAAATCTATCCAAATTACAGATTGGTGGACTAGTGATTAAGAAAATCTTCTTGTGCCATTAGATTTTAGAAAACCCTTTAAAAAAATTTAAGAACTAAATGATCTTTATGATTTAGGTGTTAGCCTGTATATAAAATCAACCTCCCTCTGATACCAATTGAAAGTGAATTGAATATCAGTTGAATGTGATTGATATAATCAACCTTGAGGTCCTGTCAAAATATAGTTGTAAATATCTTCATCTATGGCTTTCATATATAATTTAATTCTAACTTGCCATAAAGAAAATCTATCCAAATTACAGATTGGTGGACTAGTGATTAAAAAATCTTCTTGTGCCATTAGATTTTAGAAAACCCTTTAAAAAAATTTAAGAACTAAATGATCTTTATGATTCAGGTGTTAGTCTGTATATAAAATCAACCTCCCTCTGATACCAATTGAAAGTGAATTGAATATCAGTTAAAGGTGATTGATATAATCAACCTTGCTCTGATACCAATTGAAGGTGAGTTTAGTTCTTAAATTAAAAACTCTTTTTAGGTTATTTCAAAATAGTGATATATATAATATGTGTAGTTAAGTGAGTTATGAAAAACAAACACAAATAAATCTCAGATATCACTGCACAGCACAGGAAAATAAAATATTAGACCAGAAGACACAAGAAATACAGTAGTTCCCCAATCAACCTGGGTACATCTACTCTTCTACCACACTGGTAGGAATCCACTACAGGTTTTTGATCAGGTGCCCTGCCACCATATGAGCTTTTGAACAGGTAACTCAAAAACCAAATCACAGGTTTTTGCTTAGGTACCCTGTCACCGAGAGGTTAACTTTTGAAGGGAGTTGTAACCCTTTGTACAGGAAGGAATAAAGAAAACAAAAGTTAAAGTGTTCTTCTCTTTCAAAGAAGACTCTAGAGATCCTGATGGTGTTGTTGAGAGTGGATCTTGATGATGTTGAAAAGCTCCACCTGATTTGATTAGTGTTGATGTTCAGGTGAGGAAGCTTCTTCTTTTGGATGTAATAACTCTTCTTCTTCTTCTGCAGTTTAGATCCCTGGGCAAATGATCTTGTTTAAGTGTCTCAGGATGAAGATGATCTGCAGAGAAGAGTTAGCAAAAAGAAGATAAATAATATATGTTGTTCTTATCAAGAACTCTGTATATGTGCTGCTTCCTTTTGCATCTGTATATTTCCTTCTTCCTATTCTGGTGCTTTTTTTTTTCTATTTTCTTCTCTGTCTTTATATAATCAGGAGAGCTTCTCTCTTATTTTGAATTCCTCTTTGGGAAAAGAAAAGAGATAAAGTCTCTATAATTATCTTGACTCCTCGAGAAGATAAACTACGGTCTTTAAGCTTTTCAGCAACGGCTATAACATTTAGTGCTGCAACGGCTATATTGTTAAGGCATCAATATATAACAATATATAAATAGAAATGATAAAATATTGCTTTAATCAGATATAAGAATATTAGTCGAACTGAGAATATCTAAATTATAGAGTTGGTGGAAATTTGTCGAGCTCAGCTTCAAGTTCGTCGATATGAACATTTAATTCGTCGTTCTGAGCTTCTGTTGAAGATTCGTCGAACGCAGACTTGAGATCGTCGAACGCAGATTTTCATCGAGCGCTGCTTGGATTTCGTCGAACGCAGCTTCAGAACCATTTCGTCGAGCGCTGCTAGCTTTTCGTCGAACGTAGCTTCTCTAATTCGATCGCATTATATTTATATCATTTTCTTAGTCTTCTGACTTAAGGGAATTTGATCTAAGTTATAAGATGTGTTATGATAGAACTTTAGACCAAAGATGGATCTTGACTCAAATCAAAACTAAGGTTCCAACACACCTCAGCAGATGCGCTACTCTCAGCAGTATGTTGGGGTTGGGATTTCCCCGCACCACCTCTAGTTATCTATAATCATGACATACACAATTTAGTGACTAAAAGCACAATAAACTAGCAAGTAAGGAACACATAGGTTCCACAACCATACTAAAAACTTGTATATAATGCATTCATAAGTGGACATTCTGGTTATTTAAATGAGTTAAACGGGGACTCACACACGTGCTCACCACCCCTTAAAAGAATTCGACCACGAATTCGCACGGAAAGGGAACAAGACCCGTAGCTGATACCAATTTGTAGCACCCTCCTCGCCACATAGAATATAACAGTAGTTCCGGCCGGGACCCCATGCCATATTAAATGAACAGTAAAGAGAGTTACATAATTAGCAGTTAAATAGTTTCAAATAAAGCCATCTCAGCATACACAGAGTCATACACAACGGAAGCATTTATTTAAGGCTAAACCAGATTACAATTCGTCCACTTGTTCACGAGGAACAGATATACATAACGATATTTACATACGAAATGTTTACATCGACAGTGGCTTCCAAACATCGGCATGCAGGCTGGCCACACATGAAAGCAGTAAACAAAACACTTTGGCCTTTGAGGGCCAGCATAGCGCAGCAGCTGGGGTTCCAACCCGCTATTTCCCGCTTGTCTTGCCAAGACCTGCATAAACAATTCCACAACAGCGTGGGAAAATAGGCAACCGGCCAGCTTTAGCAAACCAAAATATATAACGACCCCACCCCATTCCCGGGGCGATGGCACCCCTTCCCTGCAAGCAAGCATAAGCAACATATATATCACAGGTGCGTCTAAGCACCACATACATACTATCATCACAAATGTCGGCACGCAAGGCCACACGTCTTGTGCTCACAAGGCACACTTTCACTATACTCCCCGAGTCCACTTCCATCCTCAGCTAAACTTAGATGGAAATTGAGCTAAGCCGTACAAGCCAATGCTTTCTGACAATTCTTTCCATAAGATGGTGCACCGAGGGGCGACCTCTTCACCGACTACTATGGACGGGTTCAGATCCACCTTGCCCGGATCAATCATCGCGAACAACCAACACGATGCGGGTACAGTTTCACCTCAGCCCAATAATGAGACAACCTCACTGGGTCATCAACACATCCACACAGGAAATTCCAATCAACCACGCGACATAAAGTGTCACTGGCGCTACCGCCGGCGTTAACAATAATGTCTGGAGTTAGCTAACATAGTACAATTATGTTATCTTTTTTGGGTATTTTCTGGAGATCGCCTCCAGAACTCCCTGCAGCACATCATAGCACCCAGAACCCAAAAACAAACATACATACTCAGAGTCTTCTCTGGAATGCAATAAAGCGATATCAACATCACCAATACAGACCAACCTGTCCAGATGGGCTTCACACAGTATGCCTATATCCGTACAATGATCCGGACTCTATATGTAATTTCTATGGAGATAAGCCAGATCAACCCGGCAGAAGAAACCTATCCACTAATTAGTGGAAATCTTCCTACAACTATGCAAATCAAAGGGCAAACATGTACAAGGATTCTGGAGGAGAATCGTTACCCTTGATGATCTCTTCGACGCCAAAACTCTGAAAGCAATCCGGATGGAGAGGTTCACAGCATGCTCTCCTACACGAATCTGAACTCGGCGCGTCGAACGTATAGCCCAAAATGATCTTCTTCTTCCTGCCCTCTGCTTCTTGTCCTTGGAGAGAGAGAACTTTACCGAGAATTTGAAGAGAAGTCTCATTTTTGGTGCTTTATATAACAAAAGCGCTACCGCCAACGTTAACTCTTAACACCCGGCGTTAGCCCAAAGGCGGTACAGCCAATCATATCCATAGCCGCTTACTCCCATTGGCTGGAAGTCTTAATGCCGCGCGTTAACTCTTAATGCCACGCATTAGCTCTCTCGACGAATAGACATTTCAACGAGAATTTGAGCCTTACGATGACACGACGGTCATTTCGTCGAATAACTACCGTCGGCGTAAACTCTAACCCCCAGCGTTAGCTCTGTAGACGAACCGTCGAGATGTCGGGAACAGGATTTTTACGATAAAAAGGGCAATCCGTCGAGTTATCGACTAACGCTTGGCATTAGCACTATCGCCTGACGTTAGCTCCTGTTACCAGAAACCTTCTTTCTTCTACTGGGGAAAACTGGGGTGTTACTGACCGCGCAACCCAACATTTTTTATTATTGGAAAACTAAGGAAGGCTTCCTTAAGTGTCTAGGAGGACAATCATCGAGTGACCACACAGACTAGCTTATTTGGTTAATCAAGAGAGCCAGTGGTCCTCATCTTCAATAGCATAGGTGGATAGTCTGTTGGTGCCCTCACTATCTGCTATCTCGGCCCAACCCTTAGCCAGGCATCCTCAACTTCAACAGCCCAGGTGGGTAATGATGACTGCCTAGATTCAGCCCTCAGCTGAATAAATTGTTCTTCAGCAGCAGGGGGCGGACACACTCTTTGTGATCGCTCAGCGTAGAATCTTTATCGAAGGCAGATCTAGCAGTAGCCCATATGGTTACATCTCTATAACCATGCAGGCTAGTGTTCCAGTACTCCTTGAGCGGTCGGGGCAGTTACCTTTCTGTAATTGTGCAGCCCAGTGTCCAAGCTACCTCGATCTTGATCGACACCCTTCCTTTGCATTCCGCGTGGTTATACTTATGTAAACACATAGAGTAGTGTTCTAGAGTTCCTCCACAGCAGTTTGTGTGGTTACCTCTTCTATAACCACGCGACCCATCACCAGCATCCTCAACAGTATAGGCGGGCATTCTCTTGGTGACTGCTCGGGCTTGGTTTCTCAGCTTAGCCTCTCAGCTAGTTCACCTCTGTATAGTTTGCGCGGTTACAGCTTGTTTAACTGCGTGCCCTTAGTTTTCTTGCTATCTGCACACAGATGTATTCTGTTACCTCTGCTTGCTTGTCTTGTACCTATGCAACATGTTATTTTTGGGCCTGCCCATTCAGGCATGCCACTTTTGTTGGAACAAGGTTTTCCTCATCCCTTTGATTTGAGAATAACAAATCCTACTTGTATTTTATCTTGTTTTCTATTGTGTTTTTAGCATGCAGGTTTGAACAAGATTGACACTAGGATGCTGCATTGTTGGTCTGGACTTGCTCACAAGCTGAATTGATGAATGTGGTCTAATGCCAGGTGTTAGGACTTAACGCCGACGTTGACTTTCATTCCCACAAAGACGAAAATGGAATGAAGGGAAGCTGCCGTGATTACATGAGCATTTTGGGAATGACTTGGCTTAACACTAGGTGTTAGCCTCAACGACAGCGTTAATGTTGGCTAAAATCAATGTTTCCTAAGATGCAGGATCTCCTTCCTGTTTTGAAGAACTGAGCCATCAAAATGTTTTTATGCTGGGTCAACGTCTGGCGTTAGCCTTAACGTCGGTGTTAGCTTCCAGTCCTATAAATTGGTGGCATTCGTTCTCTTCAACTATTGATCTCAAGGAGCATTATTCCAGCACTTTAGAAACATGGTGAGGGTCGTATTTTCCAGACCACCATCTCCCACAAATTCAAGAGAAGAATTCGAAGGAGGATTGGATCAACGCTTACTCAACGCGAAGAACACACGCTTTGAATTCAACCATATTCAGCGGATCTTCGCCGTCTCTAGAATTCTTCATAGGGAGTTTTTATTGGTCTTTTATATTTTGTTGTAACTCTTTCATTGTGATGGTTTAGTAAATTCGCCTCGTGTTGGCGAGTAGGTATGAGTAGGACTTAGGGAGGAATTCTCCTTGCGTTGGCGACTAGGTATTGGGAGTTGATCAAGGCGGTGCTCGAGGCCTTTCTGGGGATAGAAGGGCTAGAGCGGTTTGAGGTCGGATCTGGGGATTGATCGGCTAAAGCCAACCGGTTCTTAGGGAGAAGAGTCGGTATAGAAAACATAAAGAGTTTTCATATTATTCTCTTTGATTTCTAGCGTAGAAATCAGATTTTGTAATCAATTTTATAAATGATAATCATGTCTTTTGAAGTTCAATAAAATTGATTTCATTTCTTATATCTATCTTTTTACTTTTGATTCTATTTACTTCTTGGAAAATTACAAAAGTTTTCTTAAAATCCTGATGTTTTCTAAAACCCTTATTCAGCCCCTGTTTAAGGGCGTCTCAAGATCCAACAAGTGGTATCATAGGTTGGTCATTCCAAAACGGTCTAACAACTGATAATAATGGCGCTCCATGATCTCGCTTTCCATGAAGGGCAAGGAATAAGTAGACCTCCACTTTTCACCGGAACTGACTATAACTACTGGAGAACGCGAATGCGTTACTTTCTAATTAATTTAGATCTAGACGTCCGAGCTAGTGTTGAAACACTGTATACTACTCCTACATATGTTATTGGAGAAGTAACCATGGAAAAGCCTAGAGATAGATGAGATGATGGGGATAAAAATAAATGTAAAAATAATGCTAAAGCAATGAATGCCTTATTTTGTGCATTAGCTGGACTGAATTTAATCAAGTTTGTGCTTGAGAAACTGCTTATGATATTTGGAATTTACTTGAAATTATGAATGAGGGTACTTCGCAGGTTAAAGACTCAAAGCTATTCCACAGGAATCGGAGTTTGAAAGATTCAGAATGGATCCAAACGAGGACGTTGACTTGATGTACACTCGTTTTACCAAGATCGTCAACGCCTCTAAGATTCTTGGAAAAACCTTCTCAAACGATGACTTGGTGAGGAAGATCCTTCGATCTCTCTCTCCGAAGTTCAATCCAAAGGTGACAGCTATTTCCGAATCGCATGATCTAAGATGGCTCCAGATTGAGAGCCTCATTGGGAATCACAAATCCCATGAGGTAGAACTCAAAATTTAAGATGAAGAATACAACAAAGAGCCAAAGAAGAAAGCCTTGGCACTAAAGTCAAGGAAAGTGGATGATGACGAGGAGGTGGACGAGGAGAGTCTCTTTGTAAAAAATTTCACAAAGTTCATGAAGAATCCGAAAAGGAGGAACACCTTCCGTAAGTATTTCTGAAAAGGCTCATCATCCAAAAGAGAGAAAAAGGAGAAATCAAGCGACGATGACGATGAGCGACCTCCTCCTGAATGCTTCCATTGCAGGAAGACCGGGCATATAAGAAGTCAATGCCCAAAGTACTTAAAAGAACAAAAGAAAAAGCGGGATAAAGGAAGAGAAAAGAAGGTTCTGAAAGCTGTAATATGGGATGACTCTTCATTTTAAAGTTCAAGCGACTCAACTTCAAGCGATAGTGATGAGGAAAATCCATGCCTCATGGGGAGGAGTCATGAATCAACGGAAGAGGATTACAGTGTCCTAAGCGACACTGAGGTAATTCCTACTACTTATGATGATCTTTATATTGAGTACATGAAAACATGCAAATTTTTTAGTAAGAGTCTAAAAGATCTTGATCTTCTAAAAATTGAAAATAAAATTCTTTTAAAACAAAACCAGAAATTAAATAAGGAAGTAAAATCATTGGGAAAAGAGAAAGGGTCTTGCCAAGAAAATGATCATAGCTTAGCAAGGACAAAATGACTTGAAAATGATCTTTCTAAGGCTCTCTCAAATATCGAATCTCTCACAAAACAAAAGGGAGACATAAACAGAAATTTAAAAATCTCTTATTCTAACATAGAAAATGAAAAGAAAAATTTCACAAATAGGTGTGGAAATTTAGTAAGTGAAAACTTCACCTTAAAAGCCCGAATCAATGATCTTAATATGGCAATCAACAAATTCAGGGTTGGCCAAAAATCGCTGGACATGATTTTGGGCAACCAGTGCCATGGTTCTGCAAAGTTTGGGCTGGGGTATGGTTCAGGAAGCTATCGCCCAGCGTTAGCTTCTAATGCTGGCGTTAGCTCTGGTTCCAGAAACCAAAATTCTTTTTATAAAAATATTCCTGTCACCCCTTCTACCTCCCTGTCTACCAGCAAGGGTCAACAAAATTCTCTGAAAAAGGTCTCAACCCCTTTTGTTGCATGTGCCAACTATATATTTTTTGGCTACGCCACAGGCTCTTGCAGGAAGAAGGGAATGGGCACTTTAAAAAAAATCTGGGTACCTAAGGTCTCCACCTATATTATGGGAGGAAGCTCTTGGGCATCCAGATCTTCACTAACATCTTCTTTTTAGGTGTGTTGGCAGGTTAAGGACAAAGAAGACATGTGGTACTTGGATTTAGGATGTTCCAAGCACATGAAGGGAGATAAAGCAAAATTCCTTAGCCTCACAAAGAAGAAAGGAGGAACGGTGACATTTGGTGACAATGAAAAAGGAAGAATCGTAGGCACCGATACAATGGGTAATGATGAGTCCCATTTATATACACATTTATGGACTCATCTGGGCCGTATTTATAGTCGATGCACTACACTTTAGGTATGTTTTCGATCATATTTGTTATTCCTTGCTAGGTGCACTCTTAGGCCCGTATCGGTGTGCATTTGCGCTCCTTGTTATTGGGGGTAAGCACATGGTGCTCCCCATCCCTTTCTCTATGTTTATCTAGTGCTGGAGGTGTTTTCCCAGCTGTTTTATCTTGTATACAGGTGGTCGGATCATCCAGTTTCCCCCCAGAATTCATGATTATGTGCAACGCACGGTCTTGCATTTCCTTGACGCACGGACGGTTGTGGTCGTGCGTTCTCATCTGGGCAGAAAACGGGAGATCTGAGTTTGGTCGTGCGTTTTGACGCACGAGCGGAATTGCCCGTGCGTGAGTAAAATGCACGGTCGCCTGTTTCTTCCTGTTTTTAGATTTTCTGAATTTACCCGTGCATTTTGACGCACGGGCGGATTTGCCAGTGCTTGAGTAAATCGCACGGGTGGCGCAGCTTCGTCATAACGCCAGTTTTTATCATTAATTATCGCACGGGCAGCGCACGATCGTGCGTTCGCCCGTGCGTGACCAAAACTCTGCCTGTTTAGTATTTAAAGCAGGAAATGCCGCTACCAACGGAGGCACCCGATTCCCCTCACGGGAAAAGCCAGGAATCCTGCCATTTTCGCCCTTTCCACCAGAGGAGACAAGAGGAGACCATTTCCAGCGATCTCCTTCGTCATTCCTCCATCCGGGAGCATTTGCAAGCATTCTCCGCCACTAGTTCAAGCATTCTTTGCCGAGGAGACCATAGAAGCGCTGAAGATCGTTGGAGCGGTGACAGCCTCCTTCGAGTCCGCACACCATCTGAGGGCCGAGCCCGGAGAGAGCCCTACAACCTCTCACTCCGGTCGAGAACCCAAGACGCGGTGACATCTTCTATGTGGTCCTTTCTAAACTTTGATGCTTGTGCTTTCTCTTTGTGTTGTTGTACGAACGCTTGTTAGGTTAATGTTATGGAGCCTTGCTTGTGTTCATGTGCAATGATGATGTGGTGGTGAGAATAGCTTTCGTTGTTGTTGTGATAGCCTAGGTTGTTTGTGTGTGTAGCCATCTAGCAATTGCTAGTGGTGATGTTGGCGAAGAGGTGAATACGACCCTCACAAAACCTCGCACTGTGGCCACTCCATCCGCTTACAGAAGCGCGACATCGCGGCCGCGACACTCACCCACACCTTGCAAAGCGGTGCTTTTCGACCCGCATTTCTCTTATTTCCGCAATAGCTTAGGAATCCAATCACAACCCCCTTGGTTATTACTTAGTAATCCTTTTAACTAATTTTCGGGCACAGCAAATCATACTACCCAACTTGCGGTCCTTTGAGATCGACATTCGCGGAGTTCCTCCCTATTTTATTACTTGAGCGGCCGGTGCACTGCCATCGTATCGCATTTCGTGCTTGCTAATTAGCGTTGCGGAAATCACGCATCAAGTTTTTAGCGCCGTTGCCGGGGACTGCTGATGCGCAAATCTTAGCACACCGCTATAGGCGGTATCAAGACTGCGGCACGAAACGGCAGTGTACCGATCGTTCAAGTAATATAAAATGTGGGAGTGAATCCCCAAGTATCGAATCTCTCAAGGAACACAGTAAGGTGGAGTTAACGTTCGAGGAAGGACTTGAGATCGAAGTCCTTTAGGTTGGATGGGACCGAAAGGGGGTGATTTGGTTTGTGGAAATAAAGAGAAAATATTACTCCTATGCAATGCCGCTATGCAATGCTTTGCTTGGCGGGATGGAGACTAGGCAGGCCTTGAGCGCGCTGCTTCGCAAGGGCGAATGGACGAGTAGGCTAGCGGAATCGAACTATGCAGGCCTTGAGCGCGCTGCTTCGTTAGGCGAATGGATTACTCGGGCCGCTATGCCACGCTTCACTAGGCGGATGGACGAGTAGTCTTACAGAATGAGGGTCGCAAGCACCTCGTCGACAAGCACGCCACTAGCAATTGCTAGTGCGGCACACGAACCTAGTGGATGGAGTGGTGGCGCATCTCATATACACAAATAACCAAATGGTTTCATAGAAATATGAAATAAACATTACAAATAAAGATCATTGTGCATATCATCCAAAAATACAAGAATCTACCCTACAATATCACTACAAGTTGAAAGCGAGTAAGAAATCGACCGAATCCGAAGGCTCGTTGGGATTTACGGTTGGAATCGCAAGGTTGTCAATCTGCGTCCAAGCTCGGTCCACAACTATGTCCGGGGTAGAGAAGGTTGTCACTACCTTCCAATGGACCCGTCTTCTTCGTGTCACTATCCGCCCGGCTTCAATACATGGCTCCCAATCTTGACAATGAAATCTGGGCGGAGATCCTTCCTATTGAAGCTTGTGGATGACGGAGATGGCCGAGGTGATCTCCGAGCTCAAGATAGGCATGAAGAATAGCCCCAGAGCACCTCCTGGTGGTGGAAGATGACGCAGGTAGCGGAAGAGGCGAACAGGGCTCGAAAACGGCTGAGGAAAATGATCGTCCGACCTAATTTTGCGGGCTGTATATTTATAGAAAATAGGGCGCACGATCAGTGGCACACGACCAGTGGTCGTGCGCACTGAAAGTTGGTGATCGTGCGCTCTGTGCCCGAAAACCTGCAAAACAAAACTACAGAAAATAATAAAACACACGATCGAATGCACGACCGTGCGTAAAAACGCACGACCAAATTCAGAAAGCAACTTTGGGCTGCAAATGAATGCGCACGATCAGAGGCGCACGATCAGAGGCGCACGATCAGTGGTTGTGCGTAGTATAACCAGTGATCGTGCGCAGTGTTCCTGTACAGATTTGTATCGGGAACACCTGCACGACCCATGTTCCAGCATAAACATTAATCAAAACCACTGAAAGTGGCACAAAACACAGCACAAGAATGATAAGCATGAAAATACACAAAAATGGGCCTAGAAGTGCACATAGCATGGAATATCAAATATGAACGAAAACATGCCTAAAGTGTAGTGCATACACTAGAAAAATGGCCCAGATGAGTCCATACATGTGTATATAATTGGGACTCATCACACCCCCAGACTTACCTGTTTGCGCATCCCGAGCAAACCATCTCTTACGCGGACAAGAAAAACATAAGCTGACATAGAAAATTGTAAAGCGGAGTACCATGCGAAGTCGCATGCTTATACGCGTAGTAATACAGTAGACAAAATTCCTAATTATACATATTAGTTTATACTTTTCTAGGGGCGTATTTATATATTACATTTACTCAAAAAGTGAATCACGGTGAATCATAAGGTCGTACATAGGAAGAAAGTAAACTGAACGCTGAGGTGAGCATTGCCAAAGATCGGGGCTCGAGACAACCTCCATTGAAATCCATCAATGTCGGTGACCATAAGCTTGCCCGTTCGCACTGCCTCCACGATACAGGTTTGACTCAAATGCGTGAATCAATAGTACTTTAGGTTTTAGATGAGGCTTGGGTTTAGGTGAGGTATACAATGATAAAAACGACGGCTCAAGCACAAAACCCAAATGAGCTCTTAAAACAACTCCTCGCACACAAACATCGAATGCAAGTGCACCACACCCCCAAACTTAGATTTTTGCAACATGGGTGTGTGCACGGCCTACTCTTATTCATAAATTTACACATATTTTTAATTAAGCTCATCTTCTTCTTTTTCTTTTTCTTTTCTCTCTTCTTTTTCTCATTTTTTTCTTTTCTTTTTCTTTTCTCTTTTTTTTTTCAGCAAATGAACAATGAAGCGCATCCACATTTTCACAATATAAAACACCACATCAACGCCCCAATCATGAAAATAACAAACAACTAAAGCTCAATTTTTGGGAGTGCGACTAGGATTGGCTTTTAGGCTTTGGTGAGATAAAAGTAGAGCTGAATCAAGAAACGGGTAGGCACAACTGGGCTAACGAGGATAAGATGATAGGAATGACACAAAGGCTCAACCGGGCCAAAATGATGGCCTATATCACATTCACGCAATTGACTAACCATGTACCCCTGCTTCAAAAGTCGCTTGGGGCAAGTTCTTAGCCACAGAGAAAGATAATCCTTTCTCCCAACTTAGGCAATACAAGGCTAACGAACATCTACACACATTCCTATGCTACCGTTTGATTCACACCGGATTCACCAATTTTTGAGTAAAGTAAACAATATCTACGCAAATAGAAAGATATAAACTAAAAGCATAAAAAGAAATTGAATATACACACATTTCTATGCGAGACATGAGCACTTGACTAGGAGCACTCCAGGAGTCAACATTTTACTCCGCCTCATAATCCTAAGCCAGCACAATGCCTTTTCAAATCACACGAAGAGGCAAATTCGACTCACTACGTGCTAACGGATAAGTGCGCGCTCATGTGGGTGTTGTGGTGTGCAATGAGCAATACTAAATAAATGAAATAGAAATACTTCTAGCATGTAGTGCAATAGTGCACGTGAGCGGGTAAACAAAACTACTCTCCACCAAACTTAAACTAAACAATCTAATGCAAAATATGACTATAAAATTCAGAATAAAGCTAGGGAAAGAGAGTACCCAATGCTCAGCAAGTGAGCATACCAGAAGATTGGCGTTTAAATCTAAACCTAGCTGCAACATCCATCCAGAAGAACACCTGCAGGGGTTAGCTCCGCAAAAACAAAAGAAAATATACAAACTAAAATAATGTAAAACTAACTAAACAAACTAGATAAACTAACATTGCAAAAAAGGTAAGATAACTACTGAGGTTATTGTCTTCCCAGCATGACTTATTCAAATTTAAATAGTTCTAGCTAATGGGTCTAAGAAAAGAAAAGTGCACAGGTAACTGTTCTAATATGCGTGTCGGTAGCGGGTACCGATACGACGATAGAACAGTCACGCCTTTACCCGAATATAAATAATACCTGCTCGTCACAGGTAGAGGGAATACAAAGTTAGAAGAGGAGGAATCCTCACTCAACTCACCAAAAACTAAATCCTTGCCTAGCAAGGTGTCATCTACAAGGAGGCAGCAGGAGGAGAAGGCAATGAATGTGGCTTCCTCTATGGAGGAGGGATCAACCTCCTCACAAGAGAGGATACAGTCATCATTGACTTGAGCAAAATGCTCCAAGTCCTCCTGAAGTACCTGTGAAGACTCAACCCACACAGGCTCAGATGAAGAAGAGGGGTCAAGGAATAAAGAAGAAGAATGACTTAAATAAAAATCAAGCGGGGGAGTGGTCCCGGTCTCACTCCCATCAGGTTGGGAAAGTAAAATAATGTTTGTATTGTCATCAATGCTACAAGGTTCAGCGGGATCAACAGTGGCCATGCCGAAGAGTTGGACTTCCTCCACCGGTGTTGAGGAAAGCTCCTCTTCACCTAGAAGGTTGTCCTCCTCCATAGGAGCATGCATAACACATAGATCACCAGCATCATCCTGCGACACATCCTCAACAATGGCGTCAGAGTCGAATGTAGTATGCACAACAGGGGGAGGAATAGTGCTTGGATAAATGTCAAGCACCGATTCCTCACAAAGAATCGAATCTATGCATGGTGATATATGTACACGGGAGATGGGCTCAGTCATGTCAGAGCCTGGATCAGCCACACATCTGGTGATTGTGTCCACGCCATACCCTTCAAAGCATGAAGGTGATACGGGCACATAACCAGATGTTGAAGGTGTGCTTCCAGAAGTGGGAGTCGGGATGATCGGGATGTCCGGCTCGTCATCCTCATCCAATTGGCGAAGGAATGCAACACAATCCTTCAAGGCATGATTCATGCTTTGACAAAACAAGCACTGCCTTGCGGGCTTCTTTGGCACAACATGAGCTGAAGCCGAAAAGAAGTGTGACGGTAAAGGCTCTGCAGAATAGCCATAGGACTTATGCGCACCATATGGAGTACCAGACGAAGTCGGTGCTCCATATGCTGGGCCTTGAGTACTAGGGCTATTATCTCCCTTTGGACATCTATCACTAACATGTGATATATCTCCACACCAACGACATCGAATATTAAATGAATCCCACATAGTGTGAAGATAAAATGATTCAAAATAAAAAACACTATTGTGCAAAATACTACACCTAACAAAAATTTACTACAGCAACCTAATAAAAAAACTGGAAAAGGAATAACAAGAAATAAAGAAAGAATGCAATACACAAATGGAAGGGCTTTTCTCTCAGATTCTCCCTCTCCAGAAAACTCACACGACTGTGTTCCCCGGCAACGGAGCCAAAAACTTGATGCGCAAATCTTAGCACACCGCTATAGGCGGTAGCAAGACTGCGGCACGAAACGGCAGTGTACCGATCGTTCATGTAATATAAAATGTGGGAGTGAATCCCCAAGTATCGAATCTCAAGGAACACAGTAAGGTGGAGTTAACGTTTGAGGAAGGACTTGAGATCGAAGTCCTTTAGGTTGGATGGGAGCGAAATTGGGTGATTTGGTTTGTGGAAATAAAGAGAAAATATTACAACTACTCCTATGCAATGCCGCTATGCAATGCTTCGCTTGGCGGGATGGAGACTAGGCAGGCCTTGAGCGCGCGGCTTCGCAAGGGCGAATGGACGAGTAGGCTAGCAGAATTGAACTATGCAGGCCTTGAGCGCGCTACTTCGTTAGGCGAATGGATTACTCGGGCCGCTATGCCACGCTTCACTAGGCGGATGGACGAGTAGTCTTACGGAATGAGGGTCGCAAGCACCTCGTCGACAAGCACGCCACTAGCAATTGCTAGTGCGGCACACGAACCTAGTGGATGGAGTGGTGGATGAAGTGGTGGCGCATCTCATATACACAAATAACCAAATGGTTTCATAGAAATATGAAATAAACATTGCAAATAAAGATCATTGTGCATATCATCCAAAAATACAAGAATCTACCCTACAATATCATTACAAGTTGAAAGAGAGTAAGAAATCGACCGAATCCGAAGGCTCGATGGGATTCACGGTTGGAATCGCAAGGTTGTCAATCCGCGTCCAAGCTCGGTCCACAACTACGTCTGGGGTAGAGAAGGCTGTCACTACCTTCCAATGGACCCGTCTTCTTCGTGTCACTATCCGCCCGGATTCAATACATGGCTCCCAATCTTGACAATGAAATCTGGGCGGATATCCTTCCTATTGAAGCTTGTGGATGACGGAGATGGCCGAGGTGATCTCCGGGCTCAAGATAGGCGTGAAGAAAAGCCCCGGAGCACCTTCTGGTGGTTGAAGATGATGCAGGTAGCGGAAGAGGCGAACAGGGCTCGAAAATGGCTGAGGAAAACGACCGTCCGACCTAATTTCGCGGGCTGTATATTTATAGAAAACAGGGCGCACGATTAGTGGCGCACGACCAGTGGTCATGCGCACTGAAAGTTGGTGATCGTGCGCTCTGTGCCCGAAAACCCGCAAAACAAAACTACAGAAAATAATAAAACACACGATCGAACGCACGACTGTGCGTAAAAATGCACGACCAAATTCAGAAAGCAACTTTGGGCTGCAAATGAATGCGCACGATCAGTGGTCGTGCGTAGTATAACCAGTGATCGTGCGCAGTGTTCCTGTACAGATTTGTACCGGGAACACCTGCACGACCCCTATTCCAGCATAAACATTAATCAAAACCACTGAAAGTGGCGCAAAATACAGCACAAGAATGATAAGCATGAAAATACACAAAAACGGGCCTAGAAGTGCACATAGCATGGAATATCAAATATGAACGAAAACATGCCTAAAGTGTAGTGCATAGACTAGAAAAACGGCCCAGATGAGTCCATAAATGTGTATATATTTGGGACTCATCACACCCCCAGACTTACCTGTTTGCGCGTCCCGAGCAAACCATCTCTTACGCGGACAAGAAAAACATAAGCTGACATAGAAATTGTAAAGCGGAGTACCATGCGAAGTCGAATGCTTATACACGTAGTAATACAGTAGACAAAATTCCTAATTATACATATTAGTTTATACTTTTCTATGGGCGTATTTATATATTACATTTACTCAAAAAGTGAATCACGGTGAATCATAAGGTCGTACATAGGTAGAAAGTAAACTGAACGCTGAGGTGAGCATTGCCAAAGATCGGGGCTCGAGACAACCTCCATTGAAATCCATCAATGTCGGTGACCATAAGCTTGCCCGTTCGCACTGCCTCCACGACACAGGTTTGACTCAAATGCGTGAATCAATAGGACTTTAGGTTTTAGATGAGGCTTGGGTTTAGGTGAGGTATACAATGATAAAAACGACGGCTCAAGCACAAAACCCAAATGAGCTTTTAAAACAACTCCTCGCACACCAACATCGAATGCAAGTGCACCACACCCCCAAACTTAGATTTTTGCAACATGGGTGTGTGCACCGCCTACTCTTATTCATAAATTTACACAGATTTTTAATTAAGCTCATCTTCTTCTTTTTCGTTTTCTTTTCTCTCTTCTTTTTCTCATTTTTTTCTTTTCTCTTTTTTTTTTCCAGCAAATGAACAATGAAGCGCATCCACATTTTCACAATATAAAACACCACATCAATGCCCCAATCATGAAAATAACAAACAACTAAAGCTCAATTTTTGGGAGTGCGACTAGGATTGACTTTTAGGCTTTGGTGAGATAAAAGTGGAGCTGAATCAAGAAACGCGTATGCACAACTGGGCTAACGAGGATAAGATGATAGGAATGGCACAAAGACTCAACCGGGCCAAAATGATGGCCTATATCACATTCACGCAATTGACTAACCATGTACCCATGCTTCAAAAGTCGCTTGGGGCAAGTTCTTAGCCACCGAGAAAGATAATCCTTTCTCCCAACTCGGGCAATACAAGGCTAACGAACATCTACACACATTCCTATGCTACCGTTTGATTCACACCCGATTCACCAATTTTTGAGTAAAGTAAACAATATCTACGCAAATAGAAAGATATAAACTAAAAGCATAAGAAGAAATTGAATCTACACAAATTTCTATGCGAGACATGAGCACTTGACTAGGAGCACTCCAGGAGTCAACATTTTACTCCGCCTCATAATCCTAAGCCAGCACAATGACTTTTCAAATCACATGAAGAGACAAATTCGACTCACTACGTGCTAACGGATAAGTGCGCGCTCATGTGGGTGTTGTGGTGTGCAATGAGCAATACTAAATAAATGAAATAGAAATACTTCTAGCATGCAGTGCAATAGTGCACGTGAGCGGGAAAACAAAACTACTCTCCCCCAAACTTAAACTAAACAATCTAATGCAAAATATGACTATAAAATTCAGAATAAAGCTAGGGAAAGAGAGTACCCAATGCTCAGCAAGTGAGCATACCAGAAGATTGGTGTTTAAATCTAGACCTAGCTGCAACATCCATCCAGAAGAACACCTCAAGGGGTTAGCTCTGCAAAAACAAAAGAAAATATACAAACTAAAATAAAGTAAAACTAACAAAACAAACTAGATAAACTAACATTGCAAGAAAGGTAGGATAACTACTGGGGTTATTGTCTTCCCAGCATGACTTATTCAAATTTAAACAGTTCTAGCTAATGGGTCTATGAAAAGAAAAGTGCACAGGTAACTATTCTAATATGCGTGTCGGTAGCGGGTACCGATACGACGATAGAACAGTCACAGCTCTACCCGAATATAAATAATACCCGCTCGTCACAGGTAGAGGGAATAAAAAGTAAGAAGAGGAGGAATCCTCACTCAACTCACCAAAAAATAAATCCTTGCCTAGCAAGGTGTCATCTGCAAGGAGGCAGCAGGAGGAGAAGGCAATGAATGAGGATTCCTCTATGGAGGAGGGATCAACATCCTCACAAGAGAGGATACAATCATCATTGACTTAAGCAAAATGCTCCAAGTCCTCCTGAAGTACCTGTGAAGACTCAACCCACACAGGCTCAGATGAAGAAGAGGGGTCAAGGAATAAAGAAGAAGAATGACTTAAATAAAAATCAAGTGGGAGAGTGGTCCCGGTCTCACTCCCATCAGGTTGGGAAAGTAAAATAATGTTTGCATTGCCATAAATGCTACAAGGTTCAGCGGGATCAACAGTGGCCATGCCGAAGAGTTGGACTTCCTCCACCGGTGTTGAGGAAAGCTCCTCTTCACCTAGAGGTTGTCCTCCTCCATAGGAGCAGGCATAACACATAGATCGCTAGCATCATCCTGCGACACATCCTCAATAATGTCATTAGAGACGAATGTAGTATGCTCAACATGGGGAGGAATAGTGCTTGGATAAATGTCAAGCACCGATTCCTCACAAAGAATCGAATCTATGCATGGTGATATATGTACAGGGGAGATGGGCTCAGTCATGTCAGAGCCTGGATCAGCCACACATCTGGTGATTGTGTCCATGCCATACCCTTCAAATCATGAAGGTGATACAGGCACATAACCACATGTTGAAGGTGTGCTGCCAGAAGTGGGAGTCACGACGATCCGGATGTCCGGCTCGTCATCCTCGTCCAATTGGCGAAGGAATGCAGCACAATCCTTCAAGGGATGATCCATGCTTTGACAAAATAAGCACTGCCTTGCGGGCTTCTTTGGCACAACAGGAGCTGAAGCCGAAAAGAAGTGTGATGGTAAAGGCTCAGCAGAATAGCCATAGGACTTACGCGCACCATATGGAGTACCAGACGAAGTCGGTGCTCCATATGCTGGGCCTTGAGTACTAGGGCTATTATCTCCCTTTGGACATCTATCACTAGCATATGATATATCTCCACACCAACGACATCAAATATTAAATGAAGCCCACATAGTGTGAAGATAAAATGATTCAAAATAAAAAACACTATTGTGCAAAATACTACACCTAACAAAAATTTACTATAGCAACCTAATAAAAAAACAGGAAAAAGGAATAAGAAGAAATAAAGAAAGAATGCAATACACAAATGGAAGGGCTTTTCTCTCAGATTCTCCCTCTCCAGAAAACTCACACGACTGTGTTCCCCAGCAACGGAGCCAGAAACTTGATGCGCAAATCTTAGCACACCGCTATAGGCGGTAGCAAGACTGCGACACGAAACGGCAGTGTACCGATCGTTCAAGTAATATAAAATGTGGGAGTGAATCCCCAAGTATCGAATCTCTCAAGGAACACACTAAGGTGGAGTTAACGTTCGAGGAAGGACTTGAGATCGAAGTCCTTTAGGTTGGATGGGAGCGAAAGGGGGTGATTTGGTTTGTGGAAATAAAGAGAAAATATTACAACTACTCCTATGCAATGCCGCTATGCAATGCTTCGCTTGGCGGGATGGAGACTAGGCAGGCCTTGAGCGCGCTGCTTTGCAAGGGCGAATGGACGAGTAGGCTAGCGGAATCGAACTATGCAGGCCTTGAGCGCGCTGCTTCGTTAGGCGAATGGATTACTCGGGCCGCTATGCCACGCTTCACTAGGCGGATGGACGAGTAGTCTTACGGAATGAGGGTCGCAAGCACCTCGTCGACAAGCACGCCACTAGCAATTGCTAGTGCGGCACACGAACCTAGTGGATGGAGTGGTGGATGAAGTGGTGGCGCATCTCATATACACAAATAACCAAATGGTTTCATAGAAATATGAAATAAACATTGCAAATAAAGATCATTGTGCATATCATCCAAAAATACAAGAATCTACCCTACAATATCATTACAACTTGAAAGAGAGTAAGAAATCGACCGAATCCGAAGGCTCGTTGGGATTCACGGTTGGAATCGCAAGGTTGTCAATCCGCGTCCAAGCTCGGTCCACAACTACGTCCGGGGTAGAGAAGGCTGTCACTACCTTCCAATGGACCCATCTTCTTCTTGTCACTATCCGCTCGACTTCAATACATGGCTCCCAATCTTGACAATGAAATCTGGGTGGAGATCCTTCCTATTGAAGCTTATGGATGACAGAGATGGCCGAGGTGATGTCCGGGCTCAAGATAGGGGTGAAGAATATCCCCGGAGCACCTCCTGGTGGTGGAATATGATGCAGGTAGCGGAAGAGGTGAACAGGGCTCGAAAACGGCGGTGGAAAACGATCGTTCGACCTAATTTTACGGGCTGTATATTTATAGAAAACAGGGTGCATGATCAGTGGCGCACGACCAGTGGTCATGCGCACTGAAAGTTGGTGATCATGCGCTCTGTGCCCGAAAACCTGCAAAACAAAACTACAGAAAATAATAAAACACACGATCGAACGCACGACCGTGCGTAAAAATGCACGACCAAATTCAGAAAGCAACTTTGGGCTGCAAATGAAAGCGCACGATCAGAGGCGCACGATCAGTGGTCGTGCGTAGTATAACTAGTGATCATGCGCAGTGTTCCTGTACAGATTTGTACCGGGAACACCTGCACGACCCCTGTTCCAGCATAAACATTAATCAAAACCACTGAAAGTGGCACAAAACACAGCACAAGAATGATAAGCATGAAAATACACAAAAATGGGCCTAGAAGTGCACATAGCATGGAATATCAAATATGAACGAAAACATGCCTAAAGTGTAGTGCATAGACTAGAAAAACGGCCCAGATGAGTCCATAAATGTGTATATAATTGGGACTCATCAACTGCAAGTGTGAATGATTTGTTTTTCTTTGGAAATTTGTTTTAAGGTCTTTTTTTTTAATTTTCTTCTTTTGTGTTGAAGAGTGTGTATGCATAGAAGAGATCCCGGTGAGTGCGCAGCATTTGACCCTGAAATAGAGCGTACCCTGCGGGCGCGTCTCCGTGCTGCTGCCACCATGGATGTTAATGGAAATCAGGTTGATCCCGGAGTGGGAAATGCACCGGTCGTGGGTCAGGTAGCTGACGAGAATGAAGTGGCTAGGCCACGACCCAGGACCATGAGAGATTACACTACACCCACTATTGGGAGTGTGTACCCTGGATTCGGCCCGACTATCACCAACAACAACTTTGAGATAAAGCCGGCCATCCTGAACATGATCCGCAACCAGGCCCAATTCTCTGGGTTAGTCAGTGAAGACCCCCATCTTCACTTGGTTGAATTCGCAGAAATTTGTGGGACATTTCGGTACGCAGGGCTGGCTGACGAGACGGTAAAGCTCAGTCTGTTCCCTTTCTCTCTACGTGACAAGGCAAAGGCGTGGCTCCACACGATACCACCTGGCACAACTACCACTTGGGGCGCTCTGCAAGAAAAATTTCTGGCGACGCTCCATCCTGTCGACAAGGTTGTAAACTTGCGGAGGGAAATTGCAACCTTCCAACAACACGATCAGGAGGCTCTCGCAGAAGCTTGGGAGCGATTCTTGAACCTTCTCCGGAACTGTCCCCAGCATGAGCTGCAACCATGGGCTATAATAGAAAATTTTTACTTTGCTATTGAGCCTAACTATAGGGCCATGATTGATGCTGCTGCAGGTGGAACTCTGATGAACCACAACCCGGAAGACGCATTACGGATCATCCAAGACACTGCCATTCATAGCTCCTTTTGGACTGCTGGAAGAAACGCTCCAAGGAATGCTCGGGGACTCTTTGAGGTGAACACGTCTGGTGCACCCGCTGAAAGTACCATTGTACAACCCTGATATTCGTCTAGAGGTGAACAAAGATGAAGGAATAACCAACAAGCAAAAGTGATGTGGGAGGGACATACGCGTTAACCAGCAGAAAATAAGAGAGAATAAAATTTGGCTAATACCATGCGTTTGTCGAACGGCGCTCTGCGAATGTCGAACGACGATCGACGAATTATATTATAGCAGCGCTCGACGATCCCGCCTCAGCTCAGCGGTCGACGAACAGAGCCCATCTCAGCGGTCGACGAAGTCCTGAGTTCGACAAACTCCATTGTCCGTTCGACGAATTTGCTTATCAGTCCGACGACCGTCCCAGCGGCTGCCTCTACCCTGTCTCAGCGGGAGAAGTCGCATAAAGTCGCGCGAGTCAGACCCGCGAGCCCAAGCTTCAAGGTCAATTCGCAAAAAGGAGAGCGAGCCAAGTACTCGCCGACCATTTGCAAGAAGGCGAGCGAGCCAAGTACTCGCCGGCCATTTGTAAGAAGGCGAGCGAGCCAGGTATTCGCCGGTCGTTCACGAGAGGGAGAGCGAGTCGGTTTCTTTCCAAGCCTCAAGTTTCGACAGAACGTCAAAGGGCATTCGACGGATGCCGAACATTTGTTGAAGTCGTCGAACTCGGATCAGCGTTCGACAAAGTTCATTCGACGAAATCCATTCGACGAATTCATCTTTTTGTTCGATGAATTTTGTTTGGCGAACTCACCTCTCTCGCGAGTGATGTTCTCATAAACCGCTCGGTCCCTAGACTAAAGAGGTAAAATTACTCCCCAGCCCTTGGCGGTCTGCAGGTAGCCTCTCCAACAACGGAGTTTGGTTGTTAGCAGGCCAAGTTGGGGTATGATTAGTAAAACCAAAAGGCGGAATTCCGATATTGACAGACCATGGTCAGAAAACCTATAAATAAGACCTAAAGGGCACCTTTGGAGAGGAGTTCAGTTCAGCTTCCCTCTCCTCAGGCTTTCTTTGGTTAGCATTTCCAGAGCTCTCCAAGGTGCTCGAGTCTTAGCTTTGGCTTGGGAGGGGAAGCGCTCAACAATCTTCCGGGTTAGTGGAGGGACCTCCTCGCTGTGACTAAGGTCTTAGTCATCTTCCTAGTTTTCAGACTACCCTCTTTGATGGATCAGTAAGGGCTAGCTGCCCATCATTTCGGTGAGGGCCCCGAGCTCCATAAGAGACCGAGAAATTGGCTTCAACATTTTGGTGCGGTGAGCGTGGAGCGTGGCTGGTCCAAGAAAGTTACAAGGAGTGGATATGACAGGAGGCGAGAATCAAGGCGAGGAGTTCAGTTCAGCTTCCCTCTCCTCAGGCTTTCTTTGGTTAGCATTTCCAGAGCTCTCCAAGGTGCCCGAGTCTCAGCTTTGGCTTGGGAGGGGAAGCGCTCAACGATCTTCCGGGTTAGTGGGGGGACCTCCTCGCTGTGACTAAGGTCTTAGTCATCTTCCTAGTTTTCAGACTACTCTCTCTGAGGTATCAATAAGGGCTAGCTTCCCCTCATTTAGGTGAGGGCCCCGAGCTCCATAAGAGACCGAGAAATTGGTTTCAACAACCATGCTACTAAAGAGGCCTACCCTCCCTTCTGCCCCAGTAATGATGATCTCATGTCAAGGTTGTGGAAGCCCGGGGCATCATGCATATGAGTGCCCCACAGGTGAGCAACCTACCGAAGTTTCTTTTGATGAAAGCGTCAATTATATTAATGATCAAAATTATGGAGCATCGTTTAATAATGCCTATAACGCGGGCGTGAGGAGTCAGCCAAACTTCTCTTGGAAACATAACGTTCCAGGCCAACGATGGCAAGGAGGCTCGCATCAATTCGATGCTCAAGCCTCCGGTAGCCAACAACGGCCTCCTCAACCGAGTTATAATCAAGGTGCCCCGACTCCTAAGAAGAGCAACCTCGAAGAAATGATGGAGAGGTTTATGCAGGCTGCAAACTCGAATATGGTTAGCCAAACCGCGTCCATGCAAAGCTTGGAGATGCAATTGGGCCAATTGGCTCAATTGTTAACCGAGCGTTCGCATGGGACCCTTCCCAGCAACACAGAAAAAAATCCTATGAATCAAGGGAAGAGTCTTACCGACACGGAAGTGGTTAACCCAAGTGAATTAGTAATCACTTGTTCTATTAATAATGTCAAAACTAATGCCTTATGTGACTCCGGTTCATCCCGCAACCTCCTTGCATTGCAAGACGTTGCTAAATTGCAAATCGAAATGAACACGGACGATCGGAAGTCTTTGGTGCTTGCTAATGGGACCATTATTCAGTCGGAGGGAGAAGTAAAAAATGTTGAAGTCATGGTCGAGGGGACGGTGGTGGTCGCTGACTTTCAAGTATCGGGACCCCAAGAGAATAAATCTATCCCCATCTTGGGAGTGCCGTGCTTGAAAGAGAGCGGTGCCAATTTGGATTTCTCTGCAGGGAGTGTTATCATCCCTACTTGCCCCAAGATTGTGTCCGAAACATCACTCTCCCCAAATTATTTCTGATGAATCTCTTAGTAATGCAGGAATCAGGGCTGAAATAGTATCGTTGGAGGAAGAAAAGGATGAGAAGCAGTCATGCGAAAAAGAAGAAGAAGCAGGCTTACGAAAGGAAGGTGACCCGGAGAGGAAGGAGAGCCTCGTTTCTGAACCCGCCAAGTAGAACTTAACTTGGGACAATGTCCCATTTTTATTTAGCAAGAAATCATGTAATAAACCTCTTAAACAGTCTGTCTCTTGGGCTGACCCAGTTGCCACGGCGGCAACGAAAGTAATGCCACCCACCACCAAGGTGGGAAAATCTGACGACTATCAACGCTGGCGCTCTCCAACCGTGGAGAAGTTGAAACAAGAAAGACGATTACGTGGTGCACGCTCCACTACTTCCAGTGGCAAGATGGCAGAGGCTAGGGAAAAATTGGGTGACACCAATTTTGGCCCTAAAGCTTTCACCTCCAGCCTACAAGCCACTGGAGACGTGCACTACAAAAGCACGTATAGCTGATGTTCTTTTTCCTATGCTGTGATCTGTGTGTGTGAAACTTTTCTCTAAATTTTCTGCTTTATGAACAATGCTTAATATAGGTATTTGGTCCACCTTTAAGGACGTTAAACAAAAGGGCTTCTTGGGAGACAACCCATGGGAACCACCCGGTTCCGTTTGCTTGCTTTAATTTCTATTATTTTTTGTTTGTTTTTGCTTTGCTGCTAACGATGCAAGTGTGAACTCGATTGGATGAGAGGAGGAGATCTTTAAAGAAGGATTATACCACACTTCTGGCATGCTCTTTTATGAGCATAGGTCCTCTCTACCCCTATTTTCCCTATTCCTAAATGTATATTTTATTTCATTTTGATCAAGTCTGGGGGAGAGAGCGAGCTGTGCACGTGCACACACTTTGCATGGCATGTTAGAATGTGCTGAGTTAGGATTTATCATTTTGTTGCACACATTGCATACACTTGCACCTAGTTCACGCGCACTTGATCACGCACGCTTATTGGATATTGCTGCGAGGTTCCCCGCTCGTAAGAATTGGATTGTTAGTGTAGGAGTGAGGAGAAGAGAAAAATGTTGACTTGAGTAGTGCTCTAGTCAAATGCTCCCGTCACGCCTAGAAATTCAATTAGAGTAGAATAAAATTCAAAGTTATAATTTAATTATTTCTATTATAGTAGCTGCAATTTATTTTACTTTAGTGGTGAATCCGGTGAATTCAACGGTAGCATAAGGTCGAGTGTAGCTGGACTAGTAGTAGCTTATTACTAGGGTCGGAAGGAAGGACAACCTTTCTCGGTGGCTAGAACATGCACTAGGCTACTCTTGAAACGATTAGGTTGAAGTACTCATTATAAAATATGATATAGGCCATTTCTTGATCCGTTTGTGCTTTTGAAATCCTTACCAACGTAATCACCTTTGCAAGCCCACTTGATCCTACCTTTCCTCCTTGTTTAGCTCCACTAAAATTTCACCAAAGCCATACGGCCAAACCTATTTTCGCACCAACTTTTGAGCTGAAAGAAATTTATTTATCAATCGCATTTGGTGTTATCTTTGTGGTGTATGGCAGCTTTGAATTAGCTAAAGGAGCCGTTTTTATTGTGCCTACAAAAGTTATTCCGTCGAGAAGAGAAAAGAAAAGAAGAAAAAAAGGGGTTGTTCAAAATGAATACTCTCTCGACAAATTCAAATTATATTTGGCTTAGCACGCACCTAGTGTTCAGTTGAAGTTTGGGGGTGTTGTGTAATTCTTGAAAATATTGTATTGGTGATTGTAATTCTCTTGAGTGCTCAGTTTATGTTGAATGCGATTCCCATCGTCCTTCTACTTATCTAGCCTAAACTCAACCTAAGCCCAATCCTAACCCATAAGTCCTATTGATTTTAGATACGAGTCGTCTCTTGCAGTAGAGAGAGTGCGAACGTGCAAGCCTATGGACACTGACTTTGATGGATTTCTTTGGAGTTTGTCCCGAGCTTTGATTCAAGTAAAACTCTAATCATTAGTCACGCTATTTTCCCTTTTGCGCGACCGAAAGATTGACCGGGATTCACCATCCAAGTAAAGTAAATTTCAAATTACTGTTCTAGAAATAGTTAGATATAATCTTGAGTTTAATTCTGTTCTAATGTATTTCTATGCACGTGTGCATGCGACTTCGCATAGGTCTCTACTGCTCAAACTCACTCTAACATCCAATTGTTCCGACAGGAGAGCTGAGTAGTTTGCCTGAGACGTGAAAATGGTTAAGTCTGGGGGTGTGATGAGTCCCATTTATATACACATTTATGGACTCATTTGGGTCGTATTTCTAGTCGATGCACTACACTTTAGGTATGTTTTCGATCATATTTGTTATTCCTTGCTAGGTGCACTCTTAGGCCCGTTTCGATGTGCATTTGCACTCCTTGTTATTGAGGGTAAGCACATGGTGCTCCCCATCCCTTTCTCTATGTTTATCTTGTGCTGGAGGTATTTTGCCAGCTATTTTATCTTGTATACAGGTGGTCGGATCTTCCAGTTTTCCCCCAGAATTCATGATTGTGTGCAACGCACGGTCGTGCGTTTCCTTGACGCATGGACGGTTGTGGTCGTGCGTTCTCATCTGGGCAGAAAACAGGAGATCTGAGTTTGGTCGTGCATTTTGACGCACGAGCGGAATTTCCCGTGCGTGAGTAAAACGCACGGTCGTCTGTTTCTTCCTGTTTTTAGCGTTTCTGAATTTACCCGTGCGTTTTGGCGCATGGGCGGATTTGCCCGTGCGTGAGTAAATAGCACGGGCGGCGCAACTTCGTCCTTACGCCAGTTTTTATCAATAATTATCGCACGGGCAGCGCACGATCGTGCGTTCGCCCGTGCGTGACCAAAACTCTGTCTGTTTAGTATTTAAAGCAGGAAATGCCGCTACCAACGGAGGCCCCCGATTCCCCTCACGGGAAAAGCCACGAATCCCGCCATTTTTGCCCTTTCCACCAGAGGAGACAAGAGGAGACCATTTCCAGCGATCTCCTTCGCCATTCCTCCATCCGGGAGCATTTGCAAGTAATCTCCGCCACTAGTTCAAGCATTCTTCGCCGAGGAGACCATAGAAGCGCTGAAGATCGTTGGAGCGGTGACAGCCTCCTTCGAGTCTGCACACCATCTGAGGGCCAAGCCCGGAGAGAGCCCGACAACCTCTCACTCCGGCCGAGAACCCAAGACGCGGTGACATCTTCTATGTGGTCCTTTCTAAACTTTGATGCTTGTGCTTTCTCTTTGTGTTGTTGAACAAACATTTGTTAGGTTAATGTTATGGATCCTTGCTTGTGTTCATGTGCAATGATGATGTGGTGGTGAGAATAGCTTTCGTTGTTGTTGTGATAGCCTAGGTTGTTTGTGTGTGAAGCCATCTAGCAATTGCTAGTGGCGATTTTGGCGAAGAGGTGAATACGACCCTCACAAAACCTCGCACTGTGGCCACTCCATCCGCTTACCGAAGCGCGGCATCGCGGCCGCTGCGCTCACCCACACCTTGCGAAGCGGTGCTTTTCGACCCGCATTTCTCTTATTTCCGCAATAGCTTAGGAATACAATCACAACCCTCTTGGTTATTACTTAGTAATCCTTTTAACTAATTTCCGGGCAGAGCGAATCATACTACCCAACTTGCGGTCCTTTGAGATCGACATTCGGGGAGTTCCTCCCTATTTTATTACTTGAGCGACCGGTGCACTGCCGTCGTATCGCATTTCATGCTTGCTAATTAGCGTTGCTGAAATCGCGCATCAGGTAACGATTCCTTCTCTCTTACAAATGTCTTATATGTAGAAGGCTTAAAACACAACTTAATCTCTATTAGTCAACTATGCGATAAAGGTCTTAATGTTTTATTTGAGTCCTCTACAAATTTGCGCAAAATTATAGATCCTAAGACTAATGATATTGTACTCACTGCTCCAAGAATTCACAATGTCTATTTAATTTCTTTTCATGATTTATTACATGTGTCACTAAAATGTGTAATCACAAAAAATGAAGAACTTGAATTATGGCATAGGCGTCTTGGTCACACTAGAACCAAGTTGATCTTAAAATTGTCGAAACATAAAATAATAAGGGGTTTACCAAAGCTTAATGGAAACCTATCTACTTTATGCCTGTCATGCTAAAAAGGAAAATTCTCTTAAACACTTTCAAAAACAAATATGAAATGTCCACCACTAGACCCATACAACTAATTCACATGGACCTATTTGGGCCAATTAGCACTTGTAGTCTAGGTGGTAAAAATACACATTTGTATTGATTGATGATTTCTCTAGATTTACTTGGACACTATTTCTTACCTCCAAATCCGATGCGTTTTCTGAATTTACAAAACTATGCAATCACATTCAAAATGAATTAGATTTAAAAATTAAGTGAATTCGATCGGACCATGGAGGGGAATTTGAAAATGATAGTTTCACCACTTTTTGTAATAATCTAGGTATTAAACATGAATTCTCCGCTCCACGCACCCCCAACAAAATGGTGTGGTGGAGAGCAAAAATAGAACCCTACAGGAACTTGCACGCACTATGCTATCCGAGTATGGGTTGCCTAAATCTTTTTGGGCTGAAGCGGTAAATACATATTGTTATGTTATAAATCGAGTCATGCTTCGCCCAATTTTGAAATTAACTCCATATGAATTATATTACAAAAGAAAACCTAATGTATCTTTCTTTCATGTGTTTGGGTGGCAATGCTTTATCTTAAACACCAAACACGCATTAACAAAATTTGATGAGAAATGTGATGAAGGAATATTTCTTGGCTACTCTTCAACTAGTAAAGCATATAAAATATACAATAAAAAGTCTAAAAAGGTTGAAGAGTCTATTCATGTGAAGTTTGATGAACTTGTTCCTTGTGTAGATTCTAACACTGCAGGAAAAGAAGAGGAACCCCCTTCACCCTCAGAGGATGATGATGTTGAAGCACCTGAAGTTGACAAAGAAATAGAGGCAGTGCAAGAAGAGTTCGTGCCTCCAAGCGTGCTTAGATTCATAAAAGATCATCCAAAGGAACTTGTCATTGGAGAACCATCAAGAGGGGTAACGACACGCTCTTCCATTCATGAATCCTTCTCTAATTTATGCATTGTTTCAGAAATTGAACCCAAAAATGTCTCAACCGCGCTAAACGATGAATTTTGGTATTTAGCTATGCATGAAGAATTAGAACAATTTGAACGTAATAAGGTTTGGAAACTTATTGAAAGACCATCAAATCATCTGGTAATAGGCTTAAAATGGATCTTCAAAAATAAATTAGATAGTGAATCTAGGATTACTAGGAACAAAGCTCGCTTAGTAGCACAAGGTTATTCACAAATCGAGGGGGTAGATTTTGATGAAACCTTTGCACCCGTAGCTCGCTTAGAATCCATTCGAATTTTTCTTGCCTTTGCAAGTTTCAAAAGTTTTAAACTATTTCAAATGGATGTTAAAAGTGCACTCTTAAATGAAATTATTAAGGAAGAAGTTTATGTGGAACAACCCCCCGGTTTCATAAATGAAAAATACCTAAATCATATTTTTAAACTAGATAAAGCACTTTATGGTTTAAAATAAGCGCCCCGTGCTTGGTATGAAAGATTAACTTCATTTTTTATTAAAGCACGATTATGTCATGGTAAGTGCCGATAATACACTCTTTATCAAACATGTAAATAATGATCTAATCAAATAACAAAGTTATGTAGATGACATCATTTTTGGAGCCACTAATGATCAAATATGTAATGAAGTTATAAGTGTGATGCAAAAAGAATTTGAAATGAGCTTGGTAGGAGCACTTACTTATTTTCTAGGTTTTCAAATCAAACAAAGAAATGATGGAATATTTATAAATTTATCTAAATATGTTCATGACATGTTAAAACGATTTGGATTTGAAAATTTAAAACAAGCCTCCACTCCTATGAGTGCCTCTCTAAAATTAGGAAAAGATGAAGCCGGAATCTCTATTGATCAAACTCTATATAGAGGAATGATAGTATTGTTGCTATATCTAAGTGCCTCTAGACCCGATATTATGTTTGACATTTGCTTATGTGCTAGATTTCAAGCTAATCCCAAAGAGTCTCATTTAAAAGCGGTCAAACAAATTTTTAGATATTTAATTGGATCATCTAGTCTAGGCTTATGGTATCTTTATACTGATTCATTTATATTGCATGGATATTCTGACTCTGATTATGCAGGGTGCTCACTAGATCGTAAAAGCACAAGCGGCACATGTCATTTCTTAGGCCCCTCACTAGTTGCTTGGTCGAGTAGGAAATAGAATTCAGTTGCCCTCCCCACCACCGAGGCCGAATATGTCGCACTAGGAAGTTGTTGTGCACAATCCCTTTGGATGAGTCAAACACTAGAAGACTTTGGGGTGCATCTAAATAATATTGAATTAAAATGTGACAACAAAAGTGCAATAGATCTAACCAATAATCCCGTTCATCATTCACGATCCAAACAAATAGATGCGCGTCATCACTTTATTAGGGATCACATTAAGAAAGAACATGTGAGAGTTTGCTTCATAGTTATGGAATCGCAACATGTGGAAATCTTTACAAAACCTCTCCCCGATGCTCGTTTCAATATGCTTAGACTAGAATTAGGAGTCCTAGATATATCAAATTGAAACCCATCAAAAGCTATTTCTCCTTAAAAGAAAATTTATGTACTACTCTATCAATCTTACTGAGCTGCGCCACATCTGATATTTCATGAATCTATCTTCATCATATCAAAGTTGAACTAAAAGTCCTAACGCTCGACGCTATCAATAACGCCCAGCATTAGCATATTTCTTTGAACTTAACAACTTTTTCTGCCTGTTCATATGTATACATCTATATATGTATGTTTGCACCTTAGTTAATTTTTCATTTCAAGTAAAATCAAAATCAAATACAAAATTAAAAACCATTTTAAAAACTACCAAAAACATGCTTAAATAACCTTCAAATCATCCTCAAATTCTCTGAAATTTCTACACTAAGAAGGTCTATATACATGCACTCTATTTCAAAGATTTTATTTTCAAAAACCTAAGAAAACAGTGTTCTGTTTGGGCGTTAAGAAGTTAACGCCAGGCATTAGCTTCTTTGTCCAATTTTTCATTCTATGTTTTCTAAAATATTTTTGGTATTTTTCTCATGCATTTTCTCTGTTTGTTCTCTCTAATTTGAATTATTTCTTATTTATCTTATTTCAAAAAAATATATTTTTTTTTCAAATAATTCAAAATGTTGAAATTTTTTTTTTTTTCATTTCTTTGTTTTCATTGCTTACAAAAATATGTTTTGATTATAAAACTTCACTTGAACAAAACATCTTATTCTTTTCATTACAAATGGTCAAAATTGATAAGACATACACTTAAAGATTTTCTTCAATGTTTAAATTTCATTTCAAGTTTCCTTAACATTGTTCTATCTTGTCATGCCTTGACCTTAATCCTATTATGTGCAATGAAATGGTCTATAGAAAATTGTGTAAGATTGCCTAGCATGTCTCAAGTATGAGTAATGGTTTATGTTAATCAATGATTCATTCACTCACTATTTTGGTAATCTACATGTGCTCATAATCTTAGTCTTGCTTGACTGTGTAGTGTAATAGTTTTAACATATTAAGTTGTGTATCTATATTACCTACACCTTCTTTCAAAAATGAATTTCTTGTACATATAGAAGTGGTATTTCAATATTGTTATTGTTTGCAAAAATAAGTGAATTCAGAGACCTTTGTCTCAAAATTAAAAATGCAATAAAATGACAAAGATAACTCCACCAAATTGAACTCACCCTCCTGATAAGTCTTAATGAGCATTATGAGGTTGAGCATCTTGGAAAGAATTGTAAAGTGTCTTGTGCAAACAAATTTTCTTTATCACTTCTATTTTTACACCGGATCACTCAAAATAATTTTTTTTTATAAAAATGCTTATGTGATCCCCCAAGCAATACTTCGCCCCCTCATAAGTCTTAATGAGCACTATGTGGGCAAAGCACCTTGGTAGTGGTAATCTTTGTATGTACCTTGAAATTGTTTTCTAGAATTGATGTGTGAAAGTAATTATAAGATTACAATCTTAATATTGTTTTACTATTTCATCACATATGTCGTGTTTTGATTATTTCACTTGTAAACTCTTATCAAAACACTTTTATGCACACATCATTGTTTTTTCATAAAGATTTTACTCATGAGAATTGGATCCTAATGCATATTTACATGATTCTCTAAAAGCTTAAGTAAAAGCACTAGATTTCAATGCATGATTTCTATAATGTTTTCTTTACTTGAACTACGAATTAGTAACATTGTAGCTATTATCTTTTTGAATATGTCAAATCATGATTTCCTATTTGAAAGACTTTAATTAAGGGTAGCTAATCACCTAGAGGGGGGGGGGGGGGGGGGGGGGGGGGGGGGGGGGGGGGGGAATAGGTTATTTAAAAACTATTGCAGTTCTTGATTATAACCAAAATAAAACTGATCAGAGCTTTCAAGAATAAGAACACACACAGAAAAGACACACAGATTTTTATAGTGGTTCCCCTTATCTTGGGTAATCCACTTTCCCCCTTCTCCCTTCTAGCAGTGTGCCAGATAGGGTTTATATCATCTCCAGATCTCAGACCACAGACAGGTCTTACAGCTCAGATCACAACAGATCTTACAGACTCAGATCTCACAGATCTTACTCTCTCAGATCTCAGCAGATCTTACAAACTCAGATCTCACAGATCCTACCTCAGCCTTAATAATTAGGCTTACAACTCATATTCACCCTTGAATCCTACAACTCAGATCACACTTGATCTTACAACTCAGATCCTTGACAGATCCTACACTCAGATCTGACAACTCAGATCCAACAGGGATTGATAAAGAAAATAACAATACTTAGACTCAGATTCTTCATATTGTTGAGTCTTCTTGATCTGCCTGAATGATTAGACAGAAATCTTCAATAGAACAGCAGCAGCAAATGATCTTCTTGATTCGACAGGCTGTGATGATTGTTCTTCTTCTTCGGAAGACAGATTCTTCCTTCTTAGTCCTCTTCTTTCAGAAAGATGTATCAGCACCAGATTGCTGAACGAAATCTTCAAGTTAGATCGGTTCTGAAAGAGAAGACGATTTCTTCAGATTCTTTCTCAGACTTTCCCTCAAAGTGATGGAGACGATAATGGCTTTCGAAAGATAGGAGTGATCAACTTATTAACCCATAGGTCATGCCTTCTATTTATAGCCCGCCATCTGCAATATCTGTTACGCTCCTCCACGTCAGTACGACGCAAAGTCTTCAACGGTCTTCAATGTTTTCAAAAGAAATAAAGGCACAGCTGGCTGTAGAAGTAATTTCTCAGCTCAGAGTATCTGTAGAAGTGGCATTGAGCACTGAGCATCTTTGTCAACGCTTTTTCCATTAGGCGTCGAGCGATATGTGGATACTCGACACATACTCCTTAGACTGAAGCTCTCGACTCCTCCTTCTTAGGCGTTGAGCAATCATCAGTTAGTTGACGCTTTTTATCTGTAGAAGTCGAGCAACGTACAGGGGCTCGATGCTTCTTAACTATGCCTTCATATCTCGACTCTTCTTGTTGGCGCAGAGCTAACTGAACTTTGGTCGACACTTTTCTTTCCACGACGTCGAGTGATATAACTTGGCTCGACGCTTCCAAACTTGGTCTCATAACTTCAGCGGCGACCTTGTCTATTTGAGCAGTAGACATAATTCAATGCTTCTGGGTCACAGGCATTGAGTGATGTATGCTGTCTCGACGCTTGTGAACTTGGAAGAATTTCTTGAGCACTTTGCCTGACCTGATCTCCTGCACATTGATTCTAGAGAGTATATCAAATACAATCTGAGATATATCTTTGACTTAAGAATGGACTTCTCCAAATCTAAGACATTGTGGACAATGATCCCAACAATCTCCCCCTATTTGAAGAAGTCATAATCTCAGTCAATGATATATCCCTCTTTTCAAAGATAATCAATAATTTTTAATTTCTGTACAAGTAATCAAAATAAAGTGTATACTACCTTATAAAATTAGATTACCAAAACATTCTATCCACAGAAATTATTTCAGACTTGATTTCTCATATAAGCACAAAAACACAAGTAGTTCAGAATAAGACATGTCATGAAGAGAAAAAGAATCACCTCACATGCATATATATATATATATACGATCATGAAAAATAGTTAGCATTGGGAACTCGTCAAGATTGTTCAAAGATATATCAATTACATTTTTCTGAAAATACTTAGTAAAGATTAAAATCCTAATGCTGTTCAGCATCCTTGAATTCTATTCCTCTTTTGGCTCTTTTGGAGAGGGCTTCAGCAACTTCTTTTCTTCTCTTGAAATAGCCAAATGGCTTTGGAAAATATCTGATTGGCTCCTTATCACCTGCCTGTACCTTCCCAGCCAATTTGTAAGCCTTGAATTTTATCTTCAGTTCCTCTTGATCCCTATGCTTCAAAAATTCTGCTTCAGAATACCATTTCCCTCTTTCATCTAGATTACCTTTTACAGCTTCCCATGCTGGCAGAATCATTTCTCTTGAAGATGGAGACCAATGTTCAAAGTCAACCCTTGATTGAACCTCTTCTCTGAACTTTCTTTTACTAGATTCTACTTGCTCACTAGTAAAGTTCTCTCTTTTGCTTTTATCCACAGGACTATACATTTTAGCAATTTGCTTTTGGACTTGTGTAAGAGAAGCTGGTCTGGTCTCAGAAACTTGATCATTCTCATAATCAATGGGAGGTATCCTAAAATTTCTCTTATAGAGTTTGAGGTCCACACAGCATGCTCAGAGCTGGCTTGAATCATTGACCTCTCCCCCTTTAGGACTTCTTCAACTATATGATCTCTTATAACATTCTTCTGAAACCTGACTTGACCCTCCAAATGATGAATTCCACTTTCAATGGTTTTCTTTACCCTAAGGAGATGGTCATCCATGTTATTTGCATTCAACTTTGCTTGATCTTTTAGAATTGTAGAACTCTCATCATATTTAGCCAAAATAGCAGTATCCTGCTGTTGCAGTCTAGCTTCAATCTTAGCTGTACCTGTAAGGACTTGTGCAACCTGTTCTTTATACAAAACTTGCATGTTGTCACTTAGAATTCCTTGATTTGTTTGAACATCATCTACTGTTTTTGTAATTCCTGCTTGTGACTCTTTAAGAACCTTTGATGTCTCTTTGATTGCATTAAGTTGTTCAGCTGTGTAATCTACTGAAGCACCAGCTCTTTTGAAAAACTTTACCATTTCAGTTCTCAAAGCAGTCATCTGATGATTGACTTCAAATCTAACCAATTTCATCTGGAAATCTACCTCATTTTTCATTTTTGTATTATTATCTTCAATATATTGTTCTAATAATCTTCTTTGATTATTAAGCAACACTTCCAGTTGAGGTAGTATACCACTTAGATCCACATTGATTTCCTTTTCCACTCCATTACCTCTACTGCTCTCTTCTCTGATGAAAGAATCATTTCTCTGGCTCATATGAGAGCTAGAGGATTCTATCTTGATTTCCTTCTCAACATGTTTCTTTGTTGCTTCAGGCTCTCCTTCCACATCCATAGCATCAACTACAGAATTCACTTTAGCAGGGATCTCAGCCTGAGACTCCCCTTCAAATGGTGCATTGTCTTGAGCTGGAATTTCATTTTGAGGCTCCCCCTCAATCTCTGCATTGATCAGATCAATTTTGTTTTGAGCAGGCATCTCATCCTGAGCCTCCCCCTCAACTGCTGCTTTGCTCATTTCAGAATTATCCTGAGCAGGAATCTCATCCTGAGCCTCCCCCTCAATTTGAGAAATCTCTTCAACTCTAGCAGGGGATCCATGATGACTTCCTCTCTCTTCTTCTCCTTTCTCATTTTCATCCTCTTCTTTATAGAACTTGTCAACCTCTTCTAGTAGAGGATCAGTACCTTTTGGTGTGTCAGGAGTACTATCCCTAGGTTTGTTTCCTTCTTCTTCTTCTTCAGATGATGTGAGGTTAGGATCATGAATTGGAGAGGATCTAGATCTTTCTTTGGAAGAGGATGAGCTTGATGAGCTTGAAGAAACCTTCTTCTTCTTTTGCTTCTTAGCTTGCTTCTGCTTGGGAGAAAGATCTGCTGGTGGAGGGTTTGATAAAACTCTTTCCCATCTCTCTATCATTCTAATATCCATTTTCTTTATGTGGTTTATCTTGGATCCAAGTTTGTTATTCAAAGAGTCTGGAATGACTTTTACTAAATATAGAGATAATATTCTACCCATGTTGGGTACTTGGATACATTCAATTATTCTGTCAAACTTCACCCTCCCCCAATCTGTTCTTAAAGAATGAATGATCCTGGTTAGAAGAATGAACATTTTCCTGGAAATTTTATCATGAGATCCGGTCTTGCACAACAGGCCCTTTCCTATCACATCTGTTAGCAATTTTCCTTTTGAATTCATTCCTTTCCTAAGAATACTTCCAGTGATTTCTCGTGATGTTTCAATTCCGCACCAGATTTGTGCTAATTTAATCTGTTCAGAGCTCACTTCTTCTTCTTCTTCATTGCTTTTTAATCTTGGCAGTTCTAGTGCCTTAGCGAGTCTTGAAGGAGTGATCTTAATCTTCTTACCATTTACAGAGGTCTTAAGCTTCGAATTGACTGAGTCTATTACTATATTGGAGTAAAGTTCTAAGACCTCTCGTTTCCAGATAAGAGTCAATTCAGATAACACGAACTCTAGTCCTGCTTTGTAGATTAACTTGATGGTTGATTTGATCTCTACTGGAGCAGATTGGAATCCATTGCGTACAAGCTCGCTTCCTTCATAAAGGTAATCACTGCTCTTGGGAGGCATTGTGGTTAATGATCGAAGAGTGACAGAATTGATGGAGAAATTTTCTAGGGCAAACAATTTAAAACTGAGAGATCTAGGGCACATGTACTATCGAAGTGTCTTCCCTATTTATAGAATTTCTAATTCAAGAAGATGAATAGCTGCGCGCCTAACTTGTTTGACAAGATTGATCAAATGGTTCAAATTTACCCTGTCGAGACGGCCTAGCTATGTTCGCTCAAGCGTTGAGATAGCTCGACGCCAATTTTTTTCGGTCGACGCCAGGTATCTTCTCGACGCCAGGTATCTTCTCTCGACGCCAGGTATGCTTTCTCTCGATGCCAGGTATCCTTTCTTGACGCCATGTAACTTCTCTAGACGCCTGATAACTCCTTCACTCACCTTTTAGGACTCAATCATTATCTTCATTTATTTATTTCAAAACACCTTTAATCCATTTTAGCATTCCTAATTCAATTTTAAAGTTATTGAACTTTATTTCATCCAAGGGTTTAGTAAATATATCAGCAACTTGTTTTTCAGTGGGCACATATTCAATTGTGATATCTCCATTTTCTACATGTTCTCTAATGAAATGATATCTAATTTCTATATGCTTAGTTCTGCTATGCGATACAGGATTATTAGCTATAGCAATAACACTACTTGAATCACAATATAGAGGAGATTTACTTAGCTGATCTTTGTAGTCTTGGAGTTGGTGTTGAATCCATAGTAGCTGAGCACAACAGTTTCCAGCTGAGATGTACTCAGATTCTGCTGTTGAAATAGCCATACTGGTCTGCTTCCTGCTACTCCAAGATATTAGTCTTTTGCCAAGAAATTGACATGTTCCTGATGTACTTTTTCTGTCCTCCTTGCATCCTGTAAAATCAGCATCTGAAAAACCAATTAGTTCAAAGTCATTGCTTCTAGGATACCAAAGGCCAAGATTAAGAGTACCCTGTAGATATCTCAGGATTCTTTTGACAACAGTGTAGTGAGATTCTTTAGGGTTCACTTGATATCTAGCACACACACATGTTGAGAACATAATGTCCGGCCTGCTAGCAGTTAGGTAGAGCAATGAGCCAATGATGCCTCTGTACAAGGTTTCATCAATAGGTTTCCCTTTGTCATCCTTGTCTAGTGACATATTTGCTGCCATTGGTGTCTTCATGACAGTGGAATTTTCCATTCCAAACTTCTTGATAATCTCTTTTGTGTACTTGGTCTGAGAAATGAAAATTTCTTCCTCAGACTGTTTCACTTGGAGTCCTAAGAAGTATTTAAGCTCACCCATGCTACTCATTTCAAATTGCCTTTGCATTAGGTTTGCAAACCTTTTGCAAAGGTTACTCTCAGTTGAGCCAAAGATTATATCATCTACATATATTTGTACTAGAATAATCTGACCTTTAACTATCCTATGAAATAATGTCTTGTCTATCTTTCCTCTTGAGAATTTGTTCTCAATGAGAAATCTAGATAATGTCTCATACCAGGCTCTAGGTGCCTGTTTCAGACCATACAGTGCTTTTAATAAAAGATAAACATGATTTGGATGAGTAGAGTCAATAAAACCTGGGGGTTGTTCAACATATACTTCCTCCAATATTATTCCATTAAGGAATGCTGACTTTACATCCATTTGATAAACTATGAACCCAGTGTGTGCTGCAAATGCTAGGAATAATCTGATTGCCTCCAATCTTGCCACATGAGCAAACACTTGATCAAAATCTATGCTTCCTCTTGTCTATATCCTTGGGCAACCAACCTTGCCTTGTTTTTGATAATCACACCATTTTCATCCAGCTTATTCCTAAATACCCATTTGGTCCCTATGACTTTGTGTTTCTTTCGTCTTGGAACCAATATCCAGACTTTGCACCTTTCAAATTGATTTAGCTCTTCTTGCATAGCTAATATCCATGAAGTGTCCTTATTGGCTTCATTAAACTTCTTAGGCTCTATTTTGGATAGAAAGCTGTGATGCAAGGCCTCATGTATTGAGTTTCCTCTTCTAGTTTGCACACCATCATTTGGATTTCCTATGATCTGTTCTTTGGGATGATCCTTCAGATGTTTGGTTGCATTCCTCCACCTTTCATTTTCCCTTTGAGATTCTGGTGCATCTGTTTGAGTAGGTTCTTCTAGAGGTTCTGGATGTGGTGATTCTTCAACAACAGTAGGTTCTTCATAATTGTCTTCTGCTTGAGGTTCATCCTCTCTAGTTACATTTAAAGTCTCATTAATTTCTTCATTCTCCTCATTGTGTTGTTCATTGATATTCATCTCCTTCAATTTTTGTGTAGAGCCTACACAACTTGATAAACTTCCCAGATCCTTATAAATTAGGCTGGTTTCATCAAATACAACATGTATAGATTCTTCTATCCTATTTGACTTTTTGTTGAAAATTCTATAGGCTCTACTTTGAGAGCTATACCCAACAAAAATTGCCTCATGTGCTTTTTCTGCAAATTTAGTGAGATGGTGCTTTCCATTATTTAATACAAAGCATTTACTACCAAATATTTTGAAATAGGCTAAAGTGGGTTTTCTACCTTTCAACAACTCATATGGGGTCTTATCCAGTCTTTCGTTGATAAGAGCCCTATTCTGCACATGGCATGCTGTGTTTACAGCTTCAGCCCAGAAAAACTCAAGAAGAGAAGAATCACTTAGTATACTCCTGCTAGCTTCAATAAGGGTTCTATTTCTTCTCTCAGCAACCCCATTTTGTTGGGGAGTTCTAGGAGATGAGAACTCTTGAGAAATGCCTTGATTTTCACAAAATTTGGTCATTGCACCTGACTGAAATTCAGTCCCATGATCACTTCTAATTATGGCTACAGGATTTCCTATTTCATTGGTGATTTGCCTAACAAAACTGGTAAATATTTCTAAAGTGTCTGACTTATGTTTAAGGAAGAATACCCATGTGAATCTGGAATAATCATCAACAATTACAAGGGTGTCTGACTTTCCTCCTAAGCTATGGATTGACATTGGTCCAAATAGATCCATGTGAAGTAGGTATAGACATCTAATGGAATACTTCTCACCTATTGATTTGAAGGAAGACTTGGTCTGCTTACCCATTTGACAAGCATGGCATGGACCCTCCTGCACACATTTCCACTTAGGCCCAGCTCTCACTAGGTCTTTTGAGATAAGCTTATTTATAGTCTTATAGTCTATGTGGGCTAACCTTTTATGCCATTGAACACTACTAGAAACTTTATTTTCTGCTACTAAGCATATGGAATTAGCTTGATCAGAACATATAAAGTTTAGGCAGTATATGTTGCCATTCCTAGTGCCTGAGAGAATTATCTCATTCTCTTTCTAAATCAGGCACTCATCCTTGTGGAATGAAATGCCATACCCAATATCACACAATTGACTTATGCTGATGAGATTGTATTGCAATCCATCAACATGAGCAACTTTGGTGATGGTGACAATTCCATTTGCGATTTTACCATAACCTTTAGTTTTACCTTTTTCAGACCCTCCAAAGATAACCTTTGGTCCATTCTCCACAGGAGTGTAATCATTCAGCAGACTTTTTGTTCCTGTCATGTGCATAGAGCACCCACTGTCCAAGTACCAGATAGGAAGTTGATTGGTCTTTGGACAACCCTGCAAAAAGAAATTACCTTTTCTTAGGAGCCCACACCAAGTTGGGTCCTAGAACCTTGTTAGCATGAGCTGGAACATTTAGTTGTTGAATAATCCTTGGTGCTGTGAGAGTTGCTATAGGTCTGAGTACTGGTCTCCCAGAGTTGATTCTTGGAACTGTTGGATTGAACCAACAGTCAAGAGCAAAATGTCCAACCCTTCCACAGCACCAGCATTCATATCTATTATATCTCCTTGGAGGTCTTCTTACTTCTTTATGTTGACTCATATTTTGCTTAATTGCCTTATTCAAAGGAGCTATGTAAGTTGTTTTAATAACTTTTACTGGTTCAGTTTTCTTGACAGCAGTAGTTTTCACTTCAGGTCTTAGTTCCTTTCTTTTGAATTTTGTGTTTACTTTAAGTACACAGGAGTCATGATGAGTTAATACTTTTTCTTTGCATAGTGATTTAGCATTATTGTTACTTGGTTGAATTGAATCATCTTTGCTATTAGAACACTCAACCTTATAAAACTTATGCACACCTATTTGATCATGCTTGTTTGTGATAGACATGGCTTTGTTGAACTTTATAGGTTGCATAGGTGCCTTGACATTACTTTTAAGGTTATTATTTGCATTCCTATCATATCCTATGCCAGTTCTGTATTGTGCAGAAAATGTGTCTATTATGGGATGGATAGTTTGTGGTTTTGAGAACTTTGCTACAAGTTTCCTTTCTGCTAGGAGTTTTGCTTCAAGTTCTTTTATTAACTTCTCCTTAGTGCATAAAGTCTGTATATGAATAATAGACATGACTTTTAGTTTGCTAAGTTCTTTGCTAGTCTGATTTAGCCTCTCAGCTGCCTCAGAGTTTTGGGAATTAGTTTGCTTTAATTCAGATATTTCTTTTTGTAACCTTTTATTATGCCTTTTGCTCTTTTTAAGTGCTTTGAGAAGTAATTGATATTTTTCAATAATTTCATCTTCATGAAAGTTAGATTGTGAGTCATTTTCATTAGAAGAGAATGAATCTATTTCAGGTTCAGAATCAGAATCAGATAAAGGAGTTTTATCAAGTACCTTTATATCAGTAGTTGTCTCCTGATCTTCTTGATCACTCAGTGCCACGAGTCCTGCATTTTCTTCTTCATCCTCTTCACTATCAGACCTTGATAGTGGAGCTCTTATTGTAGATCTATGATTTAGACTGTCTTCACTTTCATTGGCAGCCATCAGAGCTATGAGTGCCTCCTCACTATCTGAGTTTGATGATTGAGATTCACTGTCACTAAGAGTGACTTTGCCCTTCTTGGCTATTAGACTCTTCTCATGTCTCTTGTCAGATTTGTGCCTCCTTTCATCAGATTTCTTGTTGTTCTTTCTCTTTGAAGGACAATCAGCAATCATGTGTCCTGATTTCCTGCAACCAAAACACACAATTTCTTCTGAATTAGATTTATTGTGTTTAGAGTTATACCTGTCCTTCTTGGAGTCTTGTTTGAATCCTTCTGAAGAATTGGAATGCTTCTTAGATCTGGATGACTGAGAGGGTCTAGTTTTCTAGTGTTGTTTTCTTCTCAACATCCTTTTTAGCTGTTTGGTGAAGAGTCCCAATTCACCATCTAATATTTCAGAATCAGAATTACTGGTTTCTGATTCTTCTGATTCAGATGGTATCCTGGGGGATAATGACATTCTTTCTTTGCTTTTCTTGGAGCTTTCTGCTTTCAGAGCAATAGGATTTTCCCTGCTGTGTCCTTCCTCAGCTTTTCTGGTATTCAGATGAAGTTCATGGGACAAGAGTTTCCCATATAAATTCTGTGGCTGAATATTTCCCAGATTTCCCATTTCCCTGATTGCACCGATCTTGATATCCCATTCTTTATTCAGTGATCTTAAGAATTTATCATTTAACTCATAATCTGTGAAAGTTCTTCTATAAGTTTTTAGACCATTTACAATTTTGAAGAATTTTTCATAGCAAACTGCTATTGAATTTTTCTTGTCTTGTCTGAAAGCTTCATATTGCTGATTTAGAAGAGACTTCCTGTCATCTATGACTTTTTCAGTCCCTTCCATATAGACAATGAGAGACTCCCACATTTCTTTGGCAGTTTTGCAATGGACTAAGTTTTGGAAAGTTGAATCCTCAATAGCACTAACAATGATGTTCTGAGCTCTCTTATCCATGGAGGCCAGAATCACTTCATCTTTGGTCATCTCTGAATAAGTTTTAGGAGTCTTGATACTTCCATCTGTAAATGAAACTTTCATAGGAACAAAAGGTCCCTCTAGAACAGTTATATATATCCTAGGATCAGATGCTTCCATGAAAAGTCTGACCCTTTCTTTCCAAATCCCAAAGTTTTCTTTTCTGCAAATTGGTAGCTTCATAGATGTGAATTCTTTGTTTCCTTCTGTATTAGCCATCACGACTTAAGAAATCTAACCTTAGAAGATCTTGTTCAGGCTGTTAACCTTTTCTTGAACAACCTAGTTCTGATACCACTTGAAAGACTTTAATTAAGGGTAGCTAATCACCTAGAGGGGGGGGGGGGGATAGGTTATTTAAAAACTATTGCAGTTCTTGATTATAACCAAAATAAAATTGATCAGAGCTTTCAAGAATAAGAACACCCACAGAAAAGACACACAGATTTTTATAGTGGTTCCCCTTATCTTGGGTAATCCACTTTCCCCCTTCTCCCTTATAGCAGTGTGCCAGATAGGGTTTATATCTCCTCCAGATCTCAGACCACAAACAGGTCTTACATCTCAGATCACAACAGATCTTACAGACTCAGATCTCACAGATCTTACTCTCTCAGATCTCAGCAGATCTTACAAACTCAGATCTCACAGATCCTACCTCAGCCTTTATAATTAGGCTTGCAACTCAGATTCACCCCTGAATCCTACAACTCAGATCACACTTGATCTTACAACTCAGATCCTTGACAGATCCTACACTCAGATCTGACAACTCAGATCTTACAGGGATTGATAAAGAAAATAACAATACTTAGACTCAGATTCTTCAGATTGTTGAGTCTTCTTGATATGCCTGAATGATTAGGCAGAAATCTTCAATAGAACAGCAGCATCAAATGATCTTCTTGATTCAACAGGCTGTGATGATTGTTCTTCTTCTTAGGAAGATAGATTCTTCCTTCTTAATCCTCTTCTTTCAGAAAGATGTATCAGCACCAGATTGCTGAATGAAATCTTTAAGTTAGATCGGTTCTGAAAGAGAAGATGATTTCTTCAGATTCTTTCTCAGACTTTCCCTCAAAGTGATGGAGACGATAATGGCTTTCGAAAGATAAGAGTGATCAACTTATTAACCCATAGGTCATGCCTTCTATTTATAGCCCGCTATCTGCAACATCTGTTACGCTCCTCCATGTCAGCACGACGCAAAGTCTTCAACGGTCTTCAATGTCTTCAAAAGAAACAAAGGCTCAGCTGGCTGTAGAAGTAATTTCTCAGCTCAGAGTATCTGTAGAAGAGGCGTTGAGCACTGAGCATCTTTGTCGACGCTTTTTCCATTAGGCGTCGAGCGATATGTGGATACTCGACACATACTCCTTAGACTGAAGCTCTCGACTCCTCCTTCTTAGGCGTTGAGCAATCATCAGTTAGTTGACGCTTTTTATCTGTAGAAGTCGAGCAACGTACAGGGGCTCGATGCTTCTTAACTATGCCTTCATATCTCGACTCTTCTTGTTGGCGCATAGCTAACTGAACTTTGGTCGACACTTTTCTTTCCACGGCGTCGAGTGATATAACTTGGCTCGACGCTTCCAAACTTGGTCTCATAACTTCAACGGCGACCTTGTCTATTTGAGCAGTAGACATAAGTCAACGCTTCTGGGTCACAGGCGTCGAGTGATATATGCTGTCTCGACGCTTGTGAACTTGGAAGAATTTCTTGAGCACTTTGCCTGACGTGATCTCCTGCACATTGATTCTAGAGAGTATATCAAATACAATCTGAGATATATCTTTGACTTAAGAATGGACTTCTCCAAATCTAAGACATTGTGGACAATGATCCCAACACTATTAGTTATGGAAAATTCTCAAGTTAATGCTCAAATGTGAAGTGTCTAGACATATTGTTGGAAGAGTCAAATCAAAACAATTTTTTTTTACAAAAATATTAATCATAGTAACTTTGTTTTGTTTTTCTGCATTATTGATTTGATCATGCATTTTTATCATGCTTATTTTTAAGGTCTCTCCTTCACTTGTTTTTTTAAACTCTTTTGTTCATTATTTTCTAACAAGTGGTAGAATGGCTTGGTAAAATACATGGAATGATTATTACTCACACATATCACATTTTTTTTTCTGTTGTGCTACTCTCTCTTAGCTTGATCATGATCTACTTTATGCTTAAAACAAAACTTTTATCCTCTCTTTGTATGTCCCAACTTTTTTCTTCATTATTCTAGTTTTGTTTTCACTACACCCACTTTTGCTAATAACAAAAAGAGGGGAATAAAATGATAAATCTTAATGATTAAAGGAGTACGTTTCACTAGTGTAAGGGGGAGCATAAATCTAGTTTATGGGAGCATACACTAAGGGGGAGCACTTAAGTAGGGGGAGCACAATTTAACAAATTATAATTATAACTCTTATCTCTATGTTGCTTAGTGTCATATATCTTTCTAACAACACATCTCTTATATATGAATCTAATTTATCTCTATTGGAATTGTTATTATCAAAAGGGGAGATTGTTGGAACACGGTTTTTCGCATCCCTTTGATTTGAGAATAACAAATCCTGCTTGTATTTGATCTTGTTTGCCATTGTATTTTTAGCATGTAGGTTTGAACAAGATTGACACTAGGATGCTGCATTGTTGGCCTGAACGTGCTCACAAGCTGAATTGATGAATGTGGTCTAACGCCAGGCGCTAGGACTTAATGCCGGCATTGAATTTCATTCCCACCAAGATGAAAATGGCATGGAGGGAAGCTGCCGTGATTACAGGAGCATTTTGGGAATTACTTGGCTTAATGTCAGGCGTTTGCCTCAACGCCATCATTAATGTTGCCTAAAATGAATGTTTCCTAGGATGCAAGATCTCCTTCCTGTTTTGAAGATCCGAGCCATCAAAATGTTTCTATATTGGGTCAACGCCTGGCGTTATCCATAACGCCGGCATTAGCACTTCAGAAACTCTGTGAGGGCCGTATTTTCCAGACCACCATCTCCCACAAATTCAAGAGAAGAATTCGAAGGAGGATCGGATCAATGTTTACTTAACGCGAAGAATACATGCTTCGACTTCAACCATATTCAACAAATCTTCATAGTCTCCAGAATTCTTCATAGGGAGTTTTTATTTGTCTTTTATATTTTGTTGTAACTCTTTCATTGTGATGGTTTAGTAAATTCACCCCGTGTTGGAGACTAGGTATGGGTAGGACTTAGAGAGGAATTCGCCTTGCGTTGGTGACTAGGTCTTGGGAGTAGATCTAGGGGGTGCTCGAGGCCTTTTTGGGGATATAAGGGCTAGAGCAGCTTGAGGCGGAATCTGGGAATAGATCGGCTAAAGCCAACCGGTTTTTAGTGAGAAGAGTCGGTATATAAAACAAAAAAGAGTTTTCATATTATTCACTTTGATTTCTAGCGTCATAGAAATCAGATTTTGAAATCAATTTTATAAATGATAATCTTGTCTTTTCAAGTTCAATAAAATTGATTTCATTTCTTATTTCTATCTTTTTTACTTTTGATTATATTTACTTCTTGCAAAATCACAAAAGTTTTCTTAAAATCGTAAAGTTTTCTAAAACTCTTATTCACCCCCTCTAAGGGCGCCTTAAGATCCAACAATTTCTAGTATAATAAGGGGCACAGTACAGTAGAAGGCACAACGAGAGAGCACATAGTTGGTGCGAACTCTCTTTGGGAGCTCTTCAAGTGTTGCGACTTCTCCATAGGTGCGATCTCTCTTCAGCGACCGCAGTTTCTCTTCCGTGACCGCGAGTTCTCTTCGGTAGACGCAGACTCTAACTTTTAACTAAGACTAACATTTTGTAACTGCATTCTCTATATCAATAATATCACCCACAACTAAGGTTTTTGTTGCGGGGAAGCCTGACCTCGCCGCTTGCGACATCCTTTTCTCCTTCCTTAAAATTGAGCGGGTTACTCAGTGACCTATGCCGAAGAGTAGGTTATTGAGGAGATTGTGGTCACTGTTGAGGAGGGTTGGTTGAGTGATGCTAAGAGATCTATTTATATGGGAGTAGTTAGATGTCTTATGCCCCCCCCCCCCCCCCCCCCCCCCGTGCAGATGAGGATTGGCACTACACCGCTATATTTTACATGTATTTCCCTAGTACAGGCGGACATTGCAAGCTAGCTATAGATAGTGTGAGCTGTGTGAACATTGTGTCCCAAAAGGGACTAGAGCATATGCAGGTGAAGGTCGAGCTTCACCCCAACCCCTGTCGTGTCATATGGGTAGACAAGACTGTGATTCAGGTCACACGAAGGTGACTTGTTCCAATTAGCCTTGCCACTTTTTGAGGATTAAGTGTGGTGTGAGGTCATCCCAATGGACGCCGCATAAGTATTGCTTGACCTACCTTGGCTATACGATCATGACACTACGTGTTTCAGATGATCGAATACGTATGTAATTTATGATAAGGGTTGGAAGATCACGTTTTCCCCTACCCAACCTAAGGATAAATCCAAGGGTCGGATTGAGATATCAGTTAGTTCGAGCTTCTCAAGACCCCTACACATCTTGAGACATAGTAAGTTTTGAGGGACAACACCGATGCTAATATTGTTTATGTAGTGGAGGCCGCCATGGCATTTGATTTACCTACTAATTCACCAGACCCCCACCCAGATGTTCATTCTCTTTTGGATGAGTTTGCCAACATCATGCCTGATGAGCTCCCCGACAAGTTACCGCCCTTGCAGGAAATTCAACACACCATTGACCTAGTCCCTGGTGCCTCCCTCCCAAACTTGCCACATTATCGTATGAACCATGACAAGCACGTTAAGCTCAAATGGCAAGTCGATGAGCTTCTTTGGAAGCATTTCATTCCGGAAAGCTTGAGCCCATGTGCGGTACCCTCCCTTCTCACCACTAAGAAGGAAGATAACTGGCACATGTGTATTGATAGTTAGGCGATCAATTAGATTACTGTGATGTAGAACTTCCCCATTCCCCAACTCGATGATTTGCTAGATGATTGCGGGTGCCAAGATCTTCTCTAAGATCGATCTCCATAGTGGGTACCACCAGATCCGAGTTTGAGAAGGAGATGAGTGGAATAATGCATTCAAGACCAAGGATGGTCTGTATGAGTGGTTAGTCATGCCATTCAGGCAATTGAATGTCCCAAGTACCTTCATGCAAGTTATGACACAGGTGTTACATACCTATATGAGCAAATTTCTAGTCATATAGTTTGATGACATCCTAATTTATAGTCAAACTAAGACTGACCACCTTATACACTTGAGACTCCTATTTGATGTCCTTCGCAAGGAAAAGTTATTTGTGAACCTGAAGAAGTGTTCATTTCTGTCTGAGTCAATCCACTTCCTAGGCTTTACCGTCTCCTCCACCAGAGTATTCGCTGAACCTGAAAAGGTTAAGTCCATCCGCGATTGGCCCATACCCTCGACCATTCATGAGGCTCGTAGTTTTCATGGACTTGCTACCTTTTATAGGAGGTTTGTTCGAGGGTTTAGCGTGATTATGGCCCCTTTCATGAGTTGCCTCCACAAAGGCAACTCTTAGTGGACCGCAATGACCACTCAAGCATTCAAAGAGATTAAGGACAAGCTGACTACTTTCCCTATTTTGAGACTCAATGATTTCAGCAAAGCATTTGAGGGCACTTTTGATGCGTTGGGTGTTGGTATTGGAGGTATATTGAGTCAAGAGGGACACCCAGTTTCTTACTTTAGTGAGAAACTAAACGAAGCGAAGCAAAAATACTCGAATTATGATGTAAGACCCCATTTTTTTTCTTTTTCAAATCCGGGGTCTTATGCCCAGAACTGTCGTTTTGCGGTGACACCCTCACTCGAGAAGGTTGACACTACAAAACGCCGATCCTGCCGGCCTTATCGATCACAAAGAAGTTAAGCTTAAACAAACTTATAGAAGCCAAGTCCACATCATATATAAATAAACCATCATAAAGAGATGTCCACATAAACATAACTGAAATCAAAGACAAAAATAACAAGGGCTCCTGCCCGGTACATCAAATCCTCACTACATGAACACTCGCGAAAGCAAATCAACTAGTAGTAACACTCACGGATCCCAACACTGGTGCTCCTATGATAGACTGCCCCGCCTCCATCTGTACCGGCCTCTGGTGCTGCTCCGTCTCCGTGGTGTCCTAAAATGATAAGGTCCACCGACCGTTAGTCAAAAAGACTAAGCTCATCCCCCACCCCTCCGCCGGTGACTCCTAGGCACCGTGCGTGAAGGATGAAGCAGAGGACAACAAGGGGTGTAAACAATAATAGGTGATAGGGGTACATAGAATATTTCTACACTACACATGTGTATATATATAATTGAAGCAGTAAATGAGAATAGTAAGAGCAGGTAAAGAATATGTAAAGTGCAGTAAGTAAAGACAAATATATAATAGAAAAGTAACCATTGATTTATAGGGATGCCCACTCAAACCTATAGACCAAGGGGTCATTTAGCAGGGCCTATCGTATAAGAAGTCCCATAACCGACTTATACGATAGGGGTAGGGGTTGAAATGCAATGTTTATGCCATGACATGCAAGGTATGCTGTTAAATGCTATGTTCACACAAGTGTAACTCACACACTACGACTCTATGCGCACTGACCTTTAGTTCCCCCTTTTTGGAGCTAGCAAAACTCCCAGGATACTTCCATAGTGGCAAACGGAAGCGGTGGGTTGGACCTCGCCCACCTATAGGTTGGTATTTGCACTACCTAACCTAGACCTAACGTACGCCTCAACGCTAAGAACACAACAATGGAGCTCCTGCGTACGCTTGCTAGTTAGACCGCCAGACTTGTCTTGGTAAAAGGGTTATCCACTCTTATCGAGCCCAAGCATTAACGTCGGTGAAACGACCATCAACACTAAGGACCCACCACCTTATGCATATGCAAACATGTTTACCATCTATCTCTGAGCCATAAGCTCACCGGCTAATCCTCCCGACACAACAAACATTATTGAGCCACAAGCTCACCGGTCTAACTAGTCCGCTGCTTCAACCACTGAGCCTACCGCTCGTACAACCAAACCAACTAACCTCCCGTAACTACGGGATGTGGGTGTGTGTATTGTTAAGTTAATCTTAAACAATATATTACTCCTACAGTTTATGGTTAATCTTGGACTTCCCGAGGATTACCCTATGAGGGGCTTGCTACGGTACTAGGAACAATAATGGGATGACACCCCAAGGCTCCCTTTCTCAAGACATTTAATATTGTGGGTATCTACCCATATGCCTAAGCCTCTTGTCTTTTCACTTGTATTAACCCTAGGTGGTTTATGACACGCTAGGGGAAAGATGATCTTTCGTCAATCCCAAGCACGACCATACCCTTAGCCCACCTAGCACTCTAATCTCCTAAACTCCTTTTTGGTGACCTTATCCTCTTCAACTTGACTATGCACACCATCTACATACCAATTCCACCTAGTAGGCCACTAAACACCTAAGTTTCACCGTTTTACTAAACGCAGACCAAACTAACTATATGAAGCTTATAAGTAGAGGTACTCCAAATATTCAACCACATGTCATAAGATTTTTACTGGAGGACCATCATGGCATTATAAAACTAAATCCAAAGACTCATATTTTTCCTCAACATTTTAACATTTATTTAAATTTCTCCAATATTTGCCAAGTATGAATATAAACATGAACTGTAAGGTATTCTCAAGACATGATTCTCATAAAATTAAGATAAATCTATCATGACAAAATAACAGTAAATAATTAATATCACAGTTTTACAGTAAGGAAAAGTTCTCTATTTTTAATATTTAACTTCTATCCAAACTTGAAGATTTATGAAGGAACTACCAAGAATACTTATGCCAAAATTATAGAAAAATTACCAGACCTCTATTATGTCCAGAAAGCTTAATTACAGAGTTTCACAATTTATGGGAATCATTTCCTCACTGAAATAATTACTCCAAATAATTCCTAATTTGCACATGTTGTGAAGTAGCCTACTGATAACAACTTCCAAAAATTATATAAAAATTCACAGAGCTTCCTAGTGCTCTGAAATGTCCTATCACCAAGTTGCACATTTTTCTAGAGAGTTTTGGACCCTTATCTATATTTCTTAAAATTAAGACAAAATAGGTGCCTTGAGAATGAAATACTAGATAAATCATTAAATAAATTATACAAAAATTACCAGGGGTCAATATTATGATTATAAAGGCACCACCAAAATTTCATCTTCATCCAGGATCATTTGTCAATGTAAATATCTCTTACAAGAAGTTTACCTAAAGGGGTTATGACCTAATTTAGGGGGAAAAGTTCTCTTAAAATCCTCTCAAAATTCCCTAGGGCATAAATACATCCCATGAACATATCTCCTAGGTTCCATGTCCTTTCTATAGCTTTTGACCACATGTCCTTCACAAAGCTCAATATGCACCCCAAGGGGTAAGACTAGGGTTCTAGGGTATATCCACCTCTACACCACCCCATCATACTCATGAAGGTTTCTTTTGGTGATCCTAAACCAGTGGCCAAGGTTTCAACTCATGGTGATGAGTTCTGACCACCATACCTCAAGATAAACACCATGCCCTAACTTTGACCCAATTTGACCTAACTTGGGTTGACAAATTACACAACCAAATTAGTCCCAATTGGGGTGAGATTTTTACCAGGGTCATGTGATAACCCTAAGAAGTACCCACCAAAATTTGGAGGGCATTCGAGGTCATTTGACACAATAATTAATTAATATTTAATTTATGAAATTATTACAAAAACCTTAGAAAAGTTTCTCCTAAAATTCCCATCTTTGGGTATGATGTGTGGGTAGGTGTAAATAGCCTACTTTTCAATTTTCAAGTCCATCACATAACCCAATCAAAAGTTATTCAAGATATGGTGGCTGTCCTATACTAGGGACCAGTCCCACAAAAATGGACCTACAAGGAGCTACAAAACTCCTTTTGGGGTGAAATTAATTTTAAAATAAAGTAGACTCCAAGGGCTACAACTTTTATGTTGGGCACTCTTTCATTTGAGGGGTTCTAGTATTTTTAATAATTAAAATGGAATACTGCAGGAAGTATGACCAAATGTGTTGGAACAAGTCTCTGCGTTCGACGAAATCCGACCTGCGTTCGACGAACTCTATTCTGCGTTTGACGAATTCCTTGCTTTAGTGCGCTCGAAGAAATCCAATCTTCGTTCGACGAACTAATCCAGTTCGACGAATTAATTTAGTTCGGCGAATCAACTCCGTTCGATGAACTCCGTGTTCAGTTCGTCGAACTCAACTATTAGTTTGACGAACTCCAGAGTGTGTTCGACAAATGAAATCCGTTCGACAAACTCCGGGTTCAGTTCGACGAACTCGACTATTATTTTGGATAATTAATTCCGTTTGACAAACTCCGGGTTCATTTCGACGAACTCAACCATCAGTTCGACGAACTCAAAATTTCTTCTACTCCGTACGACGAATTAATGAAATAAGGTTATAACCTAATCATTTACTCCGGATTCAGTTCGCTGAATTAATTCCGTTCGACAATTAATTCCGTTCGCCGAACTCTGGGGTCGGTTCGATGAACTCAACTATCAGTTCGACGAACACCAGAGTGTGTTCGACGAATGAATTCTGTTCGACGAACTCTAGGGTTCCGTTCGACGAACTCAACTATTAGTTTGGTGAATTTCTTCTACTCAGATCGACGAGTTAATTAAATAAGAATATAACATAATCATTTACTCCAGATTCAAAATGAAATAACATTATAACATATAACATTATCACGTAAATCTGCGAATAACTGAACACGGAAGATCCGACCGCTCTTAGTCATCGTCCTCGTTGGATGGACGACGCGCGACAGCCCGCCCTGGGCTTCTTTGCGGGATGATTTCCCGGCCACCTGTACCGCTTCCCAGCCATCCAATGCCACCACCACCTCCGTTGAGGTGGTGGCCGATGATAGGGGGTGGTTGGCCCGCCGGAGGTGGTCAGAATTGGGGTTTTGAGGAGGGGAAAGAGAGCTCAAACCGAGCCCTTTCGGAAGCACGATCCGAGCCCAATTGAGCTCTGATCAAGCCCCAAATAATGAAAAGATCTAGCATTAAGGGAGAGGAGGCGGATTGGACCTGTGTGGGGGCTTGGTGGCACGTATTCCGGCGAGTTGCCATGGCCGGAGGTGGAGCTTTCGGCGCCATGCCAATCCTAGCTTCTGGTGCTCGATTTCTTCGGGTAAGAGGGGGGTTTCTCTTCTTTCCAACCTCTGAAGATGTTAAAGGGGTCAATTGAGGCTAAGGGGGAGGAGTTACTCAGATTGCCATTAATGGCCATTAATGAAGATTTCAGTTACACTCGGGGGAGTGAATTTGGGCATCAATGTGGCCGGGGAAGGGTTGAAAACTTCTCCTCTCCCCAAGGGGAGATGAATGGTGCCATTATTGGAGGAGATGGAAGGTTCCTCTTCCTCTCCATTAACTCCCCCTTCCTTCTCTCTCTTTCAAATTAGTCTCTCTCTCCTGGCCGATTTCCCTGAAATTGAATGGCCCAATCAGTAGCACTCAATCCCATTTGGTGGTGGACCACCTCAATTGGGTCTAGCCCAAATGGATCGGGTTTGATTTGGGCAACTTATGTCATTTTGACCCAAATTTAGGATAAGGTTGACATTGGTCAAATTGACCAATTAGGCTGACCCCAATGAGTGGCTTAGGATCCAATGGCCTCCCGTAAGGGTTAGGAAGGTGTAGGTGGAGTCAATTTGGCAAGGTGAGGGTGAATTGCCCCATAATATGGCACTTTGACCAAAATTAGGGCTAAGGTTGACTTAGGGTAAATTGGCCAATTTAGAGGTCCCATGATGGGGCTTTTTGGTCCATTAAGTTCCTAATATCCCTAAAAAGGTAGGGGCAAGGTCAATTTGGCATGGTGGAGGCCAATTGACCCTAATTGAGTTAGTTTGACCAATTTAGAGTTAAAGTTGACTTTAGCCAAATTGGCCTCTTTGGTGGACCCCAATGGGTCCCTAGTGCTCCAAGGAGACCCATAATGGGTTAGGGATACTATGGTGGAGTCAAGGTTCAAGGAAAGGCCCTAAAGTCCAACCCTAGGCTAGGTATCTGAAACTGCTATATGCAGACCACTGGGATTTCTCATTCTCATCCAATCTCACATGGTCTTAAGCTCTTCCTATGGTTTTGTCATGACCTAGTCATGACAAAACCAACTTAGGGGGTCTAGTTGTTTGGGGGATGTTACAAATCCCAATACATAAAAATAAAAATTTCGTCCTCGAAATTCAGGTTAAGCCTGTGGGGTTTCTACTACAAGGAAGTAAATGTAACATCCCCGGAAAGTTAAATTATACCTGTCGTAAAGTGCTCCGGGTACTTTTCCTGCATCAGGTCCAGTGGTTACCAGGTGTGCTCCTCTTATCCATGGTTCCTCCATAGGACCTTAACTAGCGGGACCTTCTTGCGCCGCAAGACTCGCAACTCTGTGTCGTCTATCCGAACCGGCTCCAGGTGAATCGATCGATCAATAGATACTGGCCGCTCCGTAGTAGCTATCAGCTGCTCTAGCTGTAGTAGAGCCCTACTAAGCGAGGAGACGTGGAAAACGTCGTGCAGTCCCTCTAACTCCGGCGGTATCTCCAGTCTGTAAGCCAGGGGACCGATCCGCTCCAGGATCCTGAAAGGCCCCATATATTTTGGACTGAGCTTCTTCCTCCCGAGAACCCGCGAGACTCCATGCATCAGACGTATCTTCAAGAAGACCCGATCTCCCACCTGGAACTCTACTATACAATGACGCGCATCGCAATACTTGTCCTGCCTGCTCTAGGCCTCCAGCATCCTATCTCGAATCAGCCTCACCTGAGCCTCCGTGTCCTCCACGAACTCTGAGCCAAGTTCCTTGGGATCCTCATCATGAATCCAAGACAATGGTGTCCGACACCTCTGTCCGTATAATGCCTCGTAGGGTGCCCTGCCTATACTAGCCTGGTGACTGTTATTGTATGAGAACTCAACTAACGGTAACAGTCTCTCCCATGGCTCCCTGCCATCCAAAATGCAAAGACGTAGAAGATCCTCCAGGGTCCGGTTGGTACGCTCCGTTTGCTCATCTGTCTGGGGGTGGAAAGTTGTACTAAAAGTCAACCGGGTGCCCAAGTAGGCCTGCACTGCTCTCCACTCCCTTGACGTAAAACGTCCATCTCGATCCGACACGATCGTCCTCGACACATATCAGACAAACTGCTCTACTAACCTCCGTACCAAAATAACGACCGGATCGTCCTTCCTGACTGGAATGAACCTGACCACCTTGGTCAATATGTCGACGATCACCCAAATCGAGTCATTTCCCGCACGAGATCGGGGAAGACCGTGTATAAAGTCCATAGCGATGTCGTCGAACTTCCACTCGGGTACTGGGAGTGGCTGCAATAATCCTGCTGGGTTCCGGCACTCCACCTTCACGAGTTGGCAAGACTCGCAGTGGGTCACAAATTAGGTGATGTCCTTCTTCATACCCGGCCAGTACATGGTCCTCTTCAAATCCGCTGTCATCTTGGTGATACCCGGGTGCACGGAGTATCTACTGCAATGAGCATCTGTCATAATGTCTTCCCGAATCTGGCTCCCTGCCGGTATACACACTCGGTTTCTAAAACTCAACATGTCGTCCTTCAACGAATAGTCTCCTGCTGAGCCTGCCTCCAAGGCTCTGAAAATCGGCTCTAGCTTGGCATCCTGCCTCTGCCCATCCCTGATGCGGTCTCAAATGTCATATGTGGTACCCATCACTGCTAGATACTCCTCGTATAGCTCTGGATCGTCCTTGGATACTAAAGAGATCTGCATGCCCGCGAACATCCGTACTAGCTCCATGGCCATCAGCTTGGGCTCCGCTCCTGACGTGGTAGCTCCCCTGCTCAAAGCATCCGCTTCTACGTTCACCTTCCCTGGGTGGTAATGCATCGTGTACTGGTAGTCTGATAAAAACTCCACCCATCGCCTTTGGTTGATGTTCAGCTCTTTCTGCCTATCTACGTACTTTAGATTCTTGTGATCTGAGAATATGTCGCAGTGGACACCGTAGAGATAGTGTCGCCAGATCTTGAGAGCGTACACAACTGCTCCCATCTCCAAGTCATGCACCGGGTAATTCCGCTCGTGATTCTTCAACTGACGGGAGGCGTATGTTATCACGTGCACGTTCTGCATCAGAACGACACCCAGCCCCTGATAAGATGCATCCGTGTACACCTGAAATCCTTCCCTCCCCGATGGAAGGGCAAGGATGGGGGCCGTAGTAAGTCGACCCTTCAGCTCCTGGAAGGCTGCCTCACATTGCGACTTCCATGTAAAGACAACATCCTTTTTTGTCAGGGATGTGAGCGGGAGGGCGATCTGTGAAAACCCCTGCACGAACTTCCGGTAGTAGCCGGAAAGTCCCAAGAAACTCCTCACGTCGGTGGCCGTCTTCAACGGCGGCCAATCCCATACTGCCTGGATCTTCACTAGGTCCACTGCTAGACCAGATCCACTGATAATGTGGCCAAGGAAGGCCACCTCCTTTATCCAAAACTGGCACTTGCTGAACTTCGCATACAAACGATGCTCCCGAAGCTTCTCCAAGGTTAGTGCCAAATGTCGTGCATACTCCTCCTTCGACTTTGAATAGATGAGGATGTCGTCGATGAACATGATGATGAAGATGTTGAGATAAGGCTCGAACACCCAGTTCATTAGGCTTATAAATGCTGATGGTGCATTTATGAGTCCGAATGGCATCACCGTGAACTCATGTAATCCGTATCGGCTGCTGAAAGCCGTCTTCGGGATATCTTCCTCCTGGCTCGCAGCTGATAATACCCTGATCTTAAATCCAGCTTCGAGAAGCAGTGGGCTCCCTCCAGCTGGTCAAAAAGCTCGTCGATCCTTGGTAACAGATACGTATTCCGAACTGTCAGCCTATTCAGGGCTCTGTAGTCGATGCACAATCTGAGCGTCCCATCCTTCTTCTTCACGAACAACACCGGTGCTCCCCAAGGTGAGGAACTCGGCCTAACGAACCCTGCTTCCACTAGCTCCTGTAGCTGGCTCCGAAACTCCACCAGCTCTTTCGGGGCCATCCGGTAGGGGGCCCTAGATACCGGCTTAGCCCCCGACACCAGTTGGATTTGCAAATCCTTCTCACGGTGCGGAGGTCGTTCGGGTAGCTTCTCCGGAAATACGTCAGCAAAATCCCGCACGACCGGGATATTTGACACTGAGTCTTTGACTTCCGTCGCCTTGAAGAGCACCTGATATACCTGGTCTCCCTGTAGGTGGGCCTTGACGGCCTGAACTGATGATAAAATGATACGAGAGGCAGATTTAGTACCTTCGATCACTACTTCACCATCTTCATGCTTTAGAACGATCCTCCTTGCCGGAAAATCAATCTTTGCATGGTTCTAGTGCAGCCAGGTCATGCCTAAGATCAGATCGAAGTCCTTCATCTTCAAAAGCGTTGCAGGCGCTTCGAACAGCTTCCCTCCAATCTCCACATTCATGTTGCACTTTGCATTTGTTAAAACTTTTGTTCCATCTGGGAATCACACTCTCCTATAGACGCCTTCAAAGTGTTGTACTTGGCACAGATCATGTACGAACTCTTCCGAGACGAATGAGTGAGAGGCACCCGTATCGAATAAAGTGAATGCGGGCTTGCCGCAGACGAGTACTATACCTGGTGGTTTTTGTTTGTTTGGTTTAATGCTTTGGTCATCTAAGGTTTACTATGTACTAATGAATCATAAAACAAATGGCATCAAAAGTACCTATAATGACCCTTGCCGGGTCCCGGGGCTGTGCTAGGTCCAGGGCGTACATCTGCTCTCTGTTCTGCCTCCGATCTCCGCCCTGAACTCCACGGCCTCGTCCACGTCCACGACCCTCGAAATGCTGGGCCTGAGGGGGGGCCTGCAGTGCTGGTGGTGCATTTCTCTGAGGGCAGTTCCTCCGGATGGGTCCAGTCTGGCGGCAGTGGTAACACTCCAGAGGTGGCCCACCTCCTCCAATTTTTGGCATCTCCCGCATCTGTAGAGGCGGAGGAGCCAACACTACCAACTCTTTCTGCTCCTGCCTCTCCTCCTGGCGGGGTCGGACCTCAGTCCTTCTTTCCCCAGCATCTCAACCTCTCGGCTGGTCCCTTCTGCCTCCCCGTCCCAGGTCTTTTGCCGGCCTCTTCCTTCCTTGAATAAGGTGCTGGTCGGCTTCTAGCTTCATGGCCATCTCCAAGATCTTAGTCATACTGCCATCGGAGATGAAGAGGAGGGCCTGCCTCAGCTCATCACGAAGGACCTTGTAGAACCTCTTTGCGTATCCTGCGTCGTCCAGCTGAAATGAAACTGCAAACCGGGATAGGTGGGTAAACTCCCGGTGATACTCAAGAACTGTCCTGTTCCCCTGCCTCAACTGCAGAAATCTATCCTCCAGCTCGTCCTTTGCCAACTGCAGCACAAAATACTCCTACATTGCTGCCTTGAACTCATCCCAAGAAACATCTGCAGCCTCCAGTCCCGCATATCCTGTTTCCAGGAACCTCTTCCACCATCTCTTTGCATGGGACTCTAAGCACGAGACCACCAGTGACACCTCCATATCTGCCGGGCACTGAATCCCTGTCAGTATCTCCTACATGATGTCCACCCACTCCTCAGTCCTCACAACTGTCTCCGTCCCGTGGTATGATGGGGGGGGGGGGGTGGGGAGAGACCTCGGAGGACGCTCAGCCAGTTGGCCCCAGGGTTTTGCTGAGGAGCCGGTGCCTGCTGTGCTCTGAATGTCTCCAGAATAGCAGTCAGTGTTTGTCCCATCTCCGTCTGCTGAAACGAAGTAGGAGCTGGTGGTGGTGGGACGACGTTTGGAGTCGGTGGAACTCCATGCCGCGGTGTACGGTTCGTTGCGGGCTACACAAGAAAATTACTCTCATAAGGGACTTAACTCCAAGCCGCGGTGTACCATTTCTTCTGCTGCTAGTTTGTCCTCAATCTAAGCTCACGCGGGGTGGCCCAGGGTTGTGGACTTCTTTTCTTTTCTCTGGATCGAGGTTTGCCTCTGATACTACTTTGTAAGACCCCAGTTTTTTTTCTTTTTCAAATCCGGGGTCTTATGCCCAGAACCGCCATTTTGCGGTGGCACCATCACTCGAGAAGGTCAACACTACAAAATGCTGATCCTGCCAGCCTTATCGATCACAAAGAAGTTAAGCTTAAACAAACTTATAGAAGCCAAGTCCACATCACATATAAATAAACCATCATAAAGAGATGTCCACATAAACATAACTGAAATCAAAGACAGAAATAACAAGGGCTCCTGCCCGGTACATCAAATCCTCACTACATGAACACTCGCGGAAGCAAATCAACTAGTCGTAACACTCACGGATGCCGACACTGGTGCTCCTGTGCTAGACTGCCCCGCCTCCATCTGTAGCAACCTCTGGTGCTGCTCCGTCTCTGTGGTCTCCTAAAATGATAAGGTCCACCGACCATTAGTCAAAAAGACTAAGCCAATCCCCCACCCCTCCCCCGATGACTCTTAGGCACCGTGCGGGAATGATGAAGCGGAGGACAACAAGGGGTGTAAACAATAGCAGATGACAGGGGTACAGAGAATGTTTCTACACTACACATGTGTATATATATAATCGAAGCAGTAAAAGAGCATAGTAAGAGCAGGTAAAGAATAAGTAAAGTGCAGTAAGTAAAGACAGATATATAATAGAAAAGTAACCATTAATTTATCGGGATGCCCACTCAAACTTATAGACCAAGGGGTCGTTTAGCAGGGCCTATCGTATAAGAAGTCCCATAACCGTCTTATACGATAGGGGTAGGGGTTGAAATGCAATGTTTATACCCTGACATGCAAGGTATGCTGTTAAATGTTATGTTCACACAAGTACAACTCACACACTACGACTCTATGCGCACAGACCTTTAGTTCCCCCTTTTTGGAGATAGCAAAACTCCCAGGATACTTCTGTAGTGGCAAACAGAAGCGGTGGGTTGGGTCTCGCCCACCTCTAGGTTGGTATTTGCACTACCTAACCTAGACCTAACATACGCCTCAATGCTAAGAACACAACAACGGAGCTCCTGCGTACTCTTGCTGGTTAGACCATCAGACTTGTCTTGGTAAAAGGGTTATCCACTCTTACCCAGCCCAAACATTAATGTCGGTACAACGACCATCAACAATAAGGACCCACCACGTTATGCACTTGCAAACATGTTTAACATCTATCTCTGAGCCATAAGCTCACCGGCTAATCCTTCCGGCACAACAAACATTACTGAGCCACAAGCTCACCGGACTAACTAGTCCGCTGCATCAACCACCGAGCCTACCGCTCGTACAACCAAACCAACTAACCTCCCGTAACTACGAGATGTGGGTGTGTGTATTGTTAAGTTAATCTTGAACAACATATTACTCCTACAGTTTATGGTTAATCTTGGATTTCTCGAGGATTACTCTATAAGGGGCTCGCTACGGTACTAGGAACTATAATGGGATGACACCCCAAGGCTCCCTTTCTCAAGACATTTAATATTATGGGTATCTACCCATATGCCTAAGCCTCTTGTCTTTTCACTTGTATTAACCCTAGGTGGTTTATGACCCGAGAGGGGAAAGACGATCTTCCGTCAATCCCAAGCATGACCTTACCCTTAGCCCACCTAGCACTCTTATCTCCTAAACTCCTTTTTGGTGACCTCATCCTCTTCAACCTGACCATGCACAACATCTACATACCAATTCCACCTAGTAGGCCACTAAACACCTAAGTTTCACCATTTTACTAAACGCAGACCAAACTAACTATATGAAGCTTATAAGTAGAGGTACTCCAAATATTCAACCACATATCACAAGATTTTTACTGGAGGACTATCATGGCATTATAATACTCAATCCAAAGACTCATATTTTTCCTCAACATTTTAACATTTATTTAAACTTCTCCAATATTTGCCAAGTATGAATATGAACATGAAGTGTAAGGTATTCTTAAGATATGATCCTCATAAAATTAAGAGAAATCTATCATGCCAAAATAACAGTAAATAATGAATATCACAATTCTACAGTATGGAAAAGTCCTCTATTTGTAATGTTTAAATTCTATCCAAACTTGAAGATTTATGAAAGAACTACCAAGCATACTTATGCAAAAATTATAGAAAAATTACTAGACCTCTATTATGTCCAGAAAAGCTAAATTACAGAGTTTCACAATTTATGTGAATCATTTCCTCACTGAAATAATTACTCCAAATAATTCCTAATTTGCACATGTTGTGAAGTAGCCTACTGATAACAACTTCCAAAAATTATATAAAAATTCACAGAGCTTCCTAGTGCTCTGAAATGTCCTATCACCAAGTTGCACATTTTTCCAGAGAGTTTTGGACCCTTATCTATATTTCTTAAAATTAAGACAAAATAGGTTCCTTGAGAATAAAATACCAGATAAATCATTAAATAAATTATACAAAAATTACCAGGGGTCAATATTACGATTATAAAGGCACCACCAAGATTTCATCTTCATCCAGGATCATTTGTGCATGTAAATATCTCTTACAAGAAGTTTACCTAAAGGGGTTATGACCTAATTTAGGGGGAATAAGTTCTCCTAAAATCCTCTCAAAATTCCCTAGGGCATAAATACATCCCATAAACATATCTCCTAGGTTCCATGTCCATTCTATAGCTTTTGACCACATGTCCTTCACAAAGCTCTATATGCACCCCAAGGGGTAAGACTAGTGTTCTAATGCATATCCACCTCTACACCACCCCATCTTACTCATGAAGGTGTTTTAGGTGATCCTAAACCAGTGGCCAAGGTTTCAACTCATGGTGATGAGTTCTGACCATCATACCCCAAGATAAACACCATGCCCTAACTTTGACCCAATTTGACCTAACTTGAGTTTACAAATTACCCAACCAAATCAGTCCCAATCGGGCTGAGATTTTTACCAGGGTTATGTGATAACCCTAAGAAGTACCCACCAAAATTTGGAGGGCCTTGGAGATCATTTGACCCAATAATTAATTAATATTTAATTAATGAAATTATTACAAAAACCATAGAAAACAATTCTCCTACAATTTCCATCTTTGGGTATACTGTGTGGGTAGGTGTAAATAGCCTATGTTTCAATTTTCAAGTCCATCCCATAAACCAATCAAAAGTTATTCAAGATATGGTGGCTGTCCTACACTAGGGACCAGTCCCACCAAAATGGACCTATAGGGAGCTACAAAACTCCTTTTGGGGTGAAATTAATTTTAAAATAAAGTAGACTCCAAGGGCTACAACTTTTATATTGGGCACTCTTTCATTTGAGGGGTTCTAGAATTTTTAATAATTAAAATAGTATACTGCATGAAGTATGATAAAATGTGTTGGAACAAGTCTCTGCGTTCGACGAAATCCGACCTGCGTTCGACGAACTCTATTCTGCATTCGACAAATGCCTTGCTTCAGTGCGCTCCAAGAAATCCAATCTTCATTCGACGAACTAATCCAGTTCGACGAATTAATTTAGTTCGGCGAATCAACTCCGTTCGACGAACTCCGTGTTCAGTTCATCGATCTCAACTATCAGTTCGACGAACTCCAGAGTGTGTTTGACAAACGAATTCCGTTCGACGAACTCCGGGTTCAGTTCGACGAACTCGACTATTATTTTGAGAATTAATTCCGTTCGACGAACTCCGGGTTCAGTTCGACGAACTCAACCATCAGTTCGACGAACTCAAAATTTCTTCTACTCTGTACGATGAATTAATGAAATAAGGTTATAACCTAATCATTTACTCCGGATCTAGTTCGCTTAATTAATTCTGTTCGACGAATTATTTCTGTTCGACGAACTTCAGGTTCGGTTCGACGAACTCAACTATCAGTTCGACGAACACCACAGTGTGTTCGATGAATGAATTCCGTTCATCGAACTCCAGGTTCCGTTCGACGAACTCCACTATTAGTTAGGTGAATTTCTTCTACTCAGATCGACGAATTAATTAAATAAGAATATAACATAATCATTTACTCCGGATTCAAAATGAAATAACATTATAACATATAACATAATCACGTAAATCTATGAATAACTGATCACGACAGATCCGACGGCTCTTAGTCATCATCCCCGTTAGATGGACGGCGCACGACAGCCCATCCTGGGCTTCTTTGCGGGATGATTTCACGGCCACCTGTGCCGCTTCCCGGCCAGCCAATGCCACCACCACCTCCATTGAGGTGGTGGCCGGCGATAGGGGGTGGTTGGCCGGCCGGAGGTGGTCAGAATTGGGGTCTTGAGGAGGGGAAATAGAGCTCAAACTGAGCCCTTTCGGAAGCCCAATTGAGCTCGGATCAAGCCCCAAATTATGAAAAGATCTAGCACTAAGGGAGAGGAGGCGGATCGGACCTGTGCGGGGGCTTGGTGGCGCGTATTCCGGCGAGTTGCCATGGCTGTAGGTGGTGCTTTCGGCGCCATGTCAATCCTAGATTCTGGTGCTCGATTTCTTCGGGGAAGGGGGGGGGGGGGGTTCACTCCTTTCCAACCTCTGAAGATGTTAAAGTGGTCAATTGAGGCTAAGGGGGAGGAGTTACTCAGATTGCCATTAATGGACATTAGTGAAGATTTCAGTTACACTTGGGGGAGTGAATTTGTAACATCCCCGTGCGCGCTAAAAACCTATGATGAAAATATAGTTTACATTTTGATTGGGGTACATTTATGTTGATGGGAGACTTATAAATATACCAGTGCATTGAGGTTGTGCACATTGGTGTGCGGATAGAAGAAATTATGAGCAGAGATCTGGATGGATAAAATATATATAAGTACATATATATGTATGATATTCTGTGAATTTTATTAGTGATTTGGATAGAAACTTATGACAGAAAAATATAGCAAACTAGCAGGTAGAAAATGAGAGCCGGTTCGGCCAACTTAATTACGTTCGACGAAATTCCCTAATTTCGTCGAACTCAGAACTCTGCAGCCGCCGCTCGACGAAATACTACTGCAATGGCGGTCGACGAACAACATCCTTCAGCCGCTCGACGAAATATCTTGCATAGCATCCGCTCGACTAAAATATTGCATGTAGCCGATCGACGATCGACGAAAATTAAACCGTTCGACGAAATCCTCTGAATTCGTCGATCGCAGAAATATAGCCGCAGAAGTTTGCCTGCGTTCGACGAAATTCGTCGAACGGCGTTCGACGAAAATCGTCGAACGGCGCTCGACCAATTGAGTTAGCAGCAGATCGACGAAATGTATTAAATTCAGCGGTCGACAAAATCTTCCAGTTCGACGAAATTTGGGCAATTTCTGCTGCCTTCCTGACAGAGCTTGGGTGCTTATTTTCTTTATGATTATTTGAGGCCAACGGTTTATTTACTGTCCAATAAGTAGCTGACAGCTAACTTTGGGGTCCCAAGGCTAATTAATGCAAATCCTCTTCTCTCTTAACCCAAGGGCCGAGCCATTATTCTCTCTGGCTCATTTCTCTCATTCTTCTTCATCTCCTTCCATCCCACCTGATGGTTTCAACTTAGGGTTTTATCCATGGAGTTTTGGAGGAGCAAAGTTTGGAGAGGCACTTGGAGCTTGGCCGACCACCACCATGCTTCCACCAAGATGAGCTCCAACCATGGCCATAAAATCAGGTGACTTCCTCCCCTCTCCCTTGGTGCTAGTTTTCTTAGATCCGCTAGGCGAGATATCGAACTCAATTGAGTCGATTTGCGAGCGTGATGAAGCTCCGTAGGAAAAAGGCCGCGTTAGGGTTTTCGCCGTAGGGCGCCGATCGCCGCGAAAATACCCTCATTCAACTCCCCGCTTCAATACGAACGTGGGACGTTGGTTTCGTGAGACGTGGTGGCCTCGTGAGGGTGCATGGGAGGAGAGAAAGGTGGCTGCCCTAAACTTTCCATATGGGATTTCAATTTTAGTTCCCTGTAGGGAGGGGGGGGGGGGGGGAATTCAATATATATATATATACATATATATATATATATATGATCATTTAAGGCTTGAGAATGAGAAATAGTTCTCTGTTAAGGGATTTCTCAATTGTAAATACATATATCTAATTTGGTTCATAAGCTTGCTTGAGAAATGAGGGAGTTCCCCGTTAAATTGGATTTCAATCTTATATATATATATACGTTAATTGGCTGCTTGAGAAATAAGCCCCTGTGAATGGATCTCAATTATAAATACATCAATATATATATATATTGGTTCATAAGCTTGCTTGAGAAAATAGATAGTTTCCTGTTATAGGATTTGTTAATTATAACTTGCATAAATGTGATGAATAATCCTCTGATTATTAGGATTGATAATTATATGTGATAAATGTATTCATAACTTGCACTTGGTTATTAAGGAAATTGTGCGCAGCTGGGTTCGAGCCAGTTTTTAGGCTTGACCCCGCTGGAATTAGACTTTGGGCTCAACGAGGAAGTTGTAGCCCTCAGAAAGAGCTTTCCAACGATAGGTTACCCATTTCCTGTAGTGACTTGTAGCTCCCTAAAGGTCCAGTCGAGTGGGCTGTCCAGAAAGCGGGAAATTGTTTAAGTGCGTGCTGTTTTTGCTGTCCAGGTTTCTGCAGTTGACTTTGGAGCAGATTTTAGGTAGGATCCACTTGGATCTGGGTTTAGGACTCAACATGAATGTTGTAGCCCTTGGAGAGAGCTTTCCAAAATGGGGTGGCACATAATTTGGGGTGGAGTAAAACTCCCAGAATCTCAGTTTTGTTAATCAGCGTCGTTGTAGTTTGAATTGCGATAATCTTTGGGGATATCTTTTATAATACTTGTCCGACGCTCTTAATAGTGGTAGAAATCGAATTGATGATATTGTGCTGATCCTTGGTTGAATTTCATGAGTTGTGGGAGGGTACTTGTTGTGATTTCGCCAACCGTAGTTCATTCTCGCTTCGCTCTGGGAATAATAACTAGGAATGCCGACGTGGCTATTGTTTGGAGAAAAATCTATATTCTCCAATTTAATGAGGAAATGAGTGCCCAGATTTACGTGTCAATTGGACGGAGCCTACGGGCAGAACATGTTAATATGATGAGTGCTTGTGAGCACAGGTTGTGAATGAGCCTACGGGCAGAACGTGTTAATATGATCAGTGCTTGTGAGCACCGGTTGTGAACGGAGCCTACGGGCAGAACGTGTTAGTATGATGAGTGCTTGTGAGCACCGGTTGTGAATGGGCCTACGGGCAGGACGTGATAGTATGAATGTGCAGGTTTTCACACATGGTGGTGTAGTGATCCTCGGTAGAGGATAGTTGGTGGCGGGTCTACGGGCTCGCTAGTCGTGACACCGACAGGAGCCGGCAGTTAGACTCAGACCGGTTGGGTTGGAATGTCTTGGTGTCCATCTACCCAATAGATCCCCTCTGCGTCTTGAAGACCCCGCATGAATGCGGGTAGTACGCAGGGTCTCCGCTATGAACAAGAGCGTCGAGGCGTACATAGGCCTAGGACCGGTAGTGTTCATACCCTCCTAGTAGTGGCGAAGCCCGTGCCACTGCCACCGTCTGGCCACGACGGGGGGGGGGGGGGGGGGGGGGGGGGGGTGCCTGAGTGGTTAGCTACCCTCGAAAAGTGGGAACTAAAGGTCTATGCAGCATAGCAAATCATATCATAATCATTGCACCGCATTCATATCATAATCATTGCACCGCATTCATATCATAATCATTGCATTGCACAACAATGGATACTCATCATATAAACTTGTATGGGCATCTTTATATGATGAGTTACCTTTATATGCAGACCCTTAACTTATAAGCTTGTATGGGCATCCTTATAAGTTAAGTTCAATTCAGCTCTGTGATACTTTATCTATGTCCTGTTACTAGTACGATTTTGATACTCTGCTTATGCTTTCTGTTTCCAGTACTTGCATTTATAATTGCTGCTACTTATATATAAACTTATGAACAGCTTTGTTAGTGCCATAGCAAGTACTTGGGTACTTATACAACCGACACATATGAAAAACCCTTCCTATCACCTGTTTGGTATACTATTGCTAATATTGCAGCTTTCTTTCAATTCTCCGCCCGGTGCCTTGGAGTCGCCGGGGGAGCGGATGTGATGCCACTTAGTCTTTATGACTAACGGTTGCTACGTCCCTCTTTTAGGAGTGTGCCCTGGAGCCACAGCGCACGGCGCGGGAGGAGGACAGTCAGGTCAGGGCGGCAGGGCCGGAGACAGCGATACCTACAGTACCGGCAGTGACAGACGTGAGTAGTAGTTTTGAGATGTAGCCCCTTTGGGCATCTTGTGTGATACTCTGATATATTTTGCAGGAGCTCGTGGAGCTACCTATTGTATAATTATGGACTCTTACTTATGCGAATTATATAGATCTATATGTGGCTTCTTGTTTTAGTTTATTGATGGGTTGGCGCTGTTGAGTTGGTTTAGCCGGCGGGATAGGCGTCTTGTGGAGGTGGCTAGCCCGTGAGCTGGCGCTTCCGCAAGGCGGCTGTCCTGGGCATAAGACTCCCTCGGCCGTGTTTTGTGTTCCGGGGGGGGGGGGGGGGGGGGGGGGTCTTACAAATGGTATCAGCTTGCAACGATCCTGAGATAAAGAAGTCCATTAGACCACTAGGCCACCCCTGCTAGCTAAATCAGTTTGAGGACAAACTGATGCAGCGGAAGCGGTGGTGTGCCCATGTGTGATTCACATTAAGTATGTCCTCTTTTTCCTATAGAAAGTGCCAACCTAAGCCAACTCGTACCCTTACATACAAATGCTGGCTCACTCCGAGACAGTAATTGGTATTCCCATTCCAACCATTTGAGTTGGTTTGGCATAAGATTGATGCCAACCTAACTAGGATACCATTTTTGGTCGACTTAGCAGGATATGTCGTGACATACCCTAACCTTATACTGATCTTGGGGATGATTGGACCAAGCAAAAAGTGACCTTGATTGACTAAGGGAAGAGTTTAACGTGAGTGTAGATGCTAGAGACTCACACCCTGAGATTCCAATCTCAGATATGGAGTTATATTATCACCTTACCCAAAACATTAGGGCAATCTCAATGAGATTGGTGCTTGTAGTCTTTTATCAGCTTAGTAAGAGACCACCAAGTGTGTCTTTTATACTGTATGTGGATACCTCTCACTTCTATTTATGTAGAAGGTTTCATATGGAGAAGTTACGATAAGAATTCGGACCCAGAGAAGGCTCATTTTGGGAAGAATGTGTTATATTGGTGGTAGAGGAAACTCAGTCGAAGAGAGATGGGGGCTAATCTCTTCGTTTATTGGGCTAGTTATGTACCGTCTTGGATCCCTTGAGGAGTTAGAATCTTTGTAATTTTTGACATTGGAAGTTTTGATCCTTGAGAGTTAATTCACCTTAAGCAAAGCAGACTGCTATGGCCGTGTTTGGGTTGATAGAAATTTTATTAGCGGAATAAGAGAGGAAAAGCATTTTTGAAGATGATCATTTTCTCTATATTGTCCCAAAATTATGTGGATAAGTTACGAGGGGAGTAGAAAATTTACACTTTGGGGATATGCAGCGATGTTGTGATAACATTATAACTGGGGAGTTAATGAAATTTTGTGCATGCATTGCGGGTATGATGATACACTACCCCTCTTGGTGAACATTCCCTTAGTATTGCAATTACTTGACATTGGGAAATTAATAAATGTTAAGCGATGGAGTCAACAAGATTAATATGACTTGATTGATGATCTAAAATCCTAAAAGTTTTTATAAAATAAACATGCATGCCATGGATGATCGTTGGCAGGGATGGTAGGGCGCTTGGAATGGATTTGATTTAGTTTATCATATTGTGAAGTATGCCCTACTTTTGGTAGTCTACATAACCCATGTCGAAGGAAAATCACCCCGAGCCTTGCACCTTGGCTCTTGTTAAGTTCAAACATATGCAAATGTACCGGGTGATTGGATGTTATTTGCACATGCTCTCCTTACAACGAGATGCAGCTTGGTCGTCGCCGCAAAATTTAATTTTCTACATCACGACTGGTATATGAGTTCGTCGATACGGGGATCTATAGGGTAAGAACTCTAAGTCGAGGAAGATATGTCCTTAAGGGTTGTGTCTATACGTGAGATGAATGTACCATATGGGCGGTGGAAGAAATTTAGTCCAAAAACGTACGGGGGCTTGTCCCTTCGTTTATTGGCCTATTTTCATTCTGACTTCGCTTTCCCTTAGATCCTGTTCATTTAAATAGTAGGCGAACGATGATGATTGGATTTGTGATAACCTCTCAGTGCGGGTGATAGTGTCAAGGGTGTTGAGACACGTCGTGAAGTGAACACGTGAATTGAATTGTGAGGATAAGTTGCTTTGCTTATTTAAGAAGATATGAATATGCATACGTACAGGTAGGTATACGTGTAATTGTATTGCCTCGACAAGGCAGTCCTCTAAAGACTCTGTGCCGAGAGCCAATCATTGGATAAGGTTTATGTTCACGGCTTTGGAGCCCTTAAATGAAATGAATTAAATCACGAGATAAAAGTTGCGCAAATTTTTGAATCTGGTGCAAATCTAAGTAGAACTGGGAGTAGATAAAAGTAACAATTGACTCGAGGTCATGTGCTATTAGAAGGGAATGATGTGATTATAACCCATGCAAGGTGTAGAGTCATGGATTCACCTTACTTTGAGCCTCGATAGCGATTTATAATATCGCCAGAGCCAATTGATATGCATTATCGGATGATCATGTGCGGAATTTGGAAACTATTTGGAAACATAAAAGCTTCCCGAGCTTAAGCTCTTGAGCTAGTAACATCATTTTTGGTAGTTGATGGATTGAAAGGGCATAATGTCATGGCAAGTATGGTGGGGTGATTGCAGGACTTGACTGTTATACGGATTTCAAGTAAAGCGGTAAACATCCATGATGTTTGACCATTGTAATTATCTTGCTATAACTAGATACTGAACTTGGTTGGTGGCTTTTGCATGAATTATTATGAGGTGATCATAATGATTATTGAAACTTAATATCAAGTGGAGGATGTGCTAAGTGCAAAAGATGCGTGATGTATGAATGGTTGCCTCAGACGAGATGACATTGTTAGAAGCAATTGATAATAAAATAGATAATGATGGTTGTACGAGAAGATGAGATTGATGCTTTCTTCTACAATTTTAATACAAAAGAGAGACGATCTTGCGGGTGCAATAACTGTTTGGGTATTTGAGGTTTGACCCAAGGATATGATGTTGTGAATTTTATGGTTGATCATCCGTTTGACTTTGAGGCTATCAGCTATCTATAAGATGTTGAACAAGAAATCTCATTCTCCTATTAGTGGTTGGTTGGGTTTGCTCCAGGAAATTTATTTCATGGAAATCTTCTTATAGTGGTTGTTATATTGGGTGTTTGGAATTTCCTCAAAAAAAAAAATCTCATCATTTTGGGTGGTGTTGGCCGTTAGTGGTGGTTGATTTACCCTCGCAGAATTTCATTTCTATAATCATGCTCGGGAGGGGTGGCTGCTTGTTTTGTTCTTTTCCTTTAGGGAATGAGGGGCTGGTGGCTGCTTGGTTTATGTTAGAGCTCTATTGGTCATGTCTTCTTATGCTAGCGCTGGTGGCCGCTTGGTTTATGTTAGAGCTCTATTGGTCATGTCTTCTTATGCTAGCTGCCTATTAAATTCTTGGTTAGGCCTTGAAGGTTCTGTCCTATCTTGGGCTAATTCGGGAAGATTAAATCTAGATATCTTCATTCCTGGATATAATTGTATGGCTCAACCTTGGACAGTTCTATTTCTGATTCTATAATCTGAGTTGGGGCTGCCTTGTATTTGTTCTAATTGGGGCTGTTGTTGAATATGTTCTAATTGGGGCTGTTGTTGAATATGTTCTAATTGGGGCTGTTGTTTGCTTATATTAGGGGCTGCCATGGTTGGGTGAATCCTTCAATCCCTCTTTTATATGCTAGCTGTTATATGTTTGGGGTAACTCCAGGAATTTGTTGTCCAGGAAATTTCAACCATTATAAATTTCATCAAATTTTGGCTGATAACTGCTGCTGCAATTGTATTCCTTTTCCCTTCCTCTTTCCTGTTGGTGTGCTGTTGGGAGACTTGAGCTAAGGCTTTTAGTTTGGGTAATGTTGACTAAATATACGATGGATAGTCATGTGGATCTTAACCCCCCTAGCTTCAACTTAAATTTCGGGGACGAAATTGTTTCTTCGTTTATTGGATTTGTAACATCCCCGTGCGCGCTAAACCCCTATGATGAAAATATAGTTTACATTTTGATTGGGGTACATTTATGTTGATGGGAGACTTATAAATATACCAGTGCATTGAGGTTGTGCACATTGGTGTGCGGATAGAGGAAATTATGAGCAGAGATCTGGATGGATAAAATATATATAAGTACATATATATGTATGATATTCTGTGAATTTTATTAGTGATTTGGATAGAAACTTATGACAGAAAAATATAGCAAACTAGCAGGTAGAAAATGAGAGCTGGTTCAGCCAACTTAATTACGTTCGACGAAATTCCCTAATTTCGTCGAACTCAGAACTCTGCAGCCACCGCTCGACGAAATATTACTGCAATGGCGGTCGACGAACAACATCCTTCAGCCGCTCGACGAAATATCTTGCATAGCATCCGCTCGACTAAAATATTGCATGTAGCCGATCGACGATCGACGAAAATTAAACCGTTCGATGAAATCCTCTGAATTCGTCGATCGCAGAAATATAACCGCAGAAGTCTGCCCGCGTTCAATGAAATTCGTCGAACGGCGTTCGACGAAATTCGTCGAACGGCGTTCGACGAAATTCGTCGAACGGCGCTCGACAAATTGATTTAGCAGCAGATCGACGAAATGTATTAAATTCAGCGGTCGACGAAATCTTCCAGTTCGACGAAATTTGGACAATTTTTGCTGCCTTCCTGACAGAGCTTGGGTGCTTATTTTCTTTATGATTATTTGAGGCCAACAGTTTATTTACTGTCCAATAAGTAGCTGACAGCTAACTTTGGGGTCCCAAGGCTAATTAATGCAAATCCTCTTCTCTCTTAACCCAAGGGCCGAGCCATTATTCTCTCTGGCTCATTTCTCTCCTTCTTCTTCATCTCCTTCCACCCACCTGATGGTTTCAACTTAGGGTTTTATCCATGGAGTTTTGGAGGAGCAAAGTTTGGAGAGGCACTTGGAGCTTGGCCGACCACCACCATGCTTCCACCAAGATGAGCTCCAACCATGGCCATAAAATCAGGTGACTTCCTCCCCTCTCCCTTGGTGCTAGTTTTCTTAGATCCGCTAGGCGAGATATCGAACTCAATTGAGTCGATTTGCGAGCGTTATGAAGCTCCGTAGGAAAAAGGCCGCATTAGGGTTTTCGCCGTAGGGCGCCGATCGCCGCGAAAATACCCTCATTCAACTCCCCGCTTCAATACGAACGTGGGACGTTGGTTTCGTGAGACGTGGTGGCCTCGTGAGGGTGCATGGGAGGAGAGAAAGGTGGCTGCCCTAAACTTTCCATATGGGATTTCAATTTTAGTTCCCTGTAGGGGGGGGGGGGGGGAGAATTCAATATAAATATATACATATATATATATGATCATTTAAGGCTTGAGAATGAGAAATAGTTCTCTGTTAAGGGATTTCTCAATTGTAAATACATATATCTAATTTGGTTCATAAGCTTGCTTGAGAAATGAGGGAGTTCCCCGTTAAATTGGATTTCAATCTTATATATATATACGTTAATTGGCTGCTTGAGAAATAAGCCCCTGTGAATGGATCTCAATTATAAATACATCAATATATATATATATATATTGGTTCATAAGCTTGCTTGAGAAAAGAGATAGTTTCCTGTTATAGGATTTGTTAATTATAACTTGCATAAATGTGATGAATAATCCTCTGATTATTAGGATTGATAATTATATGTGATAAATGTATTCATAACTTGCACTTGGTTATTAAGGAAATTGTGCGCAGCTGGGTTCGAGCCAGTTTTTAGGCTTGACCCCTCTGGAATTAGACTTCGGGCTCAACGAGGAAGTTGTAGCCCTCGGAAAGAGCTTTCCAACGATAGGTTACCCGTTTCCTGTAGTGACCTGTAGCTCCCTAAAGGTCTAGTCGAGTGGGCTGTCCAGAAAGCGGGAAATTGTTTAAGTGCGTGTTGTTTTTGCTGTCCAGGTTTCTGCAGTTGACTTTGGAGCAGCTTTTAGGTAGGATCCACTTGGATCTGGGTTTAGGACTCAACATGAATGTTGTAGCCCTTGGAGAGAGCTTTCCAAAATGGGGTGGCACATAATTTGGGGTGGACTAAAACTCCCAGAATCTCAGTTTTGTTAATCAGCGTCGTTGTAGTTTGAATTGCGATAATCTTTGGGGATATCTTTTATAATACTTGTCTGACGCTCTTAATAGTGGTAGAAATCGAATTGATGATATTGTGCTGATCCTTGGTTGAATTTCATGAGTTGTGGGAGGGTACTTGTTGTGATTTCGCTAACCGTAGTTCGTTCTCGCTTCGCTCTGGGAATAATAACTAGGAATGCCGACGTGGCTATTGTTTGGAGAAAAATCTATATTCTCCAATTTAATGAGGAAATGAGTGCCCAGATTTACGTGTCAATTGGGCGGAGCCTACGGGCAGAACGTGTTAATATGATGAGTGCTTGTGAGCACCGGTTGTGAATGAGCCTACGGGCAGAACGTGTTAATATGATGAGTGCTTGTGAGCACCGGTTGTGAACGGAGCCTACGGGCAGAACGTGTTAGTATGATGAGTGCTTGTGAGCACCGGTTGTGAATGGGCCTACGGGCAGGACGTGATAGTATGAATGTGTAGGTTTTCACACATGGTGGTGTAGTAATCCTCGGTAGAGGATAGTTGGTGGCGGGTCTACGGGCTCGCTAGTCGTGACACCGACAGGAGCCGGCAGTTAGACTCAGACCGGTTGGGTTGGAATGTCTTGGTGTCCATCTACCCAATAGATCCCCTCCGCGTCTTGAAGACCCCGCATGAATGCGGGTAGTACGCAGGGTCTCCGCTATGAACAAGAGCGTCGAGGCGTACATAGGCCTAGGACCGGTAGTGTTCATACCCTCCTAGTAGTGGCGAAGCCCGTGCCACTGCCACCGTCTGGCCACGACGGGGGGGGGGGGGGGGGGGGGGGGGTGCCTGAGTGGTTAGCTACCCTCGAAAAGTGGGAACTAAAGGTCTATGCAGCATAGCAAATCATATCATAATCATTGCACCGCATTCATATCATAATCATTGCACCGCATTCATATCATAATCATTGCATTGCACAGCAATGGATACTCATCATATAAACTTGTATGGGCATCTTTATATGATGAGTTACCTTTATATGCAGACCCTTAACTTATAAGCTTGTATGGGCATCCTTATAAGTTAAGTTCAATTCAGCTCTGTGATACTTTATCTATGTCTTGTTACTAGTACGATTTTGATACTCTGCTTATGCTTTCTGTTTCCTGTACTTGCATTTATAACTGGTGCTACTTATATATAAACTTATGAACAGCTTTGTTAGTGCCATAGCAAGTACTTGGGTACTTATATAACCGACACATATGAACAACCCTTCCTGTCACCTGTTTGGTATACTATTGCTAATATTGCAGCTTTCTTTCAATTCTTCGCCCGGTGCCTTGGAGTCGCCGGGGGAGCGGATGTGAAGCCACTTAGTCTTTATGACTAACGGTTGCTACGTCCCTCTTTTAGGAGTGCACCCTGGAGCCACAGCGCACGTCGCAGGAGGAGGACAGTCAGGTCAGGGCGGCAGGGCCGAAGACAGCGATACCTACAGTACCGGCAGTGAGAGACGTGAGTAGTAGTTTTGAGATGTAGCCCCTTTGGGCATCTTGTGTGATACTCTGATATATTTTGCAGGAGCTCGTGGAGCTACCTATTGTATAATTATGGACTCTTACTTATGCGAATTATATAGATCTATATGTGGCTTCTTGTTTTAGTTTATTGATGGGTTGGCGCTGTTGAGTTGGTTTAGCCGGCGGGATAGGCGTCTTGTGGAGGTGGCTAGCCCGTGAGCTGGCGCTTCCGCAAGGCGGCTGTCCTGGGCATAAGACTCCCTCGGCCGTGTTTTGTGTTTCGGGGGGGGGGGGGGGGCCTTATAGGATTTGGGCATCAATGTGGCCGGGGAAGGGTTGAAAACTTCTCCTCTCCCCAAGGGGAGATGAATGGTACCATTATTGGAGGAGATGGAAAGTTTCCTCTTCCTCTCCATTAACTCCCCCTTCCTTCTCTCTCTTTCAAATTAGGCTCTCTCTCTCCTGGATGATTTCCCTGAAATTGAATGGCCCAATCAGTAGCACACAATCCCATTTGGTGGTGGACCGCCTCAATTGGGTCTAGCCCAAATGGATTGGGTTTGATTTGGGCAACTTAGGTCATTTTGACCCAAATTTAGGATAACGTTGACTTGGACAAATTGACCAATTAGGCTGACCCCAATGAGTGGCTTAGGCTCCAATGGCCTCCATTAAGGGTTAGGAAGGTGTAGGTGGAGTCAATTTGGCAAGGTGAGGGTGAATTGCCCCTTAATATGGCACTTTGACCAAAATTAGGGCTAAGGTTGACTTAGGGTAAACTGGCCAATTTAGAGGTCCCATGATGGGGCTTTTTGGTCCATTAAGTTCCTAATATCCCTATAAGGGTATGGGCAAGGTCAATTTGGCATGGTAGAGGCCAATTGACCCTAATTGAGTTAGTTTGACCAATTTAGAGTTAAGGTTGACTTTAGCCAAATTGGCCTCTTTGGTTGACCTCAATGGGTCCTTAGTCCTTCAAGGAGACCCCTAATGGGTTAGGGATACTATGGTGGAGTCAAGGTTTAAGGAAAGGCCCTAAAGTCCAACCCTAGGGTAGGTATCTGAAAACTGCTATATGCAGACCACTGAGATTTCTCCTTCTCATCCAAGCTCACATGGTCTTAAGCTCTTCCTATTGTTTTGTCTTGACCTAGTCATGACAAAACCAACTTAGGGGGTCTAGTTGTTTGGGGGATGTTACATATGATCAAGCGTTTTATGCTATTGTCTAGTCTCTAAGCTATTGGAGGCACTACCTCCTGCCTCAGGAGTTTTTACTCTATTCTGATCACCCAATATTTCTTTTTCTAGACTCCTAAAGGAATTTAAGTCATCAACATGATAAGTGGATGGGTTCGAGAGAGTGATCACAGACTACTCGTGTTTGTTGGATCGGTAGGCGCCCTTAGGAGGGGGGGGGGGTGAATAAGAGTTTTTAAAACTTATGTTATATTTTGTTTATCTTTGAAATAATGCGTGATTAAGAAGGTGAGAATTTAAATAAAACAATTGAAATAAAGTAGAGACATGTTTTATAAATATGAAATAAGGTTTTACAAAAGTTGATTTCTATAACGCTAGAAATCGGTGACGAATAATAGTAAACTCTTTTTGTTTTCTATCCCGACTCGCATCCCCACAAACCGGTGGCCCTATCCTATCCTTCCCCAGATTCAGCCTCAAGCTGCTCAAGCCAATCCAAACCCGGATATGGCCTTGAGCACCCCCTAGACCTAACCTTGATATAGTCGCCAACACGAGGCGAATTTCTGCCCTAAGTCCTACCCAGACCTAGTCGCCAACACGAGGCAAATTCTCTAACAGTTTACAAGAAATATGAAATGATAATAATAAAAAGTCCCTCTTGAAGAACTTCTGAAGTTGGAGACAAAGATCCGTTGTAGAATAAGCATTGTAGAACCGGACGTCATTTGGATGCGGCGTGAAGAGATTCTCCTTCAGAAATTCACAGAGCTTTGGTAGGACATCAACTTTCGGCCAAATCAGCCTCTGGAATTCTAGCACTCAATCTCTCTCTCTGATCAGGTGTGCAAAACGAGAGAAGAGGGTTCCTATTTATAGCCTCAATGCTAGCGCCTGTGCTAGCGCTACCGTCAGCGCTATCCCGGATTAGGCATTATTCTGCGCGGGAGAATCTTCAATCCGAGGAAACATTTTCGTCTTGCCTTCTGTGCTCCGCGCTACCGCCTGCTCTATCCTCTACCGCCAAGCGCTAGCTCCTTCTATATGTGCTCCCAGAGTTGCGCTAATCAACGCTAGTGCCAGGCGCTAGGTGCTACTGCCGGCGCTAGTGGGCATGTTGGATTTATTGGCTCAATTTTGGGGGCAAACTTCTTTTGTTATCCTTGAGTCATGTGGACTTATTTTCTTGCACACTTAAACACACAAGATCAAATACATATAGGATTTATTATTCTCAAACCTAGGAGATGCGGAAGACCATGTTCCAACAAACTCCTCCTTTTGATAATAACAATTCCATTAATGATAAATCAGAGCATTAATATATAAGCATGATGAACCCTACTTGTGTGAGAGTGATGACTTAGGATAATTATCGATTTTAGTATTTATAATTGCTCCCCCTAAATACATGCTCCCCCTAAGTGAATGCTCCCCTAATATGTAAGTTATCATCTTAATTAATCATGTTAGATTTTCATTTTGATAGCGGATTTTATTTATCATGTTAGATCTCCCCCTTTTGTTATTAGCAGAAGTGGGTAAGGAAGCAAAACACCGAAAACTTGTGATAATAAGATAAAGGCATGATCGAGCTTGTAGAGAGAAGGAAATGATAAGGATTTTTAGAATAATTTTCATAGAAATAAGACAGAGTTTTTAGTATAAATCAGAGTTTTGAGTTTTTAAAAACATTTACCATGCAAGTCTACTATTTAAAAATTTGAGTTTGGAAGGCTTGAGATAAGTATGAAAAGAACACAAGGTAAACGTACTGTTGCGGAAGATTTATATAAATACAACAAACATCTTTTTGTAAGCCATGATGATTCATAAAAAAATATGAGTGAAGGACCAAAAAATGAAAAAGAAGTTTTGTGTAAAGCATTTTTCTTTGAAATCTTTTAAAGATGATCATGAAGTAACCAAGCATGAAAGAGAGGTATTTAAAAAGAGACTACTACAATGTTATTCCAATTAATAAATTCAAAACATACCAAATATTGTAGAGAGCATGCTAGGTTATCTAGTACATTTAGATATAAAAAGTATTATAAAATTACCATTAGGATCCAATACTCATGAGAAAAAGTGTTATGGAAGATAATGATGTGCACATAAGTGTATTTTGAAAAGAGTAAATGTTGGATCGGCAGGCGCCCTTAGAGGGGGTGTGAATAAGTGTTTTAAAACTTATATTATATTTTGAATACTTGCTTATGATAAGAGATCAAAATAGTGATTTTGAATAAAGATTTAAATTGTTTTATAATAAAAGAGAGGATAATAAACAATTTAGAGAAATAAAGAACAAATAGATTTTATTACACAAAGAGAGACATGATTATTATTAATAAAATTGATTACAAAATTTTGATTTCAATGACACTAGAAATCAAAGCGAAATATGAAAAACTCTTTTTGTTTTCTATACCGACTCGTATCCCCACGAACCGGTTGGATTTAGCCGATCCTTCCCCGGATATGGCCTCAAGCCGCTCTAGCCAACCCTTCCCCGGATATGGCCTCGAGCACCCCTTAGATCTACACCCTAGACCTAGTCGCCAACACGAGGCAAATTTCTTCCCTAAGTCCTACCCAGACCTAGTCGCCAACACGAGGCAAGTTTACTAAACGATTACAAGAAAAGATGTGAAATAAAAAGACAATAATATAAAAACTCCCTCTATGTGGATCTCTTGGAGAAGTAGACGAAGACTTGCAGAGTATGATCGTAGTTGATGCGGTCTTTCGTCATGATGATGACGCGTGTTGAAATCTTCTCCATGGATCTCCTTAAGCCTTCATGGATTTGTGGGAGTATCTCTCTGAACCTTCCACTCTATGCTGTAGCACGAAGCTCTTGAATTTTGGATCTTAAGAGGATGAAGAAGACGGATCCAAGGGGTCCTTTTTATTGCCTTGGAGATAGCGCTTGCGCAATCGCTACCGCCGGCGCTATCCCGATTTAGGAAATATTCTCCGCGTGAGAATCCTTCATTTTAAGCAAGCCGGTCTCCTTCCATTATTGCTTTGTGCTACCGCCGGCGCTATCTGCTTTCTATATATGCATCCCGCCAGCTTGAATTTCACTTTTGCACTTTCAAGCGCTAGCGCCTGCGCTAGCAGCTACCGCCTTCTTTAGCAGCTACCGCCTGCTCTAACAGCTACCGCCGGAGCTACCGCCTGAGCTACCGCCTGCTCTAGCGGCTAGTTTTGAGTTTTGGCTCCAAACTCAGGGGTTTCTTTCATATGTTATCCTTGAGTCATGTGGACTTGTTTTCCTGCACACTTAAACACACAAGATCAAATACACATAGGATTTGTTATTCTCAAACCTAGGAGATGCGGAAGACCATGTTCCAACAAACTCCCCCTTTGATAATAACAAATCCATTAATGATAAACCAGAGCATTAATATATAAGCATGATGAAACTTACTTATGTGTGTGTGCGTGTGTGAGTGATGACTTAGGATAATTATTGATTTTAGCATTTAGAAATGCTCCCCCTAAATACATGCTCCCCCTAAGTGAATGCTCCCCTAATATGTAAGCTATCATATTAATCATGTTAGTTTTCTATTTTGATAGAGGACTATATTTATCATGTTAGTTCTTCCCCTTTTGTTATTAGCAAAAGTGGGTGAGGAAGCAAAACACAAAATTTTTGATAATAAGATAAAGACATGATCGAGCTTTTAGAGAGAGAGAATAATAAGGAGTTTTAGAATAATTTTTATAAAAATAGATCAGAGTTTTTAGCTTAAAGATGAACAATCTAACATTTGTCAAGTACTCAATATTATCATGTTAGTTTTTCCTTTTTATATAAGAGTTTTAAGCATAAAAAAATGTAATGATTTCCAAGTAACTAAACTACCCAGACAATATGTCTACACCCTAGCCCTGTACTAAGTGACAGATGGGCATGAGGAGCTGCATACATGCCGTAGGTTGGGGTGTTAGTCCCATATGCAAACACTAGAAAAACTCAACCCAACACTCTTTCCTCCCAGTGCCTCGCAAGGCCCCACTGGAACCCTCCCCGGTTAAGGACAAGACATGACTTAGAGGTTAGGTTATCTAATTTCTACCACCCTACGCCCCCGCTATGGTGAGATATGTAATCATGGATAATAATTATTGGAAACATTTAAGCATTTTAAATCAAATTATAATTTCACAGCCAATGGGTTTTAATATTTGAATTTTTAAAGAAAAGTTCACAAAGCTAATCCATTAATAAATCAGAGTTTTTGTATTATAATATTTTCATAGAAATAAATCAGAGTTTTTAGCATAAAAAAATATTCTTGTTTAAAGCAACCAATATAAAGTTTACCAAGCAAGTCTACCACTTGTTGAAAGAAAGGAATGTTAAGATTCAAGTGAGGATGCACACAAAATAAAAGATTTTAAATAAGCATGAAGTGCAAGGTAAAACAATTATATAGTTATGATGCGGAAGACTTATCGAAATACAAGAAACATCTTATTGTAATCAATGATGATCCATAAAAAGATATATGAGTTAAGTTTCATAAAGAAGATGTTTTTGTAAATCATTGTTCAATTAAAATCTTTAAGTCTAACAATAAATTAACCAAGCATGAAATAATGTTATCAACAAGAGATTACTACAATGTTATTTTAATTCACAAATTCAAAACATACCAAACATTGTAGAAATCATGCTAGGTTATCTAGTGCATTTCATGAATAAAGAGTAGTATAGAATTAGCATTAGGATCCAATACTCATGAGAAGAAGTGTTATGGAAGATAATGATGTGCACATAAGTGTATTTTTGAATAGAGTAAACAATTGTTTTAATCAAAAATACAAGAGATATGTAAAGTAAATAGCACAATAAAACACAAATAATTTTACTTCCACACCCTTCAATGCACAAATAAAATGTACAACTACCAAGGTGCTTTGCACACACAATGCTCATCAAGACTTATCAGGGTGCAAAGTAGTGCCTGGGGGATCACATATTTTATTTTATTTTAATGTTGAAACTAGTGATCCGGTGTACTTAAGAGTAAGTGGTTTTTATTTTGAAAGAAAGATATGGTTTGCACAAGATACTTTACTATTCTTTCCAAGGTGCTCAACCTCACAACACTTATTAAGACTTATCAGGAGGTTCAAGTAGTGCTTGGTGGAGTTCTCTTTGTCACTTTATTTGATGATTTTTGTTTTGTACAAAGTTCTCCGAATACACTTGCTTTGCAAACCAATATAAAGTATGAAAACATAACCACTTTTCTTAACTTTAAAAGTGCAAATAAAGGTAGTGTAGGTAAGATACTTGTGCAATTTTAATTCATTGTACTAATACAAAACATACACAAGCATTCTTAGATTAAACACATATGTAGACAATGCCAAAGTGAGTGAATAAATATCAATATCAAACATAAAACATTTACTCATACTTAGAGGCATGCTAAGCTTGGTTCTACACAACTTTTAAAATATAATTGATGCACATATTAATAGATATATCAAAGCATGACGAAAACAATGTTCAACGTAGTTTGAAAAGATAAATTGCAACATTATAGAAGTTCTAAATGATGGGTTAAATCATGCTTGATTTTCAATGAAGTCCACACAGTATTTTTGATATTTTGAAGAATAATTTTGATTTAAAGTTTGAACTCATAAGATTGATCTTGGACTTCCCGAGGACTACCTTGTGAGGGGTTCGCCCGGTACTAGGAGATGTGATGGGATGATAGGCCAAATCCCCCTTTCGCAAGATACATGTTGTTGGAACCCGGATACCGGTCCAACTTGTTCGAGACTGGGGGAGTAGCTTGAGTTACTTCTCTCTTCGTCGGATCCCTAGAACTAAGTATTCCTAGCTAAGAACTGACCCTCACAGGTTGGTAGGTAGCTCCCTAAGAATGACCCACTGGCTGCAGCGAGGAGGTCCCACCACTAACCCGGAAATCTAACTTGATTTCCCCTCCCAAAAACCAGAAGCTGAGCCTGTCTCAGACAGCACAAGGAAGAAAGCACAGGCTCTCTCAAGGGGGGTGGATCTGTGCTGATCTGAGACATAATGGGTCCTATTTATAGGCAAACTCTTATGAGGGTAAAATGGTCCGGATGGCCTGCGGATAGCGTAGTTCTGCTTTACGTTTCCGCTAAATGCACCCCAAGTTGGTCTGCTGATAGCCGGGCTCCGCTGTTCTGAGGAGCTATGGGCAGACCACTAAGGGAATCCAGGGAACTTTATCTCAAAAGATCTTCCGGGGCGAATTCTCCCGACCTGGTCTCGCCTAAAAACGGGTCCACTCGCCTGGAGGTGTCGGCCTACTCGTCGGATGCCCTCGGATCTACTCGCCAGGGGGTGCCAGCCTACTCGCCGGACACCCCTAGCTCTACTCGCCAGGGGGTGCCAGCCTACTCGCCGGACACCCTTGGCTCTACTCGCCAGGGGATGCCAGCCTACTCGCCGGGCACCCTTGGCTCTACTCGCCAGGGGATGCCAGCCTACTCGCTGGGCACCCTTGGCTCTTGTCTGCCGAATAGGGGTTGTACACATGTAAGTTTAAAAAAAATACTTGTTCATATTTTTTTTTGTTTTGTATTTTTGTATTTGATTTTTGCATATAGAAATCAAACAAATAACCAAAGAAAGAATTTTTTTTTTGTAATTTGATTTTAATAATTTTGTATTTTAATTTTTCAAATTTTAATTATAGGCATAAATGCAAAAATGAGTAGTACATATAAAATAATATATTTTTAGTGATTTTTCAGAATTTTAAAATTACAGAAAATCGGACACTTGAGCTAGCGCCGGCGTTAAGTCCTAGTGCCTGCGTTAGCTCACAGAGAGTGCTTATTTTAATCATATAGCCTAGATTTTCTTAGATTTTGCTTCCGATTTTTCTTAATTATGTTTGTGCAATGTAAGGCCTATCTAATGAAGTGAAAAGACGAGAAGAAATCGCAAAAAGTTGCGGAAGTTAAAATTTTAGTACATGGGTTTCACATTCATTAAAGTTCCATATTCATTAAACCTTAATTCTTGAGTTTTGCACAACCATTTAAGCTTAATTATTATTGTTGATGCAAACAAAGAAGATATGATTAATGTTATGCCAAAGTTTGATAGTGTTTCAACTTACAGACCTAGAATGAAGTAAAGATTCTATTTAATTTGACTTTGTTGATATCACGATGATTCTAAGGTCCAAACTTGACATAAATCACAATACGTACATAATACACCAACCATGTTAAACAATTATAATGTCAATTGTTATCATATAATTCATATACATGTGATAGAGATAGTTGTTTTTAGATGATTTTTTTTATATGAATTATGATATACGATTTTTAGAGAATTTCATCAAAGGACATCAATAGATCATTGTGGTGCGAGTGGCATTAGTATTTAAGACAATTAATCTTTCAATATGTCTTTTGTGATTTTCTTTATAATTTAGATAAATATCTCATAACAAATTTAGAGTTTGATTCATATGGATAATATAAGATATTTAGAAGCAATGAATATAAGAATAAAAGATAGGTCATCAAAATAAAATATGATTTTGAATTTTGATCAATTTGATTTATAAGATCATATTTCCTATAATATATAAGATGACTATAACATGATAGCTTAAAAAGAAAACAAAAAGAAAAAATAGAAAAGACATTAAAGCACGTCATGAAGTAGGAATTTGTATATTTCAATTTGAAAATGTTCTACTTCATGCATTTGGATGATACTAGTAGATGAGAGATTTGGGTATCCAAAGGGAACCAAGTGTAACGGTTCCTTTAGGTACCCAAATATAGCATGATAATTTTTGGGGAGACGACAATGAATGAATTCTTTCAAGTGGAGTTAATGTTTCATTTTTTTATTTTTGGTCTCCATTCATATTTTGATTTAATACTATGCATCAAACTTCCATATTCATTAAACTTAGGTTTAAAATAATAATCACTTTTGAAATTATATTTCATAGGAAATTTGTGCACATTAGAATTTAATTTGGGAGATACATAATGTGGGTTAGAATTCATTAAGTTTGTGTGATTAAACATTCTACTAGGTGCATGTTTAATATGTTTTAACATACTAGTAGAAGTTTTACACATTTTTGATGATAAACTAGAAATAAGATATTTAAAATTATTTAATCCTTTTTGAAAGAGTGATTTTAAAGATTCTAGTTTATAAGAGAGAATATTATTTTCATTTATCAAATTTTCGTTATGTTCTTTTGAAATTAAAAGTTCTTTTTCTAAATCCTTGAATTTTTCTTTAATATTATTATAATCAAAATAAGGTGTATAGTTTTCAAATGATTGACATTCAAACACATCCTTTTTGGATTCTTCATTCACATTTGCTTTCAAAGTTTTATTTTCTAAACGTAATCTCTTATTAGCAATTTTTTATTTCTTCATTCTACGTTTAGCAATTTTTTATATATGGAAATAAGATAAAGAATTAGACTTTCTTACAGCGCAATCGGAAGAGGCAAGATGTGAACATTACGTTCCTTTGTCGTCTTCTAGGCCTTCCTTCTTTATAGATGAATTTTCATCTTCTCTTGATGAATTGCTCTCTTTGGCTAAGTCAATTTCCATGATTTCCATGGTTTTGCTACAAGAGAGATTTTCTTGAATAATGGTGGATGCTTGTATGTCCTTCTCTTCCTGTGTTTGTTCCATACCTGTAAGAGGAAGATCATAAGTTATCTCAAGAAAATTCCACATCTCGTATGTAGTAGGAAAAGTATGAATGAGTTTGGAAATATTTTGATCTAACGCACAAAATAGACTATTCATAGATTTTGCATTTAAAAACATTTCGTTTTTATTTAATACGCTAGGTGGCTTTTTAATAGTGATGTTCCAAACTTTTTCATCTAAAGTTTTAAAAAAATTTTCCATTAATATTTTCCATCCTTTAAACTTTCTTCCTTCAAATAAAGGTGGTGCTAGTGATTTTCCTTCTTTATAAAAATTACCCCCACTAATAGAAGCGAGATCATGAGACGCCATTATTCCCAATTGTTAAGCCGATTGGAATAAAACCGCTCTGATACCACTTGTTGGATCGGTAGGCGCACTTATAGGGGGGGGGGGTGAATAAGGGTTTTAAAACTTATATTATATTTTGAAATACTTGCTTATGATAAGAGATCAAAATAGTGATTTTGAATAAAGATCTAAATTGTTTAATAATAAAGGAGAGGATAATAAACAATTTAGAGAAATGAAGAACAAATCAATTTTATTACACAAAGAGAGACATGATTATTATTAATAAAATTGATTACAAAATTTTGATTTCAATGACGCTAGAAATCAAAGCGAAATATGAAAAACTCATTTTGTTTTCTATACCGACTCGTATCCCCATGAACCGGTTGGCTTTAGACGATCCTTCCTCGGATACGGCCTCAAGCCGCTCTAGCCAACCCTTCCCCGGATATGGCCTCGAGCACCCCCTAGATCTACACCCTAGACCTAGTCGCCAACACGAGGCAAATTTCTGCCCTAAGTCCTACCCAGACCTAGTCGCTAACACGAGATGAGTTTACTAAATGATTACAAGAAAAGATGTGAAATAAAAAGACAATAATATAAAAACTCCCTCTATGTGGATCTCTTGGAGAAGTAGACGAAGACTCGCAGAGTATGATCGTAGTCAATGCGGTCTTTCGTCATGATGATGATGCGTGTTGAAATATTCTCCACGGATCTCCTAAAGCCTTCATGGATTTGTGGGAGTATCTCTCTGAACCTTCCTCTCTATGCTGTGGCACGAAGCTCTGGAATTTTGGATCTCAAGAGGATGAAGAAGACGGATCCAAGGGGTCCTTTTTATAGCCTCGGAGCTAGCGCCTGCGTTATCGCTACCGCCAGCGCTATCCCGGTTTAGAAAATATTCTCCGCATGAGAATCCTTCATTTTAAGCAAGCCGGCTGCCTTCCTCTATTACTTTGCGCTACTGCCGGCGCTATCAGCTACCGCCGGCGCTATCAGGTACCGCCGGCGCTATCTGCTTTCTATATATGCATCCCGCCAGCTTGAATTTTACTTTTGCGCTTTCAAGCGCTAGCTGCTACTGCCTGCTTTAGCAGCTACCGCCTGCTCTAACAGCTACCGCCGGAGCTACCGCCTGAGGTACCGCCTGCTCTAGCTGCCAGTTTTGAGTTTTGGCTCCAAACTCGGGCGTTTCTTTCATATGTTATCCTTGAGTCATGTGGACTTGTTTTCCTGCACACTTAAACACACAAGATCAAATACACATAGGATCTGTTATTCTCAAACCTAGGAGATGCGGAAGACCAAGTTCCAACAGTAAACACATGTTATAATAAAAAATACAAGACATATGTAGAGTAAAGTGCACAATAAAATACAAATAAGTTTACTTCCACAAACTTTTTATGCACAAGAGAAAATGTACAACAACCAAGGTGCTTTGCACACACAATGCTCATTAAGACTTATCAGAGTGCAAAGTAGTGTTAAGGGGATCACACACGTTTATTTTTCAATATTGATTTTGTTTTTGATTCGGTGTACTTTAGAATAAGTGGTGTAAAAAAAAAGAAAGGGTTTGCACTAGACACTTTACTAATCTTTCTAAGGTGCTCAACCTCACAATACTTATTGAGACTTATCAGGAGGTTCAAGTAGTGCTTGGTGGAGTTAACTTTGTCAATTTATTTCATGATTTGTGTGTTGTACAAAGTTTTCCGATTACACTTGCTTTGCAAACCAATTAAATTTTGAAAGTACGACCACTTTTCTTTATATTTAATAGTGCAAATAAAAGTAGTGGAGGTAAGATACTTGTGCAAATTTAATTTATTGTTAAATTACAATACACTAGCAAGCATCTTCAAATTAAATAACACAAGTAGAATTAGCCAAAAGGTGAGTGAAGAAATATCATTATCAACCATAATACATTTACTCATACTTAGAGGCATGCTAAGCTTGGTTATACACTACTTTTTCACTATAATTGATGCACATATTAATAGATATATCAAAGCATGATAAAAACATTGTTTAAGATAGTTTGAGAAAAATGAATTTCAACATTGTAGAAGATCTAAAGGAAAGATTAAACCATGCTTGATAGAATTCATGCAATGTTTGATAATTTTATGTTTTATATTTTTGTATTTAGAAATAGAAATCAAACAAACAAACAAAATGAAAAGGAGTAAAAGAAATATATATGTTTTTGTAATTTGGCTTTTGTATTTTTTATTATTTTAATTTTTCAAAAATCAATTCAAAACAGAACTGCAAAACTAAGTAGTACATATAATAGAGAATAAATTTAGGTATTTTATAAAATTTTAAAAATACAAAAAAAAGAGGTGCGCTAGCGCTGAAAATAGTACATGATTTTTGATGATTACAAAATTTTAATTGTTGATCTTGATTAAGTGTCCCAATAGTAGTTTCATGCAGAAATTTCAGAATTTTAGGAGATGTTTTGGATGGTTAAAAATTGCATAAAAACAATTTCATTTATGAATGTGTTTTAACTTGAAAGATCTAGGACACCTAACTCAAGTCGTAATAATTGAAATCTTGCATCGGGAAGAGGTTTAGTGAATATGTTAGCGAGTTGAGAGTCTGTACCAATGAAGCTTACTTGTACATGCTCTTTCTTAATGTGATCCCTAATGAAATGATGACGAACATCTATGTGTTTGGATCTAGAGTGGTGTACGGGATTATTTCTAAGGTCTATGGCACTTTTGTTGTCACATTTAAGATCAATGTTTTTGAGATAAAATCCAAAATCCTCTAGAGTTTGACTCATCCATAACGCCTGTGCACAATAACTACCAAGTGCGATGTATTCAGCCTCCGTGGTGGAGAGTGCAACCGAAGATTATTTCCTATTAGACCAAGCAACTAATGAGGGTCCTAAGAAGTGACAAGTACGGCTAGTGCTTTTTCGATCTAGTGAACAACCGGCGTAATCCAAATCGGAATAGCCGTGAAGTGTAAATGAATCATTGTGTGGGTACCATAATCCTAATTTAGATGACCCTAATAGATAACGAAAAATACGTTTTACCGCTTTTAAATGAGATTCTTTTGGATTGGCATGAAAGCGAGCACATAGACATACAACAAACATTATATCTGGTCTAGATGCACTTAAGTAAAGAAGAGATCCTATCATTCCTCTATATAAAGTTTGATCAATGGAAATTCCAGATTCATCTTTTCCTAATTTTAAAGAAGCACTCATAGGAGTAGAAGCTTGTTTAAGATTTTCAAATCCAAATCGTTTAAGCATATCGTGAACATATTTTGTTTGGCAAATAAAGATACCACCAGTTCGTTGTGAGATTTGAAAACCAAGAAAATATGATATTTCTCCTATAAGACTCATTTCAAATTTATTTTTCATTACTAAGACTACTTCATTACACAACTCTTCATTAGTGGCTCTAAAAATGATATCATCAGCATATATTTGTAAAATAATTAGATAGTTATTATTATGCTTAATGAAGAGTGTGTTGTCGGCACTTCCCATAACATAACCGTGCTTTAACAAAAATGATGTAAGTCTATCATACCATGCACGGGGCGCTTGTTTGAAACCATAAAGCGCTTTTTCTAATTTGTAAACATGATTTAGAATTTTTTCATTTATAAAATTAGGGGGTTGTTCTACATAAACTTCTTCTTTATAAACCCGTTTAAAAAAACACTTTTAACATCCATTTGAAATAATTTTATTCTTTTAAAACTCGCAAATATCAAAAATATTCGTATAGATTCTAAACTAGCAACGTGTGCAAAAATTTCTTCAAAATCTACCCCCTCGATTTGAGAAAAATCCTTGAGCAACTAAGCGTGCTTTATTTCTAATAATCCTAGATTCACTATCTAATTTATTTTTAAAGACCCATTTTACGCCAATAACAGGATGATTAGATGGTCTATCTATTAGATTCCAAACTTTATTTCTTTCAAATTGATCTAATTCTTCATTCATAGCCAAAAACCAAAATTCATCATTTAAAGCGGTGAAAACATTTTTAGGTTCAATTTCTGAAACAAAGCAAATATTTGAAAATGTTTCATGAAGAGAAGATCGAGTTCTTACCCCAGTAGAAGGTTCCCCAATGACTAGCTCTTTTGGATGGTTTTTTGAGAAGTTCAAGACGCTTGGGGGCACATATTCATCTTCCTTGGCCTTCTCCTCCTCTTCTTTGGAAGGTTCCTCTTCGTCATGCTCCAAAGATGGCAAAGGTTCATCATTTGTACCCGTAGGAAGTCTTTCTGCACACAAAATAAATTCATCAAATTTAACATTAATAGACTCTTCAACCTTACTCGATCTTTTGTTAAATATTCTATAGGCTTTACTGGTTGAAGAGTATCCAAGAAATATTCCTTCATCACATTTTTCATCAAATTTTCCTAATGAATTTTTTGTATTAAGAATAAAATATTTACAACCAAATACTTTAAAATATGATACGTTAGGTTTCTTTTGATAATATAGTTCATACGGTGTGAGATTTAGAGATGGGCGAAGCATGACTCTATTCATTACATAGCATGATGTGCTTATGGCTTTGGCCCAAAAAGACTTAGGTAATTTATATTCAGATAACATAGTGCGTGCTAGTTCTTGGATTGTCCTATTCTTTCTTTCTACAACACCGTTTTGTTGAGGTGTGCGTGGAGCGGAGAACTCATGCTTAATACCTAACATTTCACAAAATGATTTAAAATTTTCATTTTCAAATTCTCCTCCATGAAATGAGCGAATGCATATTATTTTTAAATCTAGTTCATTTTGAATACGAGTACATAATTTTGAGAATTTGCGAAACGCATCAGATTTGGAAGAGAGAAATAAAGTCCAACAATATCTCGAGAAATCATCTATTAGAACGAAAGTATATATTCTACCACCAAGACTTGCGGTGCTAATGGGACCAAAGAGATCTATATGAATTAATTGCAATGGTTTTGAAGTAGAAATTTTGTTTTTGCTTTTAAAAGATGATTTTGTAAATTTTCCTTTTTGGCATGGAGAACATAGTGAAGATAAATTTCCATTCAATTTAGGCAATCCTCTAATCAATTCCTTTTTTGCTAGTTTTAAAATGAACTTTGTACTAGCGTGACCTAAACGTCTATGCCATAGTTCTAATTCATCATTTTTGGTTATAAAATATTTTTATAGATGATTTGGAAAGATCATGAAACAAAACTATGTAAACATTGTGAATTCTAGGTGCAGTTAGTAACACATCTTTTGTTTTAGGATTAAATATTTTGCAAAGATTAGTGGATGATTCAAATAATACATCTAATCCTTTATCACACAGTTGGCTTATAAATATTAAGTTATGTTTTAATCCTTTTACATAAAGAACATTTGAGATAAGAAAGGATTCTTTACCCACTGTACCTACTCCCAAGATCCTTCCTTTACCGTTATCTCCAAACGTTACGATCCCTCCTTTCTTCTTTTCTAGGCTAAGGAATTTTGCTTTGTTGACCGTCATGTGCTTAGAGCAGCCTGAGTCCAAGTACCACACGTCCTCCATTTCCTTAGCCTTCCTACAAATCTAGAAAGAATATGAGAGCAAAGATCCGGATACCCAAGAGGTACCACCCATAGAGTAAGTGGATTTCTTAGGTACCAAGATTTGATTTAACGATTGTTGTTTTATATTCCTGCAAGAGCTAGTCGTGTGTCCAAACTTAAGACAATTTGCACACGAAATAAAGGGGGTTGAGACCCTTTTCTGAATTTCTACATTGCTCTTGCTGGATGATGTTTGAACTTTAGATAAAATATGAGTTTTTTTAACTGTTGAGCTACCACCGGCGTTAGTGGCTAGCGCCAGGCGGTAGGGCTCATATTGATATCTGAGCCCAAACTTTCCAGAACCATAACAATGGTTTCCCAAAATCATATCCAGGGATTTTTGTCCTATCCCGAATTTTTTATGACCATATTGAGGTTATGATTTTGGTTTTTAAGAGATGTATTTTCTTGTACAATCATTACACATTTATTTTCAAACCCCCTTTTGTTATTTTCAATTTGTAAGAGAGAGGTTTTTAGTTTTCTTTCTAAGTCCCCCTTTTCTTTTGCAATAGTTTTGATTTGTGAGAGGCCTTAGAAAGAGAAACTTCAAGTTCTTTTGTTTTATATAAGGAGTGCTCACACTCTTCACATGAAACCTTTCTCTTTTCAAGGGAAATTAATTTTTAGTAAGTTTATGATTTTCTTTAATGATTGATTCATTTTCACGATTTAAAATAATATTATCTTCTACACTTTTATCATAGGCTTTGCAAGTTTGAACAAATTCATCATAGAGTTCTTCGAAGGTGGGAGGAGTTACCTCAGTGTCGCCAAGAACACTGGTGTCGTCATCGTCGCTTTTTGCCATTAAGCACAAGTTTGCTTCCTCCTCGTTGCTTGACTCAGATCTGCTTGATTCTTCAGAGGAAGAATCATCCCAAGTTGCGGCTTTCAATACTTTCTTTTTATCCTTCGCTTTGTATCGTTCTTTTTGCTCTTTTTGATACTTCGGGCATTGGCTCCTAATGTGCCCGATCTTTCTGCAGTGGCAGCACTCCAGTGGTGGTCTTTCTTCTTTGTCTTCACTTCCATTTTCTTTCTTTGATGAAGAGGAAGGCCCTTTTCGTCGAGTATCTTTTTGGAAGAACTTCCAGAAGGTGTTCATTCTTTTCGGATTTCTAATGAACTTCCTGAAGTTCTTTACCAAGAGACCTTCTTCATCTTCATCATCATCTTCGATGCTCTCCTTCTTTGACTTAAGTGCCAACTCCTTTTTCTTTGGCTCCTTGTTGTATTCTTCATATTGAATCTGGAGTTCTACCTCATGGGTTTTGAGATTCCCAATAAGGTTCTCGATCTGGAGAGTTCTTAGGTTGTGTGACTCTGAGATGGCTGTCACCATTGGATGGAACCTTGGAGGTAGAGAGCGAAGAATTTTCCTGCCAATTCCCCGTCTGAGTAGATCTTTCCAAGTGCTTTTGAAGCGTTGGAGATCTTGGTGAAGCGTGTGTACATCGAGTTGATGTCCTCTTCAGCATCCATCCTGAATTTTTCATATTCGGATTCCAATTGGAAAAGCTTTGCATCTTTTACCTGCGATGTACCTTCATGAGTAACTTCTAATTGATTCCAAATATCATAAGCAGTTATACAAGCAGAAATTCTATTAAATTCAGTTCAATTTAAAGCGCAATATAGAGCGTTCATTTCCTTATCGTTATCATCCCATTTATCCTTAGGTTTTAGTAACATAGCCTCTTCCACTACAGTTGTAGGAGGAGAGTACCGAACTTCTACCATGTTCCATACTTCTACATCTATGGTCATAAGAAAACACATCATTCGATTTTTCCAGTAGTTGAAATCTGACCTAGAAAAGAGAGGTAGTTGACTAACACCCTGACCCTCCGGAAAAGCGAGATCATGAGATGCCATTTTTCCCGGTTGTTAAGCCGATTGGAATAAAACCGCTCTGATACCACTTGTTGGATCGGTAGGCGCCCTTTGAGGGGGGGGGGGGGGTGAATAAGGGTTTTTAAAACTTATGTTATATTTTGTTTATCTTTGAAATAATGCGTGATTAAGAAGGTGAGAATTTAAACAAAACAATTGAAATAAAGTAGAGACATATTTTATTAATATGAAATAAGGTTTTACAAAAGTTGATTTCTATAACGCTAGAAATCAGTGGCGAATAATAGTAAACTCTTTTTGTTTTCTATCCCGACTCGCATCCCCACGAACCGGTGGCCCTAGCCTATCCTTCCCCAGATTCGGACTCAAGCTGCTCTAGCCAATCCAAACCCGGATATGTCATTGAGCACCCCTAGACCTAACCTAGATCTAGTCGCCAACACAAGACGAATTTCTGCCCTAAGTCCTACCCAGACCTAGTCGCCAACACGAGGTGAATTATCTAACAACTTACAAGAAATATGAAATGATAATAATAAAAACTCCCTCTTGAAGAACTTCTGAAGTTGGAGACGAAGATCCGTTGTAGAATAATCGTTGTAGAAGCGGACGTCGTTTGGATCCGGCGTGAAGAGATTCTCCTTCAGAAATTCGCAGAGCTTTGGTAGGACATCAACTTTCGGCCAAATCAGCCTCTGGAAGTCTAGCACTCAATCTCTCTCTCTGATCAGGTGTGCAAAATGAGAGAAGAGGGGTCCTATTTATAGCCTCAGCACTAGCGCCTGCGCTAGCTCTACCGCCGATGCTATCCCGGATTAGGCATTATTCTGCGTAGGAGAATCTTCAATCCGAGGAAACATTTTTGTCTTGCCTTTTGTGCTCTGCGCTACCGCCTGCTCTATCCGCTACCGCCAGGCGCTAGCTCCTTCTATATGTTCTCCCGGAAGTTCGCTAATCAACACTAGCGTCGGGCGCGAGGTGCTACCACTGGCGCTAGGGGGCTTGTTGGATTTATTAGCTCAATTTTGGGGGCAAACTTCTTTTGTTATCCTTGAGTCATGTGGACTTATTTTCCTGCACACATAAACACACAAGATCAAATACATATAGGATTTTTTATTCTCAAACCTAGGAGATGCGGAAGACCATGTTCCAACAGTGTTGTCCTTATTTTGGAGAGTTGCACACCGCCATATCGAGGGACCCACCAGACCCCATCGATGGATTCCAAATTATTGATGGCTACCTGTATAGGGGCCCCCGCCTATGCAAACTAAGGTCCTGCCATAGTAATTACCTACTTTAGGAGTTGCATGCGGGCAGATCCGCTGGACATTTTGGTAGGGACAAGTTGATATCTATCATGGAGGACCGTATCTCTTGGCCGATCCTGAAGAAGGATGTGGCTCGTGTTGTCCGTCATTTCCGTACCTGTCAAATGGCTAAGGGCACTAAGAAAAACATTGGATTGTTTACCCCACTACCCATTCCACACTGCCCATGGGAGAATATTAGTATGGACTTCGCTCTCGGGCTACCTTGCACTCTGAAGAAGCCCGACACCTTTGCTATCATCGATCAGTTTTTTAAGATGACGCATTTTATTGCATGTAGTAAGATCGCTGATGCATCCTACGTCGACATTTTTTGTGAGTGGCATCTTCAGATTACGTGGCCTCCCGAAGTTTAGTGTCCAATAGGGATGTGAGATTTATGAGTTATTTCTGGAAGACATAGTGGAAGGCTGGTACCACTCTTAAGTTTTCATCTACCTATCACCCTCAAAATGATGGGAAGAATAAGGTGGTAAATATGAGTTTAGGAAATCTACTTAGGCATATAGTAGGTAAGCACGCATCTAATTGGGATTTGATACTCCATATCGCGGAGTTTGTGTATAATAGTTTAATCAATAGGTCTATTGGGTTGAGTCCATTCTATTTAGTGCCAGTGTATGAACCTAAGAAGCCTATTGATCATATCCCCATCCCATTTGAGTCCTACCCTAGTGAGTCAGCCGAGTCTTTTACACTTTATTTGCATGAGATGCATGAGTCGGTCCGATGACAAATCATTACTAGAAATGAATGTTATAAAATACATGCAGATGTACACATGCGTGAGCATATAGTTTTGGAGGGTAAACATGATGGTGTGAATTTGTGCTGAGAGACTCCCACGGGTCCTGCTAAAAAGTTAAGCACTAAGCAAATGGGTCCCTATACGGTCATAACATTTATCAGGACAAATGACTACGAACTGGATATCCCTGCGAGTACAAGTATTTATCCTGTATTTAATATGGAAGACTTGAGTCTATATTACTAGCCTTGCGAATATGTTGATCCATATTGTGGAGATCCACCCGAGCCTCCATCACAACATTCCCCACCGCACACCCAATCCACTCCCTAGCCCCGCCCATCTATGAGTTTGTCTACTATCGATTCGCTGTTATCACCACCGATCACTCCAGATTCGTCTATACGTGAGTTGAGCGGTGAGAGCATTATTGAGATCATCTCAAATGAGTACGTCCCTCTTCGGATGGTCCTGTGTGATGATACTTAGTACATTGTGTTTGAACATGGGTTCCCCATCTCTTGGTTTGATAATAACAAATTATAATCTATATTTGATCTACTTTGCATGCGATTATAGTGTGCAGATCCTACATGTATAATAAAGTGAAGTACATGGGAGACATGGAAGGAATTTTCTACTACATCAGGCGATAAGTACTACTGCCATCTGTAACAATCATTCCAGAAGGACAGGTGGCAAGGAGCATTTCAAATGGGACTTGGTGGAAGCACAAAGCTTATTTTGTAAAGCATTATTGTGCCGCGATAACCCTATCGCATGGTGATAACATTTAGGCAACTCCGGGCTATCACAAAATGATTGAGAAGAAAAATGAAGCAGGAGATTACACTTTGGCGCACATTAAATATTGTTCTATGCTTACACTTTACCGTGCAACAATAACTGTTGCCTAAGATAGCAACTCTACTTCCAAATCAAGCTGTCCGGAGCGCGAAAATTCAACTATTGAGCTACCGCAGATGGTAGGTACTACCGCTGGCGATAACAGGCAGTGTTCTATTTAAAGTACATTTCGCTCTGTCTCTCTTGCGCAAAAACCAATTATCTGAAGGGTTCCTTCATGCATGATGTTCAGAGGAGTTCCAAGAGGCCATTCTAGCGACCGGATGAGATTTTTAAGGCGATCAAGATTAAAGCTTATTCAACACGAAGAACGAACGATTCTACAATGATGATCTCATGCGTTCCTTCATCCACGCCTTCAAAGATTCTCTAGGGAGTTTATATTTTAGAATACTTTTATTTATCTCTTTTGTATTTTCTATTTGATTTTTGATTACATTTTTTTGTTGAGCATAGAGAAATTCACCCTTGTGTTGATGAATAGGCCTGTGTACAACTTAGGAGGAATTCTCCTTGTGGGTCAGGCAACTAGACTGAGGTTTAGGTCTTGGGGGAGACTTGAGGCCTATCTCTGGATAAATATGATAAAACCAACTTGTTCGAGGAGTGAGTCGGTATAGAGAACAAAAAGAAGTTTTTCATTTATCGCCTTTGATCTTTAGCATTATGAAGATTGAATTTTTGAAATCATTTTTAATAGAAATAAATCGTGTCTTTCTCTTTGTATTTATAATTATTTCATAGCTGAATTTCAAGATGCTAGGCTCAAGTTTTAATTATTTCAAAATGATCATTAATATTTTTAAATAATTAATTAAAATTAATAATCCCTTATTCACCCCCCTCTAAGGTCGCTTCACGATCCAACACACTGGCATGGACAACCCTTCATCGACGACACATGAATTTCTTATGCAGATCTTGATCCACTCGCCCTTCGACTTCGAGTATAGTACGATCGTCTCCATTCATCGGAGATGAAGACCTTTCAGTAAGGGGAAGGTTATGTGTATCCATGAATGTTGAAACCGATTTCTCGGTCTCGTGTGGAGCTCGGGGCCCTCACCGAGATGAGGGGCAGCTAGCCCTTACCGGTCCCTCGGGAGAGGTAAGGTTGACGACTCGAGCAAAGAACAAAGACCCTAGTCTCAGCGAGGAGGTCCCTCCACTAACCCGGAAGATCGTTGAGCGCTTCCCCTCCCAAGCCAAAGCTAAGACTCGGGCACCTTGGAGAGCTGGAGAGCCCAAACCAAAGCGACCTAGGGAGAGAAGAGCTCAAAGATAATGAACCGGGTTAGTGGAGGGACCTCCTCGCTGAGACTAGGGTCTTTGTTCTTTGCTCGATTCGTCAACCTTACCTCTCCCGAGGGACCGGTAAGGGCTAGCTGCCCCTCATCTCGGTGAGGGCCCCGAGCTCCACACGAGACCGAGAAATCGGTTTCAACATTTTGGTGCGGTGAGCGTGGAGCGCGGCTGGTTCAAGAAAGTCCCAAGGAAGAGTTATGGCTGGGGATGAAGAGCAGGGCGAGGAGTTCGGCGAGACCCCTCAGGAAGCAATGGCTAGGATGTTCGCGGATTTCAGGAAGGAGGTGCTCGACACCTTGGGGTTCACGGTCACGGCTCTGCGAAGTGAGTTCGCGACCCCGGCACCTCAGGCGACCACTCCCCCAACAGCAGTCGGCGAGAGGGCACCAGGAGGAAGGGCTGGAAAAGAAGTTGCCATTGAACCAGGACATGACAGGGAAGGGCGAGTGCTGTTCGCCAGTCCGGCGAGCCCGGTGTTAGCGAGCTCCGCGCCGGCGAATTCGGTGCCGACGAGCTCTGCCCCAGCGAGCACGACACAGGCGAGCGCGCGCCAGGAAGATGCGACGACAGTCGGGGTGGTTCAGGCGAGCGTCGCCCTCGCGAGTGCGATCCCAAGCTTGGCGAGCGAGCTGGGTCCGCGAGTCGAGCGAGAGAAGATGGTAGGAGGGGGAAGCCCCTTCTGCGAATTAGTGTTGTCTGCACCCGTTCCAGCGGGATTCGGAGAATGGGATAGAGTGTACTACAATGGCAGAGATGACCCAGTTCAGCATCTGCAGTCTTTCGAGGACTCGGTCTCCATCAGGCCGATGTCCGATGCCTTCAAGTGTCGGCTCTTCGCCGTCACTCTCAAGGAGAAGGCCAGGGACTGGTTTCATTCACTTCCGGCAGGCCCCATCTACGCGTTCGAGGACCTGCGCCGAAGTTTCTTGTTGAGATTTTCAACTTCAAAGAGGAGGAAGAAGGACGCTGATTCCCTCTTCGCGGTGAAGCAGGAGTCCAGGGAGACGTTGGCTCAGTACGCGGATCGGTTCCAGGAGGAAGTGCAGCTCACTCAGGAGGTGCCCGGGTTTGCACTTCAACTCGCCTTCACGGTCGGGTTGAAGGAAAGTTTCTTCAAGATGGCATTGAAAAGGAAGGCCCCCGTCTCCTATGAGGAGCTGATGGAGAGGGTGGCGGAGGAAGTAGCAAGCGAAGAAGCCAACCCAGAGCTCACCAAGAGGCTGGCCAAGCTCAGTGAGCCGGAGGTGAGGCAGCAAGAGGTCAGAAGAAGAGAAGAGCCCCGGGCCCCGGAGGGGGGATGGAGGCCGCAGGGTGGAGGAGTGCAGGGGCAAGGAAGGGGTTATGGCCCAGGAAGGGGTAACCATTTCGAGGGACAATGGAGACCCCCCCAGTTGGGGTGGAGGCAAGGCCCGATGCAGTTGCCTCCCCCACCTCAACAGGCCATGGCAATTGGCCGGGGAAGAGTAAGGGGAAGAGGAGAAGCGGAGGCGGCGGCCGCTAGGAGAAGAAGGAACAGGATAGCAGAGACCGGGGCAAGGGAAGCGGCGGTGCCCTATTGCATCTTCCACGATGTGGAAGGCCACTCCACGGACACCTGTCCGGAGTTCCTGGAGGTGAAGAGGGGCCGAGCACCCGCGCCACCACCGCAGCAGCCATTAAGGATCGTGGAGGTGGAACCTCGGGAGGAGGAGGAGGAAAGATGTGAGGATAGAGCAGATCTGGGGAATAGAGGAGGGATCGGAGTGATCCATGGGGTGGTAGGGGTGGAGGCGACCCGCAAGGCTAGTCTCCATACCATCTACCGCCGGAGCGTAGCGTCAACATCCACCGCTCCACCCCCGACCGAAAAAATTATTTTCACCCAAAAGGACATGCCGAGCTACGAAGACCCGTTCTGCGACGCGCTGGTCATCCAAACGGCGATCGAGAACTTCACCGTCTCCCGAATCCTAGTGGACAATGGGAGTTCGGTCAATGTCATCTTCAAGAAGGCATTCGACAAGATGGAGGTGGAGCCCAGAAGGGTGTTGGCCTCGGATGGCCCTCTGTTCGGATTTTCGGGAGAGAGGAAGGAAGTAGAAGGAGGGGTAGGGCTCCATGTGACCCTGGGTGGGCAGTCTCGGAACTGTCGCTTTGTCATAGTGGATGCCCCGAGCAGTTACAGCGCCATCTTCGGACGGACACTCATCAGCGCGTTCCGTTGCGTCCCCTCCACTTTTCATCAGTGCCTCAAGTTCAACGACGGAGGGGTCCAGGTGCGGGTCAGGGGGGATCCCAAGGTAGCAAGACAGTGCTACGTGACGGCCGTCAACACCATCTCCTGGATGGGAGAAGCCGAGGAGTGGGATAAGGTGATGGAGGAGGTAGCCGAAGCCGGAGGTCTGGAGGTGGCCGAAGAGAAGAAGGGAGGTGAAGTTCATGCCCAGGAAGGGGTGGCTGAGATACCCCGGGCGGAGAGAAAGGAAGAAGAGGAGAAGGCCCAGGAGGAAAGGGCGGAAGAGCTGATGGTGTTAGGGGAGGGAGTCGAGGAAGAGATCCCGGCTCCCGCTTGTGCCGAGGAAGAGAAGGCTTGGGGGGAGCAGTCCCGGTTGGAGGCCGTGGACGAGGTCGTGGAGCTCGAGGTCATCACCCGGCTGGGGGTGGTGGAAAAAGTCCGGGTCAGCGGAGGGCTCAGCCCAGGAGATCAAGCGGAGATTCTAGCTTGCGTGCAACAGAACGTGGACGTCTTCTCTTGGAGCGCCGCCGAAATGCCCGGGATCGATGCAGATGTGGCGTGCCATCGCCTCAACCTCGACCCCGGTGCCCGCCCCATCCGCCAGAAGAGGAGAGCCGTCGCAGACAAGCTAGAAGGGCCCATCCGCGAGGAGGTGGGCAAACTCCTGCAGGCCGGATTTGTATCGGAGATCCAGTATCCAGGCTGGGTCTCCAATGTCGTTATGGTGAAGAAGGGTGGAGGTAAGTGGCGTATGTGTATCGATTTTTCACTTCTTAATAAAGCATGCCCGAAAGATTGCTACCCCTTGCCCAGAATCGACGCGCTGGTTGACTCAGCCGTCGGTTTTACTGTAATGTCCTTCTTAGATGCTTTTTCAGGTTACCATCAAATCCGCATGCATCCCCCGGACATTAAGGACGTTTCCTTCATCACGGGGGATGGATGTTATTGCTATAAGATGATGCCCTTCGGGCTCAAGAACGCAGGGGCAACATACCAAAGGATGATGGATAGGGTCTTCCGCGAACAGAAAGGAAGAAATTTAGAGGTCTATGTCGACGACCTCATGGTTAAGAGCCGAGACCTCGGGACCCACCTCCGAGACCTCGAAGAGACATTCGGGACCCTGCGGCGGTACAAGATGAAGCTCAATCCCTTGAAGTGTGTCTTCGGGGCAAGCCGAGGGAAGTTCCTGGGCCATTTGCTCACCCCCACGGGAGTGGAGCCCAACCCGGACAAAGTTAAAGCGGTGATGGAATTAGAGTCGCCGAGGAACCCGAAGGAGGTCCAGAGCCTCACAGGGAAATTGGCTGGGCTCAGTAGATTCCTCTCCAAGGCGGGAGAAAAATGTGCACCTTTTTTCAAAGTACTGCGGGGAAACAAGAAGTTCGAATGGACCCCGGAATGCGAGAGGGCCTTCCAAGCCCTGAAAGAACAGCTCACTCAAACCCCTCTACTCCAGGGACCGAGACCAGGAGAGGACCTATCTCTATACCTAGGGGTAGGATCCGAGGCAGTAAGTTCCGTGCTAATCCGGGAGGAGGGGAAGAAACAGTTCCCAATCTACTATGTTAGTCGAGTGCTGAAGAAGGCGGAACTCCGATACCCAATCCTAGAAAAGTTAGCCTTCGCCTTGGTGGTATCGGCCCGGAGGCTCCGGCCTTACTTTCAAGCCCATTCAATTAAAGTAGTGACCGACCATCCGCTCCGCAAAATCATGGAAGGGGTGGAACACTCAGGAAGGTTGGCAAAGTGGTCCGTGGAGTTAAGCGAGTTCAATATCACCTTCGTACCCAGGACATCCATCAGGGCTCAAGCAGTGGCAGACTTCATGGCCGACTACGCGGCCGAAGTGGGGGAGCATGAGCCACCTCCCCCGGAAGCATGGAAGATGTTGGTGGACGGAGCATCGGGAAAACACTCCTTCGGGGGGGGGGGGGGAATAGTCCTAGTGAGTCCTCAGGGGACTCGGATTGAGCAAGCCTTAAACATCCATTTCCCAATTACCAACAACCAGGCGGAGTACGAAGCAGTGATAGCGGGCCTTCGGCTGGCCCGGGAACTGGGTGTGTAGGACGTGGAGGTCTCCACAGACTCCATGGTGGTGGCATGCCAGATCAAAGGCGAGTTTGAAGCAAAGGATCCAACCCTCCTACTATACCTGGAGAAGGTTAAGGGAGTCATCGGGCAGTTCCGCACCTTCTCAATCAAACATGTGCCGAGGGAGGAGAGCACCCAGGCGGACCTCCTAGCCAAGTTCGGTCCTCGAGCGGGGGGAACGACTTCGGAACTCTTCCGGCCCTCCATCGAGGAGGGAGAGTCGATGGAAGTGGATCAGCAGGCCTCATGGATGGATCCATTCATCACCTTCCTATCCTCCGGACAGTTCCCTGGAGAGGATGTGGACAAGAGGCGCTTCAGGTACAAGTCCGCCTATTACTCTTTGCATGCAGGGGGGCTATATAGAAAGACTCTCTCAGGACTCCTGGCTCGTTGTGTCTCCGAGAAAGAGGTCCCGAGGGTGCTGGAAGAAATCCACTCCGGGGAGTGCGGCAGTCACTCCGGGAGTCGGACCCTGGAAGGGAGGGTGTTGAGACAAGGCTACTTCTGGCCCACTCTCAGCAAGGATGCAGCAGAGTTCACAAGAAAGTGTCAGAAGTGCCAACTCTATGCTCCGCTCCAACTCCTCCCCGCTCAGAGGCTCCGGACCATCACGGCCCCCTGGCCCTTCGCCATATGGGGGTTGGACCTGGTCGGCCCCTTTCCCCAAGCCAGCGGTCAGAGGAAGTTCCTGCTAGTCATGATCGACTACTTCTCCAAGTGGGTAGAGGTGAAGGCGCTAGCTAAGGTAACCTCTCAGGTTGTAAGGAATTTTGTGTGGGGGGAAATAATCTGCAGGCATGGGCTCCCTCTAGCCATAGTAACGGACAATGGGCCACAGTTTGAGAGTGAAGAGTTTGTCGACTTTTGCACTCAGCTCGGCATTGACCTCAGGTTTGCTTCAGTCCACCACCCGAGGAGCAATGGGCAAGTGGAGGCGGCGAACAAGATAATCGTCAACCTGCTAAAAAAGAAAGTGGAAAACCTACGAGGAAGTTGGGTGGAACAACTACCCTCCGTCCTCTGGGCCATGAGGACAACTCCGAATACCGCCACCGGGGAGACTCCGTTCAGGCTCTCCCACGGGTCCGAGGCCGTTCTCCCCATAGAGTTCGAGGTAAAGACCCCCCAGGTGACCGCTGCATGCGAGGGGGATGAAGAGTGGCTAGAAGGTAACAATGCCGAGCAGAGGCTATCCTTGGACCTGGTGGAAGAACTCCGGGACTTGGCCACCATCAGGCAGGAAGAGGTCAAGAGGCGGATGGCTCGATATTTTGACAAACATATCCGGGTCAAACACTTTCAGAAGGGGGACCTAGTCCTGAAGAAGGTCGATGCGGCCGGCAGAGGGGCCACAGTGGGTAAGCTTAACCCCAACTGGGAAGGCCCATACATTGTAAGCGAGGTGCTCAAGTCGGGGGGGGGGGGGGGGGGGGGGGTATCACCTCCAGGATATGGAAGGGATGCCCCTTGACCGGGCTCGGAGCGGGGATGATTTGAAACGATTCTACCCTTGAAAACTTTTTTTTGTTATCCAATCAACGTCTTACTTTCATCGGTTATGCTTTCAACTGCTGTGGTACTGAGGTTGGAAATATTGGTGCTGGATTGCCCCAGATCGATTCCGCTCCCGGGCTCTCACCTAGACGGGGGGTTCTGGTTGATCTCTGGAGAGGCTGGCAAGGTTGGAAATATTGGTGCTGGATTGCCCCAGATCGATTCCGCTCCCGGGCTCTCACCTAGACGGGGGGTTCTGGTTGATCTCTGGAGAGGCTGGCAAGGTTGGAAATGTTGGTGCTGGATTGCCCCAGATCGATTCCGCTCCCGGGCTCTCACCTAGACGGGGGGTTCTGGTTGATCTCTGGAGAGGCTGGCAAGGTTGGAAATGTTGGTGCTGGATTGCCCCAGATCGATTCCGCTCCCGGGCTCTCACCTAGACGGGGGGTTCTGGTTGATCTCTGGAGAGGCTGGCAAGGTTGAAAATATTGGTGCTGGATTGCCCCAGATCGATTCCGCTCCCGGGCTCTCACCTAGACGGGGGGTTCTGGTTGATCTTTGGAGAGGCTGGCAAGGTTGGAAATGTTGGTGCTGGATTGCCCCAGATCGATTCCGCTCCCGGGCTCTCACCTAGACGGGGGGTTCTGGTTGATCTCTGGAGAGGCTGGCAAGGTTGAAAATATTGGTGCTGGATTGCCCCAGATCGATTCCGCTCCCGGGCTCTCACCTAGACGGGGGGTTCTGGTTGATCTCTGGAGAGGCTGGCAAGGTTGGAAATGTTGGTGCTGGATTGCCCCAGATCGATTCCGCTCCCGGGCTCTCACCTAGACGGGGGGTTCTGGTTGATCTCTGGAGAGGCTGGCAAGGTTGGAAATGTTGGTGCTGGATTGCCCCAGATCGATTCCGCCCCCGGGCTCTCACCTAGACGGGGGGTTCTGGTTGATCTCTGGAGAGGCTGGCAAGGTTGGAAATATTGGTGCAGGATGGCCCCAGATCGATTCCACTCCCGGGCTCACACCTAAACGGGGGGTTTTGGTTGATCTCTGGAGAGGCTACTAACAAGGGTCAAGGGCTATGCTGATTGGTTGAGGTGTTAGAGCCGGAAGGGCTTGAGTCCGGGCAGGCGAAGCCTAAGGTAGCGGGTTGAAATGCTATAACCGAAGAGGTTCAGCTCGCGGGATGCCTGTGTCCATGCTCGCCAAGGTTAGGTTCGCCAGGTAGCAACCGCGGGCAGCGACAACCCGAGCTCGCGTAATCCGCGAAAAGGGAACCTTGGCGAGGCGAGCCCAGACATGCCTGTTCGCGAGTCCTCCGAGAACACTACCGCGTAACAATTAGCCAAGAGAGGTTGAAAAGAAACCCAATGCGAGGAAAGAAATGAACACAAGCATGATCATAAATGTTAACAAAAGAAAAACTATCACGAGATCCTTCAATGTTCGGCGGCGATCTCGCCAGCCCAAAAAGAATAATATACATTCACAAGAAGGGAAGGAAAAAGGGAAGTCATTCTGGAAGGTCCTCGCCGTCTTTGCGAGCCCCCAACCAGGGGGCCAAGGCGAAGAGGTCCGGGCAGACGTCTTCCGCTGTGAACTCCATCGCGTCTTCGGCCAGCAGGCTCGCATCCTTGAGGGTCGTGAAGACAAGGTTGGCGACCTCCTGTGCGTCTCGCCATCTCTGCTCCTCACTTTCGGCAGCCTTCTGTCGAGGGCCGACTCGCCCAGGAGAGGGGGGTAGCACGCTGCGAACCAGCTCATCCACTCGAGCCTTCAACATCGTATTCTCCAACTCCAGCTCGCCGTTGCGAGCGAGAAGCTTGGTGGCAACATCGGCATCCTGAGCGTCAAACGAGTTAGGAGAAAGCTAGGGGTCGCGAACGGCAAGGAAAAGAGACCCAAGGATCACTTACCATCTTGCCCTGCATCCCGGCGAGAAGGCTTTCCGTCACCTCCTCCTTCTCTTTAAGACCTTTAATCTCTTCGCGAGCGCTCTTGAGCTCCTCCCGGTACGCTCGGATATCCCTATCCGCCTGCAGATAGCGGCGCCCCGCCATATGCGCGAGTTACGTTGAACGGAACTGGGCTCGCATTTCTTCATAAACCAGCTGCCGTGGTCCCATGTCTTTGTAGGCAACGGCGTCCTCGCGGCCATATAAGCCGAAGGAGAGAGAGAACGCCTCCTCCCCGGCCTTACCGAGCTCCACCCAGGAGGGGTGAAGGGTGGAGCAGGAAATCCGGTTGGCAGTGGGGTCCCAAGCGAGCAGGGGTTCGCCGAGGATGTCGGAAACTTTCTCGCCCAGACCGAAGTTTCTGTGGCCTTTGGGTTGGGGGGTCACGGAGGAACTCCCAACACCCTGGTCCGCCGGGGGGTCAGGTTTTTTTCGCAGGGGAAGGAGGCGAGCCGTCGGTCTCGCTTAGATAAACGACCGCGCTCCTATCCTTGGTAGCGATGGTCTTTCCCTTCAACTTCTTGGAGGGCCGCGAACCCGGTTGACTCGCAGAAGGAGGCCGCTTCTTGCCGGACCCGACGGCGGGAAGGTCGCGGCAAGCCTCTGCCGCTGCGGTTGCGAGAGTGTCCGCCGTGAGAGTGGTACCTTGCGCGTGCGGGGGGTTGACAGGGATCTCGCGCTCGCCTGTAAAGTAAGAGTGTTATACAGCGAAGAAAGGAAAGGAGAGTGGGGCGAGATCGAGCCCTACCTTCCCCTTGAGGAACGGCGAGTAACGAATCAACGTTGCGCCGCAGATAGACGACTTCGAAGTTTTTGTCGGAGAGGTACTGGAGGAGTTTAGCGTCGGCACCGCTCAGCGAGCTCGGAGGGCGGTAAGTGGCGTCATCCCGCTGGAGGGGGGTGAAGTGGAGATTGCCGAAGGGTCCCTTCACTAGAAGGAACTTCTGAGTCCAATAGTGACTCTTATTCACCGCCTCGCAGACCGTGACGTGCTGACTCGCGAAATAAGTAGTCCCATCTCGGAAGGCGCGGAAGGAGAATACCTTGCGGAAGACGAGGAGGCTGAATTCGATCCTCTCCTCCCGCAGGTAACTGGCGAACGCGACAATATCCGCGATCGCATTTGGGGTCAACTGGCTCGGTAACACTCCGTAATATCGCAACACCTACAAAGAACGATGAGAAAGTCGCGATAGCGAACGTGCAGCGGCGAGAAGGCCAGGCGAAGTACCTGACGAATTTCAGGCCACAGAGGGAGTCGCAACCCATTCTCGAAGTGCGCGACGGGGATCGCGAGCTCGTCAGCCTCGGTCTCGTTTAAAGTAGAATTCTCGCTTGGACAGCGGGCTGAATAGCCCTCTGGGAGATAGCGGTCCACGGCGAGTTTATACTCCTCGGCTGTGATGTTCGCACAATAGAACTCGTGGGCCTGGAACGCTGAGGCGCACTTTGACCGCCCCTCGCTCTCGCCATCCTGTCCCAGTTGCTGATTCGTCCGCATCAAGTCAGGAAGAGGCAACCTACAAGCAGCGAGCGCGAACACGACCTTGCGAGGACGGAGATGAGCGTAGACGCGAGAAGACGGGAGAAATAAATGCGACGGGTAGGAGAATGAATCCGAGCTATTTATAAGAAATTCGGGTGGGCACGGAATCGAAGCGTCGGGAGTGCGGATAACTGAAATAAAGTAGTTTTCTGCTCAAAGGGACTGCGGTCTTGCGAGCCAGGGCTCGCCATCGCGCGATAATTGAGTCCCACCCAAGGCCGGCCCGCGGGAAAAAGGGGTCCGGGCATAGCGTGGCACAGAAGCTCGCAAGCGCTTTGCGAGGGAGATCATATCAAACACAGCGGACGAGCCGAATAAATCACATGCACACCACAGAAATAAAGGGAAAAGTTAAAAATGGAAAGCGATAAAAGGCGAGTCACGACAGACTCGCGAATATTACCATACCGGTTATTGTTCAACAGACGTCATAAAAGAAATACAAGCAAAAGAGTAGCAGAATTAAAAACCCACTGGAGCCTCAGGGGTAGGGAAGCCATTTCCAGCGACCCCGACCCCGCTTGCCCGCACGCGGCGGCACTCTCGGATAATGGTATTCGCGAAGCGCTTTAAACTCGCGCAGGATTAGGTGCGCTTGATCCTCGCCCCGCGAGATGTGCACGCCGGGCGAGGTAACATCGGCGCGAGGCACCGGCTCCGCCTCGGCGATTAAGCGCGCATTCGCGTCTTCCAACACGGCGAATCTCTCGTCAAAAGCAGCCCGGTCCGCGTCATACCGCTCCTCCAACTCGCGTAACATCATGCCGTGCTTCTGAAGCACCTCGGACACCCGACTCTTCATCTGCACGGGGTCGCCAGGGTCACCCAAGAAGTCTTCGATCTGGCTAGGCGAGGGTGGTGGCGACATCTCCATCCTCCCGTGCTCTGACTCAGGGGTGGCTCCTGGGATTTCAACGAAGGGTCAGAAGGGCCCGAGGGCGGGCAAGAGTTGGGAGCTCGCGAAAATATGCTGACCTGGCGAGGAGGGGGATTCACGGCGGGGCTTGCGCGAAGACTCCGGCCGACCCTGGAAGTTTTCGCGGAATCCCGAGACGTGGGGTTTCCCCAGTCCAGGAGGGTATACCACTCTCTCCGCGACTTGGGCGCCGTCGAGAAGCGAGCCGCCCGGACTTCGCTTGCCCATCAGACCGAAACCTGGGGTCGCCACGGTAACCTTAGGCGGGACCGACGAACTCGCCGGGGTGGAGACTTTCTCCTTGGGACTCGACGATGGAGTATCTGCATAGGCCACCGACGTGTGGGTATCACGGACTTAGGCGGAGATAAAGTAGGATGCGAGTGACTTACGAGGTTGCGAGAGAGGTGCCTGTTGGGACGAAGTCCCGACCCCAACGTCTAGCAACCCCAGCTTCGCGGGGGACGGAGCGCCGAAAGTCGTCAGCGTAAGGCTTGCCAGGCGGTCCTCCGGAGGAGGATTCTGCGAGAAGGAAGGGAATGAGCAAGGGGCCGAAGTAAAGAATTTAGACTGAGGATACCTGTTGTGCGAGCACGGTGTTCGGCGGAGGTAGGGAATCAGGAGGCAATGTCATGTCCTCCCCCGGCGACCTCCTAATCGTCATGGCTCCCTTGGTCTGGGGAGAGGTGGCAGGGTTGAACATCCAGGCGTTGCGCTCGGCGGCCCGAGCTTTCGCCATCTCCCTAGAAGCCTTCAGTCGTTCCAACGCGCTCTGCTTGGTGGACATCCTGAAGGAAGAACGATTTCGGCGAGAAAGGAACAAAAGGGAAGGCTTGATCACCACCCTCGGTGGGCAGTATTTATAGCTTCAGGCAGGGGACCCACCAAAAGATTCCCGCCACGTCAGCAGAGTCGGCGAACACCAGGGGTTGGATGTATCTTCGCGAGCTTAGGACAACCTCGCGAAGAGCGGGGATTGTGTACAACCCCTATGTTCGCCAGGAAGCAACCAAAGCTCGCGCTCAAGGAGGCGAGCCAAGAGGGGCGAACCCTGATCTCCGGCGAGGCAGGCCAAGGAAGAGCAAGAGACCGCGCAGGCGAGCGAGCCCAGCGAAGGGAGGGTAACCGGCTCTTTCGGAGCTCGGCGAGGGCAGTGCATGAGAGCCCGACCAGCTGAGGAGGGAGCTCGCCAGGCGAGCCCGGAACCTCGTGGTACAGTTAGCCACTCTTGGGGTACAGCTAGCCATTTTGGGGTGCGGATAGCCATCCTGGGGTTCGCCGACCCAGGGGGTCGCGAGGGCAGTACATGCGAGCCCGACCAGTTGAGGAGGGAGCTCGCCAGGCGAGCCCGGAACCTCGGGGTACAGTTAGCCACTCTTGGGGTACAGTTAGCCATTTTTGGGGTGCGGATAGCCATCCTGGGGTTCGCCGACCCAGGGAGTCGCGAGCTCCGCTCGCGAGGGCAGTCGGCTTGGCCGGGTCGCTATGAGCGAGCCCAACCATCCGAGGAAGGGGTCTGCTAGGCGAGCCCGCCTAGAATGAGTGTTGATAATACCTCTGGGGTTCGCCGACCCGGAGGCTCGCGAGCTCCACTCGCGAGGGAGGTCGCGAAGCGGGCTGGCTCGCCCCGTAAAAGTCCTGGAAGGGATTTTTTACCAAGAGGCCCCCGGCGGTCTGCACTTAGCCTCTCCAAACAGCGGGGTTTGGCTGTTGGCAGACCAATCCGGTGTGCGGATAGTAAGAATGGACAGCGGGATTTGGTTATTGACAGACCACAAAACTAAAATCTATAAATAGACCTCAAAGGGCACCTTGGTAGAAGACCGGTTCATTATCTTTGAGCTCTTCTCTCCCTAGGTCGCTTTGGTTTGGGCTCTCCAGCTCTCCAAGGTGCCCGAGTCTTAGCTTTGGCTTGGGAGGGGAAGCGCTCAACGATCTTCCGGGTTAGTGGAGGGACCTCCTCGCTGAGACTAGGGTCTTTGTTCTTTGCTCGAGTCGTCAACCTTACCTCTCCCGAGGGACCGGTAAGGGCTAGCTGCCCCTCATCTCGGTGAGGGCCCCGAGCTCCACACGAGACCGAGAAATCGGTTTCAACAATGAATGTTAGCTCGCCGCAATGCGGGACCTACATTCATATACTCGCGCAGGAGAACTTGATCGGATCGGCGATCTGACTCTACGGATGCATCTGGTTCATCATCTTTCATATATTATATTGTTATGTATTTGTTTTATTTCATGTAACCGGGCCCACCACATCCCCGACCAATCATTGACGTCAAATATGGGGTGACCTAGTTTATTTTATTATAAATAGAGTGTATGGTGGTTGTCACGGGGTATTGAAGATTTTGGAGAAAGTATTCCCATAATCTAGGGATCTCCTCATGGTGACAACTTTGTGGTCCCTAGGTGACGGATCCTTGGTGGTTTCCTTCATTCCCAATGTATTCCCTATCCTTAACCTTCATTTCCCCCTCCCAAAACCCTATCCATATCCCCCAAGAAACTCCAAAGCCTTAACCTCCCCTTCCCCTTTGTTGTTTCACGCCTAGCAAGTCTTATGCGAACTATTTCCCTCCTATTTTCATGCCTAGGAGGAAGATCCAAATTTCACCACTCAATTTTCACGCCTAGCCCACCGAACTGACACCTTAGACCCTCCAGAAATCCCATGTCGCCCCTTCCCTACAGCAAAACAATCGACCAACCCCTTTATAAAGCCTGACGCTTCCCTGCATCAACACCACCACCCAACCACCTCCCTGCCGCACCTCCATGCAGCTAACATCAACCCTACCTCCCCACTATTCCCTATCCCGTTCCTATATTCAACCCTTTCCCACCCCCACTTCCCAGATCCAGCCCTCACCTTCAAAATCCAGCCCCACAACTCGGATCCAGCTGCCTGCTTCCAAATCTAGCCCCATATCTTCAGATTCAGCCGCCGCATAGTCGTACCTTGTCGAATCTACCCTCCTAGAACATCCCCCATGCTTTGTGAGTCGTTATTTGTTGTATGAATCTTATTTTTCTAAATTAAATATAGTGTTGTGAATTCTTATTTGCTTGGATATTTAGTATTGTTGAAGTTTGTCCTAGATGTGCTTGTGATTTGCTGGAAGGAACTATTTGTAACATCCCCAGAACAACTGGACCCCTAAGATGCATTTTGTCATGACAAGGTCATGACATTGCTCTAAGAGACCAAAATGGCCCTAAGAACCAATGTGAATAGGTGAAGAGCACTTTGGTGTGCAAATAGCCAAACTTGACTCCAAGGCTTAGGGCTTGATATTTATGATGAGCCCCATTTATATACTGATTTTCGGTCTCATCTGGGCTTGTTTTCATGCACTTGCACTTCACTTTTAGTTCATTAATGCTTATATTTCACTTGTTCACTCTTCTTACACGAAGTGCACATTCTGGCCCATTGTGGTGTGCAATTGCGCACTATTCTGCTGGGGGTAAGCACATGGTGCTCCCCATGTCTTTATTTTGTTGTTTTTATATATGTTTGTGTGCTGGTGGTCTATGCCCCGGTTTTTTGGTTTACATTGATGGTGGGCAGATCTTCATTCTTTTGGCATTCTAACCTGGAGTAATCGCACGATCGTGCGTTTCCTTGACACACGATTTCTGCGACCATGCGATTCCTACAGTACTTAAAAATGGTGATCTGCCCTGCTTGTGCATTTTCGTCACGCACGGTTGGACTCAACCGTGCGCAAACAAAACGCACGACATCTTGTTCTTTGCCAGATTTCGAGCTTTCCGATTTTACCCGTGCGTTCTTACGCACGATCGGCTTCGACCGTGCGTGAGTAAAATGCACGGGCACTCTACGTCATCTTCCTGGCATTTTTTCTTAATTAATATCGCACGGTTCACGCACGGTCGTGCGTTCGACCGTGCGTGACCAAATTTCTAATTATTTTGTATAAAAGCTGCAGCTTTTGCCCTATTCTGGAGGATCATATTCTAGAACCGTTTTCCCTCTCCAGTGCGCCATTTTTGCCGCTCCATCACCGCCCACCTTTGGGAGGTGCTCCGTCCGCCATTCTCTTGCAAATCTCAAGCCGGAGCATCCTCTAGGCCTCCTCCATTGTTCGTGCACCTCCAAAGCTCCATTTTGAGGGATTTTCTGCTGCATATATGAAGTTCTCCGGTGAGATCGTGGCCAAAGAAGATTGACGGAGAAGACAGATATAATGGAAGAAGGTTACAGCTCTTCCGGACCCCGGACGACAGTTGGAGCTCGAGCTCGAACAAGGATTGACAACCCTAGATTCCGGCCGTGAAACTCCGATGCGTCTCTGTGCTTTGGTTGTAATCTCAACCTCCTTTACATTGTAGTGTGTTATTCCTTAATTATTTGGGTGTATGAACAATGTTTGCTAAAACTTGTTTTGTCATTTAATATTTCATGTCTATGTGAAATCGTTATGTGTGGTTTATGCAAGTGAGGAGCGCCCCATTCCATCCACCATCCCGCCGTCATGTTCGTGTGCCGCACTAGCAATTGCTAGTGGTGTGCTTATTGACGAGGTGCTTGCGACCCTCATTCCACCGGTGTGACCCACTCCATCCGCAAGCCTACTCTTCCATCCGCCTAGCGAAGCGTGGCATAGAGGCCCGTATAATCCATTCGCCTAATGAAGCAGTGCGCTCAAGGCCTGCACAGTTTGATTCCGCACTTACCACTCCATCCGCTTACCTACTCGTCCATCCGCCCTTGCGAATCGGTGCATAGTGGCCCGTGTAGTTTTCCATCCCGCCTGGCGAAGCATTGCATAGCGGCATTGCATAGGAGTAGTTATAGTTATTTTCTTTTATTTTCCATAATCCAAACCAAATATCCCGCATTCCATCCAACTTAAGGACTTCGATCTCAAGTCCTTCCTCAATAGTTAATGTAAGACCCATTTTTTTCCTTCAAAAACTCGGGTCTTATGCCCAGAACCGCCGCTTTACGGTGACACCAACACACGGGAAGGTCGCCACTACAAAGCGCCGATCCTGCCGACCATATCGATCACAGAAGAAGAAAAGTATAAACGAACAATAGAAGTTCAAGTCCACAAATCACATGTTATATATATAAATGTCCACATGGTATAACTGAAATAACAAAGGTTACAATAATAAATGGCTCATGCCATGTACATCATGTCCTCACTACAAGATCACTCACGTAAGCTAACTACTAATCACTCACTGATCCTGAATCATGTGCTCCTGTACTAGACTAGCCCACCTCCGTCTACACCGGCCTCTGGTGTTGCTGCGTCTCTTCGATCCCCTAAAATGATAAGGTCCACCGACCGTTAGTCAAAAAGACAAAGCCAATCCCCCACCCCTCCCCCGGTGGCTCCTAGGCACCGGACGGGAAGGATGAAGCGGAGGACAAGAAGGGGTATAAAAAAAGCAAATGACGGCGGATCTAGTCTATAGGAAATGTTCTACACTACACATGTGATTATATATATTTGAAACAGCAAATAAAGAATAGTAAAGAGCAAGTAAAGAGCAATAAGTAAAGATAAGTATATAATATTAAAGTAACCATTGATTTATAGGAATGCCCATACAAACCTATGGACCAAGGGGTCGTTTAGCAGGGCCTATCGTATAAAAAGTCCCATAACCAATTTATACGATAGGGGTAGGGGTTGAAATGCAATGCTTATGCCATGCCATGCAGAGTTATGCAGTTTATGCTATGTTCATACAAGTGCAACTCACACACTTCGTATATATATATACATATATATACATATATATACATATATATGTATATATACCTATATACTTATATATATATACTTAATATATATATACATGTATATATATATATACATATATATATATATACTTATATATATACATATATATATACATATATACATATATATATACTTATATATATATATATTTATATATATATACATATATATATATACATATATATGTATATATACCTATATACTTATATATATATAGTATAAGTATATATATATGTATATATAGACTTAATATATATATATACATATATATATACATATATATATATATACAGATATATATACATATATATACATATATATATATTTATATATATATACATATATTTATATATATACGTATATATATGTATATATATATACATATATATATAAGTATATATATATTTATATATACATATACATATATATATATATATAAGTATATATATGTGTATATATATATTTATATATATATATGTATATATGTATATATATATTAAGTATATATATATGTATATATATATACTTAATATATATATACATATATATATATACTTATATATATATATGTATATATATATAATTAATATATATATACATATATATATATACAAATATATATATATACATTTATACATATATATATACTTATATATACTTAATATATATATACTATATATATTTATATATTTATATATATATATATTTATATATATATATATACATATATATATATTTATACATATATATGTATATATACCTATATACTTATATATATATAGTATAAGTATATATATATATGTATATATATATGTATATATATATATACATATATATATACATATATATATATAAATCAATGGTTACTTTTCTACTATGTACATACTTTACTTACTATTCTTTACTTGCTATTTACCATGCTCTATTACTGCTTCAATTATATGTATACACATGTGTAGTGGTAGAACTTTCCGTAGTTAGATTCACCATCATCTGCTCTTTGTTATACCCCTTATTGTCCTCCGCTTCATCCTCCCACACGGTGCCTAGGAGCCATTGGGGGTGGGGAACATAAGGCTTAGTATTTTTGAATAATGGTCGGTGGACCATATCATTTCAGGGGATCGAGGAGACGCAGCAGCACCAGAGGCCGGTGTAGACGGAGGCGGGCCAGTCTAATATAGGAGCACCATTTTCAGGATCAATGAGTGATTAGTAGTTAGCTTCCGCGAGTGATCTTGTAGAGAGGACATGATGTACAGGGCATAAGCCCTTTATTATTGTAACTTGTTATTTCAGTTATAGCATGTGGACATTTATTATATATAGCATGTGATTGTGGACTTGAACTTCTTTTTGTTCGTTTATACTTTTCTTCTTCTGTGATCGATATGGCCGGCAGGATCAGCGCTTTGTAGTGGCGACCTTCCCGTGTGTTGGTGTCACCGCAAAGCGGCGGTTATGTGCATAAGTCCCGAGTTTTAAAAAAGAAAAAAAAAGGGGTCTTACAAAGTGGTATCAAAGCAAACCTCGATCCGAAGAAAAGAAGTCCACAAACCCTGGGACACCCCGCGCGAGTTTAGTTTGATGACAAACTAAGCAGCGAAAGCAATGGTGTGCCCATATGGGAAATCACATGAAAAAGTCCACTTTTAACTGAATCTTTTTGACAAGTTTTCTTTTGTAGCCTGCGGCGAACCCTGCCCCCAGCAGGGAATAACTTCGGCTGCAAAGGTCTCTTTATATAGTCCTTTAGTCAATGAGTTAGACTCAACCTCACTAGGACACATGACTTACCATGACAATTTATACCATGCCCTAGTCTGAAATAGACCGTAGGTATAATTTTGGTGAAGGTACGAGGATGCCCCAAAGATGCTAATTATAAAGAGAGAGATTGACACATAAGCAGAATGGTAGGGGACTCGTAGATCTAACCCTCATACCGGTAACATGTTTATATAGAGACAACCACCATCAGATAAGAAATTCAAGTACAGAAGAGACCCATTTGGGATTGGGACACATGTTGACCCTGATTAGGTTGTCCAAAGGGGTTACCTTGAAGAGTCTAATGTATGGAGTATACCATCAAGTCTCAAGATAGAACCCCAAGTCTAAGGTTGTGTGCCCTAAGGATTGTTTGCATACTTGGGACGAACATAACCTGACGATATCAAGATACTTAGCCCAAAATAGATAGTGGCTTATCTTTTGTTTATTGGGGCTTATCTTTTGTTTATTGGGGCTTACCTTTTGTTTATTGGGCGAATTGGTTACTGACTTGGGTTTCCTTTGGATCTAATTTGGAAGATGTTGTGTTGTAAACATAGTGATTTTGAGGTCGATCTTATTCAACGTTACGTGGGCAACGATGAGATGGTGTAACAGTAGGTCTGGAATGATGATCTGAAGTATTACCAGGACAATGAAAGGACATTGTAGATCGAGCAACGACTTGACCTTAGTTGAAGCATTAGAAATGTAAAGTTGTTTAGTCACTTAGGGATGCAGATGCCTTTCCGGAAGTTGGGAACTGAAATTAGGTTGTGCAAGCTTTAGTTAAATTTGAAAGTTCTGGTAGTTTGGGGCTTTCAGAAGTGATTAACTTATGAATTGTTATAAATCATGCCCTATCATGGTAGAAGATTTTAACTACAATAATAGCCCTTATACCTTGGGAACTATGATGACGGATAACCAGTGATCTTAGATGATAACTTATTGGAATTAGAATATAGTGTTTGAGTTTACTATGATAAGAACGATCTAGGTTTATCTTACTTTGGACCATCCGAAAGTGATCAAGACTAGCATATGTGGAAGTAATAGGAATCTGGTGAAATAAACGTGGTGATACTTCCTTGATGAATTTTACTTGTGAAAAACCTTAGGGTTTCAAAAGAGTTTACCCGTATACCTTATGAATCAAACTCCACATAGAAAGTGATTGGGAGTCATCTTACAAACATGGATACTAATAAAGATTGGTTAACATATATTCATAAGGTTCACAAGTGCACCACCATAAAATTTGAGGATGATTGGGACGCCTGATGATCTGATCAGTCCCACAAATGCTAAGAACAGGATAAGTTGTAGAGTGGAGATGATTGATCACTCAGACATAATTGAAGGAATAAGAACCTAAACATGCGGAGAAAACTTTATAGAGGCGTTCCCTACCCATACAAACAAGAGCTTTAGTCACCTGGAAAATGGTGTATTCCGGAACACGTATGTCCTCAGAATGAAGAAAGACGTCATAAGTTATGTGATGCACGGTGAAGGCCAAGTGCAAAAGTCTTTGGAGAACCACCACAGTCACTTCCCGTGTTAGAGTGGAGTTCGAGGACATAATTATGGATTTCATACACAGGTTACCACATCCCCACTCTGGGCACAAGTTTATTTGGAACATCGAGGATAGATTGACCAAGGTAGCTAGGGTCACCTCGGGACGGAAGGACGCTCTCGTTGGTGTTTGATGGGATGTGTTGAGCAGTTTGTCCATTATCATGGTGTGACCAAGACGATTGTGTCGGATCGGGATGAACAGTTTATGGCCAAAAAGTGAAGATCAGTCCTGGCTTATCTGAGCTCTTGGTTGACGTCATCACAACTTTCCACCCTCAGAGGGATGGAGGTGCAAGACTGCACTGTCTTGGATCCAGGATGAGGATCCTAAGGCACTCGGCTCAGAATTTATGGAGGACATAGATACCCAGGTACGACTGATTTGAGTTAGGATGTTGGGGACCAGAGCTGCCAGGTCAGGTATTACGATGTGTGGTATCGTCAAGTAGAGTTCCAGGTTGGAGACCGGGTGTTCCGGAAGATATGTACGATGCAGGGAGTCTTGCGGGTTCGCAGGTGGAAGAAGCTTAGTCTGAGATAGATGGGGCTCTATAGGACCCTTGAGTGGATCAGCCCGTTGGCTTATTGACTGGAGTTGCCACCGGAGTTAGCGGGATTGCACGATGTCTTCCATGTCTCCTCCTTTAGGAGAGCTATACTACGGCCAGAGCAGCAAATTTCTACTATAGATGGCCTGGTAGCCTCTGATCGATTGATTCACATGGAGCCGGTCCGGATAGACGATATGAAGATGCTGGTCTTGCGATGCAAGAAGGTCCCGCTGATCAAGGTCCTGTAGAGAAATCATGGACATGAAAAGCTTATTAGGCAGCCTCTAGAACTGATGTATCAGAGATAGTCGGTGCTCTTCGAGTCAGGAATAACATCAATTCTTAGGGGATGTTACGTTTAGTCACTATCGGTGAAAATCCTGCAAGCCTAACCTGAATTTCGGGGACGAAAATTTTTGTTTTGTTTATTGGGATTTGTAACCCCAAATAACTAGACCCCTAAAGTGGTTTTTTCATGACTAGGTCATGAAAAAACCCTAGGATGCTTGAAGAGATCACTTGGCCTTAGGCTTGAAGGGGAAGAGCACCTTGGTCTGCAAATAGCAATTTCTAGTTACCAAGCTTAAGGTTGGACTTTAGGGCCTCACCTTAACCCTTTGACCCCACCATGGAACACCTAACCCTTTGGAGGGCCCCTTAGAGCATTTAGGACCCATTGGGGTCAACCAAAGTGGTCAAATTGACCAAAGTCAACCCTAACGTCAAATAAGTCAAACCACCATATTTAGGGTCAATTAGGGTTCCATTGGACCAATTGACTTTCCCCAAGTTCCATTGGTCACTAAGGGAGTCCAATGGATCAACATTGACCCATTGGGCCTAATTAATTTCACCAATTTGACCAAAGTCAACACTTGGTCAATATTGCCCAACTTGGGTTAATTAAGCCCAAAGCTCAATCCCTTTGGGCTAAGTCCAATTTCAATGGCCCAAATGATTAGTCACCACTGAAATTACATGTAATGCTATCCAATTTCTGGAGGGGGTGAATAGGAGAGAGAATTTGGGAGTTTCCCCCAATTTGAAGAGAGAGAAAGTGGTCATTCAAGGTGAATTCATGGCATTCATGGCAAATTGACTCCCATTCATATCCCCACACCCTCCATTCATCTCCCCATTGAATTCTAAGATGTTTTACAACCTTTCCCATGCCATCTGGTGGAGGATTCAAGAGGTTTCAAGTGAAACCGAAATGGTCATTAATGGCACTCCACCATTAAGCCTTTCCCTCCTCAAGTTGACCCTTCCATCACCTTCAGAAGGGGGATATCAGTTGAAATCGAGTCCTAGATCGTTGCATTTGGTGGAGAATCAAGAGATCGGTAAGGAGCACAACTTGAAGGGGGAGGCCATGGCAAATCCGGGAAACAACCACCCTCGAGCCAGATTAATGGTCTGGTTCTTTTCCTCTCTCTCTGTGGATAGATCCCATCAGGTTGCCTGCAAGGATTTGGGCCAATTGATCCCCAATCGGGTAGGCCAAGAGCTCCATTTTTGGAGATTTAATCCTGCCTCCATACCCTTCTTCCGGCCACCTCTGGCCGGCCAACCACCGTAAATTGCCGGCCACCACCTCAACGAAGGTGGTGGTGGCATTGGCCGGCCGGGGCGGCGCTTAGGTGGTCGGGAAAACAAGGATGAAGGAGCTCCAGGTGCGGCTAATCTTGGCCATTGGCCTGAGGAAGAAGGCAAACAAATGTCGTCCGTTCTGCTTCAAGATCTGTGCAATATCTTCAGATTTAAATGATTATGTTATATCGTTATTTCATTTATTCGTCGATCTGAGTAGAAGGAATTCGTCGAGCGGTAGCCGGAGTTCGTCGAACTGATGGTTGAGTTCGTCGAACTAAACCCGGAGTTCATCGAACAGAATTCATTCGTCGAACACACTCTGGAATTCGTCGAACTGGCAGTTGAGTTCGAAGAACTGAACCCGGAGTATGTCGAACGGAATAAATTCACCGAACTGATTGTTGAGTTCGTCGAACTGAACTCAGATTTCGTCGAACGCACTGAAGCATGGCGTTCGTCGAACGTAGAACAGATTTCATTGAATGAAGATCGGATTTCATCGAGCGCACTGAAGCACGGCGTTTATCGAACGCAGAATAGATTTCGTCGAACGCAGGTCGGATTTCGTCGAACGTAGAGACTTGTTCCAACCCGTTTTGTCATACTTCCTGCAGTATTTCATTTTAATTATTAAAAATACTAGAACCCCTCAAATGAAAAAGTGGTCAACACCAACGTTGTAGCCCTTGGAGTCTAATTTATTTTAAATTTAATTTCACCCCAAAAGGAGTTCTGTAGATTCCTGTAGGTCCATTTTGGTGGGACTGCTCCCTAGTGTAGGACAACCACCATTTCTTGAATAACTTTTGATTGGGTTATGGGATTGACTTGAAAATTGAATCCTAGGCTATTTACACCTACCCACACATCATACCCAAAGATGGGAATTTTAGAAGAACCTTTTTCTAAGGTTTTTGTAATAATTGCATAAATTAAATATTAATTAATTATTGGGTCAAATGACCTCCAATGCCCTCCAAATTTTGGTGGGTACTTTTTAGGGTTATCACATGACGCTGGTAAAAATATCAGCCCAATTACGACTGATTTGGTTAGGTAATTTGTCAACCCAAGCTAGGTCAAATTGGGTCAAAGTTAGGGCATGGTGTTTATCTTGGGGTATGGTGGTCAGAACTCATCACCATGAGTTGAAACCTTGACCACTGGTTTAGGATCACCTAAAACACCTTCATGAGTAAGATGGGGTGCTGTAGAGGTGGATATGCCCTAGGACCCTAGTTTTACCCCTTGGGGTGCAGATAGAGCTTTGTGAAGGACTTGTGGTCAAAAGCTTTAGAATGGCCATGGAACCTAGGAGATATGTTCATGGGATGTATTTATGCCCTAGGAAATTTTGATAGAATTTTAGGAGAATTTATTCCCCTAAATTAGGTCGTAACCCCTTTAGGTAAACTTCTTGTTAGAGATATTTACATGCACAAATGATCTTGGATGAAGATGAAATCTTGGTAGTGCCTTTACAATCATAATATTGACCCCTGGTAATTTTTGCATAATTTATTTAATGATTTATCTAGTATTTCATTCTCAAGGCACCTATTTTGTCTTAATTTTAAGAAATATAGATAAGGGTCCAAAACTCTCTAGAAAAATGTGCAACTTGGTGATCGGACAATTCAGAGCACTGGGAAGCTCTGTGAATTTTTATATAATTTTTGGAGGTTCTTATCAGTAGAATACTTCACAACATGTGCAAATTAGGAATTATTTGGATTAATTATGTCAGTGAGGAAATGATTCCGATAAATTGTGAAATTCTGTAATTAAACTTTTCTAGACATAATAGAGGTCTGGTAAATTTTCTATCATTTTGGCATAAGTATTCTTGGTAGTTCCTTCATAAATCTTCAAATTTGGATAGATGATAAATATTAAAAACAGAGGACATTTCCTTACTGTAAAATTGTGATATTCATTACTTACTATTATTTTGGCATGATAGATTATCTTAATTTTATGGGAGCCATATCATAAGAATACCTTACACTTCATGCTCATATTCATACTTGACAAATATTGGAGAAATGATAATAAATGCAAATAAGTAGGGAAAAATACGATTCTCTCGATTTAGTTTTGAAACATCATGATAGATCTCCAGTAAATATCTTGAGTCAGGTGGATAAATATTTGGAGTACCTCTACTTATTAGCTTCATATAGTTAGTTTGGTCTGCGTATAGTAAAAATGTGAAATTTGGATATTTAGGGGCCTACCGAGTGGAAGTGGCATGTAGTTGGTGTACATGGTTAGGTTGAAGAGATTGAAGGTCACTAATAGGAGTTTAGGTCATCAGGGTGTGCTGGCAAGCTAAGAGTTAGGGTCATGCTTGGGGTTGACGAAAGATCATCTTTCCCCTAGCGTGTCATAAACCACCTAGGGTTAATCCAAGTGTAATAACAAGGAGGGTGTTCTTATGGGTAGATACCAACAACACTAAATGTCTTGAGAAAGGGAGCTTTGGGGTTTCACCCCTTTGTGGTTCCTAGTACCGTAGCGAGCCCCTCATAGGGTAATCCCCAGGAAGTCCAAGATTAGCCATAAATTGTAGGGATAAGTTGATGTACAAGATTAAGTTAATAATACACACACCCACACCCCGTAGTTATGGGAGGTTAGTTGGTTTGGTTGTACGAGTGGTAGGCTCGGTGGTTGAAGCAGCAGACTAGTTAGTCCAGTGAACTTGTGACTCAGTAATGCTTGTTGGTGCGGACGGTTAGTCCGACGAGCCGTTAGCTCGGAAGGTTATAGTGACGGGCGGGTTAGCCCGGGGAATTTAGGGCTCGGGATGTAGTAGAACATGTTTGCATGTGCATGAAGGTGGTGGGTCTGTGGTATTGGATGGTTATTCACACCGACGTCAATACGTTGACTCCGCAAGTGTTGAATTTGCACTTAGCCATAAAAGTCTGGTGGTCCAGCCAGTAAGAGTATGTAGATGCTCCGCGGTTTTGCGTTGAGGCGTACGATAGGTCTAGGTTAGGTAGTGTGAATACCAATGTAGAGGTGGGCGAGGCCCAACCCACCGCTTCCGTTTGCCACTACGGGAGTATCCTGGGAGTCTTGCTAGCTCCAAAAAGGGGGAACTAATGGTCTGTGCGCATAGAGTCGAGGTGTGTGAGTTGCACTTGTATGAACATAGCATAAACTGCATAACTATGCATGTCATGGCATAAACATTGCATTTTAACCCCTACCCCTATCGTATATGTCGGTTATGGGACTTCTTATATGATATGCCTTGCTAAACGACCCCTTGGTCTATAGGTTTGTATGGGTATTCCTATAAATCAATGGTTACTTTTCTACTATGTACATACTTTACTTACTATTATTTACTTGCTCTTTACCATGCTCTATTAATGCTTCAATTATCTGTATACACATGTGTAGTGGTAGAACTTTCCGTAGTTAGATTCACCATCATCTGCTCTTTGTTATACCCCTTGTTGTCCTCCGCTTCATCCTCCCACACGGTGCCTAGGAGCCATTGGGGGATGGGGAACATAAGGCTTAGTCTTTTTGACTAACGGTCGGTGGACCATATCATTTTAGGGGATCGAGGAGACGCAGCAGCACCAGAGGCCGGTGTAGACGAAGGCGGGCCAGTCTAGTACAGGAGCACCAGTTTCAGGATCAGTGAGTGATTAGTAGTTAGCTTCCGCGAGTGATCTTGTAGTGAGTACATGATGTACAGGGCATGAGCCCTTTATTATTGTAACTTGTTATTTCAGTTATACCATGTGGACATTTATTATATATAACATGTTATTATGGACTTGAACTTCTTTTTGTTCGTTTATACTTTTCTTCTTCTGTGATCGATGTGGCCGGCAGGATCGGCACTTTGTAGTGGCGACCTTCCCGTGTGTTGGTGTCACCGGAAAGCGGCGGTTCTGGGCATAAGACCCGGGTTTTCAAAAAGAAAAAAAATGGGGTCTTACAGTAGAGATGAAGTAAGTACTTGTAAAGTACACTAATACTTTAACGCCACCACCGTGGAGAAGATGCTACCGGAAGAATGAAATATAAGAATCAGAAGGAGAGACCTACCTGGAGGAGAAGTCCTAGAGCGATTCATCGATGTCGCAGAACGAAGTAGGGTTTGGCTGAGATGGATCTCTGCGATTTCGGGAAGAAGAAGCGTACTGTAGAACGCCTCGGCCTTCGATCGGGATGGGGTATCAGGGAGACAGGGGGGAGACGAATTAGGATGGATGGGGATAGAGGAGGAGAGTGCGATGGGAGTGCTCCTTTATTTCACTTGTTGTGGGGTTTAGAGTTGTGCGTTAGGTTTTGCCATTTTAATCCGATGGTTGTTATATTATGATCCCATATCTGACCGCCAATATTTTTTACTGCAATTTTGAACTCAGTATATTCGCAGGCCACGATATTTCTTTTTAAGATGTCTTAACTACTATAAAGGAAATATAAAGTCATGCTTCGAAATTAGAATATCTGTCTGATCACGGGTTCATAATTCTGTTGCCGATCGATCGAGCTGAATCAAACCACACTTTCTATCTCCACATTTTATTAGGTCTCCTAAACCTACTACTAGGGTGTCCTAAACCTACAGTAGTATGGTGTCCTAAACCTATAATTTTTGTAGGGCTCTAACCTACAATGGGAAATTACCATTTCACCCTTCTGATTTTGAAAAAATCTGACCAGGTGAAACCCAGTCTGCATATAAAATAAGTGCGCAGGGTCTGCATATATCGCCAGTATGACCTGCTTACAGGCCAGCCAGCTCTACAATGCCCGCCCCATCTCAAATTTCAAATAAGCTGTCATATCCTGTTAGTTAAACAAGAATAATATTTCTATTCTCACGATGTAGGACAAAATGCCAAGCATATCAGTTTTGCGCTTGCAGTTATTCACAGACCAACATTTCTATTCTCATTTTTCTTGAATTTTGAGCCCTAAATGTATCTTATTTGAAAACGTGATCAACATGAAAGTTTTAGATCTCATCGAGATCTACAACTTCCACGTTGATCACCTTTTGATTTGAAGCAGTTTAGGCACCCGATTTGGGCCCCGAAAAAAGTAATATTGACTTTTTCGGGGCCCAAATCGGGGGCCTAAACGACTTCAAATCAAAAGGTGATCAACATGAGAGTTGTAGATCTTGATGAGATCTAGAACTTTTATGTTGAACACTTTTTCAAATAAGATATATTCTGGCCACAAAACCCAAAACTGTAATTCGCGCTATAAATTTCTAATTTAGCTTTAGTGTATACTCGAAGTCCACCGGGGGCGAGCAAAGCCTGCCGGGTACTGTCGTGCTTAGACGTAGGGGTAGAGCCCGTGTTGGGGGAGGGCGAAGCACGCCGGGGGGCATTAGGGGCGGATCCCCGTGTAGCGCAAGGCATGTTATTGCCGGCATGGTACTGTCGCGCGAGGCACGGGGGGCCCTTCTTGCGTCGTTGTGGGCTTCGCCCACTTGGGAACCAAGTGGGTTTAGCCCGCAACCAAGCGGGCTTCACCCACAACAACCATGCACGATGCATCGCTGCGGGCTGCGCCAGCATCCAGGCGGGCTGCGCCCGCATCCATGCGGGCGGCGGGCGGCGGGCTGCGCCCACCTCAAAAAACTGCATTCGCTTTATCCCTAGTGCAGCGTGCATAATAATACATTAATCAATCCAAGTAAACTAATTTCAAAAAACTTCATGCTAAAGTCTATACTCCGGTAGCACGATGATGGCGCATTCACTTTAATTATTCCTCTCATAAAATGCCACCCTCTCTCACCCTCCCTCTCTCTTTTTCTCTCTTTCTTTCTACTTTAAGCGGACCCACCATCCTCTCTTTCTCCCTCTCCCTCTCTCTCTTTTGCTGTCTATCTCCCTTTCTCTCTCTCCTGCCACCTCTCCCTTCCGCCCTCTCTCTTGCCCACTTTCTCTTTCTTCATTAAAGAGGCACAATTTTTTCCTCTCTTTCTCTCTCTCTCCCTCTCTTCCCGCTCTCTCCCCTCCCCACGTGTTCTCTCTTTCTCTCCCTCCGTCTCTATAACTTTAAGATCCCTATTAGTTTTCTCCTTTCCTCTATTCCCCTCTCTCCTCAATCTTTCTTTCTCTCTCTTCATCTAACCGATGAGATTAAATATGCTATTTGATCAAACGATTGGAGGGAAGTGTTTGGTGTGCTTGAAGATATGCATATTCATAAATATGGAATAAATATATATATATATCATAGTTGGATATAGAGGGATGCAAATGGACAGAAAAAGAATTAGGGCATTGAGGCACAGGTGACTTCCAGCGTCCTACCAACAATAATAGAATAATAGTTGCACGGGTTACTTGAGAAGCATCTTCCCAGGCCATCCTCAACGTGAACAACTTTGTAGGAAAAATTCTATCTTCATGTCACCTCACATTGATGAAAAATAACAACATTGTTCTTGATATAAATCCCACAATGTTGAATAGAAACTTCAGGGGAGGTTATGTTATGAAATGTAATCCTTAGGGGAGCTCTTTGTAGTAATTTATTAAACTTCAAGGGGAGGTCCAGGTAAATGGATCTGCAACCTAATGAACAATAATTAAGCTCCATTTGAGAAAATTATGACTTAGAGGGTAAGTAAATGTTATTTCAAAATATAGAGGGTTTCAACATGTAATTATGCTACCCATCCAACTATCATTATTGTTGGAAGTAGGTTGAAAAATGAGAGTTTCTTCTTCGTCCTCCATTTTATTCCACTACTTTGGAAGTCACCTGAACCTTTGGTTTTCTATCATGTTTCTATTTTTGTACATCTACCTCTCTCTCAATAGGGAAAAAAAACCTTTTGGTGAGCATTCATCTTTTCAAAAAGGAGTACCTAGATGATTTTTGTAATTGGTCCTTGATATATATGTGTATATATGTATGTATGCATGTATATGTATGATCTTAAAAGAAGCTAATCCAATTTTGGGCCTATTTTGTTAGGGTTTCACTTGTGAATGTTGATGCGCTTGACGGGAGTTTCTTCAAAAAAGAAACATTCATATAGCTGTTCAAATTTGGGATTTATGTCAAAACCAGTGTTATTGTTTTCCTTCTATGTGAGGCGTTGATGAATGACATCATGAAAATAAAATAAAATTTTTCCTACTATGTTGTGAACATTGAGGATGGTCTAGGAAGAGGCTTCTCAGGCAACCCATGTATGAGAATGTAAAACAAATGTGCATGGGAATGTTAAGCACATGGAGAGCACCACCATGAAACTTTTAACTAAAAGGTAATATGGTATGTGAATAGAAGCATCTGATTGCAAAATAACAATGATTTAAAGATTGCGCAAAAAATTAATTGGGAGCAAAAACTCTTTGAAAAAGCAAAAAAATATAAAACATGGCATGGAAATAAAATTAAGAAAACATCATTATGCACAACATGTAAGATCCCCCTCCCGCACCAGGAGAGTTCCCGGATCATATGCCCAGAACCGCCGCCTTACGGTGATGCTAACCCACAAGTTAGCTGCTTTCGCAAGACGTCGATCCTGCCGACAGGAACGATCAACTAGGCCAACATGAGATAAGAAGAAAACTAAGTAAACAAGTCCACAATCACACACATCTGTATATATATAACCAAACGTATACAAGTCCATCAATGTGTACAATAAATGAAAATGAGAGTAAGGGCTTTATGCCTGATACATATCCAATGAAATGACAATATAAAACTCTCTCTCTCAAATCGTCAAATACATGTCTCGTAGTGGAAGTAACGTGCGACATCTACACCTCAGGTCCTGTCGGTTGGTCGTGCAGGTGCTCCATCCTCACGGGCTCCTACGGTCACAACCGACCGTTAGTCATAAAGACTAAGCCAATTTTGTCCCCGCCTCCCCCCTCGACTCCTAAGTACCGAGCGGGAGGAAGGAAGCGGAGGAAAACAAATATAAAAATAACAACTGTTGGAACATGGTCTTCCGCATCTCCTAGGTTTGAGAATAACAAATCCTATGTGTATTTGATCTTGTGTGTTTAAGTGTGCAGGAAAACAAGTCCACATGACTCAAGGATAACATATGAAAGAAACACCCGAGTTTGGAGCCAAAACTCAAAACTGGCCACTAGAGCATGCGGTAGCTCAGGCGGTAGCTCCGGCGGTAGCTTTGGCGGTAGCTGTTAGAGCCGGTGGTAGCGCAAAGCAATAGAGGAAGGCGGACGACTTGCTTAAAATGAAGGATTCTCACGCGAAGAATATTTCCTAAATCAGGATAGCGTCGGCGGTAGCGATAGCGCAGACGCTAGCTCTAAGGCTATAAAAAGGAACCCTTGGCTCCGTCTTCCTCATCCTCTTGAGATCCAAAATTCCAGAGCTTCGTGCAACAGCATAGAGAGGAAGGTTCATAGAGATACTCCCACAAATCCATGAAGGCTTAAGGAGATCCGTGGATAAGATTTCAACATGCGTCATCATCGTGACGAAAGACCGCATCGACTATGATCATACTCTGCGGGTCTTCATCTACTTCTCCAAGAGATCCATATAGGGAGTTCTTATATTGTTGTTTATTTATTTCACATCTTTTCTTATAATCGTTTAGTGAACTCGCCTTGTGTTGGCGACTAGGTCTGGGTAGGACTTAGGGCAGAAATTCTCCTCGTGTTGGCGACTATATCTCGGGTGTAGGTCTAGGGGGTGCTCGAGGCCATATCCGGGGAAGGGTTGGCTAGAGCGGCTTGGGGCCATATCCGGGGAAGGATCGGCTAAAGCCAACTGGTTCGTGGGGATACGAGTCGGTATAGAAAACAAAAAGAGTTTCACATTTCGCTTTGATTTCTAGCGTCATTGAAATCAAATTTTGTAATCAATTTTATTAATAATAATCATGTTTCTCTTTGTGTAATAAAATTGATTTGATCTTCATTTCTCTAAATTGTTTACTATCCTCTCCTTCATTATAAAACAATTCAGATCTTTATTCAAAATCACTATTGTGATCTCTTATCATAAGCAAATATTTAAAAATATAATATAAGTTTTTAAAACCCTTATTCACCCCCTCTAATGGCGCCTGCCGATCCAACAAGTGGTACCAAAGCGGTTTTATTCCAATCGGCTTAACAACCAGGAATAATGGTGTCTCATGATCTCGCTTCTACTAGTGGGGTAAATTTTTATGAAGAAGGAAAATCACTAGCACCACCTCTATTTGAAGGAAGAAATTTTAAAGGATGGAAAATATTAATGGAAAATTTTCTTAAAGCTTTAGATGAAAAAGTTTGGAACATCGCTATTAAAAAGCCACCTAGCGTATTAAATAAAAACGAAATGGTTTTAAATGCAAAATCTATGAATAGTCTATTTTGTGCGTTAGATCAAAATATTTTCAAACTCATTCATACTTTTCCTACTGCAAATGAGATGTGGAATTTTCTTGAGATAACTTATGATCTTCCTCTTGCAGGTATGGAACAAACACAGGAAGAGAAGGACATACAAGCATCCACCATTATTCAAGAAAATCTCTCTTGTAGCAAAACCATGGAAATCATGGAAATTGACTTAGCCAAAGAGAGCAATTCATCAAGAGAAGATGAAAATTCATCTATAAAGAAGGAAGGTCTAGAAGACGACAGAGGAACGTCATGTTCACATCTTGCCTCTTTCGATTATAAGAAAGTCTAATTCTTTATCTTATTTCCATATACAAAAAATTGCTAAACGTAGAATGAAGAAATTAAAAATTGCTAATAAGAGATTACGTTTAGAAAATAAAACTTTGAAAGCAAATGTGAATGAAGAATCAAAAAAGGATGTGTTTGAATCTCAATCACGCTCTTCATTTGAAAACCATACACCTTATTTTGATTATAATAATATTAAAGAAAAATTCAAGGATTTAGAAAAAGAACTTTTAATTTCAAAAGAACATAACGAAAAATTGATAAACGAAAATAATATTCTCAGTTATAAACTAGAATCTTTAAAATCACTCTTTCAAAAAGGATTAAATAATTTTAAATATCTTATTTCTAGTTTATCATCAAACATGTGTAAAACTTCTACTAGTATGTTAAAACATATTAAAAATGCACCTAATAGAATGTTTAATCACACAAACATAATGAATTCTAACACACATTATGTATCTCCCAAATTAAATTCTAATGTGCACAAATTTCCTACGAAATATAATTTCAAAAGTGATTATTATTTTAAACCTAAGTTTAATGAATATGGAAATTTGATGCATAATATTAAATCAAAATATGAATGGAGACCCAAAATAAAAAATGAAACATTAACTCCACTTGAAAGAATTCGTTCATTGTCGTTTCCCCAAAAATTATCACGCTATATTTGGGTACCTAAAGGAACTGTTACACTTGGTTCCCTTTGGATACCCAAATCTCTCATCTACCAGTATCATCCAAATGCATGAAGTAGAATATTTTCAAATTGAAATATACAAATTTCTACTTGATGATGTGCTTAATGTCTTTTCTATTTTTTCTTTTTGTTTTCTTTTTAAGCTATCATGTTATAGTCATCTAATATTTTATAGGAAATATTATCTTATAAATCAAATTGATCAAAATTCAAAATCATATTTTATTTTGATGGCCTATCTTTTATTCTTATATTCATTGCTTCTAAATATCTTATATTATCCATATGAATCAAACTCTAAATTTGTTATGAGATATTTATCTAAATTATAAAGAAAATCACAAAAGACATATTGAAAGATTAATTGTCTTAAATACTAATGCCACTTGCACCACCATGATCTACTGATGTCCTTTGATAAAATTCTCTAAAAATCGTATATCATAATTCATATAAAAAACATCTAAAAACAACCATCTCTATCACATGTATATGAATTATATGATAACAATTGACATTATAATTGTTTACCATGGTTGGTGTATTATGCACGTATTGTGATTTATGTCAAGTTTGGACCTTAGAATCATCGTGATATCAACAAAATCAAATCAAATAGAATCTTCACTTCATTCTAGGTCTGTAAGTTGAAACACTATCAAACTTTGGCATAACATTAATCATATCTTCTTTATTTGCTTATTCAATAATAATTAAGCTTAAATGGTTGTGCAAAACTCAAGAATTAAGGTTTAATGAATATGGAACTTTAATGAATGTGAAACCCAAGTACTAAAATTTTAACTTCCACAACTTTTTGTGATTTCTTCTCGTCTTTTCACTTCATTAGACAGGCCTTACATTGTACAAACATAATTAAGAAAAATGGGAAGCAAAATCGAAGAAAATCTAGGCTATATGATTAAAATAAGGACTCTCTATGAGCTAACGCAGGCGCTAGGACTTAACGCCGGCGCAAGCTCAAGTATCCGATATTCTGTAATTTTAAAATTCTGAAAAATCACTAAAAATATATTATCTTATATGTACTACTCATTTTTGCATTTCTGCCTATAAATGATTTTTAAAAAATTAAAATACAAAATTACAAAGAATATATTTTTTTGGTTATTTGTTTGATGTTTATTCCTATATGCAAAAATCAAATACAAAAATATAAAACAAAAACAAGTATCAAAAATTATTATTTTGAATTTAACTTTTCTATTTACATGTATCTTGCAAAAGGGAGATTTGGGCTATTATCCCATCACATCTTCTAGTACCGGGTGAACCCCTCATAAGGTAGTCCTCGGGAAGTCCAAGATAAATCTTATGTGTTCAAACTTTAAATCAAAATTATTCTTCAAAAGATCAAAAATACTGTATGGACTTCATTGAAAATCAAGCATGATTTAACCCATCATTTGGAACTTCTATAATGTTGCAATTTATCTTTTCAAACTACTTTGAACATTGTTTTCATCATGCTTTGATATATCTATTAATATGTGCATCAATTATATTATAAAAGTTGTGTAGAACCAAGCTTAGCATGCCTCTAAGTATGAGTAAATGTTTTATGTTTGATAATGATATTTATTCACTCACTTTGGCATTGTCTACAAATGTGTTTAATCTAAGAATGCTTGTGTATGTTTTGTATTAGTACAATGAATTAAAATTGCACAAGTATCTTACCTACACTACCTTTATTTGCACTTTTAAAAGTTAAGAAAAGTGGTTATGTTATCATACTTTATATTAGTTTGCAAAACAAGTGTATTCGGAGAACTATGTACAAAACAAAAATCATTAAATAAAGTGACAAAGATAACTCCACCAAGCACTACTTGAACCTCCTGATAAGTCTTAATAAGAATTGTGAGGTTGAGCACCTTGGAAAGAATAGTAAAGTATCTTGTGCAAACCATATTTTTCTTTCAAAATAAAAACCACTTACTCTTAATTACACCGGATCACTAGTTTCAACATTAAAATAAAATAAAATATGTGATCCCCCAAGCACTACTTTGCACCCTGATAAGTCTTGATGAGCATTGTGTGTGCAAAGCACCTTGGTAGTTGTACATTTTGTTTGTGCATTGAAGTGTGTGGAAGTAAAATTATTTGTGTTTTATTGTGCTCTTTACTTTACATATCTCTTTTATTTTTGATTAAAACGCGTGTTTACTCTATTCAAAAATACACTTATGTGCACATCATTATATTCCATAACACTTCTTCTCATAAGTTTTGGATCCTAATGCTACTTCTATACTACTCTTTATTTATGAAATGCACTAGATAACCTAGCATGCTTTCTACAATGTTTGGTATGTTTTGAATTTGTGAATTAAAATAACATTGTAGTAATCTCTTGTTGATAACATTATTTCATGCTTGGTTACTTTATTGTTAGACTTAAAGATTTTAATTGAACAATGATTTACAAAAACATCTTCTTTATGAAACTTAACTCATATATCTTTTTATGGATCATCATTGATTACAATAAGATGTTTCTTGTATTTCGATAAGTCTTCCACATCATAACCATATAATTGTTTTACCTTGCACTTTCATGCTTATTTAAAATCTTTTATTTTGTGTGCATCCTCACTTGAATCTTAACATTCCTTTCTTTCAACAAGTGGTAGACTTGCTTGGTAAACTTTATATTGGTTGCTTTAAACAAGAATATTTTTTTATGCTAAAAACTCTGATTTATTTCTATGAAAATATTGTAATACTAAAACTCTGATTTATTAATGGATTAGCTATGTGAACTTTTCTTTAAAAATTCAAATATTAAAACCCATTGGCTATGAAATTATAATTTGATTTAAAACGCTTAAATGCTTCCAATAATTATTATCCATGATTACATATCTCACCATAGCGGGGGAGTAGGGTTGTAGACATTAGATAACCTAACCTCTAAGTCATGTCTTTTCCTTAACCGGGGAGGGTTCCAGTGGGGCCTTGCGAGGCACTGGGGGGAAAGAGTGCTGGGTTGAGTTTTCTAGTGTTTGCATATGGGAGTAACACCCCAACCTACGACATGTATGCAGCTCCTCATGCCCATCCATCACTTTGTACGAGGCTAGGGTGTAGACATATTGTCTGGGTAGTTTAGTTACTTGGAAATCATTACATTTTTTATGCTTAAAACTCTTATATAAAAAGGAAAAACTAACATGATAATATTGAGTACTTGACAAATGTTAGATTGTTCATCTTTAAGCTAAAAACTCTGATCTATTTTTATAAAAATTATTCTAAAATTCCTTATTATTCCCTCTCTCTAAAAGCTCGATCATGCCTTTTTCTTATTATCAAAAATTTTGTGTTTTGCTTCCTTACCCACTTTTGCTAATAACAAAAGGGGGAGAACTAACATGATAAATTAAGATGATAACTTACATATTAGGGGAGCATTCACTTAGGTGGAGCATGTATTTAGGGGGAGCAATTCTAAATGCTAAAATCGATAATTATCCTAAATCATCACTCTCTCACACACACAAGTAAGTTTCATCATGCTTATATATTAATGCTCTGATTTATCATTAATGGATTTGTTATTATCAAAAGGGGGAGTTTGTTGGAACATGGTCTTCCGCATCTCCTAGGTTTGAGAATAAAAAATCCTACGTGTATTTGATCTTGTGTGTTTAAATGTGCAGGAAAACAAGTCCACATGACTTAAGGATAACATATGAAAGAAACGCCCGAGTTTGGAGCCAAAACTCAAAACTGTCCGCTAGAGCAGGCGGTAGCTCAGGCGGTAGCTCCGGCGGTAACTGTTAGATCCGGCGGTAGCGCAAAGCAATAGAGGAAGGCGGTCGGCTTGCTTAAAATGAAGGATTCTCACGCGGAGAATATTTCCTAAATCGGGATAGCGCCGGCGGTAGCGATAGCGTAGACGCTAGCTCCAAGGCTATAAAAAGGACCCCTTGGCTCCGTCTTCCTCATCCTCTTGAGATCCAAAATTCCAGAGCTTCGTGCCACAGCATAGAGAGGAAGGTTCAGAGAGATACTCCCACAAATCCATGAAGGCTTAAGGAGATCCATGGAGAAGATTTCAACACGCGTCATCATCGTGACGAAAGACTGCATCGACTATGATCATACTCTGCGGGTCTTCATCTACTTCTCCAAGAGATCCATATAGGGAGTTCTTATATTGTTGTTTATTTATTTCACATCTTTTCTTATAATCGTTTAGTGAACTCGCCTTCGGGGAAGGATCGGCTAAAGCCAACCGGTTCGTGGGGATACGAGTCGGTATAGAAAACAAAAAGAGTCTTTCATATTTCGCTTTGATTTCTAGCGTCATTGAAATCAAATTTTGTAATCAATTTTATTAATAATAAACATGTCTCTCCTTGTGTAATAAAATTGATTTGATCTTCATTTCTCTAAATTGTTTACTATCGTCTCCTTCATTATAAAACAATTCAGATCTTTATTCAAAATCACTATTGTGATCTCTTATCATAAGCAAATATTTCAAAATATAATATAAGTTTTTAAAACCCTTATTCACCCCCCCCCCTCTTAGGGCGCCTACCGATCCAACAACAACAAGCAGTTGACAAGGGGATCTACACTAGCAAGTATATTTAAAATGGTAGATCTACACTAGCAAGTATATATAAAATGGTAGATCTACACTAGCAAGTATATATAAAATGGTAGATCTACACTAGCAGTATAAATAAGTAAGCAGTAATGAAGCAGTATATGAAGTAAGTAAGTATAACAGTGCAACACAAGGAAAGTAACGAGTATAAGCAAACTATCATCGCATGAGTATCTTACCTTATATGAATGCTCATACAAACATAAGTTAAGATTTCTAGAAAACTAACTTATCATATAAAAGAGCCCATACTAATTTAAATGATAAGGGTATACAATTTGATGTTCTAAAGTTTATGTATGTTATGATCTGCATGCTATGATATGATTCATATAAGTGAAACTCACCCACAAGACTCTGTGGTCATAGACCTTTCGTTCCCAATTTTTGGAGTTAGCTGCACTCTATGGTACCACCGTTGTGGCTACGGCAACATTGGAGCGGGTGCCTCCACTTCCTAGGCTAGTATACACACTACTAGACCTAGACCCTTCATACGCCTCTTTACACATCCTATGTGCACTCTAGAGTCTTGCGTAATCTTTGATGGAACCCACCAGTCTTTAAGGTCGGGTGTGCATTTTCAGGGATCGTCCTCTAGAACGCCGCATAAACAACCAACTGGCCCCTCAAACCCTCACATCCGCCTAAGTCAACGTACTGCCATCAGTGTGATGACTGGCCCAGTTCCGAAGACCCGCCATTAATTTGTTTCTATGCACATCCAAGTTATCACAACCCGAGCCTCCAGCTCGCAGGGCTAACCTATCCTGTTATAACTACTTCCTGAGACTCCATCTCGCAAGACTAACCCGTCCTATTATAACTATTTCGCGAGCCTCTAGCTCGTAAGACTAACACGTCCTGTAATAACTACTTCCAGGGCCTCGAGCTCGCAGGACTAACATGTCCTATTGTAACTATTTCTCTAGGCTCCAGCTCGCAGGACTAACCCGTGCTGTTATAACAACTTCCCGAGCCTCCAGCTCACAGGAATAACCCGTCCTGTACCGTTCCATCCCATAACTTGGGATAAGGCTTACCGTATTTCTTGTTCATTAAATTAAGCAACTTTTGTCTAATTATTGTCATACCTAGAAGCTTATGGTGGATCTTGGACTTCCCGAGGTTTACCCGGTGAAGGGCTTGAAGCGGTACTAGGGAATACGATGTGCTGAAGGCCAAATCCCCCTTTCCACGACAATTACTTTTATTTGTGGCTAACCCTTTCCCACGCACCCACTCACACTATTACTTTTACTACTTAGATGATTTATGAAACTTATTCTATGTCTACCTATTGGCAGACGTTCTTTTGAATGATGCTCAACTCATAAGATCTCTGATACTCTATGGGTGGAGTGAATCTCATATATATTTTCCAAACTGTTCTCACACCCTCGCTAATGATTAACCATGAACGTTATAACATATTGACTGAGTATCATGATTTTTTTTCAAGTAATAAATGCCCTTTCCTACCTTCAGTTATGGTGTGACACGAGTCCAAATTATTTCCTAACCGTAGTAAGAATGTTCTCTGAAAAACCCGTAACTTCTAAGAGCTGATATAAATGATATATTACTGCTATGTTCCAAGTCTTATTGAATTTCAATGTGATCTTGCTAATCTAATCACCTTGCCAATTTTCTACTATTTGCACACCAAAATGAAATTGAACTAGTTTTGATCCCTATGATGCAAGCTTAATTATATTGTGTCCAATTGATCTACAATTTGTACCTTAGGTTCATAATGGGAAAAATAAGAAATGTCCAGAGTTTTGTTACATTTCCAATTGAATTGACCTCAATTAAAATTCATTAATCAATGTGCATATAACAATTTGCAAAGGAAGCACTATGCCAGTAATTTCAAATTTGCAAATAAAATTTCCAAAGGTATTAGATGACAAAATAACATGACTTCCAGAGTTTCACAATTTTCCAGAGAATTTACCATCATAATTTTCACATAAAATAAAAAGGGTGAATTTGCAACTTTACATAACAAGTACTAATTTATCTCTTCCAAAAATTATGAGAAAATTACCACAGTATTGTAATGACTTAAAAACATCCTAGCCGGAGTTAAAAATTTTTCCAGAGACATTAAACCCTAAATATTTCATAATTTCAAAAGTGTGCCAAACTGAATATTTGGAATTTTCCCATGTGTAAGTCATCCAAATACTCTACCAAAATTTTTAGAGGTTTAGAATTGTACTATAAATGTTCTTCCAGAATTTCATAATTTTCAAACTCATTTTTCTCATTAAAATAGCCAAACTTCAGAATTGTGACAAATCAAAACTTTGTTGGTAATCAAGAAATAATCCCTGAAAATTTCTACAAAATATTCCAGAGCTCCAAATTGATATTTCAAGTGTTTTCCCACAGTTCCACAATTTTGTAAGTGACTTTGACTACAAATATTTCCTTAATACATAAAGGTGACATATTTTAAAGTACTCAACAAAATAGGATTTTTAATCCCAAAAATCCCATTTTCCACTGAGGTGATGTATTATGTATTAATGATGGTATGGACAAATTACTAGAGGCCAAGGTCAAGCCAAAGGTGCCAAGAATACTAAATCCCCCTTTTTGGTTATGTGCACCCCATGTCACATACCATGCAAAGACATGCAAGTGGAATAACCCAACATGCAGTGGTCCAATTGCTCTCAAATTTTAACTAGGGTCAGATAGTGATCTAATAGACATGTCACCAAAATTTGGGGGTTTTTTTGGAGTTACCCAACTCTATAATTATCATTAATTTAATAAATTAAATAGTGAGAAAAACCATGGAGAAATGTTCTCTTAAAAATCTGATTTTTGGCCTCATATTAGTAATAGGGCATATCCATGCATGGGCCAAATTTCAGCTCCATTAGACATATCATCGAAGAGATATGCATGTTTTAATTTCGGCCCTACCCTAGGACCAGCCCCAAAAGAATCGGTCTACATGAGTCTACAGTGCTCCAGATGAGATGATTCAAATTCCTAATAAAAGTAGACATCTAGATCTATAAGTTTTATCTCTGATGATTTTTCATGAAAAGGCCTCTAAGGGCCTTTAATTAATTAATCTGTGTACTGAAATAAATGTGACAGAAATTATATGCATTTATATTATGTCTGCGTATTGCCATCATGCAGGGAAAATGGAGGGCTATGATTATCTCTTCCTCCTCCAACCAAGGGCACATATTTGCCCGAGCTGGAAGAGGTTGATCCCCCAATTCCCAGCCACAAAGCCACCTCCCTGGCCGGCCACCATCACCACCACCTCTGTTGAGGTGGTGGCTATCGGCCGACAGTGGTTTAGCCGCCGGAGGTGGTGTTTTCCGGCGCACCCGAGGAGCTACATGGAAATTTGAAGATTTTTGGCTCACTGGACCGGGCTCAATTGAGCCTTATTTCTCCACCTATGGATCTAAGAATCTAGAACAAGGGGAGGGGAGGATAAACCAGATCTCTAATGTGTTTATAGGCGGCTATTCCTTGGATTCGCCATAGCCGATCCTTGCTCCGACGGACCTTGCCATTTCCTCTATTCTCAGCCGATTCCTTCGATACAGGCTACCAAATTGACTCCTCCAGGCCCTCTGAAGCTGATGGTGTCGTCAAAATTGGCTGAGGAGGCGTGTATATGGGGCTGTCATTGGGGGAGGGGTCGGACAAGCCTTGGAAGCTCCTCCTAGGCTCCACATGGCACACCTCCTTCTGGAATTCGAGAGGGATCTCTGAGGGGAGTTAAATTCTCTGCTCGGGAGGAGGAATGGGCTGCCCTGTGGAGGGAATTCCACAAATCATGGTTGTTCCTTTGTGAAAATTGGGGGGGGGGGGTTCCAAATTTAGCCCTTGCATGTCACCCCCATTTAATTTTCTGAGGGTAATCATGGTCAATTGCATTTGGGGTGCAGGATGGGCCTTTAAGATTGGGCTAAGCCCATTGGAATTGGTTTTGGCTTTTTAATTTCTTCTTTAAGGGCTCAACTTTGACCTTGGTTGACTTTAGGGTTGACTTGGTCCAGGTGATGGGTTGACTAGTACAAAGTGTTGGTCTTGAGTCCCTTTGTACCACTCAATGTTGATTTGGTCATGGTGATGCCCTAATTGGGCCAATTTTGCCAATATGTATAGTTTTGACCAAAATTGGGGGAAAGTTGACTTTGGTCAAATTGGACCAATTGCTGACCACTTGATGGGGATTTTGGGTCCATTGGGTCCCCTATGATGTTATTAGACTAGGGTTGAAGTCAATTTCATGTTTTGGCGGTCAATTGGACCTATTGGGGAAGGATTGGCTTACGTTGACCTAAGTTTAACTTTGGTGAAATTGGACCAATTTATGACCCCATGATGGGGATTTTGAGTCCATTGCACCCCAAATAGGATTTATAATATAGTGGTGGGGTTAATTTGATCATATCAAGTTAATTGACCCAATTGTGTTGAATTGGCATATGTTAACTTATTTTGACCTAAAGTTGATTAGGTCAAATTGGCCAAACTTGGTGACCCTATGATGGGGCTTTTGGGTTACTTGAGTTTCCCTTAGGGTTAGGAACCTATTTGTAAGCTCTATTTGAGTTGGTGAGTCCAATTTAAAGTAAATTGGCCAAGGTTGACTTGTGCACTTTTGGGGTGCCTATAACAATTTTCTAAGTTCAAGTTGTCATTGGGCCATCCCATGACCACTACTCACCACTCCTACCCTAACCCTAACCTAAGGTGTGAAGAAGGAATGGAGATGTTACAAATCCCAATAAAAAAATTCATCCCCGAAATTCAAGTTCGGGTCTACGGGGTTCCATGATCAATGAAAATGAAAAGTCTCAAGAAGGTCTAAAGTGATATCACAAGACTATCTGGTAATTGCTATATCACCACATCATCAATATTTCAAGGAATATATTTTCAATAATATCTTCATTGTGAAGGAAGCATGTCATTTACTCAATGATTAATTCTAATAAAATTCTCAGAGCTTCCTACTAACATAAACAATCTATATACAAAATTCTATAACAATCCAGCAACAATAATTCATGGTATGAATTTCTCAAGTTATAAGCTCAAATTCTACTTTGTGAAGGAAGTATCAAAAATGTGTAACCATAAATTCCATCAAAATTTTCAAAAGTTCATATTGTTATCACAAGCCTATGCACAAGTTTCTATGGCAATTCCGTGTCACTAATTCAGGATATGAGTTTCCTAAGTTATAACTCCAACTCTACATTATGAATGAAGTACCAACTATGTGTAATAATACATTCCAGGAAAATTACCAGAGGTGTATAATGTATTCACAAGGTTATGTCCAGATTCCTAGAATATTCCTGTGTCAAGAACTCTAGATATGAATATTCAAAACTATATCTCCAAGCCTTATGTTGTTTATTGGGTGTCGACTTATCACCTAGAGGGGGGGGGGGGGGGTGAATAGGTTTTTCAAATTATTTTATCCCCTTTAGGCGTTCTTGAATTCTAATTAGTAGATCTATAAATTATAAAGCATAACACAGAAAACACACATGAACTTATAGAGGTTCCTCAAGACAAGGTGTCTTGAGTAGTCCTCTTTCCCTCTGCACCTACCTAGCAGTGTGCTAGGCTCGGCAAACGCTGCCAAAAACTTCAGGCCCTCAATCCTTACAACACGGACCTGCAAGTTCAACAGCCTAGGCCCGCAAGCCCCTACTTCCCCCGAGCCCGCAAGCTCGACACTCAGGCCCTCAAGCCCTACACAACACAGACCCGCAAGTACTGCGCCTACAGCCTAGTCCCGCAAGCCCTTACAACGCCTGAGCCCTCAAGCTCGATAAGATCAGACCCGCAAGTCCACTGCCCTTCCCCTCAAGCCTCACAACTCTCTAGCCCTCAAGCTAGACGGTGTCGGACCCGCAAGTCCACTGCCCTGGCCCTCAAGCCTCACAGCTCTCTAGCCCTCAAGCTAGACAAATAGGCCTGCAAGCCTTACAGAAATTACAGTGATAAAAGACTATTACTTCTGCCGGATGAAGATCGGCAACTTTAGCCTGATGAAGATCGGCTTCTTTAGATTGAAGAAGATGCTTCTTGATTTGGAGTTTCAGCATTGGATCTTCTTCAGCGTCCTCTTCTTTTGTCTGATGTTGATTGGCTACTTTTCAGTCGATGAAGATGACTGATTCTTCAGAGGACACTTGATGCTTGTTCTCTACTTGATCTTCTTCTTCTCCGCTGAAAATACTGTTCTATTGAAGAATAGCGGCGGGATTCTTTCTCGTTTTCCTTTCTGTATTTTTTTGATGACTCCTTTTCTAGGGCATCACTGTTCCCTTTTATAGGACAGATGAGCCGCATAACGGTCATATGTGATGTCCTTTAATGTCAGACGCCCATTCCATAAGAGCACGCGCTGATTGGACAATCAGGCGGCGACATTAAATGCTGACAGCGCGTCAACAACATTTGAATCTGTCTCGACGATATTTCCATTGTTATGATGTTATGGACAATATCTCGACGACAGGAATTTGTCGATCCCTTACGCCTTGATAGATCTTCAATTCTCCTTGCTTCTGCATCTGATGCTGATATCTCGACGATACGAGATATTCTGGCGCTTCTGCATATACGACGATATGCGTTTCTGACTTTGTCGTCGTAATCACCTTATTCTCTCGACGACATGCCTTCTTTACGACGATGTTCAATGCTATCAGTCACACTTAGTCTTTTCAGCGACAAGGCTTCTTCACGACGATGTCTGTTCGTATCGACGATAAGGCCACTTTGGTGAAGTCGACGATACTGCGTCTTCTGGACGACATTTCTTCCTTTTATCTTCATTCTTCTCTACGTTCGACGAACGACAATCTTTGTTCGACGAACAGCATTCTGCATTCGACGATCTTCATTCTTCTATTCTGTCTCTGCATTCGACGAACTTGCCTTCTGCGTTCGACGAACAAGCCAAGTCTCAGCAGTCGACGATCTTTCTTCTGAGTTCGACGATCTTCCTTTTGTGTTCGACGAACGCGCCAAGTCTCAGCGGTCGACGAGCACGCCATGTCTCAGTGGTCAACGAACACGCCAAGTCTCAGTGGTCGAAGAACATCATTCTTCGTTCGACGAACTTCCTTCTGTGTTCGACGAACTTTGTTCTGCTAACTTCCTGAGATTTATAAGCTAGAGAAGTGATCAAATACAAAGTGAAGTTTTCTTGACTTGGTGACTTCTTCAAATCAGGAATCATGTGGGCAAGATTCCCAACAATCTCCCCCTATTTGAAGAAGTCAGAATCTCAATTCAAGACTACTTTCACTTGACAATAAATAGTATAATCTTAACTTTTGAGCATGTAAGATTGTACTTATCTTTGTTGAACTCTCTGAGTACATCAAGCTTGTAGCTCCCCCTTGATTTGATGTCTCTTCTTTTATGGCTCCCCCTATCTTTGAGGTCTTCTTGAGCATCTTGTCTTGAACATTTGATGTGATGCCCTTTCTCCCCCTTTCTAACTTCTTTTCTGGAGCTCTTCTTTTAGTAGACAATAGTCCAAGGCTCCCCCTTGCTCAGTCATAGTTCATCCAAACCCTGAGAGATTTTCTAAACAATCATATAGAAAGGGATTAGTGAAAAATAAGTAGAGGATTACTCTAAGTTTAACATCCCCAGTTGGAATTTGAAGAAATTAAACTTAGCTTCATATAGGGGCTTTGTAAATATATCAGCCACTTGTTTGTCTGTTGGGACAAACTCAAGGGTGATATCTTCGTATCTTGTCCTCTTACTGTTGGTAGGTGTATGATTCTTCTGCGGGCATTTGGAAGAGTACCTGTAGGAGATAGAATTGTATTGGTTAGAGATATGACTCTTTCTGTTCACAATTCTTTTCTTGAAGACAGTCCTTTGTAATGGTTCCTTCATACTCATATACCTACTGAGCTCCTGTTCCCTTGTGATCCTTCTTTCATGATATACTTTGGATGCGGTTGGTAACTTATTTCTTCCCCCTTGTGGAAGTCCCATCCATAAGATACCCAGGAAATGGTCCCCTCATGCCCTTATTGGAGGGTGAAGTGACCTTCCTTAGGTTTGCCTTTATCTCACAGAGTGGGTCTGAGCTATTTTCTTTGAAGCATTTTTGCCTTCTTTCTTGAGTGAAATAGCCTCCATAAACCAGTGGAGGAGTTGTCTCTGGTTTGGAAGAGTTGGCTCCTGTCCTTCCTTCTGAGGGGGATTTGTTCTTCAATCCACCAGCCTGATTAACCCTGGATTTTGGCGGTCCTGCCAGATCCCTATCCTTCTTTAGAAGAACAATTTCTTTTGTTAGAGAGTAGCATAGCTCTCTGTTGTCAACCAGAGCTTTCATGGTTTTCCCAAACTTGGCTATTAGATCCATGTTGGAGCTGGCATTGTAATCTCTTCTGAGCTGGCAGAAATCTGCGTTCTCTATTATCATCCTTTTCCAAGAGATCGGAGTTTCTGGCTTGAAGAGCTGAGATCTCATCAGCTTGCTTTTTGCAGAGCTCCTTGCTCCTTCTGAGTTCTTCTAAGAGATCCTTATAATTTTCTGAGAAGCTTATTTCAGATTCTGAATCAGTATTGGATAGGGGAGACCTTATGCTCACCTGTTCTTGTGGTGTCTCATCCTGAATTTCTTCCTCTGATTGAGATAGGACAGTGAGCCCAAAATGAGCTTCCTTCTCTGTATCTGAATTACTTGAGTAACTATCACTCTTGGTTGTGATCTTCCTCTCAGCCGCAGTGGTTCTAACTTCTGATGATCCTTCCATGAGGACAGATAGAGAGTTCCACATTTCTTTTGTTGTTGTGCAGTGAGCCAGCTCCTGAAGTGTTGAGATGTCAACTGCACCAGCTATAATACTTCTTGCTTCTTTGTCCATGCGGTCTAGAAGGATCTCATCTTTTAGTATAGACATGGAGGGTCCTTCTTGAATAATCAAGAACATTCAGGGATCCACTGCCTCCATGAATATTTTAGCTCTTACTTTCCAGAGGGCAAAGTTCTCCTTAGAGCAACTAGCTATTTTTGATCCCATAGCTATGATACTTGGACACCCAATGGCAGATCTGTTCAAGCTGTTAAGCTTTTCCTTGAACAACCTCACTCTGATACCACCTGTTGTTTATTGGGTGTCGACTTATCACCTAGAGGGGGGGGGGGGGGGTGAATAGGTTTTTCAAATTATTTTATTCCCTTTAGGTGTTCTTGAATTCTGATTAGTAGATCTATAAGTTATAAAGCATAACACAGAAAACACACAGTAACTTATAGAGGTTCCTCAAGACAGGGTGTCTTGAGTAGTCCACTTTCCCTCAATGCCTACCTAGCAGTGTATTAGGCTCGGCAAACACCGCCAAAAACTCCAGGCCCTCAAGCCTTACAACACGAACCCACAAGTCCAACAGCCTAGGCCCGCAAGCCCCTACTGCCCCCGAGCCCGCAAGCTCGACACTCAGGCCCTCAAGCCCTACACAACACAGACCCGTAAGTCCTATGCCTACAACCTAGGCCCGCAAGCCCCTATTGCGCCCCAGCCCTCAAGATCGATAAGATCGGACCCGCAAGTACACTGCCCTGGCCCTCAAGCCTCACAGCTCTATAGCCCTCAAGCTAGACGGTCTCGGACCTGCAAGTGCACTGCCCTGTCCCTCAAGCCTCACAGCTCTCCAGCCCTCAAGCTAGACAAATAGGCCCGCAAGCCTTACAAAAATTACAGTGATAAAAGACTGTTACTTCTGCCGGATGAAGATCGACAACTTTAGCCTGATGAAGACCGGCTTCTTTAGGTTGAAGAAGATGCTTCTTGATTTGGAGTTTCAGCACTGGATCTTCTTCAACCTCCTCTTCTTTTGCCTGATGTTGATCGGCTACTTTTCAGTCGATGAAGATGACTGATTCTTCAGAGGACACTTGATGCTTGTTCTCTACTTGATCTTCTTCTTCTCCGCTGAAAATACTGTTCTATTAAAGAATAGCGGCGGGATTCTTTCTCATTTTCCTTTCTGTATTTTTTTGATGACTCCTTTTCTAGGGCATCAATGTTCCCTTTTATAGGATAGATGCGCCACATAATGGTCACATGTGATGTCCTTTAATGTCAGACGCCCATTCCATAAGAGCACGCACTGATTGGACAATCAGGCGACGACATTAAATGCTGACAGCGCGTCCGCAACATTTGAATCTTTCTCGACGATATTTCCATTGTTATAACGTTATGGACAATATCTCGACGACAGGAATTTGTCGATCTCTTACGCCTTGATAGATCTTCAATTCTCCTTGCTTCTGCCTCTGATGCTGATATCTTGACTATACGAGACATTCTGGCGCTTCTGCATATACGACGATATGCGTTTCTGACTGTGTCGTCGTAATCACCTTGTTCTCTCGACGACATGCCTTCCTTACGATGATGTTCAACGCTATCAGTCATACTTAGCCTTTTCAGCGACAAGGCTTCTTCACGACGATGTCTGTTCGTCTAGACGATAAGGCCACTTTGGTGAAGTCGACGATACTGCGTCTTTTGGATGACATTTCTTCCTTTTGTCTTCATTCTTCTCTACGTTCGATGAACGGAAATCTTTGTTCGATGAACAACATTCTGCGTTCGACGATCTTCATTCTTCTGTCCCGTCTCTGCGTTCGACAAACTTGCCTTCTGCGTTCGACAAACACGCCAAGTCTCAGCGGTCGACGATCTTTCTTCTGAGTTCGACGATCTTCCTTCTGTGTTCGACGAACACGCCAAGTCTCAGCGGTCGACGAGCACGCCAAGTCTCAGCGATCGACGAACACGCCAAGTCTCAGCGGTCGACGAACTTCCTTCTGTGTTCGACAAACTTTGTTCTTCTAACTTCCTGAGATTTATAATTTAGAGAAGTGATCAAATACAAAGTGAAGTTTTCTTGACTTGGTGACTTCTTCAAATCAGGAATCATGTGGGCAAGATTCCCAACAACTTACATTGTGAATGAAGCACCAGATATATGTGATCATAAATTCCAGGAAAATTACCAGAGGTTTATAATGTCATTACAAGGTTATGTTCAGATTCCTAGAATATTCCAGTGTCAAAAACTCTAGATATGAATATTCTAAATTATAACTCCCAACTTTACATTGTGAATGAAGTACCAAATTTACTTGGAGATTAAATCTAGTAAAATTCTCATAGCTTCAGACAGATATAAGAGGACCTTATACAAAATTTCATAACATTTCAGTAAGCTTTTGACCCTATAATTACTCACTTGGGGTCTATGTGACCAAATCATGTGAAGTCGACTTTCCTAGGGAAACTAACCCAAAGGTTGATGATTTTCACTATAGACTATTGTATTATGATCCTAAGTGCATGGTTTAAATTTCATAAAAGTTGACTAAGGGAAAACCCTTAAATTCTTATGTAAACCTAGTGTTACATGGTCATGCTATAAGCACACCAATTTCCTTGCACTGGCATGTGAAGTAAATCAACTTGTGGAGGTCCGAATGGCCTAAATTTTTTACTAGAGCCTATCATATACATGACCAACCTCCCAAAGGAGATTTGGGGTAATTTGAGTCCAAATCACCCATAATCTACACCATATATGATTTAGTAAATTTCTAATAAAATCTTAGAAAAATGTGCCCCAAAATTCTGATTTTTGGGCACATAATAAATCTAGGGTGCATTCACAGATGGTTAAATTTTCATCCTTATGTCATTTGCTATGTAAAGGTTATTCACATTGTAAGGTATGTCCTTCACTATGACTAGCCTTACTAAATCCGCCCTACAGAGGGTTGTAGGGCTCCAAATGGTGTGATCTCACATTCTGCAGATAGTAGACACAAAGGCCTACAAAAGTTATCTTTGTATACTTTTTAATTTAAGGCCTCTAATGGCCTCAAAGTTTGAGGGCAAAAAGTCTATTTTACTAGAGCTATAACAACGTTTTGGTGTGACCTAAATAAAGGTTTTTCTATGGGCAATTTAAACATTGATCTACTCATATGCAAGGATCCAATTGAGTCAAAAATTTTACCAGAGACTAATATACACATATTCAACCTTACAAAAGGAGATTTTGAGTGATTTGACTCCATATAGCCTGAAATTTATACCATGCATGTTTTGTGAAATTATTATAAGAACTATTGAAAAAGTCTTCCCAGAAATTCCCATTTTTGGGCAGTGTATGTATTTGGTCATGACTCATGTATGACCAAAATTTCATCCTATTTGGAGTTGTAGAACTCCAAGATTCACTAAGTTCAACTTGGGTGCTATATGCACACCATTTTGATTGTATAAGCAATTCTTTTCTATAAGTGATGTCACCTCGAATTTAGGTCTTTTAAAACTAACTTTTCTCAGATTCCCTATGGGCTTGCAAGTGATTCACCGCATGTCTTGTATTAGGGAAGACACGATTTCTCTATAGGTTGGGTACTATATAGCTATCTACTACATTGTGATCAGAAATTTAGAATTCTCTCGAAGCCTTATACTGCCTTTCTTGATTTCAGACAAGACAAGAAGGACTCTATAGCTATTTGTTATGAGAAATTCTTTATAATTTTCAATGGTCTGAAAACCTATGGAAGAACATTTACAGACTATGAGCTAAATGATAAATTCTTGAGATCCCTTAACAAAGAGTGGGACATCAAGATCTGTGCTATCAGGGAAATGGAAAATCTGGGAAATATTTATCCCCAGAACCTATATGGGAAACTTCTGTCCCATGAACTTCACCTGAACACCAGAAAAGCTGAAGAAGGACACAACAAAGAAAACCCCAATGCTTTAAAAGCAGAAAGTTCCAAGAGAAGCAAAGAAAGGATGTCATTATCCCCCAGGATACCATCTGAAACTGAAGAATCAGAGACCAGTAATTTTGACTCTGAAATATCAGATAATGAAAAGGCACTCTTCACCAAACAGCTGAAAATAATGCTCAGAAGAAAACAGCACTGGAAAACAAGGCCTTCTCAGTCATCCAGATCCAAGAAGCACTCCAACTACTCAGAAGGATCCAGACCAGATTCCAAGAAGGACATGTATAACTCTAAACATAATAAATCTAATTCAGAAGAAATTGTGTGCTTTGGATGCAAGAAATCTGGGCACATGATTGCTGATTGTCCATAAAAAAGAAAGAACAACAAGAAGTCTGATGAGAGGAGGCACAAGTCTGACAAGAAACATGAGAGAAGCCTAATAGCCAAGAAAGGCAAAGTCACTCTCAGTGACAATGAGTCTCAATCATCTGATTCAGACAGTGAAGAGGCACTCATAGCACTGATGGCTGTCCATGAAAGTGAAGACATTCTGAACTAGAGACCTATGAAAAGAGCCCCACTATCAAGGTCTGAAAGTGAGGAGGATGAAGAAGAAAAAACAGGACTCATGGCCCTCAGTGATGAAGAGGATCAGGAGACAATCTCCAATGTAAAGGTACTTCATAGAACTCCTTTATCTGATTCTGAATCTGAACATAAAACTATTTCTAAACCTGAGGCAAATTCACTTTCTTCTGATGAGAGTGACTCAAAATCTAACTTTCATGAAGATAAAATTGTTGAGAAATATGAGTCACTTCTTAAAGCCCTCAAAAAGAGTAAAAGGCATAACAAGAAGCTACATAAAGAAATATCTGAACTAAAGAAGACTAACTCCCAATACTCTGAGGCAGCTGAGAGGCTGAATCAGGTAAGCAAGGAGCTTAGCAAATTGAAAGTTATGTCTATCATTCACATTCAGACTTTATGCACTAAGGAGAAATTAATAAAAGAACTTGAGGCAAAACTCCTAGCTGAAAGGAAATTGTGGAAAAATTCTCAAAACCACAAACTATCCTTCCCATAATAGACACATTCTCTGCATAATACAGATGTGGCATAAGATACAATGGGAAGGCAGAAAATAAATCTAAAAATAATGACAAGGCACCCAAGCAATCTATAAAATTCAACAATGCCATGCTTATCACAAATGAGCATGATCTAGAGGGTGTGTATGAGCATTGGAAGGGTGATTGTTCCACTAGCAAAGCTCACTCAATTCAACCAAACATTAGTGATGCCAAATCTCTATATAAAGAAAAAAAATTAATTCATCATGACTCCTTTGTATTTGGAGCAAACACCAAATTCAAAGGAGAGGAACTGAGACCAGTAGTGAAAACTACTGCTGTCAAGAAATCTGAATCAGCAAATTTCATTGAAACACTTTACAAAACTCCATTGAATAAGGCAACTAAACAAAATGTGAGTCAACCCAAAGAGGTGAGAAGACCTCAAAGGAGATATAACAAATATGAATGTTGGTGCTGTGGAAAGGTTGGCCATTTTGCTCTTGACTGCTGGTTCAACCCAACTGTTCCAAGAATTAATTCTGGGAAACCAGTATTCAGACTAGTAGCAACACACACAACACAAAGGATCAAACAACAAGTAAAGATACCAGCTAATACTAACAAGGTTCTAGGACCCAACACTGTGTGGGTTCCTAAGAAAAAGTAATTTTCTTATTGCAGATTTGTCCAAAGACCAATCAAATTCCTATCTGGTATTTGGACAGTGGGTGTTCCATGCACATGACTGGAACAAGAAGTCTACTGAATGATTATACCTCTGTGAAGAATGGACCAAAGGTTGTATTTGGAGGATCTGACAGAGGTAAGACTAAAGGATATGGTAAAATCACAAATGGAATTGTCACCATCACCAAAGTTGCTTATGTTGATGGATTGCAACACAATCTCATCAGCATAAGTCAATTATGTGATCTTGGGTATGACATTTCATTCCACAAGGATGAGTGCTTAATTATGAAAAAGAATGAGATAATTCTCTCTGGCACTAGGAGTGGCAACATTTACTGCCTAAATTTTATATGTTCTGAACAAGTAAATCCCATATGCTTAGTAGCTGAAAATAAAGTCTCTAGTAGTGTGCAATGGCACAAAAGGTTAGCCCACATAAAATATAAGACTATAAATAAGCTCATTTCAGGAGATCTAGTGAGAGCAGGGCCTAAGTGGAAGTGTGTGCAGGAGGGTCCCTGTCATGCTTGTCAAATGGGTAAGAAAACCAAGTCATCCTTCAAACCAATTGGTGAGAAGGATTCCATTAGATGTCTATACCTACTTCACATGGACCTATTTGTGATGTAGGCCTTGGAAAATTGCACGTTCTAAGATCCCACGAAAAGCACCCACGCCTTGTTCCTTGACTTTGTGGTGGCCGAATAATCTTGAATATTAGGATGGTGGAGAGAGAAAAGGTGGTGAATGAATAGAAGACCCCTTTTGAAGAGGGAAATGATGGCTTCTGGGTTTTGTGGAGGAGGGATGATGGTGGAGGCTTGAACAAAAGGAGAAGGAGGAGAGGTGGTGGTGGCAAGAGAAGAAGGTGGTCGAATACCACAAAGAGGAGGAAGAAGAAGTTCGGCCCAAAGACAAAGGGAGGAAGAAGAAGGAGAATTTTAGGCAAGGGGGGAAGAGAATTTCGGCCAAAGCCAAGAGGATGAAGGAGAAAGGAAAGAGAGAAGAATTCTTAGGCAAGAGGAGAGGAGGAATTTCGAAATTCCTAGAGTGGGAGAATAGAACACTTTAGGCAAGAGATCCAAGGGAGGGAGAGGGGAGAATATTAGGCAAGAGGAGATTTCTCAATTAAGAGGAATTCAAATTTTATTCATTCATATCATGACTTATTCTATTACATGGGGGGCCTATTTATAGGCTTACAAAATTAAAACATACCAAAATAAACGATGACAACATACCAAAATAAACGTACAAGGCTACATGCAGCCCAACATAATAAAATAAATACTAGACGCACCATACATGAAATATGGTTCACACAATAACATTAAAACATGACATGATAATATTTAATTAATAATCATAATTGAATAATGATAATTATAATTAAATATTATAGGGATAATATTTAATTAATAATTATTATTAATTAATTATATTTATGAATTAATATTAGACGCACCATACATGAAATATGGTTCACACAATAACATTAAAACATGACATGATAATATTTAATTAATAATCATAATTGAATAATGATAATTATAATTAAATATTATAGGGATAATATTTAATTAATAATTATTATTAATTAATTATATTTATTAATTAGATTATTATTGTGCCGCGGGCGGAGGTTGTAGCGGCGTTGGCGTTGCAGTTGCTGTCGTCGTCATGTTGAGGGTCATCGTCTCCATCAATCCTCCCCCTCTCAAAATCACTCATCCCCGATGAGTGGCATAGGAGAGGAAAATAGACGAAGGTAGCATCCATCGGTAGTACGTCCGGCTTGAACCTCCAATGGATCGTGTGTCAATTAAGAAATTGAAACAACCTCGCTTTGATACCAAATTGATGTAGGCCTTGGAAAATTGCACGTTCTAAGATCTCACGAAAAGCACGCACGCCTTGTTCCTTGACTTTGTGGTGGCCGAATAATCTTGAATATTAGGATGGTGAAGAGAGAAAAGGTGGTGAATGAATAGAAGACCCCTTTTGAAGAGGGAAATGATGGCTTCTGGGTTTTGTGGAGGAGGGATGATGGTGGAGGCTTGAACAAAAGGAGAAGGAGGAGAGGTGGTGGTGGCAAGAGAAGAAGGTGGTCGAATACCACAAAGAGGAGGAAGAAGAAGTTCGGCCCAAAGACAAAGAGAGGAAGAAGAAGGAGAATTTTAGGCAAGGGGGGAAGAGAATTTCAGCCAAAGCCAAGAGGATGAAGGAGAAAGGAAAGAGAGAAGAAATCTTAGGCAAGAGGAGAGGAGGAATTTCGAAATTCCTAGAGAGGGAGAATAGAACACTTTAGGCAAGAGATCCAAGGGAGGGAGAGGGGAGAATATTAGGCAAGAGGAGATTTCTCAATTAAGAGGAATTCAAATTTTATTCATTTATATCATGACTTATTCTATTACATGGGGGGCCTATTTATAGGCTTACAAAATTAAAACATACCAAAATAAACGATGACAACATACCAAAATAAACGTACAAGGCTACATGCAGCCCAACATAATAAAATAAATACTAGACACACCATACATGAAATATGGTTCACACAATAACATTAAAACATGACATGATAATATTTAATTAATAATCATAATTGAATAATGATAATTATAATTAAATATTATAGGGATAATATTTAATTAATAATTATTATTAATTAATTATATTTATGAATTAATATTAGACGCACCATACATGAAATATGGTTCACACAATAACATTAAAACATGACATGATAATATTTAATTAATAATCATAATTGAATAATGATAATTATAATTAAATATTATAGGGATAATATTTAATTAATAATTATTATTAATTAATTATATTTATTAATTAGATTATTATTGTGCCACGGGCGGAGGTTGTAGCGGCGTTGGCGTTGCAGTTGCTGTCGTCGTCATGTTGAGGGTCATCGTCTCCATCAATTTGGACCTATGCCAATTCATAGCCTAGGAGGAAAGATTTACACCCTTGTAATTGTTGATGATTATTCTAGATTCACATGGGTATTCTTCCTAAGACACAAGTCAGATACTCTAGAAGTATTCACTAGATTTGTTAGGCAAATCGAAAATGAAATAGGAAATACAGTAGTCAAAATTAGAAGTGACCATGGGACTGAATTTCAGTCAGGTGCAATGACCAAATTTTGTGAAAATCTAGGCATCTCACAAGAGTTCTCATCTCCTAGAACTCCCCAACAAAAGGGGGTTGCTGAGAGAAGAAATAGAACTCTCATTGAAGCCAGTAGGAGTATGTTGAGTGTCTCCTCTCTTCCTGAGTATTTCTGGGCTGAAGCTGTAAACACAGCATGCCATGTGCAGAATTGGGCACTTATCAACAAAAGACTGAATAAGACCCCTTATGAGTTGTTGAAAGGTAGAAAACCCACTCTAGCCTACTTCAAAATATTTGGAAGTAAGTGCTTTGTATTAAATAATGGAAAGCACCATCTCACTAAGTTTGCTGAAAAAGCCCATGAGGGAATCTTTGTTGGCTATAGCTCTTAAAGTAGAGCCTATAGAATCTTCAACAAAAGCTCAAATAAGATAGAAGAATCTATACATGTTGTATTTGATGAAACCAACCTTATTTATAAGGATCTGGGAAGTCTCTTTAGTAATGCAGGTTCAACACAGAAATTGAAGGAGATGAATATTAATGAACAGCACATTGAAGACAATGAAGAAACAAATGAGACTGTGATTGTGACTAGAGAGGATGAGTCTCAAGAAGAAGACAAACATGAAGAACCAATTGCTGTTGAAGAACCACAACATCCAGAACCTCTAGAACAACCAACTCAAACATATGCACCAGAATCACAAAGGGAGAATGAGAGGTGGAGGAATGCAACCAAGCACCTGAAGGATCACCCCAAAGAACAGATTATAGGAAATCCAAATGAAGGTGTGCAAAAAAGAAGAGGGAACTCAATACATGAGGCATTGCATCACAGCTTCCTATCCAAAATAGAACCTATGATGTTTGATGAAGCCAATAAGGACCCTTCATGGATATTGGCTATGCAAGAAGAGCTAAATCAATTTGAAAGATGCAACGTCTGGATATTTGTTCCAAGACCAAAGAAACACAAAGTTATAGGGACCAAATGAGTATTTAGGAATAAGCTGGATGAAAATGGTGTGATTATCAAGAACAAAGCAAGGTTGGTTGCCCAAGGATATAGACAGGAGGAAGGCATAGGTTTGATCAAGTGTTTGCTCCTATGGCAAGAGTGGAGGCAATCAGGCTATTCCTGGCATTTGCAGCACATATTGGATTCATAGTATATCAAATGGATGTGAAGTCAGCATTCCTTAATGGAACAATACTGGAGGAAGTATATGTAGAACAACCCCTAGGTTTTATTGACTCTACTCATCCAAACTATGTCTATCTTTTACTAAAAGCTTCGTATGGTCTAAAACAGGCACCTAGGGCCTGGTATGAGACATTATCTAGATTTCTCATTGAGAACAAATTCTCAAGGGGAAAGATAGACAAGACATTATTTCTTAGGGTAGTTAAAGGTCATATTCTACTAGTACAAATATATGTAGATGACATAATTTTTGGCTCAACTGATAATAACCTTTGCAAAAGGTTTGTAAGCCTTATGCAAGGGAAATTTGAAATGAGCAGCATGGGTGAGCTCAAATACTTCTTGGGACTCCAAGTGAAACAGTGTGAGGAAGGAATCTTCATTTCTCAGACCAAGTACACCAAAGAGATCATCAAGAAGTTTGGAATGGAAAATTCCACTGTCATGAAAACCCCAATGGCAGCCAATATGTCACTGGACAAGGATGACAAAGGGAAACCTATTGATGAAACCTTGTACAGAGGCATCATTGGCTCATTGCTCTACCTAACTGCTAGCAGGCCAGACATTGTGTTCTCAACATGTGTGTGCTAGGTACCAAGTGAACCCTATAGAATCTCACTACACTGCTGTCAAAAGAATCCTGAGATATCTGAAGGGTACTCTTAATCTTGGCCTTTGGTATCCTAGAAGCAATGATTTTGAACTGACTGGTTTTTCAGATGCTGACTTTGCAGGATGTAAGGAGGACAGAAAAAGTACATCAGACACCTGTCAATTCCTTGGCAAAAGGCTAATATCTTGGAGTAGCAGGAAGCAGGCCAGTGTAGCTATCTCTACAGTAGAATCTGAGTACATCTCAGCTGGAAACTGCTGTGCTCAGCTACTATGGATTCAACACCAACTCCAAGAATATAAAATCCAACTAAGTAAATCTCCTTTATATTGTGATTCAACTAGTGCTATTGTTATAGCTAATAATCCTGTATCACATAGCAGAACAAAGCACATAGAAATTAGATATCACTTCATTAGAGAACATGTAGAAAATGGAGACATCACAATTGAATATATCCCCACAGACAAACAAGTGGCTGATATATTCACTAAACCCCTGGATGAAACAAAATTCAATAACTTCAAAATTGAATTAGGAATGCTAAAAATGGAATGAAGTTGTCTTGAAACCAAATTAAATAAAGCAAGAATAAATGACAATTCTCAAATAAGTACAGAAAATGAAATAAATAAATGAAAATAATAATTAAGTCCTAAAAGGTGAGTGGAGTTATACCTGGCGTCGAGCAAGTATACCTGGCATCGAGCAAGGATACCTGGAGTCGAGCAAAGATACCTGGCGTCGAGAGAAGATACCTGGCGTCGAGCGAAGATAAATGGCGTCGAGCGAGGATAACTTACGTCAAGCAATCTCAACGCTTGTGCGAAAAGAGCAAGGCCATCTCGACAGGGTAAATCTGAACCATTTGATCAATTTTGTTAAACAAGTCTGACGCACGGCTATTCATCTTCTTGAACTAGAAATTCTATAAATAGGGAAGACACTTCGTCAGTAGCTATGCCCTAGAATTCTCAATTCGAAATTATCTGCCCTAGAAAATCTCTCCATCAACACTTTCAATCAAAAATCAACAACTACAATGCCTCCCAAGAGCATTGATTACCTTTACGAAGGAGGAGAGCTCGTTCGCAATGGATTCCAAGCAGCACCAGAGGAAATGAAGACAACCATCGAGCTAATTTACAAATCAGGGCTAGAATTCATTTTATCTGAATTGTCTCTAATCTGGAAACGAGAGGTTTTAAAACTATTCTCCAATGCAGTAATAGACATCGCCAACTCAAAGCTTAAAACTACTGTAAATGGTAAGAAGATTAAGATTTCTCCTACATGACTCGCTAAGGCACTAGAACTGCGAAGACTCAAAAGTAATGAAGAAGAAGAAGAGGTGAGTTCTGAGCAAATAAGATTAGCCCAAGTATGGTGTGGAATTGAAACATCACACAAAATCTCTGGTAGTGTGCTGAGGAAAGGGATGAACTCAAGAGGAAAGCTGCTGACAGATATAATAGGAAAGGGACTGCTATGCAAAACAGGATCCCATGATAAAATTTTGAGGAAAATGTTTGTTTTACTGACCAGAATTATCCATACATTAAGAACTGATTGGGGAAGGGTAGTGTTTGATAGAGTGATCGAGTGTATCCAAGAACCCAACATGGGTAGGATACTGTCTTTGTATCTAGTAAAGATAATTCCAGATTCTTTAAACAATAAACTTGGGTCAAAAATAAATCACATGAAGAAAATGGACATCAGAATGCTAGAAAGATGGGAAAGGATTTTGTCAAGTCATCCACCAGCAGAATCTTCTCCCAAGCAGAAGAAAGTTCAGAAGAAAAAGAAGAAGAAGGTCTCTTCCAGCTCTTCAAGCTCATCATCCTCCAAAAGGAAATCGAGATCCTCCCCAATCCACAATCCCTATCTCACAACATCTGATGAAAAAGAAGATGAAAAATCCAGGGACAGTATTCCTGACACACAAGCAGGTACTGATCCAATACTGAAAGGGGTTGACAAGATCAACAAAGTACAAGATGAGAAAGAGAAGGAAGAAGAAGAGAGGGGAGGTCAATTGGGATCCCCTGCTAGAAATGAGGGGGAGGCTCAGGATGAGATCCCTGCTCCTAAGAATATTGATCCAGATAATGCATCATTTGAGGGGGAGGCTCCAGATGAGATCCCTACTCTAGATAATAATGATCTCTACAATGTACTAGGTGAGGGGGAGGCTCAGGATGAGATCCCTACTCAAATGATGCATGAGATCCCTGCTCCAGGGATCCCTGATCTAGAATTTCCTAATATTGATGCTATGAATATGGGGGAAGGATCTCAATCTCAAAAGAAAATGGCTGAGAAAGTTATCGAAATAGAATCCTCCAGCTCACATATGAGCTATAGAGAAGACTCTTTGATCAAAGAAGACAGCAGTACCAATGCTGATGTAGCAAGAGAAATTAATGTGGACCTAAGTCCTATACTTCCTCAGCTGGAGGAGTTGCTTAACAATCAAAGAAGATTACTGGAGCAGTACATTGAGGAAAACAACACAAAAATGAAAAATGATGTAGATTTTCAAATGAAATTGGTCAGGTTTGAAGTCAACTTTCAGATGAATGCACTGAAAGAGGAAATGGTCAAATTCTTCAAAAGAGCTGGTGCTTCTGTGGATTATACAACTGAACAGCTAGATTCAATCAAAGAGACTTCAAAGGCTATTAAAACAACACAAACAGATATTGCAAAGACTGCAGATGATGTTCAAAAGAATCATGGAATCTTGAGCAACAATATGCAGGTGTTATACAAAGAACAAGTTGCTCAAATTCTAACAGGCACTGCCAAAATAGAAGCAAGGTTGCAAAAACATGATACTGATATGCTAGCCAAGGTTGATGAGAGCTCCTCTACCCTAAAGAATCAAGTACAAATGACTACAACTACCATTGATGATCATCTTCTTAAGGTTAAGAAAACTATTGGAGGAGGAGTAAATCATCTGGAGGGTGAAATTAGATTTCAGAAAAATGTTCTAAGAGATCATATAGTTGAAGAAGTCATAAAGGGGGGGAGGTCAATGATTAAAGCCAACACTGAGCAAGCTGTTTGGATCTCCAATTCCATAAGAGAAACTTTAGGCTATCCTCCCATAAACTATGATGATCAATGCTCTGAAACCAAGCCTGCATCTCCTACACAAATTAAAAAGCAAATTGCAAAGATGTACAGTACTGAAGACAAGCACAAGAGAAAGAACCTTACTTATGAACAAGTAGAATCTAGCAAAAGGAAATTCAGAGAAGAAGTTGAATCAAGGGATAATTATGAACATTGGTCTCCCTTATCAAGGGAAATGATTCTGGCAGCATGGGAAGTTGTGAAAGGTAATCCAGGAGATAGGGGGAAATGGTACTCTGAAGCTGAGTGGTTGAAGCACAGGGATTAGGAGGAGCTGAAGATAAAGTTCAAAGCTGACAAGTTGGCTGGGAAAGTTCAGGCAAGTGATAAGGAGCCAATCAGATATTTCCCAAAGACGTTTGGCTACTTCAAGAGAAGGAAAGAAGTTGCTGAAGTCCTATCCAAGAGAGCCAAAAGAGGAATACATATCAAGGAACCTGAACAGCAATAGGATTTGAATCTTTCTTAAAAGTTCTCAGAGAATGTATTTGATATAATTTTGGACAATCTTGATGAGCTCCCAGAGCAAACTATCTTTTATTATCATCATATATATATGCATGTGATGTGATTCTTTCCTTCTATTTACATGATTTATTCTGAACTGCTTGTGAAGTAGATCATGCAATTTGTGATTTTGTGCTCATATTATAAATCATGTCTGAGATAATTTCTTTTGTTAGAATGTTATGGTAATCTGATTTTATAAAGTATTATACTCACCATATTATGATTGCCTGTGTAGAAAATATTGGTTATCTTTGTAAAAAGGGGCATATCATTGACTAAGGTTATGACGTCTTCAAATATGGGGAGATTGTTGGGACCATTGCTCACAATGTTCTAGATTTGGAGAAGTCCATTCCTGAGTCAAAGATATACCTCAGAATGTATTTTCTAGAATCTCTGTGCAGGAGATCAGGTCAAGCTAGGTGCTCAAGAAATTCATCTAAGTTCATAAGCGTCGAGACACAACACATCGCTCGACGCCTGTGACCCAGAAGCGTTGACCCATGTCTGCTGTCTCAAAAAGGCAAGGTCACTGCTGAAGATCTGAGATCAAGTCAAGAAGCGTCGAGCCAAGGAATATCGCTCGATGCCGTGGAATAAGAAGTGTCGACTAACTTCAGTTAGCTCAACGTCAGCAAAAAGAGTCTAGATGTGAAGGCAAAGTTAAGAAGCGTCGAGCTCCTATACATCGCTCGACTCCTACAGATAAAAAGTGTTGAACGACTAAAGATTGCTCGATGCCTAAGAAGGAGGCTTTGAGAGTTTTAGTCTAAGTAGAAAGTGTCGAGCATCTACACATCGCTCGACACCTTAAAGAAAAAGCGTCGACAGAGATACACATTGCTCAACGCCCTTTTCCTGAAAAGCTATGAGTTAAGAAATGTGTAACAGTACATCTACAGCAAGCTGAGCCATGTCGAGATGATAACCATGTCTAAACTCCTCGTCAATTCTGAAGCCACTAAAGACCGTTGAAGAACTAATGTCATGCTGACGTGGAGGAGCGTCTCAGATGTCGCGGATGGCGGGTTATAAATAGAAGGCATGTCCTATGATTTAACAGTTCAACATTCCTACTTAAAGCCATTATCTTCTCCATCGTTCGAGAGAAAATCTGAGGAAGAATCTGAAGAAGCCATCTCCTCTTTCAGAATTGTACTACAGAAATCCCTTTAGCAATCTGGTGCTGATATTATTTCTGAAGAGAGAAGGTCAAGGAGGAAGAATCTGTCTTACTAAAGAAGAACAGTCATCACAGCCTGTGCAATTCAAGAAGACCATTTCACTGTTGCTGTTCTGTTGAAGATTTCTGTCTAATCTTTCAGATAGATCAAGAAGACTCAATACATTGGAGAATCTGAGTCTAAGTGATATTTCTACTTCTTTCACTTTCTGTAGGATCTGAGTTGTCAGATCTGAGTGTAGGATCTTTCAAGGATCTGAGGTGTAGGATCAGGTGTGATCTGAGTTGTAAGATTCAGGGGTGAATCTGAGTGTAAGCCTATTGTTATAAAGGCTAAGGTAGGATCTGTTGAGGTCTGAGATTATAGGATCTGTTGAGATCTGAGAGTGTAGGATCTGTTGAGATCTGAGACTGTAAGATCTGTTGAGATCTGAGCCGTAAGACCTTTTTGGTGGTCTGAGTTCTGGAGGAGATATAAACCCTATCTAGCACACTGCTAGAGGAGAGAAGGGGGAAAGTGGATTACCCAAGATAGGGGAACCACTACAAAATTCGGTGTGTTTGTGTTTATATTTGTTTCTTGAAAGCTCTGATCATCATTTACATTCATTTAGGATTTAACCAAGAATTGCAAATAGATTTTAAAATAACCTATATATATAGGCAAGCATTGCTCTAACTGTATAAACAAGTAAGCAGTAAAGAGCAGTAAAAGAAGTAAGTAGAAAGCAGTGCGTGCAAGTATGGCAAACAAGTAAATAATTCTACACTACCATCACATGAGTACCTTAACTTATATGAATGCCCATACGAACTTATAAGTTAAGATTTTCGAAATTATAAATTATCAAATAAAAGAGCCCATACTAATTTATATGATAAGGGTCTACAAATTATGATCTAGGTTTACGTATGATATGATATATATGCCATGATATGATTCATACAAGTGCAACTCACCCACACGACTCTGTGATCACAGACCTTTAGTTCCCAATTTTTGGAGCTAGCTTCACTCTCTGGTACCACTGTTGTGGCTACAGCAGCAGTGGAGCGGGAAACTCCACTTCCTAGGCGGGTATACACACTACTAGGCATAGACCCTTCGTACGCCTCTGTATACGTCATAGGTGCACTCTAGAGTCTTGCGTACTCTTTGCTGGTATCCACCAGTCTTTGAGGTCAAGTGTGCGTTTTCAGGGATCATCCTCCAGACCGTAGTATAAACAACCTACTGGCCCCTCAAACCCTCACACCCACCTAATTCAACGTACTGCCGTCGGTGTGACGACCGGTCCAGTATTGAAGACCCGCCACTAATTTATTCTTATGCACATGCAATTTATCACCACCCGAGCCTCCAGCTCGCAGGACTAACCCGTCCTGATATACAACCTCCCGAGCCTCCATCTAGAAGGACCATCTCATCCTGATATACTATTTCCTATCCCTTAACTCGGGATGAAGTTTACCATATCTCTTATTCATTTAGTTAGACTAATCTTATCTAATTATTGTATACTTAGAAGTTTGGGGTGAATCCTGGACTTCCCGAGGTTTACCCGGTGAAGGGCTCGCAGCGGAACTAGAGAATGCAATGGGCTGAAACCCAAATCCCCCATTCCAAGACAATTACTTTTATTGGTGGCTACCCCATTCTAAGACCCACTTTACTTATTACTCTTTATTAGTTGACGCTTTATAAATTATCACCAATTCTACCCTTAAGCTAACCTTCTCTTGAACGATGCTCAACACTTAAGATTTCCAATACTCTAAGTGGTGTAGATCTTAAATGATTCTCAAATGTCTCTAATCACACCCTAGTGATGCATTATGGACACTTTATCATGCTGAATAATCCTGTTGATCTCCTAAGTTGATAACTGCCCCTTTTATGTATAGTGCGACATGATTCTTAATAATTCCCAAAATCATAGTATGAATGCACTCCAAAGGTTCCATAACTTCTAGGGCTATTTTAAATGATATGTTACTGTTATAATCTAAATATTACTGATTTTCTATGTGATCTTGTTGGTCAAATCATCATATTAAGTTTTTACTATCCGCAGACCATGATGAAATTGACCTAGATTTGACCCTGATGATGCTCTCCTATCAATACCATATCCATGTGAGTTCTAACTTTTACCATAGTTTCACAACGGAGAATTTAGGGTTTGACCATAATTTTGATATACTCCAAATTGATTTGACCTCAATTTCTATTTATCATTAAAAGGTGACAAGATGACTTTACACATGAAGTACTAGATTTTAACTTCCAAAAATTCTGGAAAAAATACAGTGGCATTATAATGATATAAAAGCACTAATTCCAAAGTTCCATAATTTTCCAGCAGATTAAAACCCTTAATTTATATTTATCATGAAAACGGTGACAAAATGACTTTACACTACAAGTACTAGATTTTGACTTCCAAAAATTCAGGAAAAAATACAGTGGCATTATAATGATATGAAAGCACTAATTCCAGAGTTCCATAATTTTCCAGTAGATTAAAACCCTTAATTTATATTTATCATGAGAAGGGTGACAAAATGACTTTACACTACAAGTACTAGATTTTTACTTCCAAAAATTCAGGGAAAAATACAGTGGCATTATAATGATATGAAAACACTAATTCCAGAGTTCCATAATTTTCCAGTAGATTAAGACCCTTAATTTCAATTTATCATGAGAAGGGTGACAAAATGACTTTACACTACAAGTACTAGATTTTGACTTCCAAAAATTCTGGGAAAAATACAGGAGCATTATAATAATGTGAAACACTAATTCCAAAAGATCATGATTTTCCAGGTATAAATCACCATAAATAACTCACAAATTAAAAAGGGTGATAAACTGAATAAATGAAATTTCTTCCATAAATACTATCTCCAAAATTCTAACAAAATTCACAGAGTTTCCTAATTAATTTCCTAAGCATATTCCAGGATTGCAGCACTTCCTCAAATAATTTGCCTAGTAAATTTTCCATTATTCAAATTTGAGACATAATGTAATTTTGATAATTCCTTGAGAAATAATCCATGGAATTTTCTACCAAAATTTACAGAGATTTGAAATGACATAACAAGTGATTCTCCAGAGTTTCATAATTTATTTCCAAGTTCTAATCATGAAAATTTCATAAATACACAAGTGTGACATATGGCAAAATAATAAAAATCATGAGATTCTTGATGCTAGAAGTCCTAAGATTTTCTAGGGTGATGCATTATACCATAATTAGGGTGTGTACAAAATTTTAGAGGCTAACTCTAAGCTATTTGGGCTAAATACACAAAATATCATTTTTGCTATTGGCACGCCTATTCTCTTTTAGGTTGAGACATGCAATGGGAATTTACCTTACCTACAGAGATCCATTGGGTCTCAACTTTTAACCACAGCCTATAATTGGCTAGATAAGAGTGACACCCAAATTTGGGTTCAGTTGGAGCTATATTCTTCCATAAATGTCATTTATTTGAATTTACATATTTAGAATAAAGCCATAGAAAAATCATCACCCAAAAATCTGATTTTTGGGTACAAGCTAGGTACATATCATATGAATGCATGGCCAAAATTTCAAGTCCATCAGACTTATATTTTAGGATATATATCCAAAATGATTTCTGTTTTCTATTTTGACCAGCCTCACTAAAGTGAGTGATGTGAGTCCTACTGTGATCCAAATGGTCTGCTTTAACTTTGAAATGAAAGTAGACATCAAGGCCTACAATAGTTATCTCAGGCAACGTTTCCTAAAAAGGCCTCTAAGTGCCTCAAAACTGAGTGTGAACATTCATGAGAAAGTGTGACAGAAATGCATATATGATATTAATATATAACACTTGATCCTGCATGGATCTTTGCACAAATTAGAGGGCTGCTGGGTGGGCTTGGTTTGAGTCCTTAGCCCAATTGGATTTGGTTTGGGCTTTCAATTACTCCATTTAGGCTTAAAGTTGACCATGGTTGACCTTGATGTTGACTTAGTTAATTGGGTTGGTTGACTGGACCAAGATGTTGAGCTTGGTTCCCTTAACACCTCCCAATGTTGATTGGGTCATGATGATGCCCCAATTGGTCTAATTGAACCAATAGGTGTGATTTTGACAAAATTTGGGGAAAAGTTGACTTTGGTCAATTTGGTCAAATTGATGATCTCTTGATTGGGCTTTTGATTCAATTAGGTCCCCCATGATGTTCTAAGACTAGGGCTTAAGTCAATTTGATGTTTTGGGGGGTGAATTGAGTCTATTGGGGAAGGATTGGCTTATGTTGACCTAAGTTTGACTTTGGTTAAATTGGACCAATTAGTGACCCCTTGATGGGGCTTTTGGGTCCATAGCACTCCTTAAGAGGTTTACCATCTTGTGGTAGGTTCAATTTGGTCATATGAGTATGAATTGAACCCTATTGAGTTGAATTGGGCTATATTGACCTAGATTTGACTTTGGTCCACTTGGCTAAATTGGTTGACCAATCTATGAGACCTTTGGTCAATTATGTCTCCTTTGGATTTAGGGACATGGTGGTGGGGTTAATTCACATGTGAGTTCACTCAACTCAGTGCATCCCAAGGTCACCACCAAGCTCAAACTCACCTCACTCACCACATGTCCTACCCTAATTGAAGTTAAAGGGTCTAGTAGGAAATGGGATGTTACAAATCCTAATAAACAAAAATAATAATTTCGTCCTCGAAATTTAAGTTCGGGTCTACGGGGTTCTAGGCTTATTGAAGATGAAAAGTCTAATGAAGGCATATATGATATCAAAAGACTATCTGGTAATTGTTAATTTATCCCATCATCAATATTTCAACATATCCATCTTTCAAATTATATTCCAAGGTTCCACTTGTGAAAGGAGTACGATTTCTTCTCAGTAATTAATTCTAACAAGATTTCCAAATCTTTCTACTGGTATATAAAAACAAATCTATATACAAATTCTATAATAATCCAACAACAATAGTTCATTGTATGAATTCCTCAAATTATACGCTCAAATTCTACTTGAGAAGGAAGTTTCAAAAATGAGTAACCATAAATCCCATCAAAATCCCCATAAGTTCATATTGTTATCAAAGGCCTATGCACAAGTTTCTATAGCAATTCTGCGTCAATACTTCAAGATATGGGTTTCCTAATTTATAACTCCAAACTCTACATTGTGAAGGGAGTGCCCAATATATGTAATTTTAAATTCCGGGAAAATTACCAAAGGTGTATAATGATATCACAAGGTTATGTTCAGATTATTAGAATATTCCCGCATCAACAACTCTAGGTATGAATATTCTATATTATAACTCCAAATTGTACATTGTGAATGAAGTATGAAGTCTACTCAGGGATTGAATCAAATAAAAATTTCATAGCTTTATACTGATTTAAAAGGACCTTGTACAAAATTTCCTAGTATTTCAATATCAATAATTCGAGGAATTAATTTTCTAAGTTATAACTCCAAACACTACATTGTGAAGGAAGTACCATATATATATATGGACATAAATTCCATAAAAAATCCAAAGGTCTTACGTGGTCTCATAAACTCCAAATATCTAGTTTCATTCAGCTTTAAGTTCATTAGCTTACCTAATTGTGGGATGAAGTAAATTAGGATAATTGAATAATTAATGATTAATAAACAATATTATCATCAACAAAAATACCACCAAAAATTTAGAGAGTGTAATCTCACTCTATTAAGTGAATCTCATAACTTTATGTCTTTTCAGAAGGTTTTGACCCTAAAAATACTCATTCAAGGTCTATGTGACAATTCACATAAATTCCAAATTTCCTAGGGAAATCAACCCAACAGTTTATGATTTTCTTCAAGGGACGAAACGGCAGTGTACCGATCGTTCAAGTAATATAAAATAGGAATGAATCCCCAAGTATCGATCTCAAAGGAACACAGTAAGGTGGAGTTTATTATCGAGGAAGGACTTGAGATTGAAGTCCTTTCGAGCGGATGGATGCGGAAATGGGGGATTTGGTTTGTGGAAAATAAAAGAAAACAACTTAAACTACTCCTATGCAATGTCGCTATGCAAAGCTTCGCTCGGCGGGATGGAAGACTACGTAGGCCTTGAGCGCACTACTTCATTGGGCGGATGGGCGAGTAGGCAAACGGAATCGAACTATGCAGGCCTTGAGCGCGCTGCTTCATTAAGCGCGATGGATTACACGGGCCGCGATGCCACGCTTCGGTAGGCGGATGGACGAGTAGGCTGATGGAATGAGGGTCGCAAGCACCTCTTCGACAAGCACGCCACTAGCAATTGCTAGTGCGACACCAAACGTGACGGCGGGATGGAGGATGGATGTTGGCGCACCTCGTACACATATGAACATAATATAACTTCACATAGACATGAAATTAAGATTACAAGCACGATTCATAGTGTTCATCATCAAAATATAGAGATTACAAACATTACATCAACATAAGGAAGAGAAAAAGGCAAGAGATACGACCGAATCCGGAGGCTCGTTGTAGATTCACGGTAGGAAGCATCAGGTTGTCAATCCGCGTCCTAGCTCGGTCCCAACTATCGTCCGGGGTAGAGAAGGCTGTCACTACCTTCCAATGGACCCGTCTTCTCCAGTGTTTTACAATCCGTCCACGTCCGATGCGAAGAACTCCTTCCTTGGCGATGAAGATGAGTGTAGAATCTCCTCCTTGAAGCTCTTGGATGATGGAGGAGGCCTAGGGGACGAAAAACCTGCGGAAGGGGCGAAAACGGCGGACTGAACGGAGTTGCTTTCCGCGATCCCGACCTAATTCACGAGCAGGTCAATTTATAGGCACTGGAATAAACAGTGCGCACGATCAGTGACGCACGACCAGTGGTCGTGCGCACTAGAATCCTGTGATCGTGCGCCTGCCTGGGCGGAGCCTGCAATGTAAGAAATTTATAAAATAACATGTTCGCACGACCAGTGGCGCACGACCAGTGGTCGTGCGCACTATCGTAAGTGGTCGTGCGTTCGGTCAAGACAGAACTCATAAAATGGGGTTAAGTGCGCACGATCAGCGGCGCATGACCAGTGGTCGTGCGCAATAGAACCAGTGATCATGCGCAGTGTTCTTGTACAGAATTGTACCGGGAACACCTGCACGACTCCTGTTCCAGCATACAATACCAATCTAGCCACTGAAGGTGGCACTTAACAATGCATGAAAACTAATAGCTAAGATAAACAAGAAATAACACCAAAACGGGCCTAGAAGTGCACATAGCATGGAATAACAAATATGAGCTAAAACAAGGCTAAAGTGCAGTGCATAGACTAGAAAATCGGCCCAGATGAGTCCATATATGTGTATATAATTGGGACTCATCAGTGTCATCATGCCTTAATCAGTCTATACCCGAGATTGGTTTGGATTAGTATTTGCTATGAAGTCGTCATGGTGCGTCAAACTAGAATGATGTCCTAGTTGGGTTGGCCTAACTCATTGATTAATGGACTATTTTGTGTGATTTTTACATATGGGCACACCACTGCTTCTGCTGCAAGTTTGTCCTCAAACTAACTCGAGCGGGGGTGTCCAAAGGTTTTGTGGACTTCTTTCTCATTGGATCATTTGTTCAAGTGATACCAGTTGTAAGACCCCCCTCATGCACCAGGAGAGTTCCTGGATCTTATGCTCAGAATCTCCGCCTTACGGTGACACTAACACACGAGTTAGCCGCCTCCGCAAGACGCCAATCCTGCCGGCAAGAATGATCAACTAGGCCAACAAGAATATTAAGAAAATAAGTAAACAAGTCCACAATCACATGCGGCTGTATAAATATATCCAAATGTAATATGTCCATCAATGAGTACAATAAATGAAAGAGTAAAAGGGCTTATGCCCGGTACATATCCAAAGTAGAACAAAATCTCAATCTCTCACTCTACATCTATGCGGAAGCTAAACAAACTCTCAAATCTTCAAACACCTATCTTGTAGTAGAAGTACTGCGCGGCTTCTGCTCCCTAGATCCTGCCATCATGTCCCGACTGGTCGTGCTGGTGCTCCAGCTCCTCGAACACCTACGGTCACAACCGACTATTAGTCATAAAGACTAAGCCAATTTTGTGCCCGCCTCCCCCTGCGACTCCTAGGCACCGAGCGGGAGGAAGAAGTGGAGGACAACAAAGTGGAGTAAACAAAAAAGCAGGTGACATGGAAATCTAAGCTAGCAAGTATATATATATAGGCAAGCATTGCTCTAACTGTATAAACAAGTAAGCAGTAAAGAGCAGTAAAAGAAGTAAGTAGAAAGCAGTGCGTGCAAGTATAGCAAACAAGTAAATAATTCTACACTACCATCACATGAGTACCTTAACTTATATGAATGCCCATACGAACTTATAAGTTAAGATTTTCGAAATTATAAATTATCAAATAAAAGAGCCCATACTAATTTATATGATAAGGGTCTACAAATTATGATCTAGGTTTACGTATGATATGATATATATGCCATGATATGATTCATACAAGTGCAACTCACCCACACGACTCTGTGATCACAGACCTTTAGTTCCCAATTTTTGGAGCTAGCTTCACTCTCTGGTACCACTGTTGTGGCTACAGCAGCAGTGGAGCGGGAAACTCCACTTCCTAGGCGGGTATACACACTACTAGGCATAGACCCTTCGTACGCCTCTGTATACGTCATAGGTGCACTCTAGAGTCTTGCGTACTCTTTGCTGGTATCCACCAGTCTTTGAGGTCAAGTGTGCGTTTTCAGGGATTGTCCTCCAGACCGCAGTATAAACAACCTACTGGCCCCTCAAACCCTCACACCCACCTAAGTCAGCGTACTGCCGTCAGTGTGATGACCAGTCTAGTACCTAAGACCCGCCACTAATTTATTCTTATGCACATGCAATTTATCACCACCCGAGCCTCCAGCTCGCAGGACTAACTCGTCCTGATATATAACCTCCCGAGCCTCCAGCTAGAAGGACCATCTCGTCCTGATATATTATTTCCCATCCCATAACTCAGGATGAAGTTTACCATATCTCTTATTCATTTAGTTAGACTAATCTTGTCTAATTATTGTATACTTAGAAATTTGGGGTGAATCCTGGACTTCGCGAGGTTTACCCTGTGAAGGGATCGCAGCGGTACTAGGGAATGCAATGGGAAGAAACCCAAATCCCCCATTCCAAGGCAATTACTTTTATTAGTTGCTAGCCCATTCTAAGACCCACTCTACTCATTACTCTTTATTACTTGATGCTTTATAAATTATCACCAATTCTACCCTAAAGCTAACGTTCTCTTGAACGATGCTCAACACTTAAGATTTTCAATACTCTAAGTGGTGTAGATCTTAAATGATTCTCAAATGTCTCTAATCACACCCTAGTGATGCATCATGAACACTTTATCATGCAGAATAATCTTCATGATCTCCTAAGTTGATAACTGCCTCCTTTATGTATAGTGCGACATGATTTTTAATAATTCCCAAAATCATAGTACGAATGCACTCCAAAGGTTCCATAACTTTTAGGGCTGATGTAAATGATATGTTACTGTTATAATCCAAATCTTACTGATTTTCTATGTGATCTTGTTGGTCAAATCATCATATTAAGTTTTTACTATCCGCAGACCATGATGAAATTGACCTAGATTTGACCCCGATGATGCTCTCCTATCAATACCATATCCATGTTAGTTCTAACTTTTACCATAGGTTCACAACGGAGAATTTAGGGTTTGACCATAATTTTGATATACTCCATATTGACTTGACCTCAATATCTATTTATCATTAAAAGGTGACAATTTGACTTTACACATGAAGTACTAGATTTTAACTTCCAAAAATTCTGGGAAACATACAGTGGCATTATAATGATATAAAATCACTAATTCCAAAGTTCCATAATTTTCCAGCAGATTAAAACCCATAATTTCTACTTATCATGAAAAAGGTGACAAAATGACTTTACACTACAAGTACTAGATTTTGACTTCGAATTTTTTTGGAAAAAATACAGTGGCATTATAATGATATGAAAACACTAATTGCAGAGTTCCATAATTTTCCAGCAGATTAAAACCCTTAAATTCTATTTATCATGAGAAAGGTGACAAAATCATTTTACACTACAAGTACTAGATTTTGACTTCCAAAAATTCTGGGAAAAATACAGTGGCGTTATAATGATATGAAAACACTAATTCCAGAGTTCCATAATATTCCAGCAGATTAAAACCCTTAATTTCTATTTATCATGAGAAGGGTGACAAAATGACTTTACACTATAAGTACTAGATTTTGACTTCCGAAAATTCTGGGAAAAATACAAGGGAATTATAATGATGTGAAAACACAAATTCCAGAAGATTGTGATTTTCCAAGAATAAATCACCATAAATATCTCACAAATTAAAAGGGTGATAAACTGAATAAATGAAATTTCTTCCATAAATACTATCTCCAAAATTCTAACAAAATTCACAGAGTTTCATAATTGAGTTCCTAAGCATATTCCAGGATTGCAGCACTTCCTCAAATAATTTGCCTAGTAAATTTTCCATTATTCAGATTTGAGACGTAATGTAATTTTGATAATTCCTTGAGAAATAATCCATGGAATTTTCTACCAAAATTTACAGAGATTTGAAATGACATAACAAGCGATTCTCCAGAGTTTCATAATTTAATTCCAAGCTCTAATCATGAAAATTTCATAAATACACAAGTGTGACATATGGCAAAATAATCAAAATCATGAGATTCTTGATGCTAGAAGTCCTAAGATTTTCTAGGGTGATGCATTATACCATAATTAGGGTGTACACAAAATATCATTTTTGCTATTGGCACACCTATTCTCTTTTAGGTTGAGACATGCAATGGGAATTTACCTTACCTACAGAGATCCATTGGGTCTCAAATTTTAACCATAGCCTACAATTGGCTAGATAAGAGTGACCCCCAAATTTGGGTTCAGTTGGAGCTATATTATTCCATAAATGTCATTTATTTGAATTTACATATTTAGAATAAAACCTTAGAAAATTTATCACCCAAAAATCTGATTTTTGGGTGCAAGCTAGGTACATGTCATATGCATGTATGGCCAAAATTTCAAGTCCATCAGACTTATATTTTATGACATATATCCAAAATGATTTCTGTTTTTTATTTTGACCAGCCTCACTAAAGTGAGTGTTGTGGGTCCTAATGTGATCCAAATGGTCTGCTTTAACTTTGAAATGAATGTAGACATCAAGGCCTACAATAGTTATATCAGGCAACGTTTCCTAAAAAGGCCTCTAAATGCCTCAAAACTGAGTGTGAACATTCATGAGAAAGTGTGACATAAATGCATATATGATATTAATATATAACACTTGATCCTGCACAGATCTTGGCGCAAATTATAAGGCTCCTGGGTGGGCTTGGTTTGAGGCCTTAGCCCAATTGGGTTTGGTTTGGGCTTTCAATTTCTCCATTAAGGCTTAACGTTGACCATGGTTGACCTTGATGTTGACTTAGTCAATTGGGTTGGTTGACTGGACAAAGATGTTGAGCTTGGGTCCCTTAACACCTCCCAATGTTGATTGGGTCATGATGATGATCCAATTGGGCTAATTTAACCAATAGCTGTGATTTTGACCAAAATTGGGGAAAAGTTGACTTTGGTCAATTTGGTCAAATTGATGATCTCTTGATGGGGATTTTGATTCAATTATGCCCCCTATGATGTTCTAAGACTAGGTGTGAAGTCAATTTGATGTTTTGGGGGGTGAATTGAGTCTATTGAGGAAGGATTGGCTTATCTTGACCTAAGTTTGACTTTAGTTAAATTGGACCAACTGGTGACCCCATGATGGGGCTTTTGGGTCCATAGCACTCCTTAAAAGGTTTACCATCTTGTGGTAGGGTCAATTTGGTCATATGAGTATGAATTGAACCCTATTGAGTTGAATTGGGCTATATTGACCTAGATTTGACTTTGGTCCACTTGGCTAAATTGGTTGACCAATTGATGAGACTTTTGGTCAATTATGTCTCCTTTGGGTTTAGGGACATGGTGGTGGGGTTAATTCACAAGTGTAAGTTCAATTTGAGCTAATTTGACCTAAGTTTACCTGCCTCCTATAGTGGGTCACATGTGAGTTAACTCAACTCAGTGCATCCCAAGGTCACCACCAAGCTCAAACTCACCTCACTCAGCACATGTCCTACCCTAATTGAAGTTAAGGGGTCTAGTAGGAAATGGGATGTTACAACAGGTGCCTGATTCTTTTGATAAGGATACTCTTGAACCAAAGATCTTTTGATAAGGAGATCTTGAACCACAGATCTTTTGATAAGGAGATCTTGAACCACAGATCTTCGATAAAGAGATCTTGAACCACAGATCTTTTGATAAGGAGATCTTGAAACACTGAATCCTTTGGAAGAGGGATTCTAAAAACTCTTTCACAGATGAAGGGAAGGTGAAGGAAAGGAGATAGAAGTAGTGAGAAGATTTTTGCTATCAGAATTCAGATAAAGCCTTCTGCTTCAGTTTTCTCTTTTCTGGATCTGCAAATGATGAACCCCTGCTTTTGATATAGATGATTTGCAGAGGTTGAGCTTCAGATCCTATCTGTTTCTTCTATTGAAATCTGGCTGCTATATGATATTTGATTAAGAGCAGCCTTTTGTTTTTCACAGTCTGAGAGAGAGCAGATTTTGTTATTCACTGTCTTTTAGGGTTCAGGAGGAAGAAGAAGAATGAGAACCCTAATCGACAGGATTTATAATATGTGTTGAATGCTCTAGTTTCTTCTCTTTGATCTTCTTATTTATTGTCCATGTTTTAATTTGAATTCCTTTCCTCTTTTAGAGTGTGCTGAAAAGGTATTGACCTGGACAATGTCTCTTCCTTTCCTCTTTTTTTTTTACAACCTGTTCTCTAGCTGTATTCATCCTTTCCAAGAGAGCTTTTGTTGTCTTCTTTATTGCTCCTTTCTATTCTAGGCAATAAATGAGCCATTGTAGAACGACCTTCAGTACTATGGGCCTTGAGAGAGAGTCCCACAATGACAGCTAAAAAGTTTTCCTTTTCAGACTGTATTCGACATTGCGTCGAGTTCTCTTTCACTCTTATCGACGCACCTTCATGTTCTTGTAGAAGCAGCTTCGAATTCCTTCAAGCTCTAGTTGAACTCAAATATCAACGTTATGTCGATTGCTTATCGACGTAGCCATCGAGTTGAAGACTTGACTCTGAACTTCATCATCTGCGTCGAATTGTAGTTGATGTTGCGTCGACTTCAGATAGCTTCGACATATTCTTCCTTCTGCGATGAGTTGAAGTCAAAGCTGCATCGACTTCAAAGACTGCTTTGACATGCTCCTTTATGTGCGTCGATATCCTTTCAACGTATCATCGACTTGATGTACTTCCACAGAAAGGTTGAGTTGCTTGGACTTCTAGTCTAAGTTATGTCGACATGAAGTCGAAGTTACGTCGAGTACCATTCGACGCAATTGTTAACTTATCCCAATTTGTGCTTGCCTTGCTCTGGTCTTTACACTCCAAGTTGTGTATGATATCCTAAGCATATAATGACCAAATTACCCTCACTATACAATGGGTAATTAAAACCTAAGAGTTAAAATCACTTTTAGATAATTTATAAAGTTAAATCCATGGGGTTTTCCCAACAATCTCCCCCTATTTACCTTAACAAATTTAACAGTCTTGGTTAAAGTGATTTTACACAATTTTTATATAAGCAACATTACATACAAGACAACATAGATAGTACAAGTATAATAGAGTGAAATTATAGAACATTTCAGACATTGTAAAATAAGTCATATTGTTTACCAAACCACATTCAGTTTGACTTTCTTCATAAGATATAAGCATAGATACCTGAAGTCATTGATCCTTCTCAGGTGTTTTTCTTTTCCTTTAGAAAACTTTTGGAATCTTCCTTGGGGCAATCTGCAGAGGCTCATTATATTAAGGGGACATTACTGCTTCTTCAGCAACATTGTCTTTGGGAAGCTCCCCCTGAATTTGTGCATTCAGCTCAGCAATATCAACATCTTCCTTGGCAATCTTTGCCACCTCATACAACAGATTTTCATCCCGAGGCTCCCCCTGATCCACTGATGTACCTACAACAGTCATTTCTTCTTCCAGATTCTTTTGAACATCTGGGACAGACTCCCCCTGAGTAGATGGGAGCTCCACCTAAATATCTGCAGCAGCTTCCATTCTCTGGCTCTTTTTCTTTTCCTTGCCACTCTTGATGCTCTAAAGCTGATATCTTGCATAACAATACCATACCAACAATGTCAGCTAAGAACCTGTACTCTTCTGCCACATCAGTCTTCTGGAGATTAATTGGCTTCTCTTCCCTGAACTTCATGATCTCCAAGACATTCCTTATCTTTTCTCCTATCAATTCATCAGATTCACTTCGGACTGGAAGATCAAAAGTTTGTGCCAGCTTCTCCTCTCTAATGTTGATCTCTGTTCCTGAGATTGTTCCTTTCAATGATCCATCTTCCGTTACTTGAATATTCTCCTTTAGTTCAGTTAGCTCGACATCAAGGATTTTGCACCTTGTAGATATCAGCTTTGTCAATCCTGCAGAGTGAAACAGGCCCAGAATGGCCTTGAAGATCTCTGAGGCAGCATTGAACGAGTCCACATCTATGTCAAAGCCAGAATTGACCTTGGGAGGGGCCATTATCTCTGTGATTGTGTACTTGCAAAGAACAAAGAACACAAGAGCGAGAAAAGCACGAGACAACTGAAGAAGAGGAGAGCAAGAGAGCAAGGAGTGGAAAATTTGAAAGCGTAAATGATTCGATGCTGAATTTGCTTAAAAGAAGACGAGTCATCGCAACTTAGGGTTTAAGTCGAAGCACCGTCGATAATAATTAGTATTTGGCGCGCAGAAATATGTCAAGATTACTTATAAAAGCAACTCTGCGCGCGCTGTTATATCGACGTTGCGTCGATTAATATTCGACGCAACAATGAGATTGTTCAGCAATCCTTAAGTCGACGTAGTCATGTCGACGTTACGTTGATTTCCAATGGACGTGGCCTCGACTTTGATCAACAACCATTAATTCGACGAAAGCATCGATAGGAACTTGACGCTGCGATGAATTCTATTTGACTTGTCCTCTCTGAGTGCTTCTTGATACTTGCGTCGAGTAGGAGTCAATGGTACGTCGACTTCTATTCGACGCACCTCTGAATGAACAAATTTATTTTCTTAGAAAATTCTTGCTATTTTTTCCAACAATTATGTTTATTGAAAATAGTATTTATGATATCAATTTTATGAACTAGAAGGACAACAAAGGAGTTTTAAAGAAGAGATCACTCCCTTGGCTTCATTTTGTTCTTTCTTCATGACCCACATCTTTCTTCCCACTCCATTCTCTCTTGAGTGGGACCCTACCTAATCCTGCACCAACAATTCAAATATTAGAAGGAACCCAGGTTACCTTGGGCCCATTGCTTTTACCATTGTAGGGTTCAATGAATGAATAGAAGGGTATTTCATGATATCCTTTTGGATTATAAGGAATGGGCTTCCCAAACCTATTATTTTGATATTTAAAGTGAGTATAGAATGTATCTAAATACAAGAGATCAGCTGAATGTTTTATTATCATAGGTTTGGCTTTAGCCTTTTGATTATTTAGTTTCTCTGTATTATTCTTCCCTTGAGATTTCTTTTCTTTGTCAAGATTTATTGTATTACCTCTGGTAGTTTTCTTTGGATTATTAGCTTCCTGACCCTTAGTTTTTGCACTATCCTCACTTGACTCATATCACTAGGTCTAATGAAGTTAACTGGATTTTTCCAGGCAGATTTTCTAGGGATTTCTCTGCTTGTGGATGGCTCTACTTCTAGCCCTAGGTGATTAAATCTCATGGAGAGATTTTCTGTGATGTCTCTGAGCTTTTGACTCCTCCCATTGAGTGAGTCCTCAATGGCTTTTCCTTTGCTAGCTCTTCCTTTAACCTTAGATTTTCTTTTCTAATTTCAATTAATTCTGATTCCTTATTATCTATTTCTTCTACTAGGTCTTGATTTCCTACATATAGATCATCTTCTTAAAGTTTTCTAATTCTTCCATATCTGCTTCTAATTCTTTTTGAATTTTGATAAAGTCATTACAGAAATCTTTAAAGCAGGTTTTAAAATCATCAGAACTAAAATAAAAAAGCATCAAACATGGATACCTGTTCTTCTTCATCATCTAATGAAATCTCCAGTGCCATCGTGCAAGCTACTTCTGCTTCATCATCACTTTCAGATGATGAGGAGCTTAACTCTGCTTCAGAGTCACTCCTGGTTTCAGCAATGAAACCCTTGGCTTTTTTCTTGTCCTTCCCTTTAAAAGACTTCTTCTTCTTCTTCTTCTTCTCATCCTTGTTGCTGATCATGTTCCTTTGTTCTTGTGGGAACTCAGGAGCTATGTGTCCTGGTTTGTTTCAGGTAAAGTTGATAATCTCCTTCCTTGGAGTCTTATCATATCTGGGCTTAGAGATCCTCTCTCTTCTCCTTGAGTCTTCTGTTTTGACCCATTTTCTGAATATCCTTGCTAGAAGACTGAACATTTCATCTTTAGGAGTGGAGGGCTCTCCTTCAGTATCTTTCAGAGCAAGACTCCTTTGGACAAGAGTAGGGGTTGACACCTTTTCCTTTGATTTAGCCATGTTCTTAAGAAGCATCTCATATGACTTTAGCTTTCCTAGCAAAGCCTATGTAGAGATTTCTCTGTGGCATCTGGACTCTCTGATGTCCCAGATCCTTGAATCCCATGAGCTTGGGAAGCACATGAGGATTTTATCATTAATTTCAGTCAAGGATATCTCCTTGTCCAAGCCTCTGAGCTCATTAATGATAATGATGAATCTTTCATACATATCAGCAACTGTTTCTTCAGCTTTCTTCTGAAAGTTCTCATAATGGGATATGAGAAGGTACTTCTTGTCCTTTCTTTCATCAGCACTTCCTTCTACAAGTCTGGAAAGTGACTCCCATAATTCTTTAGCTGATTGACAGTCAACAACTTTCTAGAAAATGTCATCTGACATTGTGGATACCAGAATATTCATAGCTTTGGCATCATATGCCTTCTACTTTTTTTCAATTTCAGTCAACTCTGCCCTTGGCACAGGTTCTTGAGTTGAACTCCCACTGGCATCTTTCTTGTATGGAGTTGGTGGACCTGAAATAATGACTTCAAATATGTCTTCATCAATAGAATTCATGTAGAGTTTTATTCTGGCCTTCCAGAGTGTAGACTTATTCAAGTTATCCACTGGAGGTCTTGTTGAGGCATAATCCTTAGAACTTATTTTTTTTATAAAATATTTTTGTAATAAAGAAATAAGAGTAGGAGGTCATTTTGATCAAGGTGTTAACCTTTTAATGATCAACCTCCCTCTGATACCAATTGAAAGTGCACAGTGTGCCTCTGAGAATCCTCTAAGGGGGGGGGGGGGGGGTGAATAGAGATTTAAATCTTTTTATATCTTAACTGTGCAAACAATAAAACTAACTAAGGTATTATGCTTTCAAACAACACCATAGGTAGAATAAATATTGCAGGAAATATTAGTGCAGAAAAGATAAATGGATAGCACAAAAAATCACAGCACAGACACAATGATATTTTATAGAGGTTCCCCAAAATGTGGGTACTCCCCTCTTCTACCACCTGTTAGGCAAGCATACATGTGCCTGAGTCTTTTGATAAGGAGACTCTTGAACCAAAGATCTTTTGATAAGGAGATCTTGAACCACAGATCTTTTAATAAGGAGATCTTAAACCACAGATCTTTTGATAAGGAGATCTTGAACCATTGAATCCTTTGAAAGAGGAATTCTAAAGACTCTTTTACAGATGAAGGAAAGGAGAAAGATGTAGTGAGAAGAATTCTGCTATCAGAATTCAGATGAAGCCTTCTGCTTCAGTTTTCTCTTTTCTGTATCTGCAAATGATGAACCCCTACTGTTGATATAGATGATTTGTAGAGGTTATAAGCTTCAGATCCTTTCTGTTTCTTCTATTGAAATCTGGTTGCTATATGATATTTGATGAACAGCAACCTTTTGTTTTTCACTATCTGAGAGAGAGTAGATTTTGTTATTCACTGTGTTTTAGGGTTCAGGAGGAAGAAGAAGAAGGAGAACCCTAATCGATAGGATTAAGGATATCTGTTGAAAGCTCTAGTTTCTTCTCTCTGATCTTCTTATTTATTGTCCATGTTTTAATTTGAATTCCTTTCCTCTTTTAGAGTGTGCTGAAAAGGTATTAGCCTGGACAATTTCTTTTCCTTTCCTCATTTGTTCACGACCCGTTCTCCTGCTGTATTCATCTTTTTCAATAGAGTTTTTATTGTCTTCTTTATTGCTCCTTTCTATTCTAGGCAAAAAAATGAGTTGTTGTAGAACGGTCTTCAGTACTGTGGGCCTTGAGAGAGAGTCCCAAAATGACAGCTGAAAAGGTCTCCTTTTCAGACAGTATTCGACGTTGCGCCGAGTTCTCTTTCTCTCTTATCGACACACCTTCGAGTTCTTATAGAAGCAGCTTTGAATTCCTTCAAGCTCTGGTTGAACTCAGATATCGACGTTGTGCCGATTGCTTATTGACGTAGCCGTCGAGTTGAAGACTTAACTCTGAACTTCATCATCTGCATTGAATTGTAGTTGATGTTGTGTCGACTTCAGATAACTTTGACAGATTCTTCCTTCTGTGTTGAGTTGAAGTGAAAGCTGCGTCGACTTCAAAGACTGCTTCGACATGCTCCTTTATATACGTCGATATCCTTTCGACGTAGCGTCGACTTGATCTACTTCGACAGAAAGGTTGAGTTGCTTGGACTTCTAGTCTAAGTTACGTCGACATGAAGTCTAAGTTGCGTCGAATACCATTCAACGCAATTGTTAACTTAACCCAATTTGTGTTTTCCTTGCTCTGGTCTTTACACTCCAAGTTGTGTATGATATCCTAAGACATCTAATGACCAAATTACCCTCACTATACAATGGGTAATTAAAACCTAAGAGATAAAATCACTTTTAGACAATTTTTTAAGTTAAATCTAAGGGGTTTTCCCAACATGGTTTATATAGCTATTTTCGGACTCATCTGGGTCGTTTATGTTGCTTTTGGACTTCACTTATTGCTCATTGATGCTTCTATTGATAACATTGCATATTTCCACTCTAAGTGCAATCCTTGGCCCTTTTGGTGTGATTTCTTATATGCATTACTTTCAATCTATCCCGTGATGATATACCTGTGATGTTGTTGTAGAATGCCTATTTCAGTGGTTTTCCTACAGGTACAAGAATTGTGTGGACACACAAAGTTGGTTGGGCCATTTTTTTAGCCTAATGGGCCAATGGTCGCGCGTTTTAGTTTGCGCGTGATAAGGCGCACGACCACTGGTCATGAGCATCCCCCATTTTCCAACCGAGCGGTTCGCACGATCACTGGATTCCTTCTCGCACGACCACTGGTCGTGCGCCACTGATCGTGCGCTATTTTGGCATTCTGTATTTTGCTACAGGTTGTTCTCGCATGCTCAGTGGCATTTCTTCTCGCACGACCACTGGTCGTGCGCCACTGATCGTGAGAGTTCAAAATTCTGCTTTCTATAAATACGCGTTTTCACAAATCCTTCTGCCCGAATCTGCACTTTAGGTCTTTTTGAGCACTGTTTTCAGGTACCCTTCATCCTCCTTCACCCTCCATCATCCAAGAGCCTCCAAGGAGAGGATTCTATCCACAAGATCATCAATATCAAGCAAGGAGATCATGCACTGGAGTAGATTGGGTCGTGAGACAAAGAAGATGGGTCATTGGGAGGAAGTGATAACCCTCTTCTACCCCGGATGTAGTTGTGGACCGAGTTTGGATGTGGATTGACAACCCAGCGATTCCTACTGCGAATCCTAACGAGGCTTAGGACGTGGTCGATTCCTTTACTATTTTTCCTCTTGATTTGTTATTTAGGGCAAGATTTCTCTAACTTTTGATGATGAACACTATAAACCATGTGTTGTAATGCATATTTCATTTATATGAAATCATTTTGTTTATATGTGTGTATGAGGTGTGCCGCCATTCCATTCCACAAACCCTCCATTCCATTCTGCAAGCCTACTCATCCATTCCGCTAGCCTACCATTCCACTACGTGAGCCTACTCTTCCATTCCGCAAGCCTACTCTTCCACTTGCCAAGCTAAGCGGTGCTAACGGCCCGTATAACCCACCTCACTTCCGCCGGAGCGAACCACTTCATCCGCTTGCGTTCTCGCCCATCCTCCTTTCGAAGCAGTGCATAGTGGCCTGCATAGTTTCCATCCTCCCAACGAAGCAGTGCATAGCGGCCTACATAGTAATGCTAATTTAGTTTATTTTATTTGTTTTCCACGAACCTATCCAATATGTACGCAACCCATCCGACGCAAAGGACTTCGATCTCAAGTCCCTCCTCGATAGATAACTACACCTTATTGTGTTCCTTCAAGATCGATACTTGGGAATCACTCTCATTTTATATTACTTGAACGATCGGTACACTGCCGTTTTGTGTCGCTGTCTCGATACCGCCTATAGCGGTGTGCTAGACCAGCGCATCGAGTTTTTGGCGTCATTGTCAGGGAACACAGTCGTGTGAGTTTTCTGGAGTGGGAGACGAGAGGTAGAAATTCTTCCATTTGTAACTTGCATCCTTTTTGTTTTATTTTTTTTTCATATTCTATTTTTCCTTCTTTAAATATAGGTTGCTTTAGTAAATTATTGTTTGGTGTAGTATTTTGCAATATATTGTTTTTCTTTTGAATCTGGTTATCTTTATGCAATGTGGGCCTCATTTAATATTCGTTTTCGTTGGTGTGGAGATATCTCTCATGCTAGTGATAGATGTCCAAAGGGATATAACATCCCTAACACTCATGGCCAAGTATATGGAGCACCGACTTCATCTGGTACTCAATATGGTGTGAGTAAGTCCTATGGCAATTCATCAGAGCCTTTAATGGCACACTTCTTTATGGCTTCAGCACCTGTTGTGCCAAAGAAGCCAGCAAGGCAGTGCTTATTTTGTCGGAGCACGGATCCTGCCTTGAAGGATTGTGCTGCTTATCTTCGCCAATTGGGTGAGGATGACGAGCCGGATATCTGGATCATCCCAATTCCTAACACTAGAAGCACACCTTCTACCTCTGATTACGTAGCCGTGTCACCTTCATGTTTTGAAGGGAATGATGCAGACACGCTTATCAGAGTTGCGACAGATGTATGTTCCGACATAGCTGAGCCTATCTCCCCTATGCATACATCACCTTGCGTGGATTCGATTCTGCTTGACTTTTATCCAAGCACTATTCCTCCCCCTGTTCTGCATACTACTACATTTGTCTCTGACGACATTATTGAGAATGTTTTGCATGATAAGGCAGGTGATTTGTGTGTTGTGCCTATTCCTATGGAGGAGGATATTTTCCAAGGTGACGAGGATTCTACCTTAGCACCAGTGGAGGAAGTCCAAATCGTGGACGAGGCCACTAATGATCCTACTGAGCCCTGCTGATGTAGGCCCGTCCAAGATGATCCTACACGGACGGCGTATCGACGACTCTCATTACGATCTACGCCCTCTTTACCACACACTAACGAAACACAGCAAACACAATAGATTTTATTTATCTCTCGCGCTATCATACGGGTAGCCGCACCGCAAATGGTTCGGAGAATGGCTATAGGCCAAAATCCTCTCCGGCTAAAAGGAACAATATTGGTTCCGACGAGCTTTGAGTTGTACCAAAATAGATCCACCAAAGAAATCACGATTCGAAAGTGGTAGGATCTATCCCAACTAAACAAAAGAGCGAGGGTCGCCAATCCTCTCGAGAGATATCGGAAAACCAAATGAAAATCACAAATCTATTATGAGAAATACCGCGAAAATTAAGGCTTCAAAAAATCCACGCAAAAATCATCCACCACAATACTATCAAAGAAGGGAAAATCCCTTGATTAGGAATTTTCGTTACCCCTCTCAGAATCGTAGATCCGAGATTTTGGATCCACAAGAAATAATCGCCCTTCCCTCGAGATCTACGGAAAGTGCACCAATGACAATGAACACGCCCGCCTTCCCCGCTTCACGCCGTAGGAGATCACCCAAGCCTTTCTTCTTGCACGTGAAACTTTGAGAGATTATTGGGATGGAGCCGTGGATGAGAGGAAAACTAGAGAGATGAAAGGTGGTGGAGGAATAGTCTTGAAGAGAGATTAGGGAGGAAGGGAGAAGAGAGAGAGAGAGAGAGAGAGAGAGAGAGAGAGAGAGGCGGCCAAGACCTAGAAGCAAGAGGGAGACCCCCTTGGGCGGTGGTAATGAGAAGGAGAGAGGGAGAGAGGAGATTTAGGTTTTGGGAAAAGCCTTGATTGATTTCAATAATATTCTGAAAAATGACATAGATAGAGTTTTGGCCTTATATAAGGCTTACATCCAAGGGGCTATTAGCAGCCCATAAACAGTGGCTAAACGCACACCACAAGTTCAAAATGACAGAAATAAAATAGTTAAATGCGAACCACATAAATGGATAAATGCAGACCATAAACTAGCAAGATAAATTAAATTTAAATCTTGTTGCGTGGGCGAAAATTGTAGCTGTGACCGCTACGACGCCGCAAGTCTTTGGCCGGCGGATCATCATCATCATCTTCCACCACTACCCCATGATTACCAAGTGCACCATGGACGTCATCTTCATCACCAAGTTGGCCGTCGTGGTGGCCGTCGCCATCAATCCTCCACCGCTCAAAAGGACTCATCACCGATGAGTGTGCGGGAAAGTAACGGCATAGGAGAGCCGCGTCTAGAAGATCCACCTCCGAGGCGGAGAGCCAAGAGTCGTTCGAAGCAGGACGACCTCGCCACCAGATCAAAAACCTGTGAATGTCACCGCCGGGAGTGGGAATTACTGCATCCTGCAAAATCCTGTCAGGCAAGAAATCGGTCCGGGGGAACCTTGGAAATGCGTTAGGCAAAGAAGAAAAACATGTTTCATCATCAGTAGGCAACATACCTCCCGTAGAATCCGAAGGAGAGAGCGATCCAGAAACAATCTCACCCCCACCCCATTAGAAGGTATAGTGGAAATATTAAATGGAGAGATAGAAAGTTCAGGTGGTGGAGTGACATAAGGCGTTAAATCCGAAACGTTAAAAATAGGGGAGATTCCCCAATCAGCAGGTAACTTTAATAGATATGCATTTTTGCCTAGCTTCTTTAAAACCCGAAAAGGACCGGCTCTCCTATTCGCCAATTTCTTTATGGTGCCCGAAGGCATCCGTTCAGGGATAAGACCAACCATTACCAAATCACCAATATTCAAGGGGACTGCTCGCCTATGTACGTTAGCATTCGATTGATAAATAGCATATTGCTTAGCTAACGTCTCGGTAATGTGCTTATGGAGAGTGTGAACGTGCGAGGCAAAGTCCTGTGCAAATTGACTGGATTTAAAAGATGGCGGTAACGAAACCAAGTCAAGAGGCACGGGCGCCTTATATCCATGTACGATCTCATTTGGAGATAAACCGGTGGACCTATTCTTAGAATTATTATAAGATAATTGAGCATGTGGAAGAATAAGGTCCCATGCACATACCTTTATGACCACCCACTAGGCAATGAAGTAAACCACCCAAGCTTCAGTTAACCACTTCCGTTTGCCCATCCGTTTGGGGATGATAGGCCGACGAAAACATAAGTCTAGTACACAAAAGCTTCCAAAGTGTTTTCCAGAAATAGCTAGTAAATTTAACGTCCCTATCAGTCACTATCGTTTTGGGGACGCCCCGATGGGCCACGACCTCCTTGAAGTACAACTTAGCAACATGTGATGCATCGTTGGTGTTATTACATCCGATAAAGTAGGCCATTTTGGAAAATCGATCCACTACGACCAGAATGGAATCGTGTCGCCTAAATGTCAGGGGTAGGCCTAATATGAAGTCCATGCTAACGTCCTCCCATGGGACAGACGGAATCAGGAGTGGTGTGTAAAGACCCGCATTGGTCTTGTTACCTTTTGCTAATTGACATACACGACAAATCCCTACAATTTTATTGACCATTGGTTTGAGGCCCGGCCAAAAGAATTTGTCCTCTACTAGTGTTATAGTTTTATCTCGACCGAAATGTCCACCTAACCCTCCACTATGTAACTCCCATATAATGAAATGGCGTAGCGAGGAGCGGGGAATACATAATTGCGTATGCTTAAATAGATAACCATCACGGATGTAGTATGCAGATATGGTAGAAGGGGAATTGTCCTGAGGGGCTAAGTATATATCCTTAAAATCTGGGCATTGAACATATTCATCCTTAATTCTTTCAAATCCTATGACCGTTACTTCCATTGTAGATAGTAATTGGGTGACTCGACTAAGAGCGTCCGCCACACGATTTAACATACCCTTAAGGTGCTTGATAATGAATGTGTACTCCTGAAGGTACGAGACCCATTTGGCATGCCAAGGGCTGATTTTACTTTGGGAGTTTACAAATTTTAGCGCCTCATGATCTGATAAGATTACAAATTCTTTCGATATAAGATAGTGTCGCCAATGTTGGAGACAACGTATCACGACATAGAACTCACAATCATAATTGGAATAATTTAACTTCGGGCCCGCAAGCTTCTCGCTAAAGTAACCTATCAGATGTCCCTCCTGACTTAAAACTCCTCTGATTCCTATCCCAGATGCGTCACATGATAATTCAAACACCTTGCTAAAGTCCGGCAACCATAGTAGTGGGGCTTCGTACTTCTGTTCCTTAATCGTTTGAAATGCATTAGTGGCCGCTTTAGTCCAAATAAAATCACCCTTCTTCATGCATTCAGTAATTGGTGCCATGATACTACTAAAATTGCGAAAAAAACCTTCGATAAAATGTGGCCAATCCATGAAAACTTCTAACCTCCCGGATATTTTTTGGTTCTGACCATTCTCGAATAACTTGGACCTTTTTAGGGTCAACATGAATACCTTCGGAACTCACTATGTATCCTAGAAACTCTACGGAAGTCACACCAAATGCGCACTTTTTAAGTTTAATAAATAAATTTTCTTGGTGCAATGTTGTAAGGATTGTCCTTAAATGTGTTTCATGGTCCATTGGCGAGAGGCTAAATACTAAGATGTCATCGAAGTATACCACTACAAATTTACCCATGTATGGTTTAAATACTTGGGTCATAAACCGCGAGAAGGTACTCGGTCCATTGGTGAGCCCCTCTCCAAGCACCAACCACTCATAGAGCCCATCCTTAGAATTAAATGTCATTTTCCATTCGTTTCCCTCCCGTATCCTCATTTGGTGGTAACCACTTTTAAGATCCAACTTTGAGAATGTGGTGGCTCCGGATAACATATCTAATAAGTCGTCCAAACGTGGGATGGGAAACCTATACTTAACAGTAATTTTATTTATGGCCCGATAGTCTACACACAATCTCCAAGACTTGTCTTTCTTTGGGACCAAAAGGGCAGGGACGACACATGGGCTCTTACTTTGGCGAATATATCCCTTTGCTAATAAATCTGAAATCAAAGTTTGTAATTCATTATGTGCGGAAGGATTGAGCCGATAATGGGGGAGATTAGGCAATGATGAGCCCGGGACGAAATCAATCTCGTGCTGAATTTCCCTCATGGGTGGCAACTTAGATGGTAAGTCCACCGGATAGACGTCCTTATACTCTTCTAAAAGTGTTCGCAGTGATAACGGTAGGTTCTTTAAAGAGGGTGAATCTTCCTTAGCTTGTAGACATACTAATGCATAGATGACGCCATCCAAGAAAGTCTCACGCTCTAGCTCCTTCTTTCTTATCAAGCCTATTGTTTTCTTTTCCGCAGGCACAATTGTGTGTTTGGAGGCAATCGACGGATCCTTAGGCGGTGTGGGTTTTTAAAATAATGGTCTTACCATTAAACATAAACTCGTAGGTGTTGGCTCGTCCGAAATGGGTCACGTCATAATCATAAAGCCACGGGGGTCCTAGTAGTACATGACAAACATCCATGGGGATGACGTTGCACCACACCTTATCGATATAGCTTTTCACCGTAAGCGGCACTAAACAATGTTTAGAGACCGCAATAGACGTTTTGTTTACCCACACTATTTTATACGTATGGGGGTGCGGTTCAATGAGTAAATGCATACGAGTGATGGCGTTCTCCGTAATAACATTCATGCTACTACTGCTATCTATTATTAATTTGCACCACTTCTCACCACATTTAAAATTCAACGAAAAGATGTTCGTCTAATTATACTCATCTGACGCACGCGGTGTGGCCAAAATACACCTCATAACCATCATATAAGAATCATCTTCAATATCACTTGGCTAGGCATCAGATTCATCGCCGGCTTCATAGACGATCTTGGCGGGTTCAGACGTGGAGTCTAATAGTGCTAGTGGTTTAATCTTAGTGGGGCACTCACTAGAGTAGTGCCCTTGGATCCCTCAAGAATAACATGTGGCATTAGTCTTACTAATACGTCCTATTAGAACTCTCTCACCATTGGGATTCCTGATGTTCCTAGCGGTAATGACTACAGAATTCGAATCAGTCGATCGAAACTTTCCTTTGTCCCTCATGGGGGACGAAGGTGGGGGTCCTCAAAGGGACTTTCCCTTCTGGAGTGCTCGTCCCTTGGACTTGTAGGCGTTGTGCTTCTCTATGTCCAAGGAGGCATTGAATATCGTGTTAAGGTCCGTATGACCATAATGTAGGAGCTTGCCTTGGATGTCCGGGTTGAGTCCCTTACGAAAATGAGATAGTGTAACTTCGGGCATTTCCCGGACGTCACACCGCATCATCATATCTTTAAGGAGTCCCATGTACTCCGCTACCGATTTGCCCCCCTGACGATGGGTGGCTAACTCGTCGAACATTTGGGTTCGGTGATACGCAGGGACATATTGGTCAGACAGGAGTGCTTTCATGGCAGCCCACCCAATTGGGGGTACTCCATTCACGGTACCTAGACGCCTCTCTTCGTTCAACCAGAACATTTTGGCCCTACCCAGAAGCTTCATCCATGCAACCCGCACCTTCTCACCGTCTGTCAGGTTGTGCCACTCAAAATAACACTCGATCTCCATAATCCAGTCTAAAAATACTTGGGTTTCACCCATACCATCGTATGACGGTGGATCAATCCGCACGGTTCTAGTTACATTGAACTCATAAGGAGCTCGAGGTGCTTGCTCATCATCCTGATTACGGGGATGGTTTGGTCTCTCATCTTGTTGGTTGGCAGCCTGGGGTTGGGGACCCGGTCGGTTTATCCCAGCGCCATCAAGTTGGTTGGCAGCGGGATTTCGAGGCGCCACTTGATTTAATGCTAACCCTTGTAATAACTGTGTGAGTGCATCGAACCTAACTTTAAACTCGTCCCGAAGCTCCGCAATCGTTGCCGGAGCGTGCTCATCCTCATGGTCGTCTGCCATGTTTGAAGTGGATGGGGGATACTCCTTGCCAAGCCTAGTGCGCATGAACAACAGGACACTTTTTCAGAATTTTGTTCTTAAAAAATAAGAAGAGTTCTCTGGATTTTTTTTTACTAATTGCAGACCAGAAACAGCTACGGTGTTCTTTTGGCAACGATTTGTGCCAAAAACTTGGGTGCAATGGTGTTAGTGTCGTACATAGGAGATGACCAAGGATTGGGCCTATTAAGAAATGAGCCATAACCTGGCTCTAATACCAAAAATATGTAGGCCCGTCCAAGACGATCCTACACGGACGGCATAACGACGACTCTCATTATGTTCTACGCCCTCTTTACCACACACTAACGAAACGCAACAAACACAGTAGATTTTGTTTATCTCTCGCGCTATCGTACAGGTAGCCGCACCGCAAATGGTTCGGAGAATGGTTATAGGCCAAAATCCTCTCTGGCTAAAAGGAACAATATTGGTTCCGACGAGCTTTGAGTTGTACCAAAATAGATCCACCAAAGAAATCACGATTCGAAAGTGGTAGGATTTATCCCAACTAAAAAAAAGAGCGAGGGTCGTCAATTCTCTCAAGAGTTATCAGAAAACCAAACGAAAATCACAAATCTATTATGAGAAATACTGCGAAAATTAAGGCTTTGAAAAATCCACCCAAAAATCGTCCACCACAAAACTATCAAAGAAGGGAAAATCTCTTGAGTAGGAATTTTCGTTACCCCTCTCAGAATCGTAGATTCGATATTTTGGATCCACAAGAAATAATTGCCCTTCCCTCGAGATCCATGAAAAGCACACCAATGACAATGAACACGCCCGCCTTCCCGCTTCGCGTCGTAGGAGATCACCCAAGCCGTTCTTCTTGCACGTGAAACTTTAAGAGATTATTGGTATGGAGCCGTGGATGAGGGGAAAACTAGAGAGATGAAAGGTGGTGGAGGAATAGTCCTGAAGAGAGATTAGGGAGGAAGGGAGAAGAGAGAGAGAGAGAGGCGGACAAGACCTAGAAGCAAGAGGGAGACCCCCTTGGGCGGCGGTAATGAGAAGGAGAGAGGGAGAGAGGAGATTTAGGTTTTGGGAAAAGCCTCGATTGATTTCAATAATATTCTAAAAATGACATAGATAGAGTTTTGGCCTTATATAAGGCTTACATCCAAGGGGCTATTAGCAGCCCATAAACAGTGGCTAAACGCACACCACAAGTTCAAAATGACAGAAATAAAATAGTTAAATGCAAACCACATAAATGGATAAATGCAGAACATAAACTAGCAAGATAAATTAAATTTAAATCTTGTTGCGTGGGCAAAGATTGTAGCCGTGACCGCTACGGCGCCGCAAGTCTTTGGCCGGCGGATCATCATCATCATCTTCCGCCACTACCCCATGATCACCAAGTGCGCCATTGACGTCATGTTCATCACTAAGTTGGTCATCATGGTGGCCGTCGCCATCATCTGCAGCATTGTCGATGATGTCGAAAGTATCCTATTGCACCTATCGGGAGTGAGACAGGAACCACTCCCCGATTGATGTTTATTTAAGTTTTTCTTCTCTTTTATTTCCTGACCCCCCTTCATCATTTCAGCTTGTGCAGGATGAGTCTTCACAGGTACTCAAGGAGGACTTGGAGTAGTTTGCTCAGGTCAATGATGAGTGCATCCTCTCATGTGAGTGGGTTGATCCCTCCTCCATATAGAACCTTATTCATTGCCCCCTCTTCCTACTGCCTCCTTGAAGACGACACCTTGCTGGGTAAGGATATTTTTGGTGAGTTGAGTGATCATATCTCCTCCTCCACTTACATTCTCTTCCCTCTTCCGGTGAGGAGCGTGTATTATTATTTAGGTGGAGGGGTGACTGTTCTATCGCCGTATCGGTACCCGCTGCCTACACAGATATTAGGCCAGGTACCTGTTCACTTCTCCTTCCATACTCCAATCAGCTAGAACTCTTAAAGTTCTGAATAAGTCGTGCTGGGAGGACAATAACCCCGGTAGTTATCTTACTTTTTCTTGCATTTTTATTTTATCTAGTTTGTTTAGTTAATTGTATTTCTTTTTTAGGTTGTCTATTTTCTTGTGTTGGAGGAGCTCACGCCTGCAGGATCATTTTCTGGATGGGGATGCTGCAACTTTGTCTTGGTTTACACGCTAATCTTCTGGTATGCTCACTTGCTGAGCATTGGGTACTCTCTTCCTCTAGCATTATTTTGAATTTCGTAGTCATATATTGTATTGGATTGTTTAATTTAAGTCTCGGGGGAGTCGTTTTATGCACCCACTCACATGCACTATTGCATAGCATGCTAGAAGCTTTTATTTAAGAGGTTTTATTCATTTTATTTGCACACCACAACACCCACTTGAGCGTGTACTTAGTTGTTGGCGTGTCATGAGTTGAACTCATTCCTTTGTGTGATTGGGAAAATCATTGTGCTGGCGTTTAAATTATATAGTGGGGTAAAATGTTGACTCCGGTGTTCGTAGTCAAGTACTCACGTAAGTATAGAGATTTGTGCAGATTAGATTTCTTCTTATACATTTAGTTTTATACATTTATATTAGTGTAAATATTATTTACTCTATTCAAATTGTGAATCCGGTGTGAATCAAAAGGTAGCATAGGGATGTGTGTAAATTATCGTTAGACTAGTAGTGTTTGAGTCGGGAGAAAGGAGAATTATTCTCGGGGGCTAAGAACTTGCCCTAAGCGATTTTTGAAGCATGCGCATAGGATAATTCTTTTGCGTGAGAGTGATGTAGGCCGTTATTTTGGCCCGGTTAAGCTTTTGTATCATGCATATCGTCTACCCTTGCTAGCCCCTTTGAGCCTATCCAGTCCATTTGATTCAGCTCCACCTACACCTCACCAAAGCCTCTAAGCTGATCTTAATTGCACGCCCAAATTATGAGCTCGAGTTTTTACTTTTTTGGGGTGGTGATTTCTATAAATTCATTGTGATTATGTGGATGTGCTTATTTGAAAATTTTCTGAAAGAAAAAGAAAAAAAATGAAGAAAGAGAAAAAGAAAAAGAAAAAAATTTGCTTTGAAAAATGAATGAGAAAAAGACTAAATTGAAAATTATTTGAAATATTGGGAATAGGTGGTGCACACACCCATGTTGCAAAAGTCCAAGTCTGGGGGTGTGGTGCACTTGCATTCGATTTTGGTGTGTGGGTAGTTTTATTAAAGCTCATTTGGGTTTAGGTGTACTAAACCTACATGTTTATCTTTGTTTACCTCACCATAACCCAAGCCCCATTTAAAACCTAAATTCCTACAGACTCATGCTGTGAACCGATCTAGTGTCGTGGAGAGAATGTGATCATGCGAGCTTATGGTCTCCGACACCGATGGATTCCCGTGGAGTTTGTCCCGAATCCCAACTTTGGCAATGCTCATCTCAGCGATTATTTTACTTTCTGCGTATGCGTGGCCGGATGATTCACCGTAATTCATTTATTTTAATAGATGTAATATTTATTTACTCTATTAGAAATTTATAAACTATGTGTATAATTAGAAATCTTCTCTACTATTTATCTATGCATGTTAGCATGTGACTTTGCATGGTTCTCCATTTTGTAATTTTAAGCTACCTATTCCATTTTCTCGCTCCACCGGATTTGTTTGCTCTGGACGCGCAAACAGGTAAGTCTGGGGGTGTGATGAGTCTGGTTTATATAGCTATTTCCGGACTCATATGGGTCATTTATCTTGTTGGAACATGCTTTCCGCATCTCTTGGTTTGACAATAACAAGTCATATTGTATTTGATCATACTTATTTTGTGTTTATAGTATGCAGGATTCTGTGCTTTCAAAACTTTATGGTGCTGTGTTGTTGTAGCTACCGCACTGCGCTAACTTTACCGCTGGCGCTAGCATTAACAACCACTGAGACGAAACCGCTGAGAAGGGAAGCCACTGAGATGCAAGCTGGCATTCGACGAAATGTATGCACTACCGCATGGCGTCTGCATTACCGCGGCGCGCTAGTTACCATCAGACGAACTGGGTTCGACGAACTCGGTGCTTCGTTCAATGAACGACGAACGCGGAAGCCCATTCGACGAAATTCATATCAGGGCATTCAACGATCAACGAAAGCTGGGGCCCGATCGATGAACTGCTGCTCTACCGCGGAGCATTAGCACTAACGCTGGCGCTAGCGTCCGAAAGACGAAATGGTGTTCGAAGAAAATGATTCCATTTGACGAACCAGATTGAGATTGACGAAAGCTAAGGTCAGCTCGACGAAGATGCGCCCGACGAAATGATCTACTGCGGAGCGTTAGCACTGACGCTGGCGCTAGCATATTTGGAAACTATTGACGGGTCGCTATGTTTGGCAAGTACTATCGCGCCGCGCTAGGTCTAACGCCCGACGGTAGCTTTTGGAAACATCCCATCTATAGTTGATTGAGGGGCAAATTTGGAAAGAGATATTGGCTGAAGGAAGGAAATTGCACTATCGCGGGGCGATAGTGTTACCGCGGTGCGCTAGGCTGTCACAACTGTTTGCGCTCAGAAGTTGCCTTAACTACCACGATTCGTTTGCGCGTCGTGTCACTATCGCGGGGCGGTAGTACTAGCGCAGGCGGTAGCTGTCAAATCTATTAAAAGAGAAGTGCTTCCTCCATTACGTGTTGCTGTTACAGAAGTTATTGAAGCCTTAATTCAGAGTACTCGTGAGAACCTTCAGAAGCAGCCAAGACAACTTTGTCAACGTTCGAGAAAGCAAAGAACTTGGAGACCGATCCGATCACATCTACTCCGACACCAATATCTGCATTTGAGGGAGTTTTTATTTTGAGTTTTGTTTTACTTTCAATTTGTAACCTTTATATCTTTTGTTCGGTAGAGGAACTCGCCACACGGCGACTAGGGCCTTGCGGGGACTAGGGGAAATTCGCCTCATGTTGGCGACTAGGTCTAGGGTGTAGATCTAGGGAGTGCTCGAGGCCTTTGCGGTGAGGGAAGGGCTAGAGCAGCTTGAGGCCTTGTCTAGGGAGAGATAGGCTAAAGCCAAGCGGTCCTTAGGAGAAGGGTCGGTATCGAAAACCAAAAGTGTTTTCATTGGTCGCCTCTTTCCAAGCGTTATTGGGAAAAGTTTTGTAATTATATTTACTTCCGTTTAATGATTAATAAAAATATGTTTATTGTTTCATCTCTGAGTCGTACTCTGTGATCTTCATTATTTTAACGTAAAAGTATTCTCACTATTACTAACGCCGAGCGGTAACAATACCTTTGGCGGTAGTGGCTGAGAATTATTTTCTCTCATAATCTCTGATACCACTTGTTAGATCTGCAGGAGCCAGGTTATTCCAATATGGTCTAACAACAGGGAATAAGTATACCTCCGTTGTTTACCGGAACTGATTATAATTACTAGAGAACGTGTATGCGTTGTTTTCTGATAAATTTAGATTTAGATGTATGGGCATGTATTGAAAATCCATACACTTCTCCTACATACATTGTTGGAGAAGTTACCATGGAAAAACTTAGGGAGAAATGGGACGATGGAGATAAGACTAGGTGTAAGAATAATGCGAAAGCTATGAATGTTCTGTTCTATGCTCTTGATAGGACTGAATTTAATAGAGTCAGTGCATGTTAATCTGCTTATGATATTTGGAACTTATTAGAAATAACGCATGAAGGTACTTCGCAGGTCAAAGATTCGAAACTATTCCAACTGGAATCTGACTTTGAAAGGTTCAGGATGGATCCAAATGATGACGTCGACGCCATGTACACTCGATTCACCAAGATCGTCAATTCTTCAAAGATTCTTGGAAAAACATTATCAAACGGCGACTTGGTGAGAAAGCTCCTTCGATCACTCCCTCCAAAGTTCAATCCAAAGGTGACAGCGATTTCCGAATTGCATGATCTTAGGCGGCTCCCAATTGAGAGCCTCATTGGGAACCTTAAAACCCATGAGGTAGAACTCAAGATTCAAGAAGAGGAGTACAATAAGGAACCAGAGAAGAAAGCCTTGGCACTGAAGTCAAGAAAAGAAGATGACGATGAGGAAGATGACGAGGAAAGTCTCTTCGTGAAGAACTTCACTAAGTTCATGAAGAATCCGGAAAGAAGGAACACCTTCCGGAAATTTTTCCAAAAGGGCTCCTCATCCAAAAGAGAGAAGAAGGAGAAGTCTAGCGACGAAGACGAAGAACGGCCACCTCCCGAGTGCTTCCACTGTAGGAAGATTGGGCATATTAGAATTCAATGCCCAAAATTCCTGAAGGAGCAAGAAGAAAAACGGTTTAAAGGAAAGGAGAAGAAGAAGGTCTTAAACGCCGCAACATGGGATGACTCTTCCTCCGATTGCTCAAGTAGTTCAAGCTCAAGTGATGATGATGAGGCAAACTTGTGTCTTATGGGGAAAACAACGAATCAACCGACGGCCAGTGCAGTGTCTAAAGCGACACTGAGGTAATCCCCACTAACTATGATGATCATTATTCCGAATATTTAAGAACTTGCAAATCTTTTGGCAAAAATTTAAAAGATCTTGATTTAATTAAAACTGAAAATAAAATTCTTTTGAAACAAAATCAAAAATTAAGTAAGGAAGTTTTTGCTTTGGGAAAGGAGATGGAGTCTTGCCAAAAGAATGATAATTTCTTGGCAAGAACTTGCAAACCTGAAACTGATCTTTCTAATGCTCTCTCCAATATCGAATCACTTTCGAAACAAAAGAGAGACTAAGAAAAAAATTTAAAACTCTCTCTTTCTAATGTTGAAAATGAAAAGAAAAAGTTTGCAAATAGATGCAGAAATTTAGTTAGTGAAAATTTTGCATTAAAAGCTAAAATCCATGACCTTAACTTAGCCATAGAAAAAATCGGAGTTGGCCAGAAAATTCTTGATATGATTTTGGCCAACCAAAGGCATGGTAGTGCGAAATCTGGTCTCGGTTTTGTCTCTGAGAACTACCGCCCGACGGTAACTCCTATCGCTGGCGGTAGTAACAAAACTCATATTTCTTTGAATAATCACAAATCTGGAATTTATTCTGCCTATTCCCCATCCTCCAGCAAGAGTCCACAATAAAAACTGAAAAAGGTTTCAACTCCTTTTGTGTTATGTGCCAAGTGACATCACTTCGGACACACCTTGGACTCTTGCAGGATGAAGGGTTGATGTACGGTCAAGCTATTCTGGGTGCCTAAGGTTTCCACCTATTCTATGGGAGGAACCACTTGGGAATCCAGATCTTTACTCTCATCTTCTTGTTAGGTATGTTGGCAGGCTAAGGAAAAGGAAGATATGTGGTACTTGGACTCATATTGCACCAAACACATGACGGGCGATAAAGCAAAATTCCTTAGCCTCACAAAGAAGAAAGGAGGATTGGTAACATTTGGGGACAATGGAAAAGGAAGGATATTAGGCATCGGTACTGTTGGTAACAATTCTTTCTCTCTTACTAATGTTTTATGTGTAGAAGGTTTGAAACATAACTTGATTTCTATTAGTCTACTCTACGATAAAGGTCAAAATGTTTTATTTGAGTCTTCTACAGATTTATCTAAAATTATAAATCCAAAAACCAATAGTATTGTACTCACTGCACCACGAATTCACAATGTGTATCTAATTGCCTTTCATGATCTATCACATACGTCTCTCAAATGTCTTATATCAAAAAATTATGAACTTGAATTATGGCATAGGCGTCTCGGTCACTCTAGCATCAAGTTAATCTTAAAATTGTCAAAGAATAAACTCATTAAAGGTTTGCCTATGCTAAACGGAAATCTATCTTCCTTATGCTCGCCATGCCAAAAAGGAAAATGTTCAAAAACATCGTTTAAAAGTAAAAGGGAAATATCCACTTCAAGACCATTACAACTAATTCACAGGGATCTTTTTGGACCCATTAGCACATGTAGTCTTGGTGGTAAAAAGTACACTTTTGTTTTAATAGATGAGTATTCTAGATTTACTTGGACCTTATTTCTCACCTCCAAATCCGATGCATTTTCTGAATTTACAAAACTTTGCAATCGTATTCAAAATGAATTAGATCTAAAAATCAAGTGTATACGATCGGATTATGGAGAGGAATTTGAAAACGATAGCTTCACCACTTTCTATAATGATCTAGGTATTAAACACGAATTTTCCGCTCCACGCACCCCCCAACAAAACGGTGTGGTGGAGAGGAAAAATAGAACTCTTCAAGAACTCGCACGCACCATGCTATCTGAATATGGGTTGCCTAGATATTTTTGGGCCGAAGCCGTAAATAAATCATGTTATGTCATAAATCGTGTTATGCTTCGCCCTAGTTTGAAATTAACTCCATATGAATTGTACTTTCAAAAGAAACCTAATGTATCGTATTTTCATGTCTTCGGTTGTAAATGTTTTATCCTAAATACCAAGGATGCATTAGCTAAATTTGATGAAAAATCTGATGAAGGTATTTTTCTTGGTTACTCTTCCACTAGCAAAGCATATAGAGTATATAATAAAAAATCTAAAAAGTTTGAAGAGTCTATTCATGTGAAGTTTGATGAACATGTGCCTTGTGTAGATTCTACTTGTGCAGGAAATGATGATGTACCTCTCTCACCATTGGAGCATGATGACGATGAGCCACTTGGAGAAGAAAAAGAAGTAGAGATGGTGCAAGAGGAGAACGTGCCTCCAAGTGTGCTTCGATTTACAAGAGATCATCCAAGGGAGCTTATTATTGGAGAACCATCAAGAGGGGTAACTACACGTTCTTATTTTAATGAATCTTTTTCAAACTTATGTTTTGTTTCCGAAATAGAACCGAAAAATGTTTCCACCGCTTTGAATGATGAATTTTGGTTTATTGCTATGAATGACGAATTGAATCAATTTGAATGCAATAGGGTTTGGAAACTAGTTGAAAGACCATCAAATCATCCGGTTATAGGTATCAAATGGATATTTAACAATAAATTAGACGGTGAATCTAGAATAACTAGAAACAAAGCTCGATTAGTGGCCCAAGGTTATTCTCAAATCGAGGGGGTAGATTTTGATGAAACATTTGCACTCGTTGCTCGCCTTGAATCGATTAGAATTTTTCTAGCTTTTGCGAGTTATAAGAAGTTTAAGTTATTTCAAATGGATATTAAAAGTGCCTTCTTAAATGGGATAATTAAAGAGGAAGTCTAGGTCGAACAACCCCCCGGATTTATTGATGAAAAATTTCCAAATCATGTATATCGACTAGAAAAAATGCTTTATGGTCTAAAATAAGCGCCCTGTGCTTGGTATGAACGCTTAACATCTTTTTTATTAAAGCACGGTTATAAAATGGGTAGTGCCGATAACACACTCTTCATTAAGCACTATGATAAGGATTTGATTATTTTACAAATATACGTTGACGATATTATTTTTGGAGCCACTAATGAAGGTTGTGTAAAGAAGTTATTCAAGTGTTGCAAAATGAATTTGAAATGAGTCTAGTGGGTGAACTAACATACTTTTTAGGATTTTAAATAACCCAAAGAAATGATGGAATTTTTATATGTCAATCCAAATACGATCATGATATGCTACAACATTTTGGCTTTGAAAATTTAAAACAAGCTAGTACTCTAATGAGCGCATCACTAAAATTAGGAAAAGATAAAGCCGAAATTTCAATTGATCAAACTTTATATAGAGGAATGATTGGATCCCTATTATACCTTAGTGCATCTAGACTCGATATCATGTTTGTCGTATGCTTATGCGCTAGATTTCAAGCAAATCCAAAAGAATCTCATTTAAAAGCGGTAAAATGAATTTTTTGATATCTAATAGGCACATCAAGTTAGGACTTTGGTATCCTAATAATGATTCTTTTCTCTTGCATGGGTATTCCGATTCTGATTACGCGGGTTGTTCCCTAGATAGGAAAAGCACTAGTGGTACATGTCACTTCTTAGGTCCTTCTCTAGTTGCATGGTCAAGTAGAAAACAAAATTCTGTTGCCCTCTCCACCACCGAGGTAGAATATATTGCACTAGGAAGTTGTTGCGCCCAAGCATTATGGATGACACAAACCTTAGAAGACTTTGGTGTTCATTTAACTAATATTGAACTTAAGTGTGACAATAAGAGTGATATTGACTTAACAAACAACCCCGTTCATCACTCACGATCTAAACACATTGACGTAAGACACCACTTCATTCAGGATCACATCAAAAAGTAACACGTTCATGTAAACTTCATAGGAACTGAATCTCAACTTGCGGACATCTTTACCAAGCCTCTGCCTGATTTACGATTTCATCTACTTAGACTAGAACTAGGGGTTTTGGACATTCTAGCTTGAACTTGCAAAATCCGCAATATTTATGTATACATATGACTGATTTCTTTGCATAACTACATTGTCACAAATCTGCATAAATATAATCAAAAGAAAAATTTTGAAAAATTTCACGTTCTCCCCAAAATTCGAGTTCTGTCACTAACGCTAAGCGATAGCATTGTACCGCTAACGTTAGTGAATACTTCTGTATTTCCAGTCTCTTTTTCATTTTTATTTTTCAATTTCTGCTATTTTCTTTCAAGATTCCAAAAACACAAAAAAACGGTAAAAGAATTCAAAATCCAACCAAAACATGCTTTTTTCTTCTATATATCAAAACAAACTACAAAATTGAAAAACCAATTAAAACATCAAAAACATGCTTTCTATTTGTTTTCTTTTTGTTTTTGAAAACTTAAAATTTGTAAAAACTAATGTAGATTTTCTATGTTTCAAGGATGATATAGTTTATCTTGCCAAGCTTAGTATACAATGTTTCATTCTCTCATTCAAGTATCTTAATAACATTGTTTTTGTATCATGCCCTGATCATTATCTTCTGTGTGCTTTGAAATTGATTATAGAAATCATGTGTAGGTTTGCATAGCGTGCTTCTATGTATGAGTAAATGGCTTATATTTGCTAATGATTTTGTTTCACTCACACTTTTTGACAAACTACATATGAATTTAATCTTCTCTTACATGATTGTGTAGTGTAACAACGTCATATTATTGTTTAGGCATGCTTAGTTTTACCTTCACCACATGTTAAATTTTTTTTATGCACCTCTCTTTGAAGAAGTGTGTCTTTTCAAAAATACTTTTGTTTGCACATACAAGTGAATTCAGAGACCTTTGTCGTTAAGCAAAAAATTCAAATGAATAATTGACAAAGATAACTCCACCAAGCACTACTCACCCTCCTGATAAGTCTTAATGAGGATTGTGAGGTTGAGCACCTTGGAGAGAATTGTAATGTGCCTTGTCGCAAACATTTTTTACATACTTCTTCTTGTACAACGAATCACAAATAAATAAAATTCAAAATAATAATTGTGATTCCCCAAGCAATACTTTGCACCCTGATAAGTCTTAATAAGCATTGTGTGTGCAAAGCACCTTGGTAGCTGTACTATTTTTTATGTGCATCGGAATATTTATATAACTTTGTGGGTAGAGGTAACTCTAAAAATGCTTGTTCAATAATGTTGTGTTTATTCCATTATACATGTCATGTGTGTTGATTAACTCATATGTATACATTTTTCAAAAACACTATTTTGTACACATCATTATCACTTGTAAGCCTTCTACTCATGAGAATTAGAGTCTATTGCATATCTACATGTATTCTCTAAACTCTTAAGTAAATGCACTAGATAGCTTTGCATGATCATTACAATGTATAAGTATACCTGATTTCTAAATTTTGAACATTGTATTCTTCTATCTTGTCTTCATAACTTATATCATGCTTCCACTTTTTTTTTCCGCTATGCCATGAGAACTCTGTATTGCATATCTTTCAACACTAGTGTATGGCTATGATTTGAAATTATTTTGTGTACTTCAACTGCTACAACATCTATTTTGTTATGTCTTAAAATCTTTATCATCTACTATGCTTCTCAATTCATATCAAGATTTTCACATAAAAATTTTTTTGTCATGCTTTCCACCTCATTACTACTTGTATGCTCGATCATGAATACATTTTTTTTCAACAAGTGGTCTTTTTATGAAAATCTCTTCACATTCTCTTTTCACTCCTATTAATTGTATTTCTTTCTTAGTGTCTACCTATTAATCATGCTCATTCCCTCTCTACACAGTAATTACTCACTTTTTGTTGGCCTTCCTCTCCACCCTCTTTTGATAATACCAAAAGGGGGAGAATAAATTGAAAGATATTAACATGTTTGGGGAGTTAAGTTCATAGGAAGATTTGTCGTAGGGGGAGCATTCATTTAGGTGGAGCATATGCACAAGTCTTAAATTTCATGCCTATCTCTATTATAAACACAAATTCCTATCAACTGTATTATTTCTTTCTAAGGGGATTTGTTATTATCAAAAGGGGGAGTTTGTTGGAACATGCTTTCTGCATCTCTTGGTTTGATAATAAAAAATCCTATTGTATTTGACCATACTTGTTTTATGTTTATAGTATGTAGGATTCTGTGCTTTCAAAACTCCATGGTGCTGTGTTGTTGTTGCTACCGTGCAGCGCTAACTTTACCGCTGGCGCTAACATTAACAACCGCTGAGACAAAACTGCTGAGAAGGGAAGCCACTGAGATGCAAGCTGGCGTTCAACGAAATGTATGCACTACCGCGGGGCATCTGCCTTACCGCGGCGCGCTAGTTACCATTCGACGAACTGGGTTCGACGAACTCAGTGCATCGTTCGACGAACGACGAACGCAGAAGCCCGTTCGATGAAATTCATATCAGGGCATTCGACGATCGACGAAAGCTGAGGCCCGATCGACGAACTGCTGCTCTACCGCAGAGCGTTAACACTAACGCTGGCGCTAGCGTCGGAAAGACGAAATGGTGTTCGAAGAAAATGATTCAGTTCGACGAACCAGATTGAGATCGACGAAAGCTGAGGTCAGCTTGACGAAGATGCGCCCGACGAAATGATCTACAACGGAGCGTTAGCACTGACGCTGGCGCTAGCATATTTGGAAACTATTGACACAAAGGAAAGTGGAGAAAAAGGAATGTCGACGGGTCGCTATGTTTGGCAAGTACTATCGCGGCGCGCTAGGTCTAACGCCTGGTGGTAGCTTTTGGAAACATCCTGTCTGCAGTTTATTGAGGGGCAAATTTGGAAAGAGATATTGGCTGAAGGAAGGAAATTGCACTATCGCGGGGCGATAGTGTTACCGCGGCGCGCTAGGCTGTCACAACCATTTGCACTCAGAAGTTGCCTTAACTACCACGATCCGTGTGCGCGTCGTGTCACTATCGCGGGGCGGTAGTACTAGCGCAGGCGGTAGCTGTCAAATATATTTAAAGAGAAGTGCTTCCTCCATTACATGTTGTTGTTACAGAAGTTATTGAAGCCTTAATTCAGAGTACTCGTGAGAGCCTTCAGAAGCAGCCAAGACAACTCCGTCAATATTCGAGAAAGCAAAGAACATGGAGACCAATCCGATCACATCTACTCCGACACCAAGATCTACATTTGAGGGAGTTTTTAATTTGAGTTTTGTTTTACTTTCAATTTGTAACCTTTATATCTTTTGTTCGGTAGAGGAACTCGCCACACGGCGACTAGGGCCTTGCGGGGACTAGGGGAAATTCGCCTCGTGTTGGCGACTAGGTCTAGGGTGTAGATCTAGGGAGTGCTCGAGGCCTTTCTGGTGAGGGAAGGGCTAGAGCGGCTTGAGGCCTTGTCTAGGGAGAGATAGCCTAAAGCCAACCGGTCCTTGGGAGAAGGGTCGGTATAGAAAACCAAATGTGTTTTCATTGGTCGCCTCTTTCCAAGCGTTATTGGGAAAAGTTTTGTAATCATATTTACTTCCGTTTAATGATTAATGAAAATATGTTTATTGTTTCATCTCTGAGTCGTACTCTGTGATCTTCATTATTTTAACGTAAAAGTATTCTCACTATTACTAACGCCGAGCGGTAACAATACCGATGGCGGTAGTGGCTGAGAATTATTTTCTCTCATAATCTTTGAAATTTTAAAACCCTTATTCCCCCCCCCCCCCCCCTCTAAGGGTGTTTGCAGATCCAACATATCTTGCTTTTGTACTTCACTTATTGCTCATTGATGCTTCTATTGATCACATTGCATATTTCTACTCTAAGTGCAATCCTTGGCCTTTTTTGGTGTGATTTCTTGTATGCTTTACTTTCAATCTATCCCGTGATGATATACCTGTGTTGTGGATGTTGTAGAATGCCTATTTCAGTGGTTTTCCTACAGGCATGGGGATTGTGTGGACACTCGGAGTAGGTTCGGCCATTTTTTAGCCTAATGGGCCACTAGTCGTGCATTTTTGTTCGCGCACGATCAGGCGCACGACCACTGGTCATGCACATCCCCCATTTTCCAACTGACAGCTTGTACGATCACTGGATTCCTTCTCGCACAACCACTGGTCTTGCGCCACTAATCGTGCACTATTGGCATTCTAGATTTGGCCAAAGGTTGTTCTCGCATGCTTAGTGGCATTTCTTCTCGCACGACCACTGGTCGTGCGCCACTGATCGTGCGTGTTCAAAACTCTGCTTTCTATAAATACGTGTTTTCGCGAATCCTTCCGCCCGAATATGCATCTTAGGTCTTTTTGAGCATTGTTTTTAGGTACCCTTCATCCTCCTATTGGAACATGGTCTTCCGCATCTCCTAGGTTTGAGAATAACAAATCCTATGTGTATTTGATCTTGTGTGTTTAAGTGTGCAGGAAAATAAAGTCCATATGACTCAAGGATTACATAAGAAGGTTGCCCCCAACTTTGAGCCTTCAAATCCAACACTCCTTCTAGCGCTGGAGGTATCACCTAGCGCCTGGCGCTAGCGCTAAGTAACCGTTGAGAACAAACCGAACCGCTGAGAAGAAACCAAACCGCTGGAACGAAACCGCTGAGACAGAACCGCTGAGACGAAACCACTGTAAAGGGAAACCTCTGAGATGATAGCTGGCGTCAACATATATAGAAGAATATAGCGCCTGGCGATATCTGATAGTGCAGGCGGTAGCGCGGAGCACAGAAGGCAAGAGAGAATTATTTCCTTGGATTGAAGATTCTGCCGCGCAGAATATGTCCTAAAATGGGATAGCGCCAGCGGTACCACTAGCGCAGGCGCTAGCGCCGAGGTTATAAATATGACCCCTCTTCTCTCATTTCGCACAGACATCAGAGAGAGAGATTGAGTGCTAGAATTCCAGAGGATGCATTGGCCGAAAGTTGATGTCCTACCAAAGTTCTGCAAACTTCTGAAGGAGAATCTCTTCACGCTGGATCCAAACGAAGTCCGCTTCTACAACGCTTATTCTACAGCGGATCTTCGTCTCCAACTTCAGAAGTTCATCAAGAGGGAGTTTTAATTATTTTCATTTCATATTTCTTGTAAACGGTTAGAGAAATTGCCTCGTGTTGGCGACTAGGTCTGGGTAGGACTTAGGGAGGAAATTCGCCTCTTGTTGGCGACTAAATCTAGGTTAGGTCTAGGGAGTGCTCGAGGCCATATCCGGTGAAGGGTTGGCTAGAGTGGCTTGAGGCCGAATCCGGGGAGGATAGGCTAGGGCCACCGGTTCGTGGGGATGCGAGTCGGGATAGAAAACAAAAAGAGTCTACTATTATTCACCACCGATTTCTAGCGTTATAGAAATCAACTTTTGTAAAACCTTCTTTCGTATTAATAAAACATGTCTCTGCTTTATTTCAATAGTTTTACTTGATTTCTAGTTGTCTTAATCTCGCATTACTTCAAAGCTTTTCAAAATATAATATAAATTTTAAAAACCCTTATTCACCCCCCCCCCCCTCCCCCTCTATGGGCGCCTACCGATCCAACAAATGGTATCAGAGCATTAATATATAAGCATGATGAAACCTACTTGTGTGTGTGTGAGAGTGATGACTTAGGATAATTGTTGATTTTGGTATTTAGAATTGCTCCCCATAAATACATGCTCCCCCTATGTGAATGTTCCATATTATGTAAGCTATCATCTGTAATTAATCATGGTAGTTTCTATTTTGATAGCAGATTATATTTATCATGTTAGTTCTCCCCCTTTCGTTATTAGCAAAAGTGGGTAAGGAGGCACCGCACAAATTTTTTTGATAATTAGATAAAGGCATGATCGAGCTTTTAGAGAGAGGGAATAATAAGGAGTTTTAGAATAATTTTTATAGAAATAGATCAGAGTTTTTAGCTTAAAGATGAACAATCTAACATTTGTCAAGTACTCAATATTATCATGTTAGTTTTTCCTTTTTATATAAGAGTTTTAAGCATAAAAAAATGTAATGATTTCCAAGTAACTAAACTACCCAGACAATATGTCTACACCCTAGCCCCGTACAAAGTGACGGATGGGCATGAGGAGCTGCATACATGACGTAGGTTGAGGTGTTACTCCCATATGCAAACACTAGAAAAACTCAACCCAGCACTCTTTCCCCCCAGTGCCTCGCAAGGCACCACTAGAACTCTCCCAGGTTAAGGACAAGACATGACTTAGAGGTTAGGTTATCTAATGTCTACAACCCTACGCCCCCGTTATGGTGAGATATGTAATCATGGATAATAATTATTGGAAACATTTAAGCATTTTAAATCAAATTATAATTTCATAGCCAATGGGTTTTAATATTTGAATTTTTAAAGAAAAGTTCACATAGCTAATCCATTAATAAATCAGAGGTTTAGTATTACAATATTTTCATAGAAATAAATCAGAGTTTTTAGCATAAAAAACTATTCTTGTTTAAAGCAACCAATATAAAGTTTACCAAGCAAGTCTACCACTTGTTGAAAGAAAGGAATGATAAGATTCAAGTGAGGATGCACACAAAATAAAAGACTTTAAATAAGCATGAAAGCGCAAGGTAAAACAATTGTATGGTTATGATGCGGAAGACTTATCAAAATACAAGAAACATCTTATTGTAATCAATGATGATCCATAAAAAGATATATGGTATCAGAGCGATTTTATTCCAATCAGCTTAACAACCGGGAATAATGGCGTCTCATGATCTCGCTGTTCCGGAGGGTCATGGGGTTAGTCGACCACCTCTCTTTACTGGGTCAGATTTTAACTAGTGGAAAAATCGAATGATGTGTTTTCTTACGACCATGGATGTAGAAGTATGGAACATGGTAGAAGTTCGGTACTCTCCTCCTACAACTGTAGTGGGAGAGGCGACATTACTAAAACCTAATGATAAATGGGCTGATAACGATAAACTAAGGTGTAAAAATAATGCTAAAGCAATGAACGCTTTATATTGCGCCTTAAATAGGGCTGAGTTTAATAGAATTTCTGCATGCATAACTGCTTATGATATTTGGAATCAACTGGAAGTTACTCATGAAGGTACATCGCAGGTGAAAGATGCAAAGCTGCTCCAACTGGAATCTGAATATGAAAAATTCAGGATGGATACCGAAGAGGACATCAACTCGATGTACACTCGCTTCACCAAGATCGTCAACGCTTCAAAGGCACTTGGAAAGATCTACTCAGACGGGGACATGGTGAGGAAAATTCTTCGTTCCTTACCACCAAGGTTCAATCCAAAGGTGACAGACATCTCGGAGTCGCACAACTTAAGAATGCACCAGATCGAGAACCTTATTGGGAATATCAAAACCCATGAGGTAGAACTCCAGATTCAAAACCCATGAGGTAGAACTCCAGATTCAACACGATGAATACAACAAAGAGCCAAAGAAAAAGGCGCTAGCACTAAAATCAAAGAAGGAGAGCATCGAATATGATGATGGAGATGAAGAGGGTCTCCTAGTGAAGAACTTCAGGAAGTTCATCAGGAATTCGGAAAGAAGGAACACATTTCGAAAATACTTCCAAAAGGATGCTCGACGAAAGGCATCTTCCTCTTCATCAAGGAAAGAAAAAGGAAGAGAAGATGAAGAAGTAAGACCACCACCGGTGTGCTACCACTGCAGAAAGACCGGGCACATTCGGAGCCAGTGCCCAAAGTATCACAAGGAGCAAAAAGAACAATACAAAGCAAAAGAGAAAAAGAAAGTACTGAAAGCCGCAACTTGGGATGATTCTTCTTCTGAAGAGTCAAACGAATATGAGTCAAGTAGCGAGGAGGAAGCAAACTTATGCTTAATGGCAAAAAACAACGATGACGACACCAGTGTTCTTAGCGACACTGAGGTAACTCCTACTTTCGAAGAACTCTATGATGAATTTGTTCTTACTTGCAAATCCTATTATCAAAGTATAAAAGATAATATTATATTAAATCGTGAAAATGAATCTATTATCAAAGAAAATCATAAGCTCACAAAAAAATTGATTTCCCTTGAAAAGAGAAATGTTTCATGTCAAGAGTGTGAACACTCTTTATTTAAGATAAAAGAACTTGAAGTTTCTCTTTCTAAGGCCCTCTCACAAAACAAAACTATTGCAAAAGAAAAGGGGGACTTAGAGAGAAAACTAAAAACTCTCTTTACAAATTGAAAATAACAAAAAGGGATTTGAAAACAAATGTGTTATGATTGTACAAGAAAATACATTTCTTACAAAACAAAATCATGACCTCAATTTAGCCATAAAAAAATTCGGGATTGGTCAAAAATCCTTGGATATGATTTTGGGAAACCAATGTTATGGTTCTGGAAAATTTGGGGTCGGATATAAAAGTGAACCCTACCGCCCGGCACTAGCTACTAACGCCGGCGGTAGCTCAACAGTTAAAAAATCTTATGTTTTTTCTAATGTTCAAACATCATCCAGCAAGAGCAATGTAGAAATTCATAAAAGGGTCTCAACCCCCTATATTTCATGTGCAAATTTTCTTAAGTTTGGACACACGTCTAGCTCTTGCAGGAATATAAAACAACGATCGTTAAAACAAATCTGGGCACCTAAGAAATCCACTTACTCTATGGGTGGTACATCTTGGGTATCTGGATCTTTACTCTCATCTTCTCTCTAGATTTGCAGGAAGGCTAAGGAAACGGGGGACGTGTGGTACTTGGACTCAGGATGCTCTAAGCACATGACGGGCAACAAAGCAAAATTCCTTAGCCTAGAAAAGAAGAAAGGAGGGATCGTAACGTTTGGTGATCACGGTAAAGGAAGGATCATGGGAGTAGGTACAGTGGGTAACGAATCCATTCTTATCTCAAATATTCTTTATGTAAAAGGATTAAAACATAACTTAATATCTATAAGTCAACTGTGTGATAAAAGATTAGACGTATTATTTGAATCATCCACTAATCTTTGCAAAATAGTTAATCCTAAAACAAAAGATGTGTTACTAACTGCACCTAGAATTCACAAAGTTTACATAGTTTCGTTTCATGATCTTTCCAAATCATCTATAAAATGTTTTATAACAAAAATGATTAATTAGAACTATGGCATAGACGTTTAGGTCACGCTAGTACAAAGCTCATTTTAAAACTAGTAAAAAGGGAATTGATTAGAGGATTGCCTAAGTTGAATGGAAATTTATCTTCATTATGTTCTCCATGCCAAAAAGGAAAATTTACAAAATCATCTTTTAAAAGCAAAAACAAAATTTCTACTTCAAAACCATTGCAATTAATTCATATGGATCTCTTTGGTCCCGTTAACACCGCAAGTCTTGGTGGTAGAATATACACTTTCATTCTAATAGATGATTTCTCAAGATATTGTTGGACTTTATTTCTCTCTTCCAAATCTAATGCGTTTTGCGAATTCTCAAAATTATGTACTCGTATTCAAAATGAACTAGATTTAAAAATAAAATGCATTCGCTCAGATCATGGAGGTGAATTTGAAAATGAAAATTTTAAATCTTTTTGTGAAATGTTAGGTATTAAGCATGAGTTCTCCGCTCCATGCACACCTCAACAAAACGGTGTTGTAGAAAGGAAAAATAGGACAATCCAAGAACTAGCACGCACCATGTTATCAGAATATAAATTACCTAAGTCTTTTTGGGCCGAAGCCGTAAGCACATCTTGCTATGTAATGAATAGAGTCATGCTTCGCCCATCACTAAATCTCACACCGTATGAACTATATTATCAAAAGAAACCTAACGTATAATATTTTAAAGTATTTTGATGTAAATGTTTTATTCTTAATACAAAAGATTCTTTAGGAAAATTTGATGAAAAATGTGATGAAGGAATATTTCTTGGATATTCTTCAACTAGTAAAGCATATAGAATATTTAACAAAATATCGAGTAAGGTTGAAGAGTCTATTAATGTTAAATTTGATGAATTTATTCCGTGTGCAGAAAAGCTTCCTACAGGTACAAATGATGAACCTTTGCCATCTTTGGAGCACGACGAAGAGGAACCTTCCAAAGAAGAGGAAGAGAAGTCCAAGGAAGATGAATATGTACCTCCAAGCATTTTGAACTTCTCAAAGAATCATCCAAAAGAGCTAGTCATTGGGGAACCTTCTACTGGGGTAAGAACTTGATCCTCTCTTCATGAAACGTTTTCAAATATTTACTTTGTTTCCGAAATCGAACCTAAAAACGTTTCCACCGCTTTAAATGACGAATTTTGGTTTTTGGCTATGAATGAAGAGTTAGGTCAATTTGAAAGAAATAAAGTTTGGAATCTAGTAGATAGACCATCTAATCATCCAATTATCGGCATAAAATGGATCTTTAAAAATAAATTAGATGGTGAATCTAGGATTATTAGAAATAAAGCATGCTTAGTTTCTCAAGGTTATTCTCAAATCGAGGGGGTAGATTTTGAAGAAACTTTTGCACCCGTTGCTCGCTTAGAATCTATAGGAATATTTTTGGCATTTGCGAGTTTTAAAAGAATAAAATTATTTCAAATGAATGTTAAAAGTGCCTTTTTAAATGGGTTTATAAAAGAATAAGTTTATGTGAAACAACCCCCCGGTTTTATAAATGAAAAATTTCCTAATCATGTTTACAAACTAGAAAAAGCGCTTTATGGTTTAAAACGAGCGCCCAGTGCATGGTATGATAGACTTGCATCGTTTTTGTTAAAGCACGATTAAGTTATGGGAAGTGCTGACCACACACTCTTCATTAAGCATAATAATAATGATCTAATTATTTTACAAATATATGTTGATGATATCATTTTTGGATCCACTAATGAAGAGTTGTGTATTGAAGTAGTCTTAGTAATGAAAAATGAATTTGAAATGAGTCTTGTAGGAGAACTATCATATTTTCTTGGTTTTCAAATCTCACAACGAACTGATGGTATCTTTATTTGCCAAACAAAATATGTTCACGATATGCTTAAACGATTTGGATTTGAAAATCTTAAACAAGCCTCTACTCCTATGAGTGCTTCGTTAAAACTAGGAAAAGATGAATCTGGAATTTCCATTGATCAAACATTATATAGAGGAATGATATGATCTCTTCTTTACTTAAGTGCATATAGACCAGATATAATGTTTATCGTATGTTTATATGCTCGCTTTCAAGCCAATCCAAAAGAATCTCATTTAAAAGCGGTAAAACGTATTTTCCGTTATCTATTAGGGTCATCTAATTTAGGTTTATGGCACCCAGACAATGATTCTTTCACATTTCACGACTATTCCGATTCGTACTACGCCGGTTGTTCACTAGATCAAAAAGCACTAGCGGTACTTGTCACTTCTTAGGACCCTCTTTAGTTGCTTGGGCTAGTAGGAAACAATCTTCGGTTGCACTCTCCACCACGGAGGCCGAATATATCGCACTTGGTAGTTGTTGTCCACAAGCGTTATGGATGAGCCAAACTCTAGAGGATTTTGGATTTCATCTAAAAAATATTGATCTTAAATGTGGCAACAAAAGTGCAACAGACCTCACATATAATCCCATACACCACTCTAGATCCAAACACATCGATGTTCATCATCATTTCATTAGGGATCACATTAAGAAAGAGCATGTAAAAGTAAGCTTCATTGGCATGGACTCTCAACTCGCTGACATATTTACTAAACCTCTTCCCAATGGAAGATTTCGATTATTATGACTTGAGTTAGGTGTCCTAGATCTTTCGAGTTAAAACACATTCATAAACGCAATTTTGTAATGTTTAACCATCTAAAACATCTCCTAAAATTCTGAAATTTCAGCATGAAACAACTATTGGGACACCTAATCAAGATCAACAATTAAAAATTTCAAAATCATAAAAAATTGTGTACTGTTTCCCGCGCTAGTGCTAACGCCGGCGCTAGCGCACTTATTTGTTTTTCTGTAATTTTAAAATTTTGAAAAATTCTTAAAAATTTATTAATATATATGTACTACTTATTCTTGCACTTCTCATTATATTTCATTTTTTAAAAATCAAATACAAAAATACAAAAGCCAAATTACAAAAAATATGTTTTGCCTTTTTGTTATTTGTTTAAAGTCTATTTGTTATGCAAAAATCAAATACAAAAATATAAAACATTAAAACTATCAAAAAAACTGTATGGATTTTTCCTGTGAAAATCAAGCGTGATTTAAATCTATTATTTAGAACTTCTATAATGTTGCAATTTATCTTTTTCAAACTACTTTGAACATTATTTTCATCATGCTTTGATATATCTATTAATATGTGCATCAATTATCTTGTAAAAGTTTGTGTAGAACTTAGCTTAGCATGCCTCTAAGTATGAGTAAATGTTTTATGTTTGATAATGATCTTTATTCACTCACTTATTTTGGCATTGTCTACATTTGTGTTTAATCTAAGAATGCTTATGTATGTTTTGTATTAGTACAATAAAATAAAATTGCACAAGTATCTTACCTACACTCCTTTATTTGCACTTGTAAAAGTTAAGAAAATTTGTTATGGTTTCATAAATTATATTGGTTTGCAAAACAAGTGTATTCAGAGAACTTTGTACAACACAAAAATCATAAAATAAAGTGACAAAGATAACTCCACCAAGCACTACTTGAACCTCCTGATAAGTCTTAATAAGCATTGTGAGGTTGAGCACCTTGGAAAGAATAGTAAAGTATCTTGTGCAAATCCAATCTTTCTTTCAAAATAAAACCACTTACTCTTAAGTACACCGGATCACAAATCTCAACATTAAAATAAAATATGTGATCCCCCAAGCACTACTTTGCACCCTGATAGGTCTTAATGAGCATTGTGTGTGCAAAGCACCTTGGTAGTTGTACATTTTTTTGTGCATTGAAGGTTGTGGAAGTAAAATTATTTGTGTTTTATTGTGCTCCTACTTTACATATTTCTTGTATTTTTGATTAAAACATTTGTTTACTCTACTCAAAAATACACTTATGTGCACATCATTATCTTCCATAACACTTCTTCTCATGAGTATTGGATCCTAATGCAAATTCTATATTACTCTTTATTTAGGAAATGCACTAGATAGCCTAGCATGCTTTCTACAATGTTTAGTATGTTTTGAAATTGTGAATTAACATAACATTGTAGTACTCTCTTTTTGGTAACATTATTTCATGCTTGGTTACTCCATTATTGAATTTAAAGTTTTTACTTGAACAATGATTTACAAAAACATCTTCTTTATGAACCTTAACTCATATATCTTTTATGAATCATCATGTCTTACAGAAGATGTTTGATTATATTTTTTTAAAGTCTTCCGCAAATTTACATTTACCTTGTATTCATTATATGCTGCAAACTCTGATTTATGAAAATGTTGTGATACTAAAACTCTGATCTATTTCCATGAAAAGTATTTTAAGACTCCTTATCATTTCCTTCTCACTAAAAAGCACGATCATGCCTTTATCTTATTATTAAACTTTTGGGTGGTGCCTCCTTACCCACTTTTGCTAATAACAAAAGGGGGAGAACTAACATGATAAATATAATCCGCTATCAAAATAAAAAACCAACATGATTAATTAAGATGATAGCTTACATATTAGGGGAGCATTCACTTAGGGGGAGCATGTATTTAGGGGGAGCAATTCTAAATGCTAAAATCGATAATTATCCTAAGTCATCACTCTCACACACACACAAGTAAGTTTCATCATGCTTATATATTAATGCTCTGATTTATCATTAATGGATTTGTTATTATCAAAAGGGGGAGTTTGTTGGAACATGGTCTTCCGCATCTCCTAGGTTTGAGAATAACGAATCCTATGTGTATTTGATCTTGTGTGTTTAAGTGTGCAGGAAAACAAAGTCCATATGACTCAAGGATTACATAAGAAAGTTGCCCCCAAATTTGAGCCTTCAAATCCAACACTCCTTCTAGCGGCGGCGGTATCACCTAGCGCCTGGCGCTAGCGCTAAGGAACCACTGAGAAGAAACCGAACCGCTGAGAAGAAACCAAACCATTGAGACGAAACCGCTGAGATGGAACCACTGAGACAAAACCGCTGGGAAGGGAAACCGCTGAGATGCAAGCTGGCGTCAACATATATAGAAGGAGATAGTGCCTGGCGATATCCGATAGTGCAGGTGGTAGCGCAGAGCACAGAAGGCAAGAGAGAATTGTTTCCTCGGATTGAATTTTCTGTCGCACAGAATATGTCCTAAAATGGGATAGCGCTGGCGGTACCACTAGCACAGGCGCTAGCACTGAGGCTATAAATAGGACCCCTCTTCTCTCGTTTCGTACAGACATCAGAGAGAGAGATTGAGTGCTAGAATTCCAGAGGCTGCCTTGGCCGAAAGTTGATGCCCTACCAAAGTTTTGCAAACTTCTGAAGGAGAATCTCTTCACGCCAGATCCAAACGAAGTCCGCTTCTACAATGCTTATTCTACAGCGGATCTTTGTCTCCAACTTTAGAAGTTCAACAAGAGGGAGTTTTAATTATTTTCATTTCATATTTCTTGTAAATGGTTAGATAAATCGCCTCGTGTTGGCGACTAGGTCTGGGTAGGACTTAGGGCGGAAATTCGCCTCGTGTTGGCGACTAGATCTAGGTTAGGTCTAGGGAGTGCTCGAGGCCATATCCTGGGAAGGGTTGGCTAGAGCGGCTTGAGGCCGAATCCGGGGAGGATAGGCTAGGGCCACCGGTTCGTGGGGATGCGAGTCGGGATAGAAAACATAAGGAGTCTACTATTATTCGCCACCGATTTCTAGCATTTTAGAAATCAACTTTTGTAAAACCTTCTTTCGTATTAATAAAACATGTCTCTACTTTATTTCAATAGTTTTACTTGATTTCTAGTTGTCTTAATGTCGCATTATTTCAAAGCTTTTCAAAATATAATATAAATTTTAAAAACCCTTATTCACCCCCCCCCCCTCTAAGGGCGCCTACCGATCCAACACCTCCTTCACCCTCCATCATCCAAGATCCTCCAAGGAGAGTATTCTAGCCCAAAGATCATCAATATCAAGCAAGGAGATCTTGCACCGGAGTAGATTGGTTCGTGAGACATAGAAGAAGGGTCATTGGGAGAAAGTGACAGCCCTCTTCTACCCCGGACGCAGTTGTGGACTGAATTTGGATGCGGATTGACAACCCAGCTATTCCTACCGTGAATCCCAATGAGGCTTCGGACGTGGTCGACTCCTTTACTTTTTCTCCTCATGATTTGTTATTTAGGGCAAGATTTCTCTATCTTTTGATGATGAACACTATAAACCGTGTGTTGTAAGGCATATTTCATTTATATGAAATCATTTTGTTTATATGTGTGTATGAGGTGTGCCTCCATTCCATTCCGCAAACCCTCCATTCCATTCCGCAAGCCTACTCTTCCATTCCGCTAGCCTACTCTTCCACTACGTGAGCCTACTTTTCCATTCCGTAAGCATGCTCTTCCACTAGCGAAGCTAAGCGGTGCTAACGACCCGTATAATCCACCTCACTTCCGCCGGTGCGAACCACTCCATCTGCTTGCCTTCTCGCCCATCCGCCTTGCGAAGCAGTGCATAGCGGCCTGCATAGTTTCCTTCCTCCGAGCGAAGGAGTGCATAACGACCTGCATAGTAGTGATAATTTAGTTTAGTTTATTTGTTTTCCACGAACCTATCCAATTTGTCCGCAACCCATCCGATGTAAAGGACTTCGATCTCAAGTCCTTCCTCGATAGATAACTCTACCTTACTGTGTTCCTTCGAGATCGATACTTGGAAATCAATCCCATTTTAGTTTACTTGAATGATCGGTACACTGCCGTTTCGTTCCGCAGTCTCGCTACCGCCAATAGCGGTGTGCTAGACCAGCGCATCAGCGCACAGACCTTAATTAGTTCCCCCGTTTTGGAGCTAGCAAAACTCCCAGGATACTCCCGTAGTGGCGGACAACCTGCTCGTCACCATAACCTTTCGAGCTACTGGCTCACCGGACTAACCCATCCGTACCTACAACCACCGAGCCTACTTCTCATAAGGCCGAACCAACTAACCACCTGTAGCAACGGGGTGTGGGTGAGTGTATTATTGAGTTAATCTTCCATAAGAAATTATTCCTTCGGTTTTGGGTTAACCATGGACTTCCGAGGACTACCCTGCGAGGGCTCACAGCGGTACTAGGAGATATGATGGGCTGAACCCCAAAGCTCCCTTTCTAAGGCACTTACTCTTATTGGTGTCTACCCTTGACCCGACCACTATTAATGTTACACTTACTAACGCTTGGTATGTCTTACTTCACTCCAAGGGAATGACAATCTTTCGTCAATCCCAAGCACACTCGTGCCTCCTAGTCAACCAGACATCTTACTCCTACTTTCTTTTGGTGACCCATCCCAAATCCAATCAGTCTAGATGCACCAACTTCCTTAACTCCCCATGTAAAACCTACACGTTTGTATTAATTTAGCATTTTCACTATACGCGGACCACTTGAACTATATGACGTGCATGAGAGAAGGTTCTACAAATAATCATTCAAATGACCGAAGATTACTATTGGGGATGTGTTATGACATTTTTAGAGTAACTCCAGAAATTCATAATTTTCCCAATTTATTCGGCCTTTATTATAACTTTTCCCAAAATCAGGTAACCTATGACTTGAACATCAAGTATGGTTTTCTAATAAGCTATGACCTTACTAAAATTTGTACAATTATATTTCATCAAAATAATAACCACGTGAAATTCATAAATTTCCAAAAAGGTTTTGATCTCCAAAAAAAATATTGATTAATTTATCGAAATCAAGGATTAACAAAGAAAGTACCAAAAATACTAATCCAAAAAGTACAAGAAAATTAACAGGTGTCTAAGGTGATCAGAAATGTTCACTGCTTGAGTTCCATAATTTTCCAAATTCATTTGACCATATAAATCCTTTATTTAAATAAGCAAATTATAGGGCACTTTGTGAAGAGATCCATGTAACGGTCCAGGCCCGCCAACACGGGACCCAGCTGGACCGCCAGCACCCTCCCTGCCCAGGCCCGCCAACACAGGACCCAGCTGGCACCGGAAGGGTTCAGCCTAACCAGATGGTCTGCAGACCATGCACTACAACCCCTCTCAGTCCCACCACAGGGCACAGTGGGTTGTTGGACACCGCAGTCCCCCTTTGATGAGAATAAAGCCAGTTAAGCGGCAGCGCGTAGACTTCCCAGGAGTTAACCCATCCCGTGACTACTCCATCCCGAGCATGCTTAACTATTGAGTACTTTCGCTTCTCATCACAAGTTGATCTGCAGCTCAATTGGTGATGAGAAGTGAAAGTACTCCATAGTTAAGGGTGCTCGGGCTCGAGTAGTCACAGAATTGGTGACCTCCTAGGATGTCCACGCGCTGCCGCTTAACTGGCTCAATTCTCATCAAAGGGGGACTGATGTCTCCAACAACCCACTGTGCCCTGTGGTGGGACAGAGACGGGTTGGGGTGCATGGTGTGCAGACCATCTGGTTAGGCTGAACCCTTCCGGTGCCAGCTGGGTCCTGTGTTGGCGGGCCTGGGTCAGGAGGGTGTTGGCGTTCTAGCTGTGTCCCGTGTTGGCGGGCCTGGACCGTTACAAAAAGTGCAATCCATATGATATAGAAGTTCAAGTCCACGATCACATATTATATATAATAAATGTCCATATGCTATAACTGAAATAACCAAGGTTACACTAGTAAAAGGGCTCATGCCCTGTACATCAATTCCTCACTACAAGTTCACTCACAGAAGCTAGCTACTAATCACTCACTGATCCTGAAACTTATGCTCCAGTACTAGACTGGTCCGCCTCCGTCTACACCGGCCTCTGGTGCTACTGCGTCTCCTCGATCCCCTAATGATATGGTCCACCGACCGTTAGTCAAAAAGACTAAGCCTTATGTTCCCCACCACTCCCTCAATGTCTCCTAGGCACCGAGCGGTAGGATGAAGCGGAGGACATCAAGGGGTTTAAAATATAGCAGATGCCGTCGGATCTTGTCTGCAGGAAATGTCTACAACTACACATGTGTATATAACGGTAAGTATAACATGGTAATGAGCAAGTAAAGAACGGTAAGTAAAGCATGTACATATTAGAAAAGTAACCATTGATTTATAGGAATGCCCACACAAACCTATAGACCAAGGGGTCATTTAGCAGGGTCTATCGTATAAAAAGTTCCATAACCAATTTATACGATTAGGGTAGGAGTTGAAATGCAATGCTTATGCCATGTCATGCAGAGTTATGCAGTTTAATGATATGTTCATACAAGTGCAACTCACACACTTCGACTATATGCGCACAGACCTTTAGTTCCCCTTTTTGGGGCTTGCAAGACTCCCAGGATACTCCTGTAGTGTCAAACGGAAGCGGTGCGTTGGGCCTCGCCCACCTCTAGGTTGGTATTCACACTACCTAGCCTAGACCTATTGTACGCCTCAACGCAAAACCGCGGAGCAACTGCGCACTATTACTGGCTGGACCACCAGACTTTTATGGCTAAGTGCAAATTCCACACTTGCCGAGTCAACGTATTGACGTTGGTGTGAACGACCATCCAATACCAAAGACCCACCACCTTTATACACATGCAAACATGTTTACCATCTATCTCCGATCTATAAGCTCCTCGGGCTAACCCGCCCGTCACAATAACCTTTCGAGCCACCGACTCGCCGGACCAACCCGTCCGCACCAACAAACATTACTGAGTCATAAGCTCACCAGACTAATTAGTCTACTGCTACAACCCCCGAGCCTACCGCTCGTAAAACCAAACCAACTAACCTACCGTAACCACGGGGTGTGTGTGTGTGGGTGCGTTATTAAATTAATCTTGCACATCAACTTATCCCTACAATTTATGGTTAATCTTGGACTTTCTAATGATTACCCTGTAAGGGGCTCGCAGCGGTACTAGGAGCTACGATGGGATGATAGCCCAAAGCCCCCTTTCTCAAGACATTTAGTGTTATTGGTATCTACCCATAAGAATACTCTTCCTATCATTACACTTGGATTACCCTAAATATTTTATGACTCCCCACGGGAGAGACGATCTTTCGTCAATCCCGAGCATAACTTTACCCTTAACTCACCAAATACACCCTCATCACCTAAACTCCTTTTGGTGACCTTCAATCTCTTCAACTAGGCTAGGCACACCAACTACCTTCCATTCCCACCTACTGGTCTTCAATTTACCAAGGTTTTACTGTTTTACTATACGCTGACCGAGTTATACGAGTTACATAAGGGGAGGTACCCCAATTATTCATCCAACTGACTCAAGATTATTACTTGGTGTCTATCATGATATTCTAAGACTAAATCCAGAGGATCATATTTTTCCTTATTAAATTGGCATTTATTATAATTTTCCTCAACCTTGACCCATTATAAAATTGAACATGAAGTATAAAATCCTCTTATTATATGGCCTCCACAAAATTATGCAAAATCTATGAAGTCAAAATAACAGCAAATACATAATATCAAAATTTTGCAGTAAGGGGTTGGCCTCAAAAAATGATATTGAACAATTACCCCAATTCAGAATTTAAAGAAAGAACCACCAAAAAAACTTGTCTAAAAAGTATGGGAAAATTACCAGACCTTCATAATAATCAGAAAAGTCTACTGGCCAAATTTCAGAATTTATCAAGACTAATTAATCACATAAATAAATATTCCATGTAAACCCATTCTAGGGATCATTGTGAAGGAACCTACTGATGAATAATTCCAAAAATTATACAAAAATTCACAGAGCTTTATATAGCCCTAAAATGTCCTACCACCAAGTTTCATAATTTTCCAGAGGATATTTGGCTCTTAATTACTTATTATATTATTAAGACCAAAAAGACAACTTGTGAATGAAGTACTAATTAAATTAATTTAATAATTACACAAAAATTACCAGAGATCTATTACATGATTATGAGGGTACCACCAAAGTTTCATCACCATCCAAGATTATTTGAGCATATAAATTTTTCTCATAGGGAAATGCCCTAAAGGGGTTATAACCTAACACAGAGGTGATAAGTGTTTCTAAAATCCTCATAAAATTTCCTAGGGAATATTTACACCTCATAAACTTATCTACCAAGTTTCATTACCATCCAAGGACATATGCCCATATGTACTTCACAAGGCTCAAAGTACAACCCTAAGGTTAAAACTAGGGTCCTAAGGCATATCCACCTCACATCACACCAAATTACTCATGGGGGTGTCTTATGTGATCCTAAACCAGTGGTCAAAATTTCATACCACTTGGATGAGATTTGACCACCTAATTCCATCATGTGCAGTTTTGATCTAGTTTAACCTAGTTTGACCAAACTTGGGTTAACTAATTACCAAATCAGTCCCAATTGGGCTGAAATATATACCAGGGTATGATAACCCTAAAGAGCACCCACCAAAATTTGGAGGGGATTGGAGGTCATTAGACCCCATAATTAAATAATAAATGAATTATTAAATTATAACAAAAACCTTAGAAAAATGTTCTCTTAAAATTCCCATCTTTGGATATGTTAAGGGTGTAGGTACAAATAGCCTATGTTTTAATTTTCAAGTCAATCCCATGACCCAATCAAAAGTTATTCAACAAATGGTGGTTGTCCTACACTAGGGACCAGTCCCACCAAAATGAACCTACAGGGAGCTACAAAGCTCCTTTTGGGCTGAAATTAATTTTAAATTAAATTAGACTCCAAGGGCTACAACTATGGTGTTGACCACTTTTTCTGTAGAAGGCACTAAGTATTTGTAATAATTAAATCTTGGTACAGCAATACTTGTGACAAAAAATACAAATATCAATTAAACTAATTACCAGATCTGTGCACAGATCTTAAAGCAAAATCGTGGGGCAGCTGGTCATCTCCTCCTCCAGCCAAGGGTCAGGATTGCACTGGCCTATAACACCTCCTCCCTCAATTTCCCATCCATCCGGCCACCTCCCTGGCCGGCCACCACCACCACCACCTCCGTTGAGGTTGTGGCAATCGCCGGGAGGCGGCACGGCCGCCGGAGGGGCAGTTTCCGGCGAACCCGACCAAGTCAATTTTCATGGAAAGTTTCAGATTTTCTCACTTGGATCAGGCTCAATTGAGCCCGATTTCTCTCCTATTTTGATCTAAGATATATCCATAGACAGAGAGGAGAACCAGACCTACTTGGAGCCTTGAAACCTTGTCGTTTGGCCCATCACCATGGCCGACCTTGGAGCTTGGATGCCATGCCGATCCGAGCCTCCACTGCATGATTCCTCATGGAAAGTTGGGGGTTTCACTCCTTTCAGTCTTTTGAAGATGAAAGAGAGCTTAATCGAGGGAGCGGGGGGGGGGGGGGGGGGGGGGGGGGGGTTATACCTTGAATGCCATTAATGGCCATCAAAGGAGAATTTCGGCCATGGTTAAAACTGCCAAAATCAGCCCCCATGTGGGCTGGAAAACCTTTTAAACTTCTCATAACTGATAGAGGGAGTGAATCCCATCAATTGGGGGAGGCCTTTGGCATCCTCTTGGCCATGAATGGCATTACTTCTCTCTTTCTCTCTCCACCATTTTTGGGGAAAATGGGATTTTCTCTCTCCTGGCCGAATTTCTGGAAATTGAATGACAATTTCAGTAGCACCCAACCCCATTAGGTGGTGGACCACCTCAATTGAGTCTACCCCAATTGTATTGGGCTTGATTAGGTCAAAACATTTTATTTTGACCTAAATTTAGGGTGAAGTTGACTTTGGTCAATTTGACAATTTGGGTTGGCCCCAATGAGTTGTTGGTGACCCATTGGCCTCCCCTAAGTGTCAGGAAGGTCTAGGTAGGGTCAATTTGGCAAAGTGAGGGTCAATTGACCCATAATAGGGCAATTTGACCAAAATAGAGCTAGAGTTGACTTAGGTCAAATTGGCCAAATTGGTGGCCCCATGATGGGGGTTTTTAGTACATTTGGTCCCTAATATCCTTATAAAGGTAGGGTCAAGGTCAATTTGGCATGGTGGAGGTCAATTGACCCTAATTAGGCTACTTTGACCAATTTGGGGTTAGGGTTGACTTTGGTCAATTTGGCCGATTTGGTTGACCCCAATGGGTCCTTGGTGCTCTAAGGGAACCCCTAAGGGTTATGTATGCTATGGTGTGGTCAACGGGTCAAGGTTATGCCATAAAGTCCAACCCTAGGCTTGTTAACTAGAAATTGCTATTTGCAGACCACTGTGGTATCCTTCTTGGCTAAGGCCAAGTGGTCTCTTCAAGCTCCCTACGGTTTTGTCATGACCTAGTCATGAAAAACCACTCTATGGGTCTAGTTGTTTGGGGGATGTTACAAATTCCTATAAACAAAAAAAATAATTTCGTCCCCAAAATTAGGCCTGCGGGGCTTCTGCCGCAAATGATTGTATGTAAGATCCCATAAGAGACTAGTTATTCCTGAAGCAAAAAACTCCGAATACTTCTGCTGCATCAGTTCTAGTGCTCCCCTCATAGGCTTCTCTTATCCATGATTTCTCCACAGGACCTTGACCAGCGGGACCTCCTTGCGCCCAAGACTCTCATCTCGGTGTCGTCTATCCAGACCGGCTCCAGATGAATCAATCGTTCAGAGGCTACCGGGTCATCTATAGAAGAAATACGCTGCTCCGGCCATAGTAGATCTCTCCTAAAGGAGGAGACATGGAAGACGTCGTGCAATCCCGCTAACTCCGACGGCAACTCCTGTCTATAAGCCAATGAGCTGATCCACTCCAGGATCTTGTAGAGCCCCATCTATCTCAGACTGAGCTTCTTCCGCCTGCGAACCCGCAAGACTCCCTGCATCGGATGTATCTTCCGGAACACCCGGTCTCCAACCTGGAACTCTAACTAACAATACCACGCATCGTAATACCTGACCTGGCTGCTCTAGGCCTTCAGCATCCTAACACAAATCAGTCGCACCTGGGTATCTATGTCCTCCATAAATTCCGAGCCGAGTGCCTTGGGATCCTCATCATGGATCCAAGACAGTGGAGTCTTGTTCCTCTGTCCCTCTGTGGGTGGAAAGGTGTGTTGAACGTCAACCAAGAGCCGAGATAAGCCTGGACTGATCTTCACTGTTTAGACATAAACTGTTCATCCTGATCCGACACGATCGTCCTGGGTACACCACGATAATGGACAAACATCTCATCAAATCCCATCAAACACCCACAAGAGCATCGTTCCAGCACGGGGTGACCGTAGCTACCTTAGTCAATCTATCCTCGATGTTCCAAAGCAAGGTGGGAATTAGATCGTTCTTACCATAGTAACCTTAAATTTAATATTCTAAATCCAATAATTCATCATTTTAGATCTCCGGTTATTCATCATCATGACTTCTAAGGTTTGAGGATTGTTATCGTAGTTAAAATTTTCTACCAGAATAGGGCGTGATTTTTAACAAGTCATGAGTTAATCACTTCTGAATGCCCCAAGTCACAAGAACCTCAAATATAACTACAACTTGTATGACCTAGTTTCCGTCCATAACTTCTAGAATGGGACATCTGCATCCCTAAGTGATTAATCCTGACGACTTTACATTTCCAATGATTCAACTAAGGTTAAGTCATTGTTTGATCTACGATGTCCTTTCATTGTCCTGGTAATACTTCAGATCATCATTCCAGACCTACTTTTACACTATCTCATCCTTGCCTGAGTAACGTCGAATAAGAACGACTTTAAAATCACCACGTTCACGACCCAACACCTTCTAAATTAGATCTAAAGGAAACCCAAGTCAGTAACTAATTTGCCCAATAAACAAATGGTAAGCCCCAATAAACAAAAGATAAGTCACTATCTATTTTGGGCTAAGTATCTTCGATATCTCCATGTTATATTCATCCTAAGTATGTAAACAATCCTCAGGGCACACAACCTTAGACTTTGGGTTATATCTTGAGACTTGTTGGTGTATTCCATACATTAAACTCTTCAAGGTACCCTCTACGACAACCTTATCAGGGTCAACATATGACCCAATCCCAAACGGGTATCTTCAGAACTTCAATTCTTATCTGATGGTGGTTGTCTCTATATAGACATGTCACCGGTATGAGAGTTAGATCTACGAGTCCCCTACCATTCTGTTTATGTGTCAATCTCTCTTTATCTAGCCTCTTTGGGGTATCCTCGTACCTTCACCAAAATTATACCTATGGTTTATTTCAGACTGGGGCATGGTATAAATTGTCATGGTAAGTCAGGTGTCCTAGTGGGGTTGAGTCTAACCCCTTGACTAAGGGAATATCTAAAGAGAAATTTATAGCTGGAGGTATTCCGTGCTGTGGGCAGGGTTTGCCGCAGGCTACAAAAGAAAACTTGGCACTCGTAAGGAGATTTTGGCTAAAAAGATTCAGTTAAAAATGAACTTTTCCATGTGATTTCCCATATGGGCACACCATTGCTACCGCTGCTTAGTTTGTCCTCAAACTAAATTTGCGCGGGGTGGCCCAAGGTTTGTGGACTTTTTTTCTTCGGATCGAGGTTCGCTTTGATACCAGTTTGTAAGACCCTATTTTTTGCTACAAAACCGGGTCTTATGCCCAAAACCGCTGCTTTGCGGTGACACCAACTCTCAGGAAGGTCGCCACTACAAAACGCCGATCCTGTCGGCCATATCGATCACAGAAGATGAAATGTATAAACGAACCAATAGAAGTTCAAGTCCACAATCACATGTTATATATAATAAATGTCCATATGATATAACTGAAATAACTAAGGTTATACTAATAAAGGGATCATGCCCTGTACATCAATTCCTCACTACAAGTTCACTCGCGGAAGCTAGCTACTAATCACTCACTGATCCTGAAACTTGTGCTCCTATACTAGACTGGCCCGCCTCCGTCTACACCGGCCTCTGGTGCTGCTGCGTCTCCTCGATCCCCTAAAATGATATGGTCCCCCGACCGTTAGTCAAAAAGACTAAGCTTTATGTTCCCCATCCCTCCCCCAATGGCTCCTAGGCACCGAGCGGGAGGATGAAGCGGAGGACATCAAGGGATATACAACAAAGTAGATGACGGTGGATCTTGTCTACAGGAAATGTGTACAACTACACATGTGTATATAAATAATTGAAGCAATAATATAAAGCATGGTAAAGCGCAAGTAGAGAACGGTAAGTAAAGCAGGTACATAATAGAAAAGTAACCCTTGATTTATATGAATGCTCATACAAACCTATAGACCAAGAGGTCATTTAGCAGGGCCTATCGTATAAAAAGTCTCATAACCAATTTATACGATAGGGGTTGGGGTTGAAATGCAATGCTTATGCCATGACATGCAGATTTATGCAGTTTAATGATATGTTCATACAAGTGCAACTCACACACTTCGACTCTATGCGCACAGACCTTTAGTTCCCCCTTTTTGAAGCTAGCAAGACTCCCATGATACTCCCGTAGTGGTAAACGGAAGTGGTGGGTTGGGCCTCGCCCACCTCTAGGTTGGTATTCACACTACCTAGCCTATACCTATCGTACGCCTCAACGCAAAACCACAGAGCATCTGCGTACTCTTACTGGGTGGACCACCAGACTTTTATGGCTAAGTGCAAATTCCACACTTGCCGAGTCAACGTATTGACATCGGTGTGAACGACCATCCAATACCGAAGACCCACCACCATTATCCACATGCAAACATGGTTACCATCTATCTCCGAGCCATAAGCTCCCCGGGCTAACCTGCCCATCACAATAACTTTCCGAGCCACCAGCTCGCCGGACCAACCCGTCCGCACCAACAAACATTACCGAGTCACAAGCTCACCAGACTTATTAGTCTGCTGCTACAACCACCGAGCCTACCGCTCGTAAAACCAAACCAACTAACCTACCGTAACCATTGGGTGTGGGTGTGTGCATTATTAAGTTAATCTTGTACATCAACTTATTCCTACAATTTATGGTTAATCTTGGACTTCCCGAGGATTACCCTGTAAGGGGCTCGCAGCGGTACTAGGAGCTGCGATGGGATGATAGCCCAAAGCCCCCTTTCTCAAGACACTTAGTGTTATTGGTATCTACCTATAAGAATAGTCTTCCTATCATTACACTTGGATTACCCTAAGTATTTTATGACTCCCCACGGGAAAGACAAACTTTCGTCAATCCCGAACACAACTTTACCCTTAACTCACCAAGCACACCCTCATCACCTAAACTCTTTTTGGTGACCTTCAATCTCTTCAACTAGTCTAGGCACACCAACTACCTTCCATTCCCACCTACTGGTCTTCAATTTACCCAAGTTTTATAGTTTTACTATACGCAGACCAAGTGAGTTATGAGTTACATAAGGGGAGGTACCCCAAATATTCATCCAACTGACTCAATATTATTACTGGGTGTCTATCATGATATTCTAAGACTATATTCAGATGATCATATTTTTCCTTATTTAATTAGCATTTATTATAATTTTCCTCAACATTGACCTAGTATGAAATTGAACATGAAGTATAAAATCCTCTTATGACATGGCATCCACAAAATTATGGAAAATCTATGAAGTCAAAATAACAGCAAATACATAATATCAAAAATTTTCAGTAAGGGATTGGCCTCTAATTATGATATTGAGCAATTACCCCAATTCAGAATTTAAAGAAAAAACCACCAAAACTACTTGTCTAAAAATTATGGGAAAATTACCAGACCTTCATAATAATCAGAAAAGTCTACTGGCCAAATTTCAGAATTTATCAAGACTAATTAATCACATAAATAAATATTCCAAGTAAACCCATTCTAGGGATCATTGTGAAGGAACCTACTTATGAATAATTCCAAAAATTATACAAAAATTCACAAAGCTGTATAAAGCCCTAAAATGTCCTACCACAAAGTTTCATAATTTTCCAGAGGATATTTGGCCCTTAATTACTTATTATATTCTTAATACCAAAAAGACAACTTGTGAATGAAGTACTAATTAAATTAATTTAATAATTACACAAAAATTACCAGAGATCTATTACATGATTATGAGGGTACCACCAAAGTTTCATCACCATCCAAGATTATTTGAGCATATAAATTTCTCTCATAAGGAAATTCCCTAAAGGGGATATAACCCAACTCAGAGGTGATAAGTGTTCCTAAAATCCTCATAAAATTTCCTAGGGAATATTTACACCTCATAAACTTATCTACCAAGTTTCATGACCATCCAAGGACATATGCCCCTTTGTACTTCACAAGGCTCAAAGTGCAACCCTAAGGTCAAAACTAGGGTCCTAGGGCATATCCACCCCACATCACCCCAAATTACTCATGGGGGGTGTCTTATATGATCCTAAACCAGTGGCCAAAGTTTCATACCACATGGATGAGATTTGACCACCTAATTCCATCATGTGCACTTTTGATCTAGTTTGACCAAACTTGGGTTAACTAATTACCTAACCAAATCAGTCCCAATTGGACTGCAATTATGACCAGGGTCATATGATAACCCTAAAGAGCACACACCAAAATTTGGAGGGGATTGGAGGTCATTAAACCCCATAATTAAATAATATATGAATTATTTAATTATTACAAAAACCTTAGAAAAATGTTCTCCTAAATTTCCCATCTTTGGATATGTTAAGGGTGTAGGTACAAATAGCCTATGTTTCAATTTTCAAGTCAATCCCATGACCCAAACAAAACTTATTCAAGAAATGGTGGATGTCCTACACTACGGACCAGTCCAACCAAAATGTACCTACAGGGAGCTACAGAGCTCCTTTTGGGCTGAAATTAATTTTAAATTAAAGTAGACTCCAAGGGATACAACTTTTGTGTTGACCACATTTTCTGTAGAGGGCCCTAAGTATTTTTCGTAATTAAATCTAGGTACAGCAATACTTGTGACAGAAAATACAAATATCAATTAAACTAATTACCAGATCTGTGCATAGATCTTAAAGCAAAGTCGTGACGCAGCTGGTCACCTTCCTCCTCCAGCCAAGGGTCAGAAATTCACCGACCTATAGCACCTCCTCCCTCAATTTCCAGGCCATCCGGCCACCTCCCCTGCCGGCCACCACCACGACCTCCATTGAGGTGGTGGCTATCGCCAGGCGGCGGCACGGCCGCCGGAGGGGCGGTTTCCGGCTTACCCGACCAAGTTAATTTTCATGGAAAGTTTCAGATTTTCTCACTTGGATCGGGCTCAATTGAGCCCGATTTCTCACATATTTTGATCTAATATATATCCATAGAGAGAGGAGGAGAACCAGACCTTCTTGGAGCCTTGAAGCCTTGTCGTTTGGCCCATCACCATGGTCGGCCTTGGAGCTTGGAAGCCATGCCGATCCGAGCCTCCACTGCACTTTTCCTTCTGGAAAGTTTGGGGTTTCACTCCTCTCAATCTTTTGAAGAAGATAGAGAGCTTAATCGAGGGAGAGGGGGGGTTATACCTTGAATGCCATTAATGGCCATCAAAGGAGAATTTCGGCCATGGTTGAACCATTCCAGAACTTCAGTTCTGAGAATGGGGCTGGGTTCAGAGAGAAGGAATTCTAGTCCTTGGTTCAGAGAGACAACGACCTAGCCGTTGGGACAGAGAATTGTCATCCGCTGGGACTGATTTAGCCATCTCAGCGGATTAGCTGAGACTTTTCCCAGCTGTCTCAGCGGCTCAGCTAAAACAGACTGTTCTAGTTTAGCTGGTCTTACTACCTAACCATAATTTAGATACGATTGTTTGAAGGTCTAATCATATCACTAATAGGGTTGATGTGTCAACACTTTAAGTTACAACAAGTCAAGCATTATATTATACATGATTGAAAGAGTGAAGTATTTTACACTATTCAACATTTAACATTCCTAGTTCAATTTTGAAAGCTTTAAACTTGGCCTCATCCAATGGCTTTGTAAAGATATCAGCAACTTAATTGTCAGTTGTGACAAATTCAAGATAGATATCTTTACATTCAACATGTTCCTTTATGAAATGATAGATAATCTCTATGTACTTGGTCCTGCTATGTGAGACATGATTTTTAATAATAGAGATAGCACTGGATGAGTCACAGTAAATAGGAGACTCACTTACCTTGAGGTTGTAGTCCTCTAGCTGATGTTGAATCCACAATAGCTGTGCACAACAACTCCCGGCAGCAATGTATTCAGACTCAGCAGTGGAAATAGCCACACTTGTCTGCTTTTTACTGCTCCATGTTATCAACCTTCTTCTTAGGAATTGACAAGTGCCACTTGTGATTTTCCTGTCTTCTTTGCAGTCTGCAAAATCTGCATCTGAAAATCCTGTTAGTTCAAAATCATTGTTCTTAGGGTACCAAAGGCCAAGATGTAGGCTCCCCTTAAGGTAATTTAAAATCCTCTTTGCAGCTGAGTAGTGTGATTCCTTAGGACATGCCTGGTACCTAGCACACACACATGTAGCATACATTATATCTGGTCTACTAGCAGTTAAATATAATAGGGATCCTATGATACACATGTACATGGATTCATCAAAGGCCTTTCCCTTCTCATCCTTGTCCAGTGAAATGGAGGAACCCATGGGAGTTTTCATGGTGGAAGCTGATTCCATCCCAAACTTCTTGATAAGCTCCCTAGTGTACTTGGTCTGAGAGATGAATATTCCCTCATCAGATTGTTTCACTTGGAGGCTGAAAAAGTATTTGAGCTCTCCCATGCTGCTCATCTCAAACTCCCCCTACATGAGATTGTCAAACCTCTTGCAGAGGTTGTCATCAGTAGACACAAATATGATGTCATCAACATATATTTGGACTAGGAGAAACTTGACCCTTGTTTCCCTAAGAAATAATGTACTATCTATCTTTCCCCTCAAGAACTTGTTCTTGATGAGAAAGTTAGACAATGTCTCATACTAAACTCTGGGGGCTTGCTTTAAACAATAAAGAGCTTTCCTAAGTAAATATACATGACTAGATAGGGATGGATGCACAAAACCTGATGGTTGTTCAACATATACCTCTTCCTTCAAGTCACCATTAAGGAAGGCTGATTTGACATCCATTTGATACACTTTGAACCCCTTGTGGGTAGCATATGCAAGGAACAGCCAAATTGCTTCTAACCTTGCAACAGGGGCAAAGGTTTGATCAAAGTCTATCCCTTCTTCTTGTCTATAGCCCATGGCTACCAACCTTGTCTTGTTCTTTATGATTGTGCCATTTTCATCTAACTTGTTCCTATAAATCCATTTGGTGCCTATAATATTGTGTCCTTGAGGTCTTGGCACCAACTTCCAAACCTTGCATCTTTGGAATTGCAGGAGTTCTTCTTGCATTGCTTGAATCCAAAAGGTGTCTTGGTTGGCTTCTTCAAATTTCTTGGGCTCCATTTGTGATAGGAAGCTCAAGAATAGGGCCTCATTATGAGCCCTACTTCTGGTCAGCACAACTTGGTTCTGGTATCCAATGATTAGTTCTCTTGGATGATCTCTTAGGTGCCTTACTGCAGGAGGCATTCTGTCCTCAGCTTGCTGTAGCATTTCTGCTGGTTCAATATTGTCTTCAGCACCTTGGACCTCTTCAACTTCAGGGATTGATGCATCTAAATATTCCTTGCTGCTGCTGGGTGTGTCTTGCATAGACTTCCTTTCCATGTCCTTCTCATTTTCTGTCAAAATAGAAGAGCTAGACCAGCCCTTATATATTAGGCTGGTCTCATCAAATACTACATGCATAGATTCCTCTACAACATGAGTTTTCTTGTTATACGCTCTATAAGCTCTACTATGTGAGCTATAACCAACAAGAACCCCCACATTGCATTTCTCTGCAAACTTTGAAAATTAAGATTTTCCATTATTTAAAATGTAGCATTTGGAGCCAAAGATTCTAAAATATGAAATTGTAGGTTATTTGCCTTTCAGAATCTCATAGGGGGTAATTCCATGAACCTTATTGATGGAAGCTTTATTGAGAACATAACATGCAGTATTGACTGCCTCAGCCCAGAAGTATTCTGGAGTGAGGAGTCATTAAGCAATGTTCTCCCAGCTTCTATCAAGGTCCTATTCCTCCTCTCTTCCCCACCATTTTGTTGTGGAGTCCTTGGGGAGGAGAACTCTTGGGTGATACCATATTCTTAACAAAACCTTGTCATGGCTTCAGATTGAAATTTTGTGCCATGGTCAGTCCTAGTCCTGACCACAACACATTGTAAGTCATTCTGAATTGCTTTGACATGATTAATAAAGACATTCAAAGTATCAGACTTCTTCTTAAGGATGAATACCTATGTGTATTTTTAGTGATCATCAACAATCACCAAAGTGTACAACTTCCCACCTAGGCTCTGAATTGGCAAAGGACCAAACAAGTCCATATGCAATAGATATAGACATCTTTCAGTGTCTTTGGAGCCAATACTTTTAAAGGTGGCCCTTTTTTGCTTACCAATTTGGCAAGCATAACAGGGCCCACTTTTAATACATTTTAAATTGGGACTATTCCTAACAAGATTTTTAGAGAATAATCTATACACTGTCTTGTAGTTAATGTGAGCAAGTCTCTTGTTCCATTGAACACAAAGAGACTCATTCTCATTAGCCATAAGATACACTGATGAAACATAATTACTGCAAATAAAATATAAGCAATAAACATTCCCACTCCTAGTGCCTCAGAGAATGGTCTCCAAGTCATTAGACTTTTTGATCAAGCACTTGTCATTGTGGAATTCAATGACATAGCCTAATTCACATAGTTGACTTATGCTTACTAGATTGTGTTTCAACCCTTCAACATAAGCTACCCTTGTGATTGTAACTATGCAATTGGAGATCATACCATATCCCTTGGTGATTCCTCTTTCAGATCCCCCAAAGATAACTTTGGGTCCATTCTTCGCAGCCTTGTAGTCCTGTAGAAGATTTCTTGTTCCTGTCATGTGCCTTGAGCACCCACTGTCCAAGTACCATATTTGGTTGTGATTGGTACTTGAACTATCCTGCAAGAAGGAGTTTAGTTACCCTTAGGAGCCCAAGTAGCTTTGGGTCATAGGTTCTTGTCAGCATGATGAAATAACCTCACACTAGCTGCAGCCTTTGCAGGAAGGCTCTTCTTTGCACATGGCACGTTGGGATTGTGCCAACAATCTATGGCAAAGTGTCCCACTTTACCACAGCACCAACATTCCTGAATATTGTATCTCCTCTTCTGAACATTTCTTGAGGGAAGTGCAGCATTGTGCATATGTTCAGGAGGAGAGACAACAACTTTTCTCTTATTTCTTTCAGCAAGGATTTGCCAAAAAGTCAATCTGTGGACAGTCTTAGTAGTCTTTGTATTAATGGCATCAACTTGCTTTGGATTTTGGGCAATGCAAGTTTTGATGGCATTAGACACTGAGCAATTAGACATGTCCACTGATTTGACAGCAGTCATGTTCTTGGCTGAATCAAATTTAGAAGAGCTTGCTTTCTTATTCTTGAATGAAGGGGCTGATGTACCAAATACAATTGGTCTAGGTTGGGCGATTTGAATTTACTCATGGGGAGCCTTCATAGCACTCAATCCCATGCCCTTTCTTCCGTTATGAGAGGGATTATTTTCATTCCTATAGGAACTCCCATTCTTCAAGTGACCATATATACTTTCATGGTCATACCTGTTGGAAGGGAGTAACACCTTTTGAAAGGTGGTTTGAGGCTTAGCCTTACCCCTGCTCTTATCTCCACTCCCTTATCCTACTTCCATATTATTGAATCCTAGTCCTCTCCTATTGGTTTGAGAGGAGAAGGTGTCTATAATGGGAAGTACATATTTGGGCTTGGAGACTTAAGCCACCAGGCTCTTCTCTTTCACAAGCTTCTCCTCAAGATCCTTGATGACCTTGTTCTTCAGGGATATGGTGCTCAGATGGGTGATTGTTATTCCCTTCAGATGGCTAATTTCCCAATACATCTGTCTCATCTTGGTAGATGATTCAGTCCGTTCTTGCTTTTCCATCTTAAGGGAATCAATCTCTTGGGCTTGCCTCTTGGCTAGCTTTTTGCTCTTTTTCAGAGCTTCCAAGAGAGCACCATATCTGTCAATCAATTGATTGATATCTTCTTCAGATTCTGAATCACTTCTATCAATTGTTGAAGGGATTTCAGTATCTGGACCAGTCTCATAATCAGAAGAGGAGATTGAGAGAATTAATACCTGTTCATTTTCAGAGATGTTCTGACTGTCCTCCTCATTAGTAAAGGCCATGAGGCCTTGCTGAACACTGTCCTCTTCATCCTCCTCGAAATCACTGTCTGAGTGTGATAAAGGGGCCCTGATTCCAATTCTGGCAGCAGGATAATCATCTTCCTCTCCTGCTGCAAACATCCCAATATAGGCTTCTTCTTTAGCATCTGAATCTGAGGATGAGGATTCAGACTCACTCCAGCTTTTTCCTTTCTTTGCAAGGAAGGATTTTTCACCCTTCCTATCCTTTTGGTGGTGATGCTTCTTATCACCCTTCTCCTTTCTTTTGACTGGACAGTCAGCTATGACATGTCCAGGCCTACTACAGCAATAGTAAATGATATTATTTGAAACATGTTTACTAGATTTAGAATTATACCTGTCACCATTTGGGTGCTGCCTTTCAGATTTGTTGTAATCTTTCTTGAAGTGTGAGGAGGAGGTGGGCTTGTTCTTCCACTGCTTTCTCCCCATCATCTTCTTGAACTGCCTTGAGAAGGCAGCAAACTCTTCATCAGAGGAAGAACTCTCTGAGGTGCTGATTTCAGATTTCTTAGATTCAGCAATGCTCCTTGGAGGAGACACCATCCTGCCCTTGCTCTTCTTGGAGCTTTCTACCTTGAGAGCCACAAATCTCCCCTTTGGGTGAGCCCTTGAGGAGGTTTCTGTTGGACATGTGTGTCACATCCCTTTGTTTGAGAATCACAAATCCCATATTGTATTTGATATTTCTTGTAGTGTGTTTATAGTGTGCAGGAACTATAGGTGCAATACTCCACAGGTAGAAGGCAGCATGGAATCAAAATTTCTGAATGGAGCACTACCGCCAGTGCTAGAGGTTAACGTAGGCGCTACCGCTACCGCTACCGCCAGCGCTAGCGCTAAAGCCAGGCGCTAGCTCAAGATCATCTCAGCGGTTTTGTCTCAGCGGTTCCGTCTCAGCGGTTCCATAACGCTACCGCCAGCGCTAGCGATACCGCAGGCACTAGCTCAAGATCGTGCACAGCGCCACGCCGCCGATGGTTTCGCAACCGCTCCACACGAACGCTACCTCAGGCGCTATCAGCTACCGCAGGCACTAGCTCCAAGATTTATAAAACGATGTGTTCTCTCTCGTTTTGGGTTAGAACTTCCAGAGACATTACTTGTGCCCAAACTCACGTGCTGCTACTCTGCCGAAACATCATCTCCCACTCAAAGCCAAAGAAGAAATTCTGGAGAAGGAAGCCATCACGCTGCATCCGAAGAATGATCGCTTCGACCTCGCTTGTGCTTCAGCGATCCTTCATCCTCATCTCCAGAAATCTCAAGAGGGAGTTTGCTTGTTATTTACTTCACTTCTTTATTTGTATCTTGTAGTGAAATCGCCTTGTTTTTGGCGACTAGGTCCTTGCGCGGCTTAGGGGGAATTCACCGCGTGAGTTGGCGACTAGGTCTAGGGGATTAGATCTAGGGGGTGCTCGAGGCCATATCTGAGTTTGAGTTGGCTAGAGCGGCTTGAGGCTTTATCCGGGGTAGGATAGGCTAAAGCCAACCGGTTTGTGGGGATACAAGTCGGTATAGAAAAGGAAAGAAATTCACTTTTGTACGCCTCCGATTTCTAGCGATATTGAAATCAAATTTTGTAAACACCCTTTTTTATATAATGCAATCATGATTATATTTGTGTTTATTTGATTTCTCTCAATTGGCGTAAAATTTCATTATTGCAAAATTGTTATTACTAAATTGTCATCTTATTTCCTATTAATCAAAAACAACTTAGTAATTATCTTAAAAAATATAAAAAGAATTTTATTCCCTTATTCACCCCCCTCTAAGGGCGCCGTAAGATCCAACAAGTGGTATCAGAGGCAGGTTATTCCAAACGGTTTAAAAACCAGGAATAATGGCGTCTTATGATCTCGCTTTTTCCGAGGGTCAGGGAATTAGTAGACCTCCACTATTTATTGGGTCAGATTATAATTATTGGAAAAATAGGATGCGTTGTTTTCTAATGACCCTAGATATTGAGGTTTGGAACATGGTAGAAGAAGAATACACTCATCCTACATTTTTAGTTGGAGAGGTTATGTTAGAAAAACCCAAAGATAAATGGGATGATCGGGATAAACTCAAATGTAAAAATAACGCAAAAGCCATGAATGCTCTATTTTGTGCGTTAGATAGAAATAAATTTAATAGAATTTCTGCATGTACTACTGCTTATGAAATTTGGAATCATTTGGAAGTTACTCATGAAGGTACATCGCAGGTTAAAGATTCCAAGCTTTTTCAACTGGAGTCGGAATATGAAAAATTCTGAATGGATGAAAGCGAAGATGTTGATGGTATGTACACGTGCTTCACCAAGATCGTCAATGCCTCAAAAGCTCTTGGAAAGACTTTCTCAAATGGCGACTTGGTCCGTAAGATCCTTCATTCTCTTCCTCCAAAATTCAACCCGAAGGTGACGGCTATTTCGGAGTCGCACAACTTAAGGACGCTCCAAGTTGAGAGCCTCATTGGGAATCTCAAAACCCATGAGGTAGAACTCAAAATCCAACATGATGAATACAACAAGGAGCCAAAGAAGAAGGCGTTGGCATTGAAATCAAAGAAGGAGTGCCAAGAGGATGAGGATGAAGATGAAGAAAGTCTTTTGGTGAAGAACTTCCGAAAGTTCATGCGAAATCCGGAAAGGCGAAACACTTTCCGGAAATTTGTCCAAAAAGGTGAAAGATGGAAAGGGTCATCTTCAAAGAAGGAAAAAGAGAGCGACAATGAAGAAGAGAGACATCCACCGAAATGTTATCATAGTAGGAAGACGGGGCACATAAGGATCCAATGCCCAAAATTCTTGAAGGAGAAAAAGGAGAAACAGCACAAAGGGAAAGAAAAGAGGAAGGTGCTAAAGGCAAAGACATGGGAGGACTCCTCTTCCTCCTCCTCCTCCGAAGAATCAAGCGGGTCTTCATCAAGCGAAGATGAGGAAGCAAACATGTGACTCATGGGACGTTGAAACGACGGCGACGACACCAGTGTTCCTAGTGACACTAAGATAACTCCTCCCACTTATGATGAATTGTTTAATGAATTTCTTGAAACTTGCAAAGCTTTTGATAAAAATATGAAAGATAGTATTTTATTAAATCGTGAAAATGAATCTCTTATTAAAGAAAATCAAAAGCTTTCCAAAAAGGTAATTGGTTTAGAAAAGAGAAAGGTTTCTTGCCAAGAATGTGATCACTCCACTAAATTGGCAAAAGATATAGAAGAGTCACTTTCTAAAGCCCTCTCTCATGCCAAAACTCTTACAAAAGAGAAGGGGGAATTAGAAAGGAAATTAGAAGCCTCTCTTTTGCAAATCAAAAATAATAAAAAAAGGTTTTGAAAATAGGTGTGACATGCTTGTGAAAGAAAATTCTTTACTTAAAGCACAAGTTCATGATCTCACCATGGCCATTAAAAAATTTGGAATAGGCCAAAAATCACTAGACATGATTTTAGGGAACCAGTGCCATGGTTTTGGAAAGTTTGGGCTCAGATATCGAGGTGAGGGCTACCGCCCGGCACTAGCCACTAATGCCGGCGCTAGCACCTCATACCAGAAACCTAAAATTGTTTTTTCAAAATGCTTTCCTTCTGTAAATCAAATTTATTCCAGCAAGAAAATTTTCCAGAAAAGGGTCTCAACCCCCTTTATTTCGTATGCAAACTGTTATTGGTTGGGTCACACAACTAGTTCTTGCAGGAAAATAAAACAAAATACTTTAAAGCAAATCTGGGTACCTAAGGCATCCACTTATTCTATGGGAGGTTCTACTTGGGTATCCGGTTCTTTACTCTTATCTTCTTTCTAGATGTGCGGGCAGGCTAAGGACAATGAAGACGTGTAGTACTTGGATTCAGGATGCTCCAAGCATATGACGGGCAATAAAGATAAGTTCCTTAGCCTAGAAAAGAAGAAGGGAGGGATCGTGACATTTGGTGACAACGGAAAAGGAAGGATCATGGGAATTGGTACAGTTGGTAACGAATCCTTCACTATATCAAATGTTCTTTATGTATAAGGGCTAAAACATAATCTTATTTCAATTAGCCAATTATGTGATAAAGGATTAGATGTTTTATTTGAATCTTCTACTAATCTATGCAAAATATCTAATCCTATTACAAACAATATTTTACTAACTGCACCAAGAATACACAATGTTTATATAGTTTCATTTCATGATCTTTCAAAATCATCTTTAAAATGTTTTATTACCAAAAATGATGAACTTGAACCATAGAAGGCTAGGACATGCTAGCACAAAGCTTATTGTAAAACTTGCCAAAAGAGATTTAATTAGAGGATTGCCTAGATTAAATGGAAATTTACCTTCACTTTGTTCACCATGTCTAAGAGGTAAAATTACTAGATCCTCTTTCAAAAGTAAAAATGTTATTTCTACTACAAAACCTTTGCAATTAATTCATATGGATATTTTTGGTCCCGTTAGCACCGCAAGTCTTGGTGGTAGATTATATACATATGTTTTAATAGATGATTTTTCTAAATATTGTTGGACAATATTTCTCTCATCCAAATCCGAAGCGTATTGTGAATTTTCAAAATTATGTACTCGTATTCAGAATGAAAGTGATTTAAAAATTAAATGCATTCGCTCGGATCATGGAGGAGAATTTGAAAATGAAAAATTTACATCTTATTGTGATATGTTAGGCAAAAACATGAGTTCTCCGCACCACGCACACCACAACAAAATGGTGTTGTAGAAAGAAAGAATATGACACTTCAAGAGCTAGCACACACTATGTTATGTGAATATAAATTACCTAAGTCCTTTTGGGCCGAAGGCGTAAACACATCATGTTATGTTATAAATAGAATCAAGCTTCGCCCATCTTTAAATCTCACACCATAGGAACTTTATTTTCAAAAGAAGCCTAATGTATCTTACTCCAAAGTTTTCGATTGTAAATGCTTTATTTTAAATATAAAAGATAGCTTGGGAAAGTTTGATGAAAAATGTGATGAAGGAACATTTCTTGGATACTATTCAACTAGTAAAGCTTATAGAGTTTTTAATAAAAGAACTAGAAAAGTTGAAGAGTCAATTAATGTGAAATTTGATGAGCTTGTTCCTTGTATAGAAAGACTTTCCGCAGGCAAAGAGGATGATCTATTACCTCCTTTGGAGCATGGTGATGAAGAACCTTCCAAAGAAGAAGAAGAGGAGGCCAAGAAAGATGAATATGTACCTCCAAGCATCTTAAAATTCACAAAGGATCATCCACGGGAACTTATAATTGGTGAACCATCCATCGGGGTAAGAACTCGCTCTTCTCTTCATGAATCTTATTCAAATGTTTGCTTTGTTTCCGAAATAGAACCAAAAAACGTTTCTACTGCTTTAAACGATGAATTTTGGTTTTTGGCTATGAATGAAGAGTTAGAACAATTTGAGCGACATAATGTTTGGAAATTAGTAGAAAGACCATCTAATCACCCGGTTGTAGGCGTAAAATGGATTTTCAAAAATAATCTAGATGGTGAGTCTAGAATATCTAGAAATAAAGCACGCTTAGTAGCACAAGGATATTCACAAATCGAGGGGATAGATTTTGATGAATCTTTTGCACCTGTTGCTAGATTGGAGTCTATAAGAATTTTTCTAGCATTTGCAAGCTTTAAAAGAATAAAACTATTTCAAAAATGGATGTGAAAAGTGCGTTTCTAAACGGGTTCGTAAAAGAAGAAGTTTATGTTGAACAACCCCCCGGTTTTATTAATGAAAAATTTCCAAATCATGTTTATAAACTAGAAAAAGCGCTTTATGGTTTAAAATAAGCGCCTCGTGCATGGTATGAAAGACTTACATCATTTTTATGTAAGCACGGTTATATTATGGGAAGTGCGGTTAATACTCTCTTCATTAAGCACAACAATGATGATATAATTATTTTACAAATATATGTTGATGATATTATTTTTGGATCTACTAATGAAGAGATGTGTAAAGAAGTTATTTTAGTGATGAAAAATGAATTTGAAATGAGTCTAGTAGGAGAACTTTCTTATTTCCTTGGTTTTCAAATATCACAAAGAATTGATGGTATTTTTGTATGTCAAACTAAATATGTCCATGATATTGTTAAACGTTTTGGATTTGAAAACCTTAAACATGCTTCTACACCAATGAGTGCGTCACTTAAATTAGGAAAAGATGAATCGTGAATTTCAATTGATCAAACCTTATATAGAGGTATGAAAGTATCCCTACTTTATCTTAGTGCAACTAGACACGATATTATGTTTGTCGTATGCTTATGTGCTTGATTTCAAGCCAATCCAAAAGAATCTCATTTAAAAGCGGTAAAACAAATTTTTAGATATCTCATTGGGTCATCTAGATTAGGATTATGGTACCCACATAATGATTCATTTACATTGCATGGCTATTCCGATTCGGATTATGCCGGTTGTTCACTTGATAGAAAAAGCACTAGTGGTACTTGTCATTTTCTAGGACCCTCATTAGTTGCATGGTCTAGTAGGAAACTAAATTCGGTTGCACTCTCCACCACGGAGGCTGAATACATTGCATTAGGGAGTTGTTGTGCACAAGCTCTATGGATGAGCCAAACTTTAGAGGACTTTGGTTTTCATCTAAAACTTATTGAATTAAAATGTGACAACAAAAGTGCCATTGATCTCACAAATAATCCGGTTCACCACTCTAGATCCAAACATATAGATGTGCGTCATCATTTCATAAGGGATCACATTAAAAAAGAAAATGTAAGGATTAGTTTCATTGGCACGGACTCTCAACTTGCTGATATATTTACTAAACCTCTTCCTGATGCAAGGTTTCAAATGTTAAGATTGGAATTAGGAGTCTTAGACATCTTAGGATGAATAACATGTAAAACGCTAATGTTTTATGCAATTTGAGCAATCAAAACATCTCTGAATATTATACAATTTCTGCATAAGACTACACTTAAGACCCCTAATCATTATCAAAAATCAAAATTTTAAAATTCCTAAAAAATTGTGTACTGTTTGTCGCGCTATCACTAGCGTCGGCGCTAGCGTGGGTGTGTGATTTTTCTATTTTTTAAAATTTCTAAAAATCAACAAAAATATGTTAGTTTATTTGTGCAAATTTATTTTTGTGTTTCTGTCTATTTTATTTTATTTTTATTTGAATTATGAAAAATCAACTACAAAAATTCAAAATTCAAAAATACAAAAATATGTTTGAGTGATTTTTCTGTTTTTATTAAAAAAAAATTCAAAAAAAAACTGTATGATCTTTATTGCCAATATCAAGCATGTATGAATTCTATTATTTAGAATTATTTACAATATTAAAACATATTCTTTCAAATTACTATCAATATTGTTTTGCTTATCATGATTTGATATATCTATTTAAAGTGCATCAATTGTATTGAAAAATGTGTAGAACCAAGCTTAGCATGCCTCTAAGTATGAGTAAATGTTTTATGATTGATAATGATACATTTCACTCACTTATTTTGGTAATCAACATGTGTGTCTAAATCTAAAAATGCTTGCTTGAGTATTGTACTTATACAATGAATTAAAACTTGCATAAGTTTATTGTCTACACTACATTTGAATTGCACTTATGAAATTTAGAAAAGTGGTTAAGTTAAAAATTGGGTTTGCAAAACAAGTGTATTCGGAGAATGTCGTCTCACAAATATGAACAAAAAAAATTATATATGTAGACAAATATAACTCCACCAAGCACTACTTGAACCTCCTGATAAGTCTTCATAAGCATTGTGAGGTTGAGCACCTTGGAAAGAAAAGTAAAGTGTCTTGTACAAACTTTGGTTATTACACCACTTTGTTAAAAATTACGTGCATTAAAAATGTGTGAAAGTAATTTACTTGTGTTTTATTGTACACTTTACTTTACATTTGTCTTGTATTTTGATGATTTAAATCCATATTTAACATTGCCCAAAATACACTTATGTGCACATCATTATCTTTCATAACACTTCTTCTCATGAGTATAGGATTCTAATGCTTTATTTATACTACTCTTTATATGAGAAATGCACTAGATAACCTAGCATGATCTCTACAATGTTTTGGTATTTCTTGAATTTACAATTAAGTAACATTGTAGTATAATCTCTCTTTGATATGTTCATTTCATGCTTGATATCTTTATAAAAAACTTTGAGATTTCAAAAGGTTAAAACATCTTTCAATTTTGAACTAAAACTCATATTTTTACTTATGCTTTTCATGCTTACAAAAAGATGTTTCTTATAATCTTTCGCTATGCTAAAACTCTTATCTATTTATTTGAAATCTCTTCAATACTATACTTAAATTCTTTATCTTTGTCTATATTACAAAAGCTCGATCATGCTTTATCTTTTAAAATGCCTCCTTACTACCCTCACCCCACCTTCTTTTGATAATACCAAAAGGAGGAGATTAATTGAAGAAATCTATATAGGAGAAATATAAATAAGGGGAGTAACACATAAATTCATGAAATCTATCATTTAGGGGGAGTAACACATAAATTGCATTTATGTAGGGGGAGCATTAAGATAGGGGGAGTATGCACATTATCATGCATATCATTTACTATAGTTGCACTTTTATCTTGCTTATCTTATCTATAAACACTATTGTTGATTTCTTGCTTAGAGGATTTGTTATTATCAAAAGGGGGAGATTGTTGAACAGGTGTGTCACATCCCTTTGTTTGAGAATAACAAAGCCCATATTGTATTTGATATTGCTTGTAGTGTGTTTATAGTGTGCAGGAACTATAGGTGCAATACTCCACAGGTAGAAGGCAGCATGGAATCAAACTTTCTGAATGGAGCACTACCGCCAGCGTTAGAGGTTAACGCAGGCGCTACCGCTACCGCCAGCGCTAGCTCAAGATCATCTCAGCGGTTTTGTCTCAGCGGTTCCGTCTCAGCGGTTCCATAACGCTACCGCCAGCGCTAGCGATACCGCAGGCGCTAGCTCAAGATCGTGCACAGCGCCATGCTGCCGACGGTTTCGCAACAGCTCCACACGAACGCTACCGCAGGCGCTAGCTCCAAGATTTATAAAACGATGTGTTCTCTCTCATTTTGGGTTAGAACTTCCAGATACATTACTTGTGCCCAAACTCTCGTGCTGCTACTCTGCCGAAACATCATCTCCCATTCAAAGCCAAAGAAGAAATTCTGGAGAAGGAAGCCATCATGCTGCATCCAAAGAACGATCGCTTCGACCTCGCTTGTGCTTCAGCGATCCTTCATCCTCATCTCCAGAAATCTCAAGAGGGAGTTTGCTTGTTATTTACTTCACTTCTTTATTTGTATCTTGTAGTGAAATCGCCTTATTTTTGGTGACTAAGTCCTTGCCCGGCTTAGGGGGAATTCGCCGCGTGAGTTGGCGACTAGGTCTAGGGTATTAGATCTAGGGGGTGCTCGAGGCCATATCCGAGTTTGGGTTGGGTAGAGCGGCTTGAGGCTTTATCCGGGGTAGGATAGGCTAAAGCCAACCGGTTTGTGGGGATACAAGTCGGTATAGAAAAGGAAAAGAAATTCACTTTTGTACGCCTCCGATTTCTAGCGATATTGAAATCAAATTTTGTAAACACCCTTTTTTATATAATGCAATCATGATTATATTTGTGTTTATTTGATTTCTCTCAATTGGCGTAAAATTTCATTATTGCAAAATTGTTATTACTAAATTGTCATCTTATTTTCTATTAATCAAAAACAACTTAGTAATTATCTTAAAAATTATAAAAAGAATTTTATTCCCTTATTCACCCCCCCCCCCCCCTCTAAGGGCGCCGTAAGATCCAACAGTTTCCTCTTCCTTTATAGCAGATAACTGCATCTCATAAGAGAGCAGCTTACCAAATAATGTGTGAGTGGGAGTTTCACCTAGTTTGGCCACCTCCCTTTTGGCAAAAATCTTTGTGTCCCAATCTCTAGTTAGAGATCTAAGGAACTTGTTATTCAACTCATAATCACTGAAAACTCTCTCATAGGTTCTCAGCTCATTGACTATTCTGAAGAACCTCTCATAGCACATAGAGATGCTCTCCTGGCTGAGCTCCCTGAAGGCTTCATACTCTTGGTTGCGGAGTGACTTTCTATCATCCCTCACTTCTGATGTCCCTTCCATATATACTACTAATGTGTCCCACATTTCCTTGGCAGTAGTGTAGTGTACTATGTTTTGAAATGTGGAATCATCAATAGCATTAACTATGATATTCTGTGCTCTTTTGTCCATAGTGAATAGAGTGAGTTCATCCTTGGTTAACTCATTGAAAGGCTTGGCCACTTTTTTGGTTGGATCTATTGTGGAGACAGTTTGGAAGGTGAAGGGATCTTCCTTGATAGTAATATAAATCCTAGGGTCAGATGCTTCTATAAACAGTCTAACCCTCTGCTTCCGTATGCCAAAATTAGTTTTGTTGCATATGGGCAGCTTCATGGAGTCCATCTCCTTCTGCATTACATCTGAGGCCATTGGATACAGATTTTAAGACTAATCCTTGTAGGATCTGGTCAGACAGTTATGTCTTTCTTGACCAACCTCCCTCTGATACCACTTGATAGTTTATTTAGGGTATAGTCATAGATACCTAGAGAGGGGGGGGTGAATAGGATTCTTTTATTTTAGGCTATCTGTTTTCTTAGTTTAGGTTAGCAAGTTATCAAGCACAGAAAACACTCAAGGATTTATAGAGGTTCCTCAAGACAGGGTGCTTTGAGTAGTCCTCTTTCCCCCCTTCACCCTTCTAACACTGAGTTAGATAAGGCCAACTTCTCCAAACTCAGCTCCAAGAGCCTATAACACAGATCCTTCAGGATCTCTCAGGTTTTCCCAAACCCTACCTCAGGCACAACTGCCTTACCTCAGATCACACAATGATCCTACACTCAAGCTAACCTCTCAGCTCTACAGCTCAGGCAATACAGCCCTACAATCTCAGAACTATTAAGTTCCTACACACTAAGGCACAGATGCCCTACAAGCTTAGAAATATTAAGTTCCTACATGAGTAATAAGGTGGAATTACAATCAGAAGATAAGAGATGGTGATCTTCTGCTTCTGAACAACTACTGTTGCAGTATTGAACCTGGGAGGAATAGGAATGCCCCAACCAGATTCTTCTTGATCCTTTCCTTCAGATGATGGGCTGGATCTGCTTGATCTTTCTTGAGTTGAACAACAAGAGCAATCTCTTCTCTCCTTGCAGCCTCAGGTAATCAGAAAATGAAGCTCCAAGGCTGCCAACAATGGAATAGTAATGTTCTTTTCCTTTTGTGTGCTGGAGAGTAATCTTTTAAGATCGATCCTTACAAAGCCATAACTTATCCTTTTTATACTCAGATAGTCTTCAACGACTCTTAGCTGTCCTTCTCACAGGTATGAGAGTGATTGGTGGACCCTAAGAAGCCTTTCTTTAACTTGTGCCAACAGTAGAACCCACCAGATCATTTTGAAGTTGTCTCAGCGGTTGGGCTGAGATGGCCTGTTGTCTCAGCGGCTACTTCTTTCTCGTCTCAGCGGATCCGCTGAGACAAATAGTCGTCTTAGCAGATTTCTTCTATCTGCAGCTCAGCAGGCCCAGACACCTTCTCAGCGGCTCCTAGCCTTGTCTCAGCGGTTCAGCTGAGACTGAGAGCTCGTCTCAGTGGTTCAGCTGAGACTGAGAGATGGTCTCTGCTGCTTAGACAGCAGACCTACTGAACATACATCACACCATGGTATGACATATTCCTGCATGATCATTAAGCAGAATGGGGTTCATCAAATACAACATGCACTTAGCATTGAGTGTGTGGCTTCTTCAAATTAAGGAAAACATTGAGGGTCATTTTCCCAACAATTGTTCTAAGGTTTTAGGAATAATTTAATAAATCATGTATGGTGTATATTTTGGGTTGATTTGACTCAAATACTACCAAATCTTCTCTAGAAGATTGGTTGTGTGTATAATAGTGTCTCGTAAAAATCTTGGGTCATTTGGACCCTTGCATGTGAATAAATCTATGTTTCAAATGAACCTTAGTAGGAAATTTTAAGGATGTGACATGGAGGGTATTTTGCAAATTTTTCCCAAATCCTTAGCAGAATGAACCTGGAATTTCTAACATAGTTTTAATATACCTATGTTCACCCTCTCCCCAATAATAAGTGATATTGCTGAAAAATTTCCCACAACTTTTGTAGATATTTATTATAGCATGTATGTGTGAAAGATCACACAAAATGAGCCCAAATTTTTATGGGGGGTGGAGTAGGTCCCAATAAGTCTCTGGTAGAAATTTGAGACTAGTTAGTTTCATGCATAAGTGAGAATCCAACCATTTATGCTAAGTGGGAGGTGTTGGTGTGCTAATAGCACTATTATATAAGTCAAGAATTTCAGGATCAAACCTACTCATTTTAAACTAAAATTAGGATGGCATGATAATAAGACCATAAATATGCATTAGTTAAAGTTTGAGGCAAATTGAACTCTTGCATGTGAAGGAAATTCACATGATAAAGCCTAGGTGTTTAAAATGTGCTCTTGAAGATAATTAAGCAACAACGTTTTGAGATTTGAAGGGTATTCCCTTGGTCAATTCTCATGAAACTTAAAACATACACTTATGGTTATGAGATAATACACCTTAGAGAAAATTATGAACTTTTGGGTTGATTTCCCTAGGGAATTAGGTTTTATGTGATTTTGTTACATACCTTAAATGAGTATTTTTAGGGTCAAAGCTTTTCGAAATGTCATGAGGCTCTGGTATCCACTTAGAGGAGTGAGATTACACATTGTAGAATTTAGTTAGAATTTTTGTAAGTATTATATTCCATTTCTTGGAAATTATTCAATTACCCCCAACTTACCTCACCTCACCTTTAGGTAAGTTAATGAACTCACAATTGCATGAGATTATGTATTTGGGATGGAGAGACCATCTCGAACCTCTGGAAATTTATATGGAATTTTTGGTTGAATATTAACATTCTTTCTTCACAATGTAGAACTTGGAGTTATAACTTGAGAAATTTATATCTTGACTCATTGACACTAGAATGCTATAGAAATTTGTACATAAGCCATTGATAGCAATATAAACCTCTACAAATTTTGTTAGACTTATTTATTAAGAAGACATCATACTTCTTTCACAATATAGAACATGGAGTTACTTGAATTATTGACACTGGAATGCTATAGAAATTTGTACATAGACTTTTAATAGCACTATGAACCTCTGGAAATTTATATGGAATATTTGGTTGAATATTAACATATTTCCTTCACAATGTAGAACTTGGAGTTATCACTTGAGAAATTTATATCCTGAATTATTGACACTGGAATGCTATAGAACTTTGTACATAGACTTTTTATAGCAATATGAATCTTTGGAAATTTTGTTAGATTTATTTATTGAGAAGACATCATACTTCCTTCACAATGTAAAACTTGGAGTTATAACTTGAGAAATTTATATCTTGAATTATTGACACTGAAATACTATAGAAATTTGTACATAGACTTTTGATAGCTATATAAACCTCTGGAAATTTTGTTCGATTTATTTGTTGAGAATACAACATACTTCCTTCACAATGTAGAACTTGGCATTATAACTTGAGAAATTTATATCTTGAATGATTAACACTAGAATGCTATAGAAATTTGTACATGGACTTTTGATAGCAATGTGAATCTCTAGAAATTTTATTAAATTTATTTATTGGAAGACATCATACTTCCTTCACAATGTAGAACTTGGAGTTATAAATTGAGAAATTTATATCTTGAATTATTGACACTGGAATGCCATAAAAATTTGTGCATAGACTTTTGATATCAATATGAACCTCTGGAAATTTAGTTTGATTTAATTGCTGAGAAGACATCATATATTTGTAACGTCCCAATTCGAGCTAGACCCCTCGGGAGTGTGTTTTATTGCCGAGAGTTGACTTGGGCTCGATAGAAGCCCTATGACCCTGAGGTTGTCAGGTTTGAGTCACGGTCAACAAGGGTAGGTGTAGTGCTCTCACTCCTTAAAGGTAAGAAATAAGGAAAAAACTTGTAGAAGAGAGCTAGCACCGGGCGATAGTGTTACCGTCGACGGTACCCTTCAAAACGATATGATACATTGTCATTGAGAAGGGTATCATGTCGTAGGAAATGGGTTGGTTCCTTGATGATATTGGCGATACGCTAGCACTGGCGGTAATGATACCGCCGACGGTAGCTTTCAAAATGATGTGTGGCCTCACAAAACTAGAAGGGTACCTTGTAGTCGAGAAGGTTACCTTATAGTCTAGAAGGGTACCTTGTAGTCTAGAAGGGTACCTTGTAGTCGAGAAGGGTACCTTGTAGTCGAGAAGGGTACCTTGTAGTTGAGAAGGGTACCTTGTATTCGAGAAGGGTACCTTATAGTCTAGAAGGGTACCTTATAGTCGAGAAGGGTACCTTGTAGTCGAGAAGGGTACCTTGTAGTCGAGAAGGGTACCTTGTAGTCTAGAAGGGTACCTTGTAGTAGAGAAGGGTACCTTGTAGTCGAGAAGGGTACCATGTAGTCGAGAAGGTGTACTCTGTAGTCGAGAATGTGTACTCTATAGTCGAAAAGGTGTACTCTATAGTTGAGAAGGTGTACTCTGTAGTCGAGAAGGTGTACTCTGTAGTCGAGAAGGTGTACTCTATAGTCGAGAAGGTGTACACTGTAGTCGAGAAGGTGTACCATGTAGTCGAGATGTCAAGACTACACAACCAAATATCGGTGAGACATCAAGACTACACAACCAAATATAGTCTTGAGTCATGTGCCTTATCTCTGCTTATTCCCAAGGCTAAGAGGTGACTCCTAACCACTAGGAGGAGGAAACATGTAACACCCTCCCTGTTACATAGAATATAGCAGTAGGTCCGGCCGGGACCCCACGCCATATTAAACGAACAGAAGAGCGCGTTACTGAATTAATTTCAATGAGTTACAAACATAACCATCTCAGCACACAGAGTCGCATAACATAAGCATTTTATTTATTAAGATAAAACCAATTCATAATTTGACCACATATATACAGGGAATGAAAATACAAAAGAGTTTGGTTACTATACTGTTTATATCAACTATGTGGCTTACAAACATCGGCACGCAGGCCGGCCACACATGAAAAACAGTAAACAAAACACTTCGGCCTTCGAGGGCCAGCAAAAAGAAGCAGCAGGGACTTCAGCCGACTATTTCCTGCTAGTCTCTCTAGGACCTGTACAAACAAATCCACCAAGCAGTGGGAAAACAGGCAACCGGTCAACTTTAGCTGACCAAATATTATAACGACCCCACCCCATACTCGGGGAGGTTGTACTCCTTCCCTGCAGGTAAGAGTTAGAAGCATATAAACACATATATCCGCAAACAACACCAGCATAGGAAATCACAGCCATCCGCTTCATGCTCTCAAGGCACACTTTGGCATACTCCCCGAGTTACACCTCCACGCTAAGCATTTTTCGACTTAGCTAAATATTTGAGCTAGGCCGTACACACGAAGTTCTGGCACTCTTCCATAGCCTAGTGCACTGAGGGGCGACCTCTTCACCGCCACTATGGGCAGGTTAGGATCAGCTATGCTCGTGCTCAATCATCGCGATCAACTCTGCACGATGCGGGTATGCTTTCACCTTGTGCGCGTTACTTAAAGCTAGGCTTTTCTGTCCCTTCAGCTTCTTCTACTACGCAACTAGTCCCCAGGACTTTAGGTCACACAGGCTCACACAATCTCCGCACTGGGAGCTACCACTGGCGCTAACGCTAGCGCCCGGCGCTAGCAATAGAACTCAGTTATGCCCGGCACTAGTAACAGAACCCTATTCTGCTACCTCTGTGAAAACACCTTCAGGAATCAACAATCTTAGCTCACCTAGAGTTACCGCTGGCGCTAACGTTAGCGCCCGACGCTAGTAACAGAACTCAGTTCTGCAACCAATTTTCGGGTATTTTCTGGGAAACACCTCCAGATCATTTTGTTGTACAGCACAGTACACAGAACCCGAAACACAGCATATATACGGAGTCTTCTCCGGCATGCAACAAGCAACATTACCAATCCAGACCAACCTGTCCAGATGGGCTTCACACAGCATGCCTATGTCCGTACTTAAATTCCGGACTCTATATGCAATTTATGGGGAAATAACTTCAACCCACTGGAAGATCTGATCTACTAATTAGTAAAATTCTTCCAAACCATGCAAATCAAAGGACGCGCATGTCCAAAGACTAGGGAGGAGGATCATGTAAGACCCCTTTTTCCAACAACCTGGGTCTTATGCCCAGAACCGCCGCTTTGCGGTGGCACCAACACGCGGGAAGGTCGCCACTACAAAGCGCTGGTCCTGCCGGCCATATCGATCACAGAAGAAGAAAAGTATAAACAAACAATAGAAGTTCAAGTCCACAAATCATATGCTATATATATAAATGTCCATATGGTATAACTGAAATAACAAAAGGTTACAATAATGAAGAGGGCTCATGCCCTGTACATCATATCCTCACTACAAGATCACTCGCGGAAGCTAACTACTAATCACTCACTGATCCTGAAACTTGTGCTCATGTACTAGACTGGCCCGCCTCCGTCTGCACCGGCCTCTGGTGCTGCAGCATCTCCTCGGTCCCCTTAAATGATAAGGTCCACCAACCGTTAGTCAAAAGACTAAGCCAATCCCCCACCCCTCCCTCGGTGACTCCTAGGCACCGTGCGGGAAGGATGAAGCTGGGGACATCAAGGGGTATAAACAATAGCAGGTGACAGGGGCATAATCTACAGGGAATGTTTCTACAACTACACATATGTATACAGATAATTGAAGCAGTAAGTAAAGTAAAGTACAAACGGGTAAAGTAAACAAGTAGAGCAAGCATATAAGGATAAGTAAGGAAAAGTAACCGTTGATTAATAGGAATGCACACACAAACCTATACACCAAGGGGTAATTTAGCAAGGCCTATCGTAGAAGAAGTCCCATAACCGACTTATACGATAGGGGTAGGGGTTGAAATGCAATGTTTATGCCATGACATGCAGAGTTATGCAATTTATGCTCTGTTCATATAAGTGCAACTCACACACTTCGACTCTATGCACACTAACCTTTAGTTCCCCCTTTTTGGAGCTAGCAAGACTCCTAGGATACTCCCGTAGTGGCAAACGGAAGCGGTGGGTTTGGCCTCGCCCACCTTGAAAGTGAGGTTAGATCTTAAATTAACTCTAGAGGGGGTGAATAGAGTATTAAAACTTTTTCCCATAGTTTTATTGCGTAATTAAAATAGTGATATATATATATGTAGAGAGTGATTTATAAAATCTGAATAAAGAAATCAGCACAACAACAAAACACAGAAATTCACAGGCACAGAGACTCAAGGAATTTTATAGTTGTTCCCCAATAACTTGGGTACGTCTACTCTTCTACCACACTTGGTAGGATCCGCTAGGAGGTTTGATCAGGTGCCCTCACACCAAGGTGATTTTGTTTAGGTGTCCACACACCACAGAGCTTTTAATCAAGTGCTCAAAACCAACATGATTTTTTGATCAGGTATCTTGCCACCAATGGGGTAAACTTTTGAAGGGAGTTTGAACCCTGTACAAGATGGGATAGAGAGGGGTTTAGATGTTCTTCTCTGTCAAGATGCTGAGAGAAGACTCTAGTGGATGTTGATGTAGAAAAGAACTCCTCTATCTGATATGAGATGTTTGACAGTTGATTTGCTGGAGCTATTCTTGAAAGAAATGATCTTCCTGTAGCTGATTAAACTGAGAGAACAAGTTCTCCAATTTGTTGTTGCTCTTTTGAAGATCTGATAGCTTGCAGCAGAGATATGAAAGATTAATCTTGATGATGTTGTTCTCAGAGAATGAAGGTGCTGCTTTGAGGAAGAAGAAGATCTGTATAAGCTTTTTCTGTTCTTCTTTATTCTTCTTCTTTCTTTTCTGATTCTTTGTAGCAAATGACTGAGAGGAGGTGTTGAAGATGTTCTCAGAAAAATATGTGTTGCTGGAAGAGGAAGAAGAAGATCTGTATTCTCTTTTTGTTCTTCTTTCTTCCTGTGTATTTCTTTCTTTCTTTTCTTTGTGTATTTTTTGTACAGCAAAACTGTAATGTATTCTGTATATATTCTGGCGTGTGAAACTGAAGGTAATTTTATCTGCTATATCTTCTTCCTTTTTTTTTGAATCTCTAACAGACATTAATTGCAGATCCCTTATAATAAGGAATAAAATGCGCTGAAGAGCTATTTTGAAACTGTAAATCTGCTGCGCCATAAATCTCTTTCCTTTTCCATGAAATGTCCTTTTCCGAGGAAATGTCAACGGCTATAAACTTGGAATAATAAAGGAAATATATATTTCCTTACTTGATCTGATAGAAAGAGTTGTTGCTATTAGTCGATCTGAGTTCAGAGAATGAAATGAATATAATCATTCTGAAATTTCTGAACTTGAACAAGAGTTCTTCGATCTGAATAAAATTCGTCGAATGCAGATTCGTCGACCTCAAGATTTTCGTCGAACACAAAATTTACTTCGTCGACCTCAAATGAATCTTGCTGGAATAATTAATTTTGTTGAGCTGTGAAGATATTTCGTCGATCTGAAGGTGTTCGTCGAACGCAGATTGGAGTTCGTCGAACGGAAGTATTCATCGACCGCTGAGCCTGGATAAATTCTTCGACAGCTGAGATGTGTTCGTCGACCGCAGAAACAATCTGTTCGTCGACCGCTGAGACGGGATCGTCGACCGCTGAGATGCTGAGATAGAAGCAAGCCGTTCGTCGAACGCAGAGAGAATGTCGTTCGTCGAACGCAGAGAGCAGTTCGTCGAACATAGTGTGGAGTTCGTCGAACGCAGAATCTGAATGAATTCTCTAGTTCTAACAGCCTAAACTCTTGACCCATAAACTATACATTGGGGTCGACTTTGTCCTTAGTCAACATATAGTGATCCTAGCCCAAATCAGAAATGGGGTTGGTCCAACACACCTCTAGGTTGGTATTCACACTACCTAACCTAGACCTATCGTACGCCTCAACGCAAAACTGCGGAGCATCTGCATACTCTTACTGGCTGGACCACCAGACTTTTTTGGCTAAGTGCAAATTCCACACTTGCCGAGTCAACATATCGACGTCGGTGAGAACGACCATCCAACACCGAAGACCCACCACCTTCATGCACATGCAAACATGTTCTACTATATCCCGAGCCATAAACTCCCCGGGCTAACCTGCCCGTCATCATAACCTTCCGGGCAAACAGCTTGCTGGACCAACCCGTCCGGACCAACCAGCATTACTGAGTCACACGCTCACCGGACTGACTAGTCCGCTGCTTCAACAACCGAGCCTACCGCTCGTAAGACCAAACCGACTAATATACACGTAAAAACGGGGTGTGGGTGAGTGTATTATTAAGTTAATCTTGTATAACAACTTAGTCCTACAGTTTATGGTTAACCTTGGACTTCCTGAGGAATACCCTGTGAGGGTCTCGCTACGGTACTAGGAACCACAATAAGATGACACCCCAAGGCTCTCTTTCCAAGGTACTTAATTTTATTGGTATCTACCCATAAGAATACTCTTCCTATCATTACACTTGGACTACCATAAGTATTTTATGACAGGCTAAGGGAAAGACGATCTTTCGTCAATCCCGAGCACAACTTTACCTTTAACTCACCGAGCACACCCTCATCACCTAAACTCCTTTTGGTGACCTTCAATCTCTTCAACCTGACCATGTACACCAACTACATGCCACTTCCACTTGGTAGGCCCCTAAATATCCAAATTTCATATTTTTACTAAACGCAGACCAAACTAACTATATGAAGCAAGCGGTTCGGTTCGGTTTTAGATAAAATCGAAACCGAGCTGAATAGGCTCGGTTTTTACACACCCAAAATCGAAACCGAATCGAAATGGATCGATTCAGTTCGGTTTGGTTCAGTTTTTTAACATCGGTTCGGTTTTTCGGTAAACCTAAAACATATTATCCCCCAAAATAAATTTTAATGTTTGTCTAAGTGATTTTCTAGTAGTAAATCTCGAAAGTAATTCATCAACATTGAAGGGGAATTGAAAAAACACAATAACATTTAGGCTTCATTTGGCGCGGCGGTGGTGGGCGGCGTTTGCGGCAAACGCCCGCCGCAAGGCGCATAACCAAATGGCGGGCGGCAGCGTTTGCCGCATTTGCACCTGCCGCGCCATGAGAAAAGGAGCAAAAAGCTCAGTTTCGATCCCCCGCCTCCGCCCTCCGGTTCGAAAGCTCCGTTTGCACCCGCCAGGAGAAACGCCACCGCCGCGCCAAATAAAGCCTTAGATTAACTTGTATAATTAATACAATAAGTTCAAGTATTAGTTTAAAATAAAAATCAATAAGTACAACATATTTAATTTACTCGTTCATGCTCGGGTAATTGTTACAAACGTAAGATAAGATAAGTGATATTACATGTACTCGTTATTTTGGGTTCAACTTCAAACTCAATGCTCACAACCTCATGTTTTAATACGACGGGACAAACTCCAAGTTCAAACTTATAATCGGTTCGGTTTTTTCAGTTTATCGACCCTATAAACCGAAACCGAACCGAATAGGCTCGGTTTTCAGTCCCCCCAAACCGAAACTGAACCGAACTGATTGGTTTGGTCCAAATTCGGTTCGGTTTGGGTTGGTTCGGGTCGGTTTGATCGGTTTCAGTTTTCTGTGCACGCCCTTAATATGAAGCTTATAGGTAGAGGTACTCCAAATATTCAACCACATGACACAAGATTTTTACTAGAAGACTATCATGGCATTGTAAGACTAAATCCAAAGACTCAAAATTTTCCTCAACATTTTAACATTTATTTAAATTTCTCCAATATTTGCCAAGTACGAATATGAACATTAAGTGTAAGGTATTCTCAAGACATGATCCTCATAAAATTAAAATAAATCTATCATGCCAAAATAACAGTAAATAATGAATATCATAATTTTACAGTAAGGAAATGTCCTATATTTTTAATATTTAACTTTAATCCAAACTTGAAGATTTATGAAGGAACTACCAAGAATACTTATGCCAAAATTATAGAAAATTTACCAAACCTCTATTATGTCTAGAAAAGCTTAATTACAGAGTTTCACAATTTATGGGAATCATTTCCTTACTGAAATAATTAATCCAAATAATTCTTAATTTGCACATGTTGTGAAGTAGCCTACTGATAACACTTTCCAAAAATTATATAAATATTTACAGAACTTCTTAGTGCTCTGAAATGTCCTATCACCAAGTTGCACATTTTTCTAGAGAGTTTTGGACCCTTATCTATATTTCTTAAAATTAAAACAAAATAGGTGCCTTGAGAATGAAATACTAGATAAATCATTAAATAAATTATACAAAAATTACCATGGGTCAATATTATGATTATAAAGATACCACCAAGATTTTATCTTCATCCAGGATCATTTGTGCATGTAAATATCTCTTACAAGAAGTTTACCTAAAGGGGTCATGACCTAATTTAGGGGGAATAAGTTCTCCTAAAATTCTCTCAAAATTCCCTAGGGCATTAATACATCCCATGAACATATCTCCTAGGTTCCATGGCCATTCTATAGCTTTTGACCACATGTCCTTCACAAAGCTCTATATGCACCCCAAGGGGTAAGACTAGGGTTCTAAGGCATCCCCACCTCCACACCACCCCAAACCACTCAGGGGGGTGTTTTGAGTGACCCTAAACCAGTGGCCAAGGTTTCTCCTCATGGTGAGGAGATTTGACCACAATATCCTAGGTTAAACACCATGCCCTAATTTTGACCTAAACAAACCCAACTTGGGTTAACCAATTTACAAACTAAATCATTCCCAATTGGGCTGATATTTTTACCAGGGTCAGGTGATAACCCTAAGAAGTACCCACCAAAATTTGGAGGGCATTGGAGGTCATTTGACTCACAAATTAATTAATATTTGATTTATGAAATTATTACAAAAACCTTAGAAATAGATTCTCCTATTATTCCCATCCTTGGGTATGATGTGTGGGTAGGTGTAAATAGCATAGGTTTCAATTTTCAAGTCAATACCATAACCCAATCAAAAGCCATTCAAGAAATGGTGGTTGTCCTACACTAGGGACCAGTCCCACCAAAACGGACCTACAAGGAGCTACAAAACTCCTTTTGGGGTGAAATTAATTTTAAAATAAAATAGACTCCAAGGGCTACAACTTTGGTGTTGACCACTTTTTCATTTGAGGGGTTCTAGTATTTTTAATAATTAAAATGAAATACTGTAGGAAGTATGACAAAATGTGTTGGAACAAGTCTCTGCGTTCGACAAAATCCGATCTTCTTTCGACGAAATCTGATCTGCGTTCGACGAAGGCCGTGCTTCAGTTCAACAAAATCAATTCTCCAGCCAGTTCAGTATATCATCTCTCAGTTCGACAAATTAATTAAGTTCGATGAATTAATTCAGTTCGGCGAATTAATTCCGTTCGACGAACTCCGGGTTCAGTTCGACGAACTCAACTATCAGTTCTTTGAATTAATTCCATTCGACGAACTCTGGGTTCAGTTCGATGAACTCAACTATCAGTTTGGTGAATTAATTCCGTTCGACGAACTCCGGGATCAGTTTGACGAACTCAACTATCAGTTCGGTGAATTAACTCCGTTCGACGAACTCCGGGTTCAGTTCGACGAACTCAACTATCAATTCGACGAACTCCAGAGTGTGTTCAACGAATGAATTCCGTTCGACGAACTCCGGATTCAGTTCGACGAACTCAACTATTAGTTCGACAAACTCAAGCTACAGCTCGACGAATTTCTTCTACTCAGATCGACGAATTAATGAAATAACGATATAACATAATCATTTAAATCTGCGAATAGCTGATCACAGCAGATCCGACAGCTCATAGTCATCATCCCCGTTGGATGGACGACACGCGACAGCCCATCCTGGGCTTCTTTGCGGGATGCTTTCCCGCCACCTGTGCCTCTTCCCGTCCAACCAATGCCACCACCACCTCCGTTGAGGTGGTGGCCGGTGATAGGGGGTGATTGGCCGGCCAGAGGTGGTCGGAATCAGGGTTTAGAGTAGGGGAAAGAGAGATCGAATCGAGCTCTTTTGGAAGCACGATTTGAGCCCAATTGAGCTCGGATCAAGCCCCAAATTATCATAAGATCTAGCACTAAGGGAGAGGAGGCGGATCAGACCTGTGTGGGGGTTTGGTGTTGCGAATTCCGGCGAGTCGCCATGGTCGGAGGTGGAGATTTCGGTGCCATGTCGATCCTAGCTTCTGGTGCTCGATTTCTTTGGGGAAGGTGGGGAAACTGATCCTCTTCATCCACTGAAGGTTTTATAAGGTCCAATTGGGGGAGAGGGGGTGTAACTCCTAATTGTCATGAATGCCATTAATGGCCAATTTTGGCCAACTGAAATTTCATGAATACAACCACCTATGTGGCCGTCCAAGGTTATTAAACTTCTCCAAATTACTGAGGGGAGGAGTACCAAACCATGGGAGATGAAGAGAGGAAGCCTTTGGCCTCCCAAGCCATGAATGGCCATTATTCCTCTCTTTCTCTCTCCACCATTTTTGGGGAAAATAGGGTTTCTCTCTCCTAATCATCATTTATAGAAATTGGATGGCTCTTTGAGTAATTCTTAGCCTCCTAGACAAATGGGCTACTCCAATTGGGCCTAGCCCAAGTAGATTGGGCTTGATTATGTCAAAATAGGTCATTTTGTCCTAAATTTAGGGGGGAGTTGACTTTGGTCAATTTGACCATTTGGGTTGGCCCCAATGGGTGTCTAGTGACTCATTGGACTCCTCTAAGGGTTAGGAAGGTCTAGGTAGGGTCAATTTTGCAAGGTGGAGGCCAATTGACCCATAATAGGGCAATTTGACCAAAATCGGGCTAGAGTTGACTTAGGTCAAATTGGCCAATTTGGTGGCACCATGATGGGGGTCTGCTCCATTGGGTCCCTAATATCCTTATAAGGGTAGGGGAAAGGTCAATTTGGCATGGTGGAGGTCAATTGACCCTAATTAGGCTACTTTGACCAATATCGGGTTAGGGTTGACTTTGGTCAATTTGGCCTCTTTGGTTGACCCCAATGGGTCCTTGGTGCTCTAAGGGGACCCCTAAAGCGTTAGGTATGCTATGGTGGGGTTAAAGGGTCAAGGTGAGGCCCTTAAGTCCAACCCTATGCTTGTTAATGGGAAATTGCTATTTGCAGACCATTGTGGTTTCCTTCTTCCTGGCTAAGGCCAAGTGGTCTCTTCAAGCTTCCTAGGGTTTTGTCATGACCTAGTCATGACAAAACCACTCTATGGGTCTAGTTGTTTGGGGGATGTTACAAATCCCAATAAACAAAAAAATAATTTCAAAATTCAGGCTAGGCTCGCGGGGTTTTCACCGAGAGTGACTGAACGTAACATCCCCTAAGAATTGAAGATATTTCTGACTCGAAGAGCACTGACTATCTCTGCCACACCAGTTCTAGTGGCTCTCTGGTGAATCAATCGATCGGAGGCTACCGGGCCATCTATAGTAGAAATTTGCTGCTCTGGACGTAGTAAAGCTCTCCTAAAGGAGGAGACATGGAAGACATCGTGCAATCCCGCTAACTCCAGCGACAACTCCAGTCTATAAGCCAACGGGTTGATCCACTCCAGGATCCTATAGAGCCCCATCAATCTCAGACTGAGCTTCTTCCGCCTGCGAACCCGCAAGACTCCCTGCATCGGGCGTATCTTCCGGAACACCAGGTCTCCAACCTGGAACTCTACGTGACGATACCACGCATCGTAATACCTGACCTGGCAGCTCTGGTCCCCAACATTCTAACTCAAATCATTCGCACCTGGGTATCTATGTCCTCCATAAATTCTGAGCCGCGTGCCTTGGGATCCTCATCCTGGATCCAAGATAGTGGAGTCCTGCGCCTCCGTCCCTCTGAGGGTGGAAAGCTATGCTAACGCCAACCAAGAGCCCAGATAAGCCTGGAATGATCTTCACTTTTTGCACGTACACCGTCCATCCTGATTCGACACGATCGTCCTGGTCACACTACGATAACGGACAAACTGTTCAACAAATCCCACCAAACACCAACGGGAGCGTCCTTCCAGCCCGGGGTGACCCTAGCTACCTTGGCCACTTTTTCCTCGATGTTCCAAACGTACTTGTGCCCGGAGTAGGGATGTGGTAACCTGTGTATGAAATCCATAATTATGTCCTCGAACTCCACTCAAACACGGGAAGTGACTGTGGTAGTTCTCCAAAGACTTTTGCACTTGGCCTTCACCGTGCATCACAAAACTTATGACGTCTTTCTTCATTCCGAGGACATACGTGTTCCGGAATACACCATTTTTCCGGTGACTAAAGCTCTTATTAATATGGGTAGACAATGCTTCTATAATGTTTTCTCTGCATGTTTAGGTTCTTATTCCTTTGAGTATGTCCGAGTGATCAATCATCTCCACTCTACAACTTATCCAGTTCTTACCATTGGTGGGACTGATCAGATCATCAGGCTACCCAATCATCCTCAAATTTTATGGTGGTGCACTTGTGAACCTTATGAGTATATGTTAACCAATCTTTATTAGTAACAATGTTTGTAAGATGGCTCCCAATCATTTTCTATATGGAGTTTGATTCATAAGGTATATGGGTAAAATCTTTTGAAACCCTGAGGTTTTTCACAAGTCAACTTCATCAAGGAAGTATCATCACGTTTATTTCACCAAATTCCTATTACTTCCACATATGCTAGTCTTGATCACTTTCGGATGGTCCAAAGTAAGATAAACTTAGATCGTTCTTATCATAGTAAATTCAAACACTATATTCTAATTCCAATAAGTTATCGTCTAAGATCACTGGTTATCCATCATCATAGCTCCCAAGGTATAAGGGTTATTATTGTAGTTAAAATCATCTACCATAATAGGGTGTGATTTATAACGAATCATAAGTTAATCACTTCTGAAAGCCCCAAACTACCAGAACTTTCAAATATAACTAAAGCTTGCACGACCTAATTTCAGTTCCCAACTTCCAGAAAGGCATCTGCATCCCTAAGTGACTAAACCTAGCAACTTTACATTTCTAAAACTTCAACTAAGGTCCAAGTCATTGCTCGATCTATGACGTGCTTTCATTGTCTTGGTAATACTTCAGATCATCATTCCAGACTTACTGTTACACCATCTCATCTTTGCCTGCATAACGTTGAATAAGATCGACCTCAAAATCACTATGTTTACGACGCAACATCTTCTAAATTAGATCAAAAGGAAACCCCCAGTCAGTAATTAATTTGCCCAATAAACAAAAGGTAAGCCTCAATAAACAAAAGATAAGCCACTATCTATTTTGGGCTAAGTATCTTCGATATCACCATGTTATATTCGTCCTAAGTATGTAAACAATCCTCAGGGCACACAACCTTAGACTCGGGGTTCTATCTTGAGACTTGTTGGTGTACTCCATACATTAGACTCTTCAAGGTTTCCTCTACGACAACCTTATCAGGGTCAACATGTGACCCAATCCCAAACGGGTCTCTTCTGAACTTGAATTCTCATCCGACCCTCGGTGTTTGTCGTGGTGGTTGTCTCTAATGTAATCATTTCACCGGTACGAGGATTGAGTTTACGAGTCCCATACCATTATGTTTATGTGTCAATCTCTCTTTCTCTAGCCTCTTTGGGGTATCCTTGTACCTTCACCAAAGTTATACGTACGATCTATTTCAGACTAGGGCATGGTATAAATTGTCATGGTGAGTCATGTATCCTAGTGAGGTTGAGTATAACTCATTAACTAAAGGACTATCTAAAGAGATATTTGTAGCCAGGGGTATTCCCTGCTGGGGGCAGGGTTTGCTGCAGGCTACAAAAGATAACTTGCAACTCGTAAGGAGATTTGGCTAAAAATATTCAGTTAAAGTGGACTTTTTCATGTGATTTTCCCATATGGGCACACCATTGCTTCAGCTGCTTAGTTTGTCCTCAAACTAAACTCGCGCGGGGTGGCCCAGGGTTTGTGGACTTCTTTTCTTCTGATCGAGGTTTCCTCTGATACCACTTTGTAAGACCCCTTTTTTTTCAAAAACCCGGTTCTTATGCCCAGAACTGGCGCTTTACGGTGTCACCAACACACGGGAAGGTCTCCACTACAAAGCGTCGATCCTGCCGGCCATATCGATCACATAAGAAGAAATGTATAAACAAACAATAGAAGTTCAAGTCCATAAATCACATGCTATATATATATGTCCACATGGTATAACTGAAATAACAAAAGGTTACAATAATAATGAGGGCTAATGCCCGGTACATCATATCCTCACTACAAGATCACTCGCGGAAGCTAACTACTAATCACTCACTTATCCTGAAACTTGTGCTCCTATACAAGACTGGCCCGCAGCCGTCTGCACCGGCCTCTGGTGCTGCAGCATCTCCTCGGTCCCCTAAAATGATAAGGTCCACTGACCGTTAGTCAAAAGACTAAGACAATCCCCCACCCCTCCCCTGGTGACTCCTAGGCACGTGTGGGAAGGATGAAGCGGAGGACATCAAGGGGTATAAACAATAGCAGGTGACAGTGGCATAATCTACAGGGAATGTTTCTACAACTACACATATGTATATAGATAATTGAAGCAGTAAGTAAAGTAAAGTACAAACAGGTAAAGTAAACAAGTAGAGCAAGCATATAAGGATAAGTAAGGAAAAGTAACCATTGATTTATAGGAATGCCCACACAAACCTATAGACCAAGGGGTCGTTTAGCAAGGCCTATCGTATAAGATGTCCCATAACCGACTTATACGATAGGGGTAGGGGTTGAAATGCAATGTTTATGCCATGACATGCAGAGTTATGCAGTTTATGCTCTGTTCATACAAGTGCAACTCACAAACTTCGACTCTATGCACACAGACCTTTAGTTCCCCCTTTTTGGAGCTAGCAAGACTCTCAGGATACACCCGTAGTGGCAAACGGAAGCGGTGGGTTGGGCCTCACCCACCTCTAGGTTGGTATTCATACTACCTAACCTAGACCTATCGTACGCCTCAATGCAAAACTGCGGAGCATTTGCGCACTCTTACTGGCTGGACCACCAGACTTTAATGGCTAAGTGCAAATTCCACACTTGCCGAGTCAACGTATCGACGTCGGTGTGAACGACCTTCCAATACCGAAGACCCACCACCTTCATGCACATGCAAACATGTTCTACTATATCCTGAGCCATAAACTCCCTGGGCTAACCTTCCCGTCATCATAACCTTCTGGGCCAACGGCTCGCCGGACCAACCCGTCCGTACCAACCAGCATTACTGAGTCACAAACTCACTAGACTGACTAGTCCGCTGCTTTAACCGCCGAGCCTACAGCTCGAAAGACCAAACCGACAAATATACCCATAACAACGAGGTGTGGGTGAGTGTATTATTAAGTTAATCTTGTATAACAACTTAGTCCTACAGTTTATGGTTAAACTTGGACTTCCTGAGGATTACCCTATGAGGGGCTCGCTACGATACTAGGAACCACAATGGGATGACACCCCAAGGCTCCCTTTCCAAGGTACTTAATATTATTGGTATCTACCAATAAGAATACTCTTCCTATCATTACACTTGGACTACCCTAAGTATTTTATGGCAGGCTAAGGGAAAGACGATCTTTCGTCAATCCCGATCACAACTTTACCCTTAACTCACCGAGCACACCCTCATCACCTAAACTCCTTTTGGTGACCTTCAATATCTTCAACATGATCATGTACACCAACTACATGCCACTTCCACTTGGTAGGCCCCTAAATATCCAAATTTCACATTTTTACTAAACGCAGACCAAACTAACTATATGAAGCTTATAAGTAGAGGTACTCCAAATATTCAACCACATGACACAAGATTTTTACTCGAGGACTATCATGGCATTATAAGACTAAATCCAAAGACTCATATTTTTCCTCAACATTTTAACATTTATTTAAATTTCTCCAATATTTGCCAAGTATGAATATGAACATGAAGTGTAAGGAATTCTCAAGACATAATCCTCATAAAATTAAGATAAATCTATCATTCCAAAATAACAGTAAATAATGTATATCACAATTTTATAGTAAGGAAATGTCCTCTATTTTTAATATTTAACTTCTATCCAAACTTGAAGATTTATGAAGGAACTACCAAGAATACTTATGCCAAAATTATAGAAAAATTACCAGACCTCTATAATGTCCAGAAAAGCATAATTACAGAGTTTCAAAATTTATGGGAATCATTTCCTTACTGAAATAATTAATCCAAATAATTCCAAATTTGCACATGTTGTGAAGTAGCCTGCTGATAACAATTTCCAAAAATTATATAAATATTTACAGAACTTTTTAGTGCTATGAACTGTCCTATCACCAAGTTGCACATTTTTCCAGAGAGTTTTGGACCCTTATCTATGTTTCTTAAAATTTAGACAAAATAGGTGCCTTGAGAATGAAATATTAGATAAATCATTAAATAAATTATACACAAATTACCAGGGGTCAATATTATGATTATAAAGGCATCACCAAGATTTCATCTTCATCCAAGATCATTTGTGCATGTAAATATCTCTTACAAGAAGTTTACCTAAAGGGGTTATGACCTAATTTAGGGGGAATAAGTTCTAAAATTCTCTCAAAATTCCCTAGGGCATAAATACATTGCATGAACATATCTCCTAGGTTCCATGGCCATTCTATAGCTTTTGACCACATGTCCTTCACAAAGCTCTATATGCACCCCAAGGGGTAAGACTAGGGTTCTAAGGCATGCCCACCTCCACACCACCCCAAACCACTCATGGGGGTGTCTTGAGTGACCCTAAACTAGTGGCCAAGGTTTCACCTCATGGTGAGGAGATTTGACGACAATATCCCGAGTTAAACACCATGCCCTAATTTTGACCTAATAAAACCCAACTTGGGTTAACCAATTTCCAAACTAAACAGTCCCAATTGGGCTGAGATTTTTACCAGGGTCAGGTGATAACCCTAAGAAGTACCCACCAAAATTTGGAGGGCATTGGAGGTCATTTGACCCACTAATTAATTAATATTTGTGAAGTATCTAGTTGCCAACCTAAATCAGTTGTCTCCAGTGGAAGAATAGGTTTGATTGATCGTTGCTCCTTCCTCTACTGCATCTATTAGATCAAATCGAAACGAAGAAGGTCAGATCTGAGTTTTTATCGTTCTTCCTCATCGCCATCAAGTCTAAGTTTTTCAAGTCTCAAGAAGGAAGAAGATCTATCAGTGCTTTCAGATCTAATTATGTATTGATAAGTTTCTATCAAACCTTAATTACATTTGATTGTAGGAGAAGTTTTCTCCGAGTTGTAGGGGAGGTTATTCTTCGAGTTGTAAGAGAGAGATTCTCTCTGAGTTTGTAGGAGATTTATCTCTGAGATTGTAGGAGTGTTGATTCCAAGATTGTAGGATCATTCTTGATCCGAGTTATAGTGAAGTAGTCAAGTCTATCTGTGGTGCTAGATTGGCGAGGCCGAAAAGTGGAGTACCCAAGAACCGGGAACCGCTATAAATTTCTTGTGTTATCTATGATTGTGATTTGCTTTCTGTGAGTTCTATTTCATAAAGTTTTTAATTCCGCAAAAGACGCAGTTATCACCTATTCACCCCCTCTAGGTGATTTAGGTTGGCAACTAGATACTTCAATTGGCATCAGAGGGTCGCTGTTTGTTTCTAGGTTAACACCTTGAACAGGATCCATCCATTCTAGTTGCTAGTAAATCATGGAAAGATGCAAGGAATCCTCCTCGCTAAAGTTGCCTATCTGCACAAAGGCTAATTTCCCCATGTGGAAAGAAAGAGTGAGATTCTACATGGAGGCCGCAGATCCGAGAATTTTTCAAGTTGTGGAAGAAGGCCCTCAAGTGCCTATGACTGCCTCTACAATTGACCCTACTGTAAGGGTGCCTAAAATGATGATGGACTTAACCAAGGATGAGATCGCCATCATTGCCTTGGACAAAAAGGCGAAGAACATAATTGCCAGTGCAGTGGACGATTCGATGTTACAAAACTTAATTCACTGTCAATCTGCTCAAGAGATGTGGATATCCTTGATTGTTCTCATGGAAGGTACCGAAGAGGTAAGGGACGATAGAAGATCTCTACTCAACCAAGAGTATGAGGCCTTCAAGCAGGGTAAGAAGGAGTGCATTGTCGATGCATATGTAAGGTTCTTCAAAATAGTTAACGGCCTAAGAAACTATGGCCGGGTCTTTACAAATGGTGAGCTAAATGACAAATTCCTGCGATCCCTGACAAAAGACTGGGATAACAAGATAGTTGTAATCAGGGAGTTTGGAAAACTTCCAAGTCTTGACCTGCAAAATCTGTTTGGGAAGCTACTATCACATGAACTGCAAATGAACATCCGCAAATCTGAAGAGGATGTGAATCGGGCCTCAAGCAAGGAAAGGACCTTGGCACTGAAGGCTAAAAGTACAAGGAAAGGCAAAGTTGTGTCCCCGATCAGAGAAAAAGAAACTGACAATGAAGAAGAATCAGAAGCTAGCTCCTCCTGCTCCGAAATGTATGATGGGGAATTTTCTCTAATCTCCCGTCAATTCAAGAGGTTACTAAGCAAAAGAAGGCACATGAAGAACAAGTCGTCTTCCTCAGACTATAGACATTCTCGATGTGATGGTGATCATCACAGAAAGGGCTCAAGCAACCATGATAGGTATAATACTAAACCGAATAAACATGTTTCTTCTGACATTGTATGTTATTGCTGTAATAAGCCAGGGCACATGATCGTTGATTGCCCTCATAAGAAGAAAGAAGGTGGAAAGAGAGAAGATAAGAAATCCACCTACGGGAAAAAGAAGACTGAAAGAAGTCTAGTCACAAAGAAGTCCAAAACTCTAAGCGACAGTGACTCGGAGAAGTCAAGTGATGAAGAAGAAGCCTACTTCGGGCTGATGGTCATGACTGATGATAAAGAAGAACCTCCATATACCGGGAAGGTAAATTCTCACACCATCTTATCTGATTCTGATTATGCCTCAGCTGAGAAAAAGGATTACCCCTCAGATGATGACTCAGAACTCATGACCCAATATACTAACATGCTTAAAAGCTTTGACAAATGTCGAAAGGTAGTCAAAACCCAGGCCAAGGAGATCATGTCTCTCAAGGAAGTGGAATCTAATCTGAGAAAGGAAGTTGAACAACTTTCTTCTTTCAGAGAGGAATTCCAAGTCTTGCAAGACAAGATCAAAAGCTCGGATGAGCTCCTTGTCCTAAGAGAGAAAAGTATCAAAGAGCTGGAAGAACAGCTAGCCTCTGAGAAGAAGCTAGTTGAAAAAAATTTCTCAACCTAAAACTATTCTTCCAATCATTGATAGATTCTCTGCTAAAGCAAGTAGCAGTGGATTAGGTCATGTGGCTGGTCCTAGTAATTCTTCTAAGGGCACCCATGCCAAGAAGAAAGATAAGACTGCAAAGAAAGCTACCATCGAAGAGAAAGGGAAAGCCCATCAAGATCAAGTGGCTTTTAAGAAAGTTATCTTTCCTACAAATGTCCACGATATGGAGAGCACTTATGGTCACTTGACACGACCAATTAATTTTGCGCCTGTCAATGACTATAATGGGTGGACTCATCCTCGAAACCTTTGTGAAAGTGCTTTCAAAGCACCTTATCAAGAGATAAATCTGAAAGACTATGGTCCTTTTGTTCATGGTCTGAGTGCTAAGAGTGCACCAATGGTGAAGGCTGTTGCACCTAAGCCTAAGGAGAAAGCACTACCATGTGTGTGTTGTACTCATGAGGCATCCTCTCCTAGAAGGAATGCTCCTGCCAAAACTAACGTTCAAAAAGTTAAGCAGGAGAATACTAAGAGAAGGTACAACAGGTTTGACTGTTGGTGTTGCGGCAAAATAGGTCACTTTGCCGTAGATTGTTGGTTCAATTCTACTTATGTTAATAGACCACAAGTAAACATTGCAAAAAAGATCACTCGCAATGTTAACATTCAGCGTGGTTCTCAACTAACACGGGACAAAGGACCCAAATTTGTTTGGGCTCCTAAGGTAAGATAATCTGGTTTTGCAGGTATGTCCAAAGGCAAATAAAAATCCAATCTGGTATTTTGACAGTGGCTGTTCTCGGCATATGACCGGGACTAGGAGTTTATTGCAGGATTTTATTCCAGTTGCGAACGGTCCAAAAGTTATTTTTGGCGGATCCGACAGAGGAATAACAAAAGGCTACAGTATGATTTCAAATGGTAATGTATCCTTTTCTGATGTGGCTTATGTGGAAGGATTAGAACATAATCTTATAAACATAAGTCAACTCTGTGATAAAGGATATGTAGTTGATTTTCGTAAAGATAAGTGTTTGATAAAGTTAGCAGAAAATTCGGAAACGATTTTATCAGGCACTCATTGTATATATATATTTTGTTTGAATTTTCTTTGCTTATCATCTTCTACACCAGTGTGCTTGTTAGCAAAAGATGGTGCATCTCTTGCTAACCAATGGCATAAGAGATTAGCACATATTAATTTCAAAACTATAAGCAAATTATTTTCTCAAAACTTAGTGCGCCGTGATGCGCCAAATATTAAGTGCGTTAAAGATAGACCTTGTCATGCTTGTGTAAAAGGCAAGAAAACAAGAGCTGCCTTTAAGACCATTATTGGCAAAGATTCAACAAGGTGTTTATACCTACTTCATATGGACTTGTTTGGTCCTTTGCAAATTAGAAGTTTAGGATGAAAGTCTTACACATTGGTTATTTTAGATGATTACTCACATTTTGCATGGGTATTCTTTCTAAAACACAAGTCAGATACATTTGATATTTTCACTAAATTTGTCTGAATTAGATTGTTCAGTGGTCAAAATCAGAAGTGACCATGGAACAGAATTTGAATCTGGAGCCATGACAGATTTCTGTGAAAGCCTTGGTATCTTTCATGAGTTTTCCTCTCCTCGAACTCCACAACAAAATGGGGTAGCTGAGAGAAGGAATAGAACACACATTAAGGCTTGCAGAACAATGTTGAGTGACACTTCACTACCCAAATATCTCTGGGCTGAAGCCGTCAACACTGCCTGCCACGTGCAAAACAGAGCACTCATAAATAAAAACCATGAAAATACTCCTTATGAACTACTAAAAGGCAAGAGACCAACCATATCTTATTTTAGAATCTTTGGAAGTAAATGCTTTATACTTAATAATGGAAAGCATTACAAAACCAAGTTTAGTGAAAAGAGCTTTGAAGGTATTTTCGTAGGCTATAGTAGCCATAGTGGAGCTTATAGAGTTTTTAATAAGAAAACTCTGGTTGTAGAAGAATCCATTAATATTGTATTTGATGAGACGAGTATGCTACATAGCAGCTCCTCTAGTGTTTCTCTTGAAGATGCAGGTTCAAGGCTGCAAGACTTATGCACTGAGAAGCCAGTTGAAGAAGATGCTCAAACCTTCGTCAAGATCCCTCCCCCAACCTCAACTGAAGAGGAAGATCATCTTGATGAAGAGCCAATCCAAGTGGAGGAAGACACTCCAGTTGAAGAAGAAGCTCCTGGTTCTCCAAATAATGCAAGGAATCTTGAATTCGGACATCTGAGGGATCATCCTATTGATCAGATCATATGAGACCCTCATGGAGGCATAAGAACCAGAAGAGGTACTATTAATGAAAACATGCATTTGAGTTTTCTCTCGCAGGTTGAACCAAAGAAATTCCAAGAAGCAAATGAAGACCCCTCTTGGATAATAGCAATGGAAGAAGAGCTAAATCAGTTCAAGCATTGCAAAGTATGGACACTAGTTCCAAAACCCAAAAATAAGAACATCATTGGAACAAAGTGGATATATAGAAACAAGTTGGATGAAGAAGGAACGATAATAAAGAACAAAGCCAGACTTGTAGCAAAAGGATACAGACAAGAAGAAGGGATCGACTTCGATCAGACTTATGCTCCTGTAGGAAGACTCGAAGTGATCAGGTTGTTTCTAGCTTATGTTGCATTCAAGGGATTCACCATATACCAAATGGACGTCAAGTCAGCATTCCTCAACGGTAATATTAAAGAAGAAGTATACGTGAAACAACCCCCAAGTTTTTTCAATCCTGAACATCCTGATTATGTTTATTTATTACAAAAAGCTTTATATGGTTTGAAACAAGCTCCTCGAGCTTCGTATGAGACGCTTTCTAACTTTCTTCTTGAGAACAAGTTCACAAGAGGAAAGATAGATAAAATATTATTTCTTAGGGAAGTAAAAGGCAAGATTTTGCTAGTGCAAATCTATATCGATGACATTATTTTTGGCTCCACGGATGATAACATTTGCAAGAAGTTCTCCAAACTTATGCAAGGGAAGTTTGAAATGAGCAGTATGGGTGAGCTGAAATATTTCTTAGGACTTCAAGTGAAACAATCTGAAGATGGAATTTTCATCTCACAGACGAAGTTCACCAAGGAGATGGTTAAGAAATTTGGAATGGAGAGTGCAACCTCTATGAGGACTCCAATGAGCTCAGCTATGTATCTGAACAAGGATGAGAAAAGGAAACCTTTCGATGAAACTAAGTACAGAAGCATAATTGGCTCTCTGCTGATATAATGTTTTCTACATTTGTATGTGCTAGATATCAGGTGAACTCTAAGGAATCTCACTATACTGCTGCAAAGAGAATTTTGAGATATCTTAAGGGTACACCAAATCTTGGCTTATGGTACCCAAGAAGTAATGATAGCGAGCTAATAGGTTTTTCAGATGCAGACTTTGCAGGTAGTAATGATGATAGGTGTTGGGAACAGTGCCCAACAATGTTCCTGATTTGAAGAAGTGCTCAGCTCGATGATAAGTGCAAGTTGTATTTAATGTTTCATCTAGTTCATGCTTGCAGTGATCAACTATATGCCAAGTACTTTAGTTATATCAGTAAGTACTGTATCGTCGTGAAAAAGGAGATGTCATCGACAAAGTATGCTTGTCGTCATAATGATGGGCATAGCAAAAGCTGAGAATAGGCGTGTTCGTCGAACGCAGAATGTCGTTCGTTGAACGCAGAAGGAAGATCGTCGACCGCTATGACTTGGCGTGTTCATCGAACGCAGAAGCAAGTTCATCGAACTCAGAAGGAAGATCGACGACCGCTGAGATTTGGCGTGTTCGTCGAATGCAGAAGCAAGATCGTCGAATGCAGAGAAGACACAGTATCGTCGACTTCATCAAAGTGGCATTGTCGTCGAGAAAGAACAGACATCGTCGTGAAGAAGCCTTGTCGCTGAAAAGGCTAAGTATGACTGATGGCATCGAACATTGTCGTAAAGAAGGCGTGTCGTCAAGAAATTAAGGTGATTACGACGACACAGTCAGAGATGGCGTATCGTCGTTTATACAAAAGAACAAGAATATCTCGTATCGTCGAGATACCAGTATGAGAGGCAGAAGCAAGAACAATTGAAGATCTATCAAGGCGTAAGGGTTCGACAAAGTCCTGTCGTCTAGATATTGTTCGTGACGTCGTAACGACGGAAATATCGTCGAGACAGATTCAGATGTTGCATACGCGCTGTTAGCATTTAATGTCGCCACCTGATTGTCCAATCAGCGCGTGCTCTTATGGAATGTGCGTCTGACATTAAAGGACATCACATGTTACCGTTATGCGGCTCATCTGTCCTATAAAAGGGAATAGTGATGCCCTAAAAAAATTCTTCGAAGAAAGAGAAAAAGAACGAGAAAGTATCCCGCCGCAACACTTCAATAGAACAGTATTCTCGACGGAGAAGAAGAAGATCAAGTAGAGAGCAAGCATCAAGTGCTCTCTGAAGAATCAGTCATCATCATCGACTGAAAAGCAGCCGATCAACACCAGGCAAAAGAAGTGAAGGCTGAAGAAGATCCAGTGCTGAATCTCCAGATCAAAAAGCATCCTCTTCAACCTTAAGAAGTCGATCTTCAACAGGCTAAAGTTGCCAATCTTCATCCGACAGAAGTAACAGTCTTATTACTGTAATCTTTTGTAAAGGCTTGCGGCCTATTTGTCTAGCTTGAGGGCTAGAGAGCTGTGAGCCTTGAGGGCCAGGGAAGTGGACTTGTGGGTCCGAGGTGTAAGGCTTGAGGGCCTGAAGATTTGGCGGTGTTTGCCGAGCCTAGCACACCGCTAGGTAGGCACAGAGGGAAAGAGGACTACTCAAGACACCCTGGCTTGAGGAACCTCTATACATCATTGTGTGTTTTCTGTGTTATGCTTTATAACTTTTAGATCTACTAACCAGAAATCACGAACACCTAAAAGGGAATAATATAATTTGAAAAACCTATTCACCCCCCCCCCCCCCCCCCCCCCCCCCGCCCTCAAGGTAATAAGTTGACACCCAATAAAAAACAACAGGAAAAGCACTTCCGGGACATGCCAATTTCTCGGAAGAAGACTTATTTCCTGGAGCAGCAAGAAGCAGAATTGTGTTGCAATTTCAACCTCCGAGCAAGAATACATTTCTGTAGGCAGTTGTTGCGCACAACTTCTTTGGATAAAGATCAGCTTGAAGATTACAACTTGAAGTTCAAAGAAATTCCAATGTTTTGCGACTCGTCCAGTGCAATAGCAATTGCAAATAATCCAGACTCGCACAGCCGGACAAAGCATATTGATTTGAGATATCATTTCATCCAGGAGCATGTGGAGAATGGGGACATCAATCTATGCTATGTCCCTACGGATAACCAAGTTGCCGAAATTTTCACAAAGCTGTTGGATGAGACCAAGTTCTCTTTCTTCAAAACAGAGCTTGGAATGCTCAACATGGAGTAATCATCTAGTCAGGAATGAAGCCATGAAGAGATGAATAATTTCACATGTTCTAATTCTCAAGGAAGCAAAAGCCTAAATTTTTCCAGAAAAATCCAAGTCTTCTTGAGAATTCTCGAGAAATGGGTAGTCCCTCGAGAAATGATCAGGCACAGATGAATCTGCTGAAGTCCTTGATTTCTCGAGAAATCAATTAGCTCTTGAGTATTGGATTATCTTTCTCGAAAAATCATAAACTTTTACTTTCGGGACTTTGAAAGGGCAGGTACGCAGTTTTTATTTTAGTTATTAAATAAATTCATTTAAATGTTAAATCAAATCAAAACTATAAATAGAAAATCACGAATGATTTAATGTTCACGCAAAACCCTTCTCGTTCTTCTCGAAACCCCTCGACTGTTCATCTTCTTCTCACATCATCCAGTCTATAGTTCATTTCTTCTCGCGATTTTGCCGAGCAAGCGCAAGTTCTTCAGCTTTGATTCGATGGCTCCGGTTCCTAGAGCTAAGATTGGCGTCGGATGTGAGCTCGAAAGGTTAGGTCAGATCAATCTTTCAGACGATTTTCAAATTCTTTTCTATCTCATAGATGCCGCTGGGTTATCTTTTATTTTTGAACATCCTTGTCGTATTCTATTCAGAGAGGTAGAGGATTTCTTTCTAAATATGAAAGTTGTCAAGGAAGGGAGAATGTTAATCTCCTTTGTAGATAATCTGAAGATTAAGATTTCCACCAAATCTTTGACAAAATATCTAAGGCTTCCAGTGATAGATTCTGAAGATGACCTAGATGATGTTGATTGGGACAGAACTATGACATTTTGTGGTTTAGAAAAGGGATATACTTCTGTTAGAAGATAGAAGATGAATGTTGTTGGAAAGCTGTTGGTAGACATTGTTTCTAAGGTCCTTCTCCACAGGACAGGCAGTTTAGGATATGTTTCTGAAGATGTGTTTTGTTTGATGATGGAAATTGTGACTGGGAAGAGATATGACTGGGCCACTCTTCTTCTTATTAAGATTAAAGCAAGTCTCCTTGCTCCAAACTATGCAAGGATACTTTCTTTGTATTTGAATCAGATGAACCCAGTAGTGTTTGACATGTCTAAAGGTGCAGTCATTCATCATCTAAAGAATATCAATGTATCCACAAATCAGAGGTGGGACATCATAATTACAAAGCCAGTAAATGCAGGTGCAAGTTCCCAGGGGGAGCCTCTTCCCTCTGTCAATTCTGAACATCAGAATGTGACTCCAGATCCAGCTCCTCCTTCTGATACACCTCCTCAAGTTGTTAATTTAACACCAGCACAGCCACCAGTTCAGCAACATGTTCCAGATCCACCTCAGTCATCAGTTCCTCAAGATCCCATTCTTTCTGCAGAGCTAGTTCTTCCTCCAAACTCAGCTCAAGTTCCATCTGATCAAGTTGTTTATGCTTATCCAGTTGTTCCCAATATACAAGATGATCTAGACACTCATGTGGAAGATACTCCTCTTATACAAGATGAAGTTGTTCAATCACCTCTTCCTCCTCCAGATGTTAGCATTGAAAATGCTCAGGCAGATTCTGTTGATGCCTCCATTGCAGAAATTGTAAGTGAAATTCAACAAGAAAACATTGAAGAGCATAGTCCCAGTGGCCAAAGGGCAGGGTCTGGTGCTGATTTTGATTTATACAATGAAACAGATGATGATTCAGTCCATGGTTTATCTCCTCCCCCAGTACATGTTGAGGGGATAAAGAGTTCTTTTTGGACACAAACATGGATGCTCAAGGAGAGCAAGTTGGTGTAGAAGGTGATGTGATCAAAATTTCTTCTTCTAAAGCTGTGATTCTTGAAGAACTTCCTGAAGATGTCTGACCTGCTATCATTCCTCCATTGTTTGAAGATAATTCTCTTATTGGTAAGATAGAGATGTTACTTAAAAATCAAAGTGATAAGTTTGATTATTCATTTAAAGAAATTCATGCTAGAATTACTGATGTTGAAAAAGAAATGAATAGAAAACTAGATGAATCCAAATCCAGTACTGATCAGCTCAAAGTGCTTGTCATTCAGGGTGGAAAGGCCATAGATCACACCATTCAGGGTGTAGCAAGAGTTCTAGAAGAAGTTATTGAAGTCAAAAAAACTCAGGAATCAATGACTTATAAGGCTGAAGAAAGTTCTTTCAAAATTATTGATGAGATGGGAATGTTCAAAGAATCTGTTATCCAAACCCTTACTGTAGAAGTCAGAAAGGGGGAGGACAAGATGACAGAATTATTGGATTACTCTTTATCTGAATTGCGAAGGAATTTGGCAAATCAGTTTGAACAATTGAATTCTGGTGTTCAGAAACAGATTGCAGAGGTCAATGCTCATACTACAAAGTCTGTTATGTGGATTCATAATGAAATTTTTCCAGATTTTGCACTCAACCTCAATTTTCACCTAGATCCACAGAGCAACCTGCATATGTACCTCCTACTGACTATTCCCAGGCTTGGCCTGCAGAGCAATCAGAAATTCAGTCCCAGTTGCCAAGCTTAAGGAAGAGGAAGTATGGAGAAGGACCATCTGCTAGCAGGTCAGTTCCTGGATCAAGCTCAGTAGACTCTAGAAAAGATGTTGCTGCTGAAGTAGTTCCAGAAGTGTGGAGTCCAGTTTCAAAAATAATTATTCTTGCCTCACTCAATCTTGTAGATGAAGGAGGAATGAAAGTCTCAGACTATTACAGTTCAACTGAATGGAGAAAGTATGAGACTAGTCTAACAAAGAGAAGGATTGATTACAAGAATCATGGTTATAACAATCCTTCAGATCCAGCCCCTCCTCCAAAGTACTATCCTAAGCCTTATGCTTATTTGGCAAGACAAGAACAGAAGAATAGAGACAAGGCCTGAAGCAAAATGGCAGAGCTTAATCAAATTTTTTGATAATTCTGATTGTGTGAACATTAAATCATTTTGACAATCTTAATCATATATAGTTTTGGATTTTGCTGCTCATTTTGTCTTCATATTTTTTCTTCGGTGATGTATAGCATATTGGTTTTATTTTGTTGCAATTCATCTTAGTTTATAGGGTTCTGACTTCTACAAATAGGGGGAGATTGTTTGGAATTGTATCCACAATTACCTTGATTTGAAGAAGTCCCCTTTAACTAAGTTGAATTGAGTTTGTATTTGATGTTGCTCTCTAGTACTGTGTTTGCAGGTTTTAAATGGCTAAGTACAAACCAATGTCAGGTTTTAATGGGTCATCAAACACAGGCCTATGCAGTGTAATTCTTCATTGTGTGGACCAAGGAGTTGACTCAATATGAAATCTCTCTATTGGGATGTACTTCTTATTCAAACATAAAGGAAGAGCTAAAGGAAGGTGATGTTGTTCTGTGTTCAAGGAAGAAACAAGATTTTTCTAAGTAATACTGCGTTCGGCGAAAGGTGGTGCGTTCGTCGATCTCAGTTCGACGAACATAAGTATTTTCGTCGAACTCTGTTCTTTTGTTCTGAGAGAAGAAATGTTTTTCTAAATACTTCTGCGTTCGAATAATATTGGTGTGTTCGTCGATCTCAGTTCGACGAACTGAATAAATTTTGTCGATCTCAATTTGCCAGAGTTGAAGTTGTTTTCGTCGATCGCGTTCGTCGATCTCCATTCGACGAACAGAAGAAGTTTTCGTCGACCGCTGTTTCGCCAGAGTTGAAGTTGTTTTCGTCGATCGCGTTCGTCGATTTCAGTTTGACGAACTGAAATTATTTTATCGACCTCAGTTTTTGCTGAAGTTAAAGAAATTTTGTCGATCGTCGATCTCCGTTCGATGAAGTGATGAAATTTCATCGACCGCTGTTTAGCTAAATTTTTGAAGTGATTTTCTTTGATCGTCTTTCGTCGATCTCCGTTCGACGAAGTGACAAAATTTCGTCGATCACTGTTTTGTTATAATTGAAGTATTTCTTTGAGCTCAGTTCGACTAATCTTCTGAGGCCGACGAACTGACACAATGCTGTCTTTGATTTTCCATTTCTCTTTCCGAGAAAATTATCTATCTCTTGAGAAGATTTTCTCTCTCGTAAATTCCTTCTATATTCCTTCTCAAAGCCGAAGCCTATTTATTTCTCGAGAAATACTTTGCTCTCGAGAAATTATTTCTTTCGTTCTTAATTCCTTTTTCTCAGAAGCTCTTTATTTCCCGAGAAATTCTTTGTTCTCGAGAAATTAATTCCTTGTGTTCTTAATCCTATTTTATCAGAAGTTCTTGTATTTCTCGAAAAGTCCTTTTTGTTCTTGAGAAATTTATTCATATCCTGAAATCATTTTTCAATCCTTTTTGACGGGACGTTAAATCATTCTGTCTTTTCTGACGGCTTTTTTGATTTCGTTTAAGGTTTATTTTACCTTAATTGATGTCGTTAAGCCTTTGATTATATAAGGCTCTCGTTCTTAAGATTCTCATTCATTATTCTATTCTGATCAAGCCCTAACTCTCATCCCGTTCCAAGAACGAAAAAGTGACGCCTCCTGTCAAAAAACTGGAGATCGATTTGTTGTTCTAAATCAGTTGTCTCCAGTGGAAGAATAGGTTCGATTGATCGTTGCTCCTTCCTCTACTGCATCTATTGGATCAAATCAAAACGAAGAAGGTGAAAGTGGAGGTTAGATCTTAAATTAACTCTAGAGGGGGGTTAATAGAGTTTAAAACCTTTCCCTTAGTTTTATTTGTGAAATTGAAAATACTGATATAAGTATATGTGTAGAGAGTGAGTGATAAATAAAAACTGAAATAAAAAAGAATAATGAAAAATAGCACACAACACAACACAGAAAATAAATCAAACACAGAGGACACAAGGAGCTATAGTAGTTCCCCACTAAACTTGGGTACGTCTACTCTTCTACCACCCCTAGTAGGAATCCACTAGGATTTTTCAGGTGCCCTCACACCAATGAGCTTTTGATAAGGTGCCCAAAAACCAACTAGATTTTTTGATCAGGTGTCTTGCCACCAAGGAGGTCAACTTTTGAAGGGAGTTTTAACCCTGTACAGAATGGGATAGAGAGGGGTTTAGATGTTCTTCTCTGTCAAGATGTATAGAGAAGACTCTAGTGGATGTTGATGTAGAAAAGAACTCCTCTGTCTGATATGAGATATTTGACAGTTGATTCTGCTGGAGCTTTTCTTTGAAAAACTTGATCTTCCTGTAGCTGATTAATCTGAGAGAGATATTTCTTCAGATTATAATTTCTCTATTGAAGATCTGTATTTGCAGCAAATGACTGAGAGAAGAATTTAAGTTCTCAGTTGAAAGCAGTTGCTGCTGTTGAAGAAGAAGAAGATATGTATAAGCTTTTTATATTCTTCTTTCTTCCTGTAGATTTTCTTCTTTCTTTTGATCTGATTCTTTGCAGCAAATGACTGAGAGGAGGTGTTGAAGATGTTCTCAGAAAACTGCTGCTACTCGAGAAGGAGGAAGAAGATAAAGTTCTGTTCTCTGAATGATGCTTAAGAGGAAGAGAATGATCTGTCTATTTTTGTTCTTCTTATCTTCCTGTATATTTCTCTCTCTTCCTTTTCTGTCGTTTTCTGTACAGCCAAATATTCTGTGATGATCTGTCGTGTAAAAACAGCTGTGTATATTATTCTGCGGTAATTTCTTTCCTTTTCTTTTGAAAATCTCTGACAGATATTAATTGCAGATTCCTTATATTAAGGAATATAGCACGCTGAGAGTTATTTTGAAAACATAAAACAGCTGCGCCAATTAATTCATTCCTTTTCCATAAATATGTCCTTTTCCGAGGAAGTGTCAACGGCTATAACTTAAATAATAAAGGAAATATATTTTCCTTACTTGATCTGATGGAAAGAGTTGTTGCTGTCGTCGATCTGAGTTCAGAGAATGAATAAATATAATATTCTGAAATAAATCTGCACTTAAATAATATTTCTTCGATCTGAATAAAATTCGTCGATCTCAGATTCGTCGACCTCAAGATTTTCATCGAACACAACATTTACTTCGTCGATCTTGCTGGAATAATTAATTTTGTTGATCTAACGGTGTTCGTCGAACGCAGCCTTGAGTTCGTCGAACGGAAGTATTCGTCGACCGCTGAGCTTGGATAATTTCATCGACCGCTGAGCTTGAGCAAAATATATTAGTCGAGCGCTGCACTTAGACAAATTCTTCGACCGCTGAGATGGGTTCGTCGACCGCTTAGACGGGTTCGTCGACCGCTGAGACGGGTTCGTCGACCGCTGAGACAGGTTCGTCGACCGCTGAGAACAAGTCTGTTCATCGAATGTGGAGAGCTTGCCGATCGTCGATCGCAGATAGCCATTCATCAAACGCAGATAGCCGTTCGTCGAACACAGATAGTCGTTCGTCGAACGCAGAATCTGAATGAAAATTCTAGTTCTAACAGCCAAAACTCTTGACCCATAAACAATACATTGGGGTCAACTTTGTCCTTAGTCAACATATAGTGATCCTAGCCCAAATCAGAAATAGGATTGTTCCAACAGAAGGTCAGATCTGAGTTTTTATCATTCTTCCTCATCGCCATCAAGTCAAAGTTTTTCAATTCTCAAGAAGGAAGAAGATCTATCAGTGCTTTCATATCTGATTATGTATTGATAAGTTTCTATCAAACCTTAATTACATTTGATTGTAGGAGAAGTTTTCTCCGAGTTGTAGGTGAGGTTATTCTCCGAGTTGTAAGAGAGAGATTCTCTCTGAGTTTGTAGGAGATTTGTCACTGAGATTGTAGGAGTGTTGAATCCGAGATTGTAGGATCATTCTTGATCCGAGTTATAGTGAAATAGTCAAGTCTAGCTGTGGTATTAGATTGGCGAGGCCGGATAGTGGAGTACCCAAGAACGGGGAACCACAATTAATTTCTTGTGTTATCTGTGATTGTGATTTTCTTTCTGTGAGTTCTATTTCATAAAGTTTTTAATTCCGCAAAAGACGCAGTTATCACCTAATCACCCCCCTCTAGGTGATTTAGGTTGGCAACTAGATACTTCAATTTGATTTATGAAATTATTACAAAAGCCTTAGAAAAAGGTTCTCCTAAAATTCCCATCCTTGGGTATGATGTGTGGGTAGGTATAGCCTAGGTTTCAATTTCAAGTCAATCTCATAACCCAATCAAAAGTCATTCAAGAAATGGTGGTTGTCCTACACTAGGGACCAGTCCCACCAAAACGGCCCTACAGGGAGCTACAGAACTCCTTTTGGGGTGAAATTAATTTTAAAATATAGTAGACTCCAAGGGATACAACTTTGGTGTTGACCACTTTTTCATTTGAGGGGTTCTAGTATTTTTACTAATGAAAATGAAATACTGCAGGAAGTATGACAAAATGTGTTGGAACACGTCTCTGCGTTCGACGAAATCCGATCTGCGTTTGACGAAATCCGATCTGCGTTCGACGAACTCTGTGCTTCATTTCGACGAAATCAGTTCTCCAGCAAGTTCAGCAGATCATCTCTCAGTTCGACAAATTAATTAAGTTCGATGAATTAATTCAGTTCGGCAAATTAATTCCATTCGACGAACTCCGGGTTCAGTTCGGCGATCTCAACTATCAATTCGGTGAATTAATTCCGTTCGACGAACTACGGGTTCAGTTCGACGAACTCAACTATCAGTTCGGTGAATTAATTCCGTTTGACGAACTCCGGGTTGAATTAATTCCATGAATCAGGATTGTTTCTTATTCTTTCTTCAAGATTAAAGATAAATGTGTCAATCTTACCTTGTAAATTCTGAGGTGATGGTCTTGTCTCCACATCAACATCATTGATTTTTGTAATATCAATGGGGGATGGTTCTTGTTGATTCTCCCCCTCAGTTGGGTCACTCATTTGTCCTTGAGGAACAGGTGGTATGTTTGTGTCCAGCTGTTGTGGATGGAGAATGTCATCCTGTGGAGCATTCTTGGCACAAGGGCATTGGGAGTTATCACCACCACCATCATCTTTATCTGAGGTGTCAGACTCAGAACTTGACAGTATCAGCCTAGTTTTCTTAGAAGATTTGGTAGTTATTTTCTCTTTTCCTTTAACCTCAGAGGGCTGACTCATGGGAAGCACCCTTGTAAACCTGTCTAATGTTTTGATGTCCATTCTCTTAAGATAATGAAGGTTTATTCCTGTGGACTTGTTGAACTTGTCAGGGTAAGATTGGATGAGATACATGGACAGGATTCTTCCCAAATTGGGAGCTTACAAGCATTCCTTGATCCTTTGGAAGATCACCACTCCCCAAGATGTTTTTCTTTTGAGTATAATCATGTCCATGATGTCAAATATATATTGTGAGATGGTGTCATGGGATCCAGGTTTGCAGAGTACTGTTTTGCCCACAATGTCTGATAACAGCTTCCCCTTTTGATTGAAGAATTTCCTCTTTAATGATCCAATATTGGCATCATTGTATTCAGTCCATTTCAATGCTGTCTTCTTGTCCTTCTCAGAAATTTCTTCCTCTTCACTTGAACTGCAGAAGGGTAGATGAATGGCTTTCTCTATCTTGGCTGGGGTTACTTTTATCCTCTCTTCTCCTATCTTGGATTTGATGGATGACTTGGAGGAGGATAATCTGGCATTGTTGAACCATTCCAGAACTTCAGTTCTGAGAATGCGGTTGGGTTCAGAGAGAAGGAATTCTAGTCCTTGGTCTTCAAGGAGTTGAATCACTCCCTTGATATCTTCAGAAGCATGGGCAAAGCCATTTCTGACAATCTCATTGCCTTCAAGAAGATCTTTAGAGCTTTTGGGAGCCATTGATGTGGAAGTAGTAAACGTTGGGACGGGAGAGAAGGTGATTCATCTCGACGGCTGGGAAGGAAGGGTCGTGTACCTCTTATTAACAAGATGGACTATTTATATGACCTAAGATTTTGGTATAATTAACCCTTAAAATTAGGTTTAATTTCTCTTATAATTGGAAGAGGTAATGGGTCAATTGAGGGTTGCATTTAGACTCAATTTAATGAGATCAACCCATCTCAGTGGAACCGCTGAGACGGCGACCTATCCGCTGAGACAGAGCATTGTCAGTCGCTGGGACTGATTTAGCCATCTCAGCGTATTAGCTGAGACTTTTCCCAGCTGTCTCAGCGGCTCAGCTGAAACAGACTGTTCTGTTTTAGCTGGTCTTACTACTTAACCATAATTTATATATGATTGTTTGAAGGTCTAATCATATCAATAATAGGGTTGATGTGTCAACACTTTAAGTTACAACAAGTCAAGCATTATATTATACATGATTGAAAGAGTGAAGTATTTTAAACTATTCAACATTTAACAATCCTAGTTCAATTTTGAAAGCATTAAACTTGGCCTCATCCAATGGCTTTGTAAAGATATCAACAACTTGATTGTCAGTTGTGACAAATTCAAGGCAGATATCTTTACATTCAGCATGTTCTCTTATGAAATGATACCTTATCTCTATGTGCTTGGTCCTACAATGTGAGATATGATTTCTTGCAATAGAGATAGCACTGGATGAGTCACAATAAAGAGGAGACTCACTTACCTTGAGGTTGTAGTCCTCTAGCTGGTGTTGAATCCACAATAGATGTCCACAACAACTCCCTGCAGTAATGTATTCAGACTCAGCAGTGGAAATATCCACACTTGTCTGCTTTATGTTGCACCATGATATCAACCTTCTTCCTAAGAATTGATAAGTTCCACTTGTGCTTTTCCTGTCTTCTTTGCAGCCTGCAAAATCTGCATCTGAAAATCATGTTAGTTCAAAATCATTGTTTTTAGGGTACCAAAGGACAAGATGTAGGCTCCCCTTAAGGTATCTTAAAATCCTCTTTGCAGCTGAGTAGTGTGATTCCTTAGGACATGCCTGGTACCTAGCACACACACATATAGCATACACAATATCTGGTCTACTAGCAGTTAAATATAATAGGAGATCCTATGATACACCTATACATGGATTCATCAAAGGCCTTGCCCTTCTCATCCTTGTCCAGGGAAATGGAGGAACCCATGGGAGTTTTCATGGTGGAAGCTGATTCCATCCCAAACTTCTTGATAAGCTCCCTAGTGTACTTGGTCTGAGAGATTAATATACCCTCATCATATTGTTTCACTTGGAGGACTAAAAAGTATTTGAGCTCTCCCATCTCAAACTCCCCCTGCATGAGATTGTCAAACCTTTTGCATAGGTTGTCATCAGTAGACCCAAATATGATGTCATCAACATATATTTAGACTAGGAGACACTTGCCCCTTGTTTCCCTAAGAAAGAATGTACTGTCTATCTTTCCCCTCAAGAACTTGTTCTTGATGAGAAAGTTAGACCATGTCACATACCAAGCCCTGGGGGCTTGCTTTAAACCATAAAGAGCTTTCCTAAGTAAATATACATGACTAGATAGGGATGGATGCACAAAACCTGATGGTTGCTTAACATATACCTCTTCCTTCAAGTCACCATTAAGGAAGGCTGATTTGACATCCATTTGATACACTTTGAACCCCTTGTGGGCAGCATATGCAAGGAACAGCCTAACTGCTTCTAACCTTGCAATAGGAGCAAAGGTTTGATCAAAGTCTAGCCATTCTTCTTGTCTATAGCCCTTGGCTACCAACCTTGCCTTATTCTTTATGATTGATCCATTTTCATCTAACTTGTTCCTGTAAATCCCTTTGGTGCCTATAATATTGTGACTTTGAGGTCTTGGCACCATCTTCCAAACCTTGCATCTTTGGAATTGCAGGAGTTCTTCTTGCATTGCTTGAATCCAAAAGGTGTCTTGGTTGGCTTCTTCAAATTTCCTGGGCTCCATTTGTGATAGGAACCTCAAGAATAGGGCCTCATTATGAGCCCTACTTCTGGTCAGCACACCTTGGTTCTGGTCTCCAATGATTAGTTCTCTTGGATGATCTCTTAGGTGCCTTACTACAGGAGGCATTCTGTCCTCAGCTTGCTATAGCATTTCTGGTGGTACAATATTGTCTTCAGCACCTTGGACCTCTTCAACTTCAGGGATTGTTGCATCTAAATATGACTTGATGTTGCTAGGTGTGTCTTGCACAGACATCCTTTCCATGTCCTTCTCATTTTCTGTCAAAATAGAAGAGCTAGACCAGCCCTTATATATTAGGTTGGTCTCATCAAATACTACATGCATAGATTCCTCTACAATATGATTTTTCTTATTATACACTCTATAAGCTCTGCTATGTGAGTTATAGCCAACAAGAACCCCCACATTTCATTTCTCTGCAAACTTTGTTAATTGAGATTTTCCATTATTTAAAATGTAGCATTTGGAGCCAAAGATTCTAAACTATGAAATTGTAGGTTATTTGCCTTTCAGAATCTCATAGGGGGTAATTCCATGAACCTTATTGATGGAAGCTCTATTGAGAACAAAACATGCAGTATTGACTGCCGCAGCCCAAAAGTATTCTAGAGTGAGGAGTCACTAAGCAATGTTCTCCCAGCTTCTATTAAGGTCCTATTCCTCCTCTCAGCCACACCATTTTGTTGTGGAGTCCTTGGGGAGGAGAACTCTTAGATGATACCATATTCTTGATAGTACCTTGTCATGTCTTCAGATTGAAATTTTGTGCCATGGTCAGTCATAGTCCTGCCACAGCACATTGTAAGTCATTCTGAATGGCTTTGACATGATTAATAAAGACATTCAAAGTATCAGACTTCTTCTTAAGGAAGAATACCCATGTGTATTTTGAGTGATCATCACAATCACCAAAGTGTACAACTTCCCACCTAGGCTCTGAATTGGCAAAGGACCAAACAAGTCCATATGCAATAGATATAGACATCTTTCAGTGTCTTTAGAGCCAATACTTTTAAAGGTGGCCCTTTCTTGCTTACCCATTTGGCAAGCATGATAGGAACCACTTTTAATACATTTTAAATTGGGACTATTCCTAACAAGATATTTAGAGAATAATCAATACACTGTCTTGTAGTTAATGTGAGCAAGTCTCTTGTTCCATTGAACACAAAGAGACTCATTCTCATTAGCCATAAGACACACTGATGAAACAGAATTACTGCAAATCAAATATAAGCAATAAACATTCCCACTCCTAGTGCCTGAGAGAATGGTCTCCAAGTCATTAGACTTTTTAATCAAGCACTTGTCATTGTGGAATTCAATGACATAGCCTAATTCACATAGTTGACTTATGCTTACTAGGTTGTGTTGCAACCCTTCAACATAAGCTACCCTTGTGATTGTAACTATGCCATTGGAGATCATACCATATCCCTTGGTGATTCCTCTTTCAGATCCCCCAAAGATAACTTTGGGTCCATTCTTCATAGCCTTGTAGTCCTGTAGAAGATTTCTTGTTCATGTCATGTGCCTTGAGCACCCACTGTCCAAGTATCATATTTGGTTGTGACTGGTACTTGAACTATCCTGCAAGAAGGAGTTTAGTTACCCTTAGGTGCCCAAGTAGCTTTGGGTCCTAGGTTCTTGTCAGCATGATAAAATAACCTCACACTAGCTGCACCCTTTGCAGGAAGGCTCTTCTTTGCACATGGCACATTGGGATTGTGCCAACAATCTATGGCAAAGTGCCCCACTTGACCACAGCACCAACATTCATGAATGTGGTATCTCCTCTTCTGAACATTTCTTGAGGGAAGTGCAGCACTGTGCATATGTTCTGGAGGAGAGACAACAACTTTTCTCTTATTTCTTTCAGCAAGGATTTGCCTAAAAGTCAATATGTGGACAGTCTTAGTAGTCTTTGTATTAATGGCATCAGCTTGCTTTGGATTTTGGGCAATGCAAGTTTTGATGGCATTGGACACTGAGCAATTAGACATGTCCACTGATTTGACAGCAGTCATGTTCTTGGTTGAATCAAATTTAGAAGAGCTTGCTTTCATAATCTTGAATGAAGGGGCTGATGTACCAAATACAAATGGTCTAGGTTGGGCGATTTGAATTTCCTCATGGGGAGCCTTCATAGCACTCAATCCCATGCCCTTTCTTCCTTTATGGGAGGGATTATTTTCCTTCCTATAGGAACTCCCATTCTTCAAGTGACCATATATACTTTCATGGTCATACCTGTTGGAAGGGAGTAACACCTTTTGAAAGGTGGTTTGAGGCTTAGCCCTACCCCTGCTCTTATCTCCACTCCCTTCTCCTACTTCCATATTATTGAATCCTAGTCCTCTCCTATTGGTTTGAGAGGAGAAGGTGTCTATAATGGGAAGTACAAATTTGGGCTTGGAGAATTGAGCCACCAGGCTCTTCTCTTTCACAAGCTTCTCATCAAGATCCTTGATGAACTTATTCTTCAGGGATATGGTGCTCAGATGGGTGATTGTTATCCCCTTCAGGTGGCTAATTTCCTTATACATCGGACTCATATTGGTAGATGATTCAGTGCATTCTTGCTTTTCCATCTTAAGGGAATCAATCTCTTGTGCTTGCCTCTTCGCTAGCTTTTTGCTCTTTTTCAGAGCTTCCAAGAGAGCACCATATCTGTCAATCAATTGATTGACATCTTCTTCAGATTATGAATCACTTCTATCAATTGATGAAGGGATTTCAGTATCTGGACAAGTCTCATAATCAGAAGAGGAGATTGAGAGAATTAATACTTGTTCATTTTCAGAGATGTTCTGACTGTCCTCCTCATCAGTGAAGGCCATGAGGCCTTGCTGAACACTGTCCTCTTCATCCTCCTCGAAATCACTGTCTGAGTGTGATAAAGGGGCCCTGATTCCAATTCTGGCAGCAGGATAATCATCTTCCTCTCCTGCTGCAAACAGCCCAATATAGGCTTCTTCTTCAGCATCTGAATCTGAGGATGAGGATTCAGACCCACTCCAGCTTTTTCCTTTCTTTGCAAGGAAGGATTTTTCACCCTTCCTATCCTTTTGGTGGTGATGCTTCTTATCGCCCTTCTCCTTTCTTTTGACTGGACAGTCAGTTATGACATGTCCAGGCTTACTGCAGCAATAGTAAATGATGTTATTTGAAACATGTTTACTAGATTTAGAATCATACATGTCACCCTTTGGGTGATGCCTTTCAGATTTGCTGTAATCTTTCTTGAAGTGTGAGGAGGAGGTGGGCTTGTTCTTCCACTGCTTTCTCCTCATCATCTTCTTGAACTGCCTTGAGAAGGCAGCAAACTCTTCATCAGAGGAAGAACTCTCTGAGGTGCTGATTTTAGATTTCTTAGATTCAGCAATTCTCCTTGGAGAAGACACCATCCTGCCCTTTCTCTTCTTGGAGCTTTCTACCTTGAGAGCCACAGATCTCTCCTTTGGGTGAGCCTTTGAGGAGGTGTCCTCTTCCTTTCTAGCATATAACTGCATCTCATAAGAGATCAGCTTACCAAATAATGTGTGAGCGGGAGTTTCACCTAGTTTGGTCACCTCCCTTTAGGCACAAATCTTTGTGTCCCAATCTATAGTTAGAGATCTAAGGAACTTGTCATTCAGCTCATAATCACTGAAAACTCTCTCATAGGTTCTCATCTCATTGACAATTCTGAAGAACCTCTCATAGCACATAGAGATGCTCTCCTGGCTGAGCTCCCTGAAGGCTTCATACTCTTGGTTGCGGAGTGACTTTCTATCATCCCTCACTTCTGATGTCCCTTCCATATATACTACTAATGTGTCCCACATTTCCTTGGCAGTAGTGTAGTGTACTATGTTTTGAAATGTGGAATCATCAATAGCATTAACTATGATATTCTGTGCTCTTTTGTCCATAGTGAATAGAGTGAGTTCATCCTTGGTTAACTCATTGAAAGGCTTGGCCACATTTTTGGTTGGATCTATTGTGGAGACAGTTTGGAAGGTGAAGGGACCTTCCTTGACATTAATATAATCCTAGGGTCATATGCTTCCATAAAAAGTCTAACCCTCTGCTTCCGTATTCCAAAATTAGCTTTATTGCATTTGGGCAGCTTCATGGAGCCCATCTCCTTCTGCATTCCATTGGAGGCCATTGGATACAGATTTTAAGACTAATCCTTGTAGGATCTGGTCAGACAGTTATGTCTTTCTTGACCAACCTCCCTCTGATACCACTTGATAGTTTATTTAGGGTATAGTCTTAGATACCTAGAGGGGGGGGGGTGAATAGGTTTCTTGTATTTTAGGCTAGCTATTTTCTTAGTTTAGGTTAGCAAGTTATCAAGCACAGAAAACACTCAAGGATTTATAGAGGTTCCTCAAGACAGGGTGCCTTGAGTAGTCCTCTTTCCCCCTTCACCTTTCTAACACTGAGTTAGACAAGGCCAACTTCTCCAAACCCTACCTCAGGCACAACTGCTCTACCTCAGATCACACAATGATCCTAAACTCAAGCTAACCTCTCAGCTCTACAGCTCAGGCAATACAACCCTACAATCTCAGAACTATTAAGTTCCTACACACTCAGGCACAGATTCCCTACAAGCTCAGAAATATTAAGTTCCTACAGGAGTAATAAGGTGGAATTACAATCAGAAGATAAGAGATGGTGATCTTCTGCTTCTGAACAACTGTTGTTGCAGTCTTTAAATAGGGAGGAATAGAAATGCCCCAACCAGATTCTTCTTGATCCTTTCCTTCAGATGATGGGCTGGATCTGCTTGCTCTTTCTTGAGTTGAACAACAAGAGCAATCTGTTCTCTCCTTGCAGCCTCAGGTAATCAAAAAATGAAGCTCCAAGGCTGCCGACAATGGAACAGTAATGTTCTTTTCTTTTTTTGTGCTGGAGAGTAATCTTTTAAGATCGATCCTTACAAAGCCCTAACTTATCCTTTTTATACTCAGATAGTCTTCAACGGCTCTTAGCTTTCCTTCTCACAGGTATGGGAGTGATTAGTGGACACTAAGAAGCCTTTCTGTAACTTGCGCCAATAGTAGAACCCGCCAGATAATTTTGAAGCTGTCTCAGCGGTTGGGCTGAGATGGCCTGCTGTCTCAGCGGCTACTTCTGTCTCGTCTCAGCGGATCCGCTGAGACAAACAGTCGTCTCAGCGGATTCTTCTATCTGCAGCTCAGCAGGCCCAGACACCTTCTCAGTGGCTCCTAGCCTTGTCTCAGCGGTTCAGTTGAGACTGAGAGCTCGTCTCAGTGGTTCAGCTGAGACTGAGAGTTGGTCTCAGCTGGTTAGACAGTAGACCTACTGAACATACATCACACCATGGTATGACCTATTCCTGCATGATCATTAAGCATAATGGGGTTCATCAAATACAATTTGCACTTAGCATTAAGTGTGTGGCTTCTTCAAATTAAGGAAAACATTGAGGGTCATTTTCCCAACAATTGTTCTAAGGTTTTAGGAATAATTTAATAAATCATGTATGGTGTATATTTTGGGTTGATTTGACTCAAATACTACCAAATCTTCTCTAGAAGATTGGTTGTGTGTATAATAGTGTCTCGTAAAAATCTTGGGTCATTTGGACCCTTGCATGTGAAGAAATATATGTTTCAAATGAACCTTAGTAGGAAATTTTAAGGATGTGACTGGAGGGTATTTTGCGAATTTTTCCCAAATCCTTGCCATAATGAACCTGAAATTTCTAACATAGTTTTAATATACCTGTGTTCACCCTCTCCCCAATAATAAGTGATATTGGGGAAAATTTTCCCACAGCTTTTGTAGATATTTATTATAGCATGTATGTGTGAAAGATCACACCAATGAGCCCAAATTTTTATGGGGGGGGGGTGGGTAGGTATAGAACTTTGTACGTAGAAATGTCATGAGGCTCTGGTATCCACTTAGAGGAGTGAGATTACACATTGTGGAATTTAGTTAGAATTTTTGTAAGTATTATATTCCATTTCTTGGAAAGTATTCAATTACCCCCAATTTACCTCACCTCACCTTTAGGTAAGTTAATGAACTCACAATTGCATGAGATTATGTATTTGGGATGGAGAGACCATCTGGAACCTCTGGAAAATTATATGGAATTTTTGGTTGTATATTAACATTCTTTCTTCACAATGTAGAACTTGGAGTTATAACTTGAGAAATTTATTTCTTGACATATTGACACTAGAATGCTATAGAAATTTGTACATAAGCCATCGATAGCAATATAAACCTCTACAAATTTTGTTAGACTTATTTATTAAGAATACATCATACTTCCTTCACAATATAGAACTTGGAGTTATAACTTGAGAAATTTATATCTTGAATTATTGACATTGGAATGCTATAGAAATTTGTACATAGACTTTTGATAGCAATATGAACCTCTGGAAATTTATATGGCATATTTGGTTCAATATTAACATATTTCCTTCACAATGTAGAACTTGGAGTTATCACTTGAGAAATTTATATCCTGAATTATTGACACTGGAATGCTATAGAACTTTGTACATAGACATTTTATAGCAATATGAATCTCAGGAAATTTTGTTAGATTTATTTATTGAGAAGACATCATACTTCCTTCACAATGTAAAACTTGGAGTTATAACTTGAGAAATTTATATCTTGAATTATTGACACTGAAATACTATAGAAATTTGTACATAGACTTTTGATAGCTATATAAACCTCTGGAAATTTGGTTAGATTTATTTGTTGGGAATACAACATACTTCCTTCACAATATAGAACTTGGCATTATAACTTGAGAAATTTATATCTTGAATGATTGACACTGGAATGCTATAGAAATTTGTACATTGACTTTTGATAGCAATATGAATCTCTAGAAATTTTATTAGATTTATTTATTGGAAGACATCATACTTCCTTCACAATGTAGAACTTGGAGTTATAAATTGAGAAATTTATATCTTGAATTGTTGACACTGGAATGCCATAAAAATTTGTGCATAGACTTTTGATATCAATATGAACCTCTGGAAATTTAGTTAGATTTAATTGCTGAGAAGCCATCATATATTTGTAACGTCCCAATTCGAGCTAGAGCTCTCGGGATTGTGTTGTGTCGTCGAGAGTTGACTTGGGATCGGTAGAAGCCCTATGACCCTGAGGTGGTCAGGTTTGAGTCACGGTCAACAAGGGTAGGTGTAGTGCTCTCACTCCTTAAAGGTAAGAAATAAGGGAAAAACTTGTAGAAGAGAGCTAGCACCGGGCGATAGTGTTACCGTTGGCGGTAGCCTTCAAAACGATATGATACCTTGTCGTTGAGAAGGGTATCATGTCATCGGAAAGGGGTTGGTTCCTCGATGATATTGGCGATACACTAGTGCTGGCGGTAATGATACCGCTGGCGGTAGCTTTCAAAATGATGTGTGGCCTCACAAAATAAGAAGGGTACCTTATAGTCGAGAAGGTTACATTATAGTCTTGAAGGGTACCTTGTAGTCGAGAAGGGTACCTTGTAGTCGAGAAGGGTACCTTGTAGTCGAGAAGGGTACCTTGTAGTCGAGAAGGGTACCTTGTAGTCGAGAAGGGTACCTTGTAGTTGAGAAGGGTACCTTGTAGTCGAGAAGTGTACCTTATAGTCGAGAAGGGTACCTTGTAGTCGAGAAGGGAACCTTGTAGTCGAGAAGGGTACCTTGTAGTCGAGAAGGGTACCTTGTAGTCGAGAAGGGTACATTGTAGTCGATAAGGGTACCTTGTAGTCGAGAAGGGTACCTTGTAGTCGAGAAGGGTACCATGTAGTCGAGAAGGTGTACTCTGTAGTTGAGAATGTGTACTCTATAGTCGAGAAGGTGTACTCTGTAGTTAAGAAGGTGTACTCTGTAGTAGAGAAGGTGTACTCTGTAGTCGAGAAGGTGTACTCTATAGTCGAGAAGGTGTACACTTTAGTCGAGAAGATGTACCATGTAGTCGAGATGTCAAGACTACACAACCAAATATCGTTGAGACATCAAGACTACATAACCACATATAGTCTTGAGTCCTGTGCCTTATCTCTGCTTATTCCCAAGGCTAAGAGGTGACTCCTAACCACTAGGAGGAGGAAACATGTAACACCCTCCCGATTACATAGAATATAGCAGTAGGTCCGACCGGGACCCCACACCATATTAAAGGAACAGAAGAGAGCGTTACTGAATTAATTTCAAACAGTTACAAACATAACCATCTCAGCACATAGTGTCGCATAACTGAAGCATTTTATTTATTAAGATAAAACCAGTTCATAATTTGACCACTTATATACAGGGAATGAAAATACAAAAGAGTTTGGTTACTATACTATTTATACCAACTAAGTGGCATACAAACATCGGCACGCAGGCCGGCCACACATGAAAAATAGTAAACAAAACACTTCGGCCTTCGAGAGACAGCAAAAAGCAGCAGCAGGGACTTCAACCCACTATTTCTCGCTAGTCTCGCCAGGACCTGTACAAACAAATCCACTAAGCAGTGGGAAAACAGGCAACCGGTCAACTTTAGCTGACCAAATATTATAACGACCCCACCCCATGCCAGGGGCGGTGGTACTCCTTCCCTGCAGGTAAGAATTAGCAGCATATAAACACATATATCCGCAAACAACACCAGCGTAGGCAATCACAGCCATCCGCTTTGTGCTCTCAAGGCACACTTTGGCATACTCCCCGAGTAGCACCTCCACGCTAAGCATTTTTAGACTTAGCTAAATATTTGAGCTAGGCCGTACACACAAAGTTCCGGCACTCTTCCATATCCCGGTGCACCAAGGGGCGACCTCTTCACCACCACTATGGGCGGGTTAGGATCTGCTAGGCACGTGCTCAATCATCGCGATCAACACTGCACGATGCGGGTAAGCTTTCACCTTGTGCCCGTTACTTAAAGCTAGGCTTTTCAGGCCCTTCAGCTTCTTCTGCTATGCAACTAGTCCCAAGGACTGTAGGTCACACAAGCTCACACAATCTGCGCACTAGGGGCTACCACTGGCGCTAACGCTAGCGCCCGGCGCTAGCAATAGAACTCAGTTCTACCCGGCACTAGTAACAGAACCCTGTTCTGCTACCTCTGGGAAAACACCTCCAGGAATCAACAATCTTAGCTCACCTAGAGTTACTGCTGGCGCTAATGTTAGCGCCCGACGCTAGTAACAGAACTCAGTTCTGCTACCAGTTTTCGGGTATTTTCTGGGAAGCACCTCCAGATTGTTGACCCTCTAAAATGAGTATATTTTGATGATAACAAACTAGAGATTACTAGTTCTAATATTTTATTTAAGTGTTTGTTATATGCAGGCACAATTTTGTGAAGATCTTTTGTCGCAAGATTTGTATTGGGTTAGCCTAGCTGTGTGACCCACAGATTTGAATTGTAAAATCTTTCAAGTTCACTTTCTTAATTAAATCATTTGCCATCTGCTCTTAGGATCATGCATTGCATTTGCTTTCCTAAATATATTCATTCATTTATATATATATATAAATATATATTAATATATATTAAACAATATTTCAAATTAATATATTTGTTTTCCATCTACTCTTATATCAATTGTTTTGTCTAAACCATTATCTGATTCCCCTTCCTCTATATAAATAAGAGGTCTATCCTGTTTGAGATTAGGTTTTTACAGGGAGAATTTTTATTTAGCTAAATCACTTTTAGGTTTCGCTCTCCGTGAGTTTTCCGATAGCCAAATCGTGTTAGAGCCTCCCATTCCTGTTCATCTTCATCGCACAGAGCTTTGGATCTTCAAAGCCTCCTGTCATCATCCGATCAAGAGTTATCTCTCCATCAAGCTCCGATCAACATCCGATCAAGGTTATCTCGCCAATCAGCCTCCGATCAACATCCGATCAAGCATTCGATCAGATCGGAGTTATCTCGCTGGATCGTCATCGTCTTGTCGACGTTCTGCAGATTTCCGTCGCTGATCTGTTCTTCGCCTCATGGTTTTATTCCTCTATCGCTTTCTTGATTTATTCTAGATCTAGATCAATTTCTTTTAGATTTGTATAGATCAGATCATCCACGATTTAGATCTGTTCGGTAATAGATCATTGTTGTTTACTGATAAAAATAGATCAGATCTAATAAGTGTGTATCAACAACTTATATCCTGCGATTTTTCCATTGTTGTTTACTGTACGGTTTTATCGTTGCTCTCTATTTCCCTCACAGCACAAGATCATCACCAAGTTTTTAGATCTTCTCAGAACTGAAATAATTAAATCTTCTCCTCATTGAGTTTTTTGTTACAAGGCATTCCCTGATTACATAACAACATTTTCTTCAAGATTGTTATAACCTTCTCAGATCTACCACCTTCTATTGCCAGGTTGCTGTAGATCTTGTTATTTTTTTTGTTCCTAATTCTCTCTTAATTTTGTATTAAGTCTTCTTTCACGGGAGCATTATATTTTCTGTATAGAGTCTACTAGCTCAAATCTCATATATAGTTATATATATATAACTATATCATTTAATTCTTTTCTTCAGTTTTAACTGCAGCCTTTCTTTTAAACCATAAAAGTTTTCGTTTTCTCAAAACTGATTCAGCTCTTATCTCATTCACAAGTGTGCCTACATTTATCAAACTTTCTTAATACAATCTACTTAAATTGTTTTCTCTCCAGACATTTCATTTTTATAATAAGTTCTCTTTTTAAAATAAAACATTAAGTCATTTATCTACATACATCATTATAGTAAGAGCAGATAGATCTTTAAAATTTGGCAAATCCTTTTAATTAAGTTTTGAATATTGAAGATTGTAGGATAATTGTTGTAATTTCTTTTATTGTACTTTTTATTTACAGAACCTATTTCAGCTACTTGTGCGGGTCTCGTATGTCCCACCGGCCTTTGGGAAAAGGGCTGGTATAAATTCTATTCTAGTGAGAATTTTCTTTTGGGGGTGCTAAGGTGAGCGGGAGGCCTCTTAGCAAGTGAGTAGGATCCTGGGGGATCCGAACACTTTATATCCTGGTGTCCCATAATTCTTTAGCATTTTATTTCTTGTTGATGTTATGATCTTGACGTACTTACTATACTTATCAATATTTTTATTATTATAAAAATTGGTACTCTCTCACCAAAGCTTTCTTTAAAAGAACCAATAAAATTTTAAAGTATTAAATAAATTTTAAATTTTATTTAATCCCAATTCACCCCCCCCCCCCCCCCCCCCCCCCCCCCTCTTGGGATTATTGTGTCATTTCAACTAACAATTGGTATCAGAGGATAGGTTATTATTTCTTTATTACTATTGGACTAACCTCCTTAGAAAAGATCCTATAAATGGCACAAAATTTTGTGAATACTTTACCCGAGGGCCAATCTACTAGACCACCTTTATTTGATAATGTTCCATTTGATTATTGGAAAAATAGAATGCGAATTTATTTACAATCTATAAATTTTACTATGTGGAATTTAATTCAAAAAGGTTATAAGTCACCTACTACCATTGTAGAAGGAGTTACATTAGAAACTTCATTTGAGAAATGGTCAACTACTCAAAAAGAATTAGCTGAATTAAATGCTAAAGGGATGAATATTCTTTTTTGTGCTTTAAAACCGGATGATTATATGCGAGTTTTCAACTTGTCCACAGGAAAAGATATTTGGGATAAATTAATACTCACATATGAAGGTACAAATGAAGTAAGAGAATGTAGAATTAACAATCTTGTTCATCAATATGAATTATTTTGTATGCTACCTTCTGAATCTATTTCTGAGATGTTTACTAGATTTACTAAGATTGTAAATGGATTATATTCTTTAGGAAAGGAATGTACTAAACAAGAAAAGGTAAATAAAATACTTAGAAGTTTACCTAGATTATATGATGGTAAAGTCACTGCAATCCAAGAATCTAAAGATTTGTCTACTTATTCACTTAGTCATTTACTTGGTTCTTTACTTGCATATGAGCTAACCTTGTCTGATAGAAAAGAAGAAGTGAATGCATCTCGAATGACAAAAGATATAGCCTTGAATGTTCAGGATTCAGGATCTTCATCATCCGAGTCTATAAATGAAGAAGATCTTGCATATTTCATCAAAAGGCATCTTAAATTCAAGGGTAAAGGGAGAGGTAAAAAATTCAATAAGTTTAATAACTATAAGTATAAGAAAGTTGTTTCAGGTGATAAGCCACAAGCAGTATGTTTTGGATGTGGAAAGCCCAGTCACATGATAGCAGATTGCTATTTAAGAAAGGACACAAATGCAAAGAAAGCAAATATTGAAAGAAAGTTGGATGGACCACAATTCGAGAAGAAGAAAAAGAAAAAGGTTTACATAGCAAATTGGGAGGATTCAGAGGAAGCAACGTCAGGTGCGGAATCCAGTTCTGAAGAAGAAGCTAAATGCTTGATGGCCCACACTGATAGCGAGCAATCGTCTGATTCCGATAAAGAGGTACAACCTTCTTATGAAGAGTTATATTCAAACTTTCAAAAATTATTGCATATATTCAATAAAGTAAAAAGAAAGCATAAAGAATTAAAAATAGAACATGAAAATAAGATTTCTTTACTAACAAATGCTAAATCTGATATTCTTTCAATTTCTGAACGGCTTAATAATGTCTTGCCAATTGTAGAGAAATATAAAATATTATCGAATGACTTTGAAATTTTAAAGAAGAAAAATTAATTTTAGAAAAACAACTAAATGAACAAAAAAATAGTTTATCATGCTTATCTTCTATCTCACAAGAATATGATCAAGATCTTGAAAAGAATTTTTATGTTATAAAAGAGCAAAATGAGTCTTTACTTCAAGAAAATAAAAATTTACTTGATAGATTATCTTCTCTTTCATGTGATGAATTAATTAAAGTTAAAAATGAATGTAAGATGCTTAGATCTCAAAATATTAAATTAAATGAAAGATCAATTTTATGTGTGTCTCTTGAAAGAGAGATTATCATTTTAAAAGCTAAGCTTAAATTACTTTAAAAATCACATATGTCAAATTCACATTATTCATCAAATCTAGATAAGACTTATATACGAAATTCTAGTGCTCAAAATTACCGTCGATTTCATTCATTTCATGATAGTTCGTTAAATATATTTTGCAATTATTGTAAGCAAAAAGGGCATGTATCTTTTGATTGTTATGCAAATAATGGTACGTCACGTAGTTTACAATTAGCACACACGGTTCCCTCTCATACACATCTTTTACCATTTCAAACTAACATGTATGGATCCAACTTTGTTTGGGTACCAAAAGTTCAAAAATAATTCTTTGTATATAGGTTTGTCTTTATAATGATGGCAATGAAGGCAAATGGTATCTAGACAGCGGGTGCTCAAAGCATATGACAGGTGATAAATCTATATTTATTTCTTTCAAAGAAAAAACTAAAGGTGTTGTTTCTTTTGGAGACAATACAAAAAGGAAAGTTCTTGGCAATGGTAAAATTCAAGTTCCAAATTCTAAAATTATTATTAAGAATGTGTTATATGTAGATGGCTTGAAACATAGTTTACTCTCCATTAGTCAATTATGTGATGTTGGCTTTAGTGTAGAATTTGTTTCTTCGAAATGTTATATTAAAAAGGAAAATGTTAATATACTTATGGGCTATAGGTTTGAAAATGTCTATATTTTAGATTTATTTGCTAATAAAAATGCATCAATCATTTGTCTAACATCTTGCTTAGATGATCCGTGGTTGTGGCATAGGAGACTTTGTCATGCTAGTATGGATACCGTAGAAAATTAAAATCAAAATATTTAGTTTCTGGTTTACCAAAATTAGTATATGAAAAAGACCATGTTTGTTCTTCATGTCAAAAGGGTAAGCAAGTTAAAACTTCTTTTTCTAGCAAAAAAGAAATTTCTACATCTAGGCCTTTAGAAATGTTGCATATGGATCCTTTTGGGCCAATTAATATTGCTAGTCTAGGTGGTAAAAATTATTGTTTTGTTATAGTAGATGACTTTTCAAGATATACTTGGACTTTATTTTTATCCAACAAAAATGAGGCTTTTGAAAATTTTAAGATTATTATTTCTCGTATTCAAAATGAAAAATCACTTTCTGTTATTTTTATTCGTAGTGATAATGGTGGAGAATTTAAGAATGAATTATTTGAATCTTTTTGTAATTTAAATGGTATAATTCATACTTTTTCTGCTCCTCGTACTCCTCAACAAAATGGAGTTGTTGAGCGTAAAAATAGAAGTTTAGTAGAGATTGGTAGAACTATGCTAAATGAATGTAGATTGCCAAAATATTTTTGTGCAGAAGCCATAAGCACTGCTTGTTTTGTTCTTAATACAATTTCCATTAGACCTATTTTAAAGAAAACCCCATATGAATTATATAAAGGAAGAAAACCTTCTATAAATTTTTTTCATGTTGTTGGTTGTAGGTGTTTTATTTTAAATAATGGTAAGGAAAATTTGGGTAAATTTGATGCTAAAGCTGATGTTGGTATTTTTCTTGGATATAGTTTAAATAAAAAGGCTTATCGTGTTTTTAATAAAAGAACATCGTCCGTTGAGGAATCTATTCATATTACTTTTGATGAAGTTTATAAAGATTTTGAAAAACCTTTGGATGATGATTTAGAAAAATTAGATGATTTAAATATTAATGTTGTTTCTTCAGAAAATCATGATTTGCCTAAAGAATTGAAATTTAGTGATTCACATCCAAAAGAATTAATTATTGGTGATCCTTCTATAGGTATTAGAACTAGAAGTTAAGTTATGGATGAAATTAATCATAGTGTATTTATTTCTCTTATTGAACCTAACAACCTTAAAGAAGCACTTCTTGATCCAGATTGGGTTATTGTTATGCATGATGAATTGAATGAATTTAAAAGAAATAACTTTTGGGAATTAGTTCCTAGACCTGAAGATAAATCTATTATTGGAACAAAATGGATTTTCAAAAATAAATCAGATGATCAAGGTAACATAATTAGAAATAAAGCTAGACTGGTTGCCCAAGGTTTCAAACAAATTGAAGGTATCAATTTTAAAGAATCATTTGCTCATGTTGCTAGATTAGAAGCTATTCATTTGTTTCAAGCTTTTGCTTGTCATATGGATTTTATTGTATATCAAATGAATGTTAAGTCAGCTTTTTTAAATGGTTACATTCATGAATATGTTTATGTATGTCAACCCCCTGGTTTTTAAGATCATCTGAATTCTGAGTTTGTATATAAACTTAATAAAGCATTATATGGTCTTCGACAGGCTCCAAGAGCCTGGTATGATCGTTTAAGCTCTTTTTTATTATCAAAAGGTTTTATAAAAGGTAATGTTGATTGTACACTTTTTATTTTGCACAATGATAAAGATATTCTTTTAGTTCAAGTGTATGTAGATGATATTTTGTTTGGCTCTACTAATAGCTCTTTATGCAAGGAATTTGCATCTTATATGAGTAGTGAATTTAAAATGAGTATGATGGGTGAGCTTTCATTTTTTCTTGGCCTTCAAGTTAAACAAAGTAAAGATGGTATTTTTATTTCACAATCTAAATATATAAGAGACTTGTTAAGGAAATATAATTTATCTAAACTTAAAAGTGTTAAAACACCTTCTAGTTTATCAGAAAAAATTGAAGTGGATGAAATTGGAAAACCTGTTGATAATACATTATATAGAGGTATGATTGGTTCTTTGTTATATTTAACTGCTAGTAGGCCTGATATCATGTTCAGTGTTTGTTTATGTGCTCGATTTCAAGCAAATCCTAAAGAATCTCATCTTATAGCAGTAAAACATATTTTTAAATATCTCTCTGGTTCTGTTAACTTAGGTTTATGGTATCCCAAGAATTACAGTTTATGTTCATTAATTGGTTATACTGATGCTGACTATGCTGGTAGTACTATTGATCGCAAAAGTACATCTGGGATTTGTTAATTTTTTGGACAGTCTTTAATTTCTTGGTCTAGTCGCAAACAACATTCAGTTGCTCTTTCTACAACCGAGAGCGGCAGGTAGTTGTGTTGCTCAAATTCTTTGGTTAAAACAACAACTTCTTGATTATGGTTTAACATGTGATAAAATTCCAATTTATTGTGATAACAATTCTGCTATTTGCATATCTAAAAATCATTCTAATCATTCTCGCACAAAACATATTGATATTTGCCATCACTTTATTAGAGATCATATTACTCGTGGTGATGTTGTTATTTCTCATGTTGATACAGAAAATCAATTAGCCGATATTTTTACAAAACCTCTTAATAGTGATCGCTTCTTTTATCTTCGCATGAATATAGGAATGCTAGATCCATCTATATAATTGATTAATACATCTTTTCTGATTACACTTTTATAAGTTGGCTGAATGTTGTCTAACTTTTAGATTCAACCATTGAATTGCTTATACACCTTTTTGATTATGTCAAAATAGGGGGAGAAATTTCTAGAGATTATGGAGCTCTTATACATATGTCATCTTTTATACATCTTTAATATGTTCACATATTTAGGGGGCGTTTATGGTTTTCATATGTTATTCATGCTATACTTTATTTTCCCCTCCATAATCAATAGTTTGTCATCATCAAAAAGGGGGAGATTGTTGACCCTCTAAAATGAGTATATTTTGATGATAACAAACTAGAGATTATTTGTTCTAATAATTTGTTTAAGTGTTTGTTATATGCAGGCACAATTTTGTGAAATTCTTTTATCGCAAAATTTGTTTTGGGTTAGCCTAGCGGTGTGACCATAGATTTGGATTGTAAAATCTTTCAAGTTCACTTTCTTAATTAAATCATTTGCAATCTGCTCTTAGGACCATGCATTGCATTTGCTTTCCTAAATATATTCATTCATTTATATATATATATATATTAATATATATTAAACAATATTTCAAGTTAATATATTTGTTTTCCATCTGCTCTTATATCAATTGTTTTGTCTAAACCATTATCTGATTCCCCTTCCTCTATATAAATAAGAGGTCTATCCTGTTTGAGATTAGGTTTTTACGGGGAGAGTTTTTATTTAGCCAAATCACTTTTAGGTTTTGCTCTCCGTGAGTTTTCCGATAGCCAAATCGTGTCCGAGCCTCCCGTTCCTATTCATCTTCATCGCATAGAGCTTTGGATCTTCAAAGCCTCCTATCACCATCCGATCAAGAGTTATCTTGCCATCAAGCTCCGATCAACATCCGATCAAGGTTATCTCGCCAATCAGCCTCCGATCAACATCCGATCAAGCATTCAATCAGATCGGAGTTATCTCTCCGGATCGTCATCGTCTTGTCGGCGTTCTGCAGATTTCCATCGCTGATTTGTTCTTCGCCTCATGGTTTTATTCCTCTATCGCTTTCTTGATTTATTCTAGATCTAGATCAATTTCTTTTAGATTCGTATAGATCAGATCATCCACGATTTAGATCTGTTCGGTAATAGATCATTGTTGTTTACTGATAAAAATAGATCAGATCTAATAAGTGTGTATCAACAACTTATATCCTGCGATTTTTCCATTGTTGTTTACTGTACGGTTTTATCGTTGCTCTCTATTTCCCTCACAGCACAAGATTATCACCAAGTTTTTAGATCTTCTCAGAACTGAAATAATTAAATCTTCTCCTCATTGAGTTTTTTGTTACAAGGCATTCCCTGATTACATAACAACATTTTCTTCAAGATTGGTATAACCTTCTCAGATCTACCACCTTCTATTGCCAGGTTGCTGTAGATCTTGTTATTTTTTTTGTTCTTAATTCTCTCTTAATTTTGTATTAAGTCTTCTTTCACGGGAGCATTATATTTTCTGTATAGAGTCTACTAGCTCAAATCTCATATATAGTTATATATATATAACTATATCATTTAATTCTTTTCTTCAGTTTCAACTGCAGCCTTTCTTTTAAACCATAAAAGTTTTCATTTTCTCAAAACTGATTCAGCTCTTATCTCATTCACAAGTGTGCCTACATTTATCAAACTTTCTTTATACAATCTACTTAAATTGTTTTCTCTCCAGACATTTCATTTTTATAATAAGTTCTCTTTTTAAAATAAAACATTAAGTCATTTATCTACATACATCATTATAGTAAGAGCAGATAGATCTTTAAAATTTGGCAAATCCTTTTAATTAAGTTTTGAATATTGAAGATTGTAGGATAATTGTTGTAATTTCTTTTATTGTACTTTTTATTTACAGAACCTATTTCAGCTACTTGTGCGGGTCTCGTATGTCCCACCGGCCTTTGGGAAAAGGGCTGGTAAAAATTCTATTCTAGTGAGAATTTTCTTTTGGGGGTGCTAAGGTGAGCGGGAGGCCTCTTAGCAAGTGAGTAGGATCCTGGGGGATCCGAACACTTTATATCCTGGTGTCCCTTAATTCTTTAGCATTTTATTTCTTGTTGATGTTATGATCTTGGCGTACTTACTATACTTATCAATATTTTTATTATTATAAAAATTGGTACTCTCTCACCAAAGCTTTCTTTACAAGAACCAATAAAATTTTAAAGTATTAAATAAATTTTAAATTTTATTTAATCCCAATTCACCCCCCCCCCCCCCCCTCTTGGGATTATTGTGTCATATCAACTAACACAGATCACTTTGTTGTACAACACAGTACACAGAACCCGAAACACAGCATATACACGGAGTCTTCTCCGGCACGCAACAAGCAACATCACCAATCCAGACCCACCTATCCAGATGAGCTTCACACGGCATGCCTATGTCCATACTTCGATTCCAGACTCTATATGCAATTTATGGGGAAATAACTTCAACCCACCGGAAGATCCGATCTACTAATTAGTAGAAGTCTTCCAAACCATGCAAATCAAAGGACGCACATGTCCAAAGACTAGGGAGGAGGATCGTGTAAGACCCCTTTTTTTCAAAAACCCAGGTCTTATGCCCAGAACCGCCGTTTTGTGGTGGCACCAACACACGGGAAGGTCGCCACTACAAAGCGACGATCCTACCGGCCATATCGATCACAGAAGAAGAAAAGTATAAACAAACAATAGAAGTTCAAGTCCACAAATCACATGCTATATATATATGTCTACATGGTATAACTGAAATAACAAAAGGTTACAATAATAAAGAGGGCTCATGCACTGTACATCATATCCTCACTACAAGATCACTCATGGAAGCTAACTACTAATCACTCACTGATCCTGAAACTTGTGCTCCTGTACTAGACTGACCCACCTCTGTCTGCACCAGCCTCTAGTGCTGCAGCATCTCCTCGGTCCCCTAAAATGCTAAGGTCCACCGACCGTTAGTCAAAAGACTAATCCAATCCCACACCCCTCCCCCAGTGACTCCTAGGCACCGTACGTGAAGAACGAAGCGGAGGACATCAAGGGGTATAAATAATAGCAGATGACAGAGGCATAATCTACAGGGAATGTTTCTACAACTACACATATGTATATAGATAATTGAAGCACTAAGTAAAGTAAAGTACAAATAGGTAAAGTAAACAAGTAGAGCAAGCATATAAGGATAAGTAAGGAAAAGTAACCATTGATTTATAGGAATGCCCACACAAACCTATAGACCAAGGGGTCATTTAGCAAGGCCTATCATATAAGAAGTCCCATAACCGACTTATACGATAGGGGTAGGGGTTGAAATGCATTGTTTATGCCATGACTTGCAGAGTTATGCAATTTATGCTATGTTCATACAAGTGCAACTCACACACTTTGACTCTATGCGCACAGACCTTTAGTTCCCTCTTTTTGGAGCTAGCAAGACTCCCAGGATACTCCCGTAGTGGCAAACGGAAGCGGTGGGTTGGTCCTCGCCCACCTCGAGGTTGGTATTCACACTATCTAACCTAGACTTATTGTACGCCTCAACGCAAAACTGCGGAGCATCTGTGTACTCTTACTGGTTGGACCACCAGACTTTTATGGCTAAGTGCAAATTCCACACTTGCCGAGTCAACGTATCGACGTCAATGTGAAGGACCGTCCAATACCAAAGACCCACCACCTTCATGCACATGCAAACATGTTCTACTATATCCTGAGCCATAAACTCCCCGGGCTAACATGCCCGTCATCATAATTAACCTTCCGGGCCAACGGCTCGCCGGACCAACCCGTCCGTACCAACCAGCATTACTGAGTCACAAGCTCACCGAACTGACTAGTCCGCTGCTTTAACAACCAAGCCTACCGCTCGTAATACCAAACCGACTACTATACCCATAACAAAGGGGTGTGGGTGAGTGTATTATTAAGTTAATCTTGTATAACAACTTAGTCCTACAGTTTATGGTTAACCTTGGACTTCCCGAGGATTACCCTGTGAGGGTCTCGCTACGGTACTAGGAACCACAATGGGATGACACCCCAAGGCTCTCTTTCCAAGGTACTTAATTTTATTGGTATCTACCAATAAGAATACTCTTCCTATCATTACACTTGGACTACCCTAAGTATTTTATGACAGGCTAAGGGAAAGACGATCTTTCGTCAATCCCGAGCACAACTTTACCCTTAACTCACCGAGCACACCCTCATCACCTAAACTCCTTTTGGTGACCTTCAATCTCTTCAACCTGACCATGTACACCAACTACATGTCACTTCCACTTGGTAGGCCCCTAAATATCCAAATTTCATATTTTTACTAAATGCAGACCAAACTAACTATATGAAGCTTATAAGTAGAGGTACTCCAAATATTCAACCACATGACACAAGATTTTTACTGGAAGACTATCATGGCATTATAAAACTAAATCCAAAGACTCATATTTTTCCTCAACATTTTAACATTTATTTAAATTTCTCCAATATTTGTCAAATATGAATATGAACATGAAGTGTAAGGTATTCTCAAGACGTGATCCTCATAAAATTGAGATAAATCTATCATGCCAAAATAACAATAAATAATGCATATCACAATTTTACAGTAAGGAAATGTCCTCTATTTTTAATATTTAACTTCTACCCAAACTTGAAGATTTATGAAGGAACTACCAAGAATACTTATGCCAAAATTATAGAAAAATTACCAGACCTCTATTATGTCCAGAAAAGCTTAATTACAGAGTTTCACAATTTATGGGAATCATTTCCTTACTGAAATAATTAATCCAAATAATTCCTAATTTGCACATGTTGTGAAGTAACCTACTGATAACAATTTCCAAAAATTATATAAATATTTACAGAACTTTCTAGTGCTCTGAAATGTCCTATCACCAAGTTGCACATTTTTTCAGAGAGTTTTGGACCCTTATCTATATTTCTTAAAATTAAGACAAAATAGGTGCCTTGAGAATGAAATACTAGATAAATCATTAAATAAATTATACAAAAATTACCAGGGGTCAATATTATGATTACAAAGACACCACCAAGATTTCATCTTCATCCAGGATCATTTGTGCATGTAAATATCTCTTACAAGAAGTTTACATAAAGGGGTTATGACCTAATTTAGGGGGAATAAGTTCTCCAAAAATTCTCTCAAATTTCCCTAGGGCATAAATACATCCCATGAACATATCTCCTAGGTTCCATGGTTATTCTATAGCTTTTTACCACATGTCCTTCACAAAGCTCTATAGGCACCCCAAGGGGTAATACTAGTGTTCTAAGGCATGCCCACCTCCACACCACCCCAAACCACTCATGTGGGTGTTTTGAGTGACCCTAAACTAGTGGCCAAGGTTTCACCTCATGGTGAGGAGATTTGACCACAATATCCCAAGTTAAACACCATGCCCTAATTTTGACCTAATAAAACTCAACTTGGGTTAACCAATTTCCAAATTAATCAGTCCCAATTGGGCTGAGATTTTTACCAGGGTCAGGTGATAATCCTAAGAAGTACCCACCAAAATTTGGAGGGCATTGGAGATCATTTGACCCACTAATTATTTAATATTTGATTTATGAAATTATTACAAAAACCTTAGAAAAAGGTTCTCCTAAAATTCCCATCCTTGGGTATGATGTGTGGGTAGGTTTAAATAGCCTAGGTTTCAATTTTGAAGTCAATCCCATAACCCAATCAAAAGTTATTCAAGAAATGGTGGGTGTCCTACACTAGGGACCAGTCCCACCAAAACGGACCTACACGGAGCAACAGAACTACTTTTGGGGTGAAATTAATTTTCAAATACAGTAGACTCCAAGGGCTACAACTTTGGTGTTGACCACTTTTTCGTTTGAGGGATTCTAGTATTTTTAATAATTAAAATGAAATACTGCAGGAAGTATGACAAAATGTGTTGGAACAAGTCTCTGTGTTCGACGAAATCCGATCTGCGTTCGACGAAATCTGATCTGCGTTCGACGAACGTCGTGCTTCAGTTCGACGAATCAGTTCTCCAGCCAGTTTAGCAGATCATCTCTCAGTTCGACAAATTAATTAAGTTCGACGAATTAACTCAGTTCGGCAAATTAATTCTGTTCGACGAACTCCGGGTTCAGTTCGACAAACTCAACTATCAGTTCAGTGAGTTAATTCCATTCGACAAAATTCGGGTTTAGTTCGACGAAATCAACTATCAGTTCGGTGAATTAATTCCGTTCGACGAACTCCGGGATCAGTTCGACGAACTCAACTATCAGTTCGGTGAAGTAATTCCGTTCGACGAACTCCGGGTTCAGTTCGACGAACTCAACTATCAGTTCGACAAACTCCAGAGTGTGTTCGACGAATTAAATCCGTTCGACGAACTCAGGATTCAGTTCGATGAACTAAACTATCAGTTCGATGAACTAAACTATCAGTTCGATGAACTCAGGCTACAGCTCGATGAATTTCTTCTACTCAAATCGACGAATTAATGAAATAACGATGTAACATAATCATTTAAATATGCGAATAGCTGATCACGGCAGATCCGATGGCTCATAGTCATCATCCCCATTGGATGGATGGCACGCGATAGCACATCCTAGGCTTCTTTGCGGGATGATTTCCCGGCCACCTGTGCCTCTTCCCGGCCAGCCAATGCCACCACCACCTCCGTTGAGGTGGTGGCCGGCGATACGGGGTGGTTGGCCGGTCGGAGGTGGTCGGAATCGGGGTTTAGAGGAGGGGAAAGAGAGCTCGAACCAAAGCTCTTTCGGAAGCACGATCCGAGCCCAATTGAGCTCGGATCAAGCCCCAAATTATCATAAGATCTAGCACTAAGGGAGAGGAGGCGGATCAGACCTGTGTGGGGGTTTGGTGACGCGAATTCGGGCGAATCGCCATGGCTAGAGGTGGAGCTTTCGGCGCCATGTCAATCCTAGATTTTGGTGCTCGATTTCTTTGGGGAAGGTGGGGAAACTGATCCTCTTTATCCACTGAAGGTGTTATAAGGTCCAATTGGGGGAGAGGGAGGGTGTAACTCCTAATTGTCATGAATGCCATTAATGGCCAATTTCGGCCAACTGAAATTTCATGAATACAACCACCTATGTGGCCGGCCAAGGATGTTAAACTTCTCCAAATTACTGAGGGGAGGAGTACCAAACCATGGGAGATGAAGAGAGGAAGCCTTTGGCCTCCCAAGCCATTAATGGCCATTATTCCTCTCTTTCTCTCTCCACCATTTTTGGGGAAAATGGGGTTTCTCTCTCCTTCATCATTTATAGAAATTGGATGGCTCTTTGAGTAATTCTCAGCCTCTAGACAAATGGGCTACTCCAATTGGGCCTAGCCCAAGTAGATTGAGCTTGATTAGGTCAAAATAGGCCATTTTGTCCTAAATTTAGGGGGGAGTTGACTTTGGTCAATTTGACCATTTGGGTTGGCCCCAATGGGTGGCTAGTGACTCATTGGACTCCTCTAAGGGTTAGGAAGGTCTAGGTAGTGTCAATTTGGCAAGGTGGATGCCAATTGACCCACAATAGGGCAATTTGAGCAAAATCAGGCTAGAGTTGACTTAGGTCAAATTGGCCAATTTGGTGGCCCCATGATGGGGGGTTCTGGAACATTGGGTCCCTAATATCCTTATAAGGGTAGGGGCAAGGTCAATTTGGCATGGTGGAGGTCAATTGACCCTAATTAGGCTACTTTGACCAATTTGGGGTTAGGGTTGACTTTGGTCAATTTGGCCTCTTTGGTTAACCCCAATGGGTCCTTGGTGCTCTAAGGGGACCCCTAGAGGGTTAGGTATGCTATGGTGGGGTCAAAGGGTCAAGGTGAGGCCCTTAAGTCCAACCCTATGCTTGTTAACTGGAAATTGCTATTTGGAGAGTGGTTTCCTTCTTTCTGGCTAAGGCCAAGTGGTCTCTTCAAGCTTCCTAGGGTTTTGTCATGACCTAGTCATGACAAAACCACTCTAGGGGTCTAGTTTTGGGGGGGATGTTACAAATCCCAATAAACAAAAATAAAAATTTCATCCTCGAAATTCAGGCTAGGCTCGCGGGGTTTTCACGAGAGTGACTGAACGTAACATCCCCTAAGAATTGAAGTTATTTCTGACTCGAAGAGCACTGACTATAACTTCCACACTAGTTCTAGTGGCTCTCAGGTGAATCAATTGATCGGAGGGTATCGGGCCATCTATAGTAGAAATTTGCTGCTCTGGCCGTAGTAGAGCTCTCCTAAAGGAGGAGACATGGAAGACGTCGTGCAATCCCGCTAACTCCAGCGGCAACTCCAGTCTATAATCCAACGGGCTGATCTACTCCAGGATCCTGTAGAGCCCCATCTATCTTAGACGGAGCTTCTCCTGCATACGAACCCGCAAGACTCCCTGCATCGGACGTATCCTCCGGAACACCCGATCTCCAACCTGGAACTCTACTTGACGATACCACGCATCGTAATACCTGACCTGGCAGCTCTGGTCCCCAACATCCTAACTCAAATCAGTCGCACATGGGTATCTATGTCCTCCATAAATACTGAGCCGCGTGCCTTGGGATCCTAATCCTGGATCCAAGATAGTGGAGTCCTGCGCCTCCGTCCCTCTGAGGGTGGAAAGTTGTGCTGTCGCCAACCAAGAGCCCAGATAAGCCTGGACTAATCTTCACTTTTTGGACGTACACCGTCCATCCTGATTCAACACGATCGTCCTGGTCACACAACAATAATGGACAAACTGCTCAACAAATCCCACCAAACACCAACGAGAGCGTCCTTCCAGCCCGGGGTGAACTCAACTATCAGTTAGGTGAATTAATTCCGTTCGACGAACTCCGGGTTCAGTTCGATGAACTCAACTATCAGTTCGATGAACTCCAGAGTGTGTTCGACGAATTAATTCCATTCGACAAACTCCGCATTCAGTTCGACGAATTCAACTATCAATTCGACGAACTCAGGCTACAGCTCGACGAATTTCTTCTACTCATATCGACGAATTAATGAAATAATGATATAACATAATCATTTAAATCTGCGAATAGCTGATCATGGCAGATATGACTGCTCATAGTCATCGTCCCTGTTGGATGGGCGGCACGCGACAGCCCGTTCTGGGCTTCTTTGCGGGATGATTTCCTGTCCACCTGTGCCTCTTCCCGGCCAGCCAATGCCACCACCACCTTCGTTGAGGTGGTGGTCGGCGATAGGGGGTGGTTGGCCGGCCGAAGGTGGTCGGAATCAGGGTTTAGACGAGGGGAAAGAGAGCTTGAACCGAGCCCTTTCGGAAGCACGATCCGAGCCCAATTGATCTCGAATCAAGCCCCAAATTATTATAAGATCTAGCACTAAGGGATAGTAGGCGGATCGGGCCTGTGTGGGGGTTTGGTGACGCAAATTTCGGTGAGTCGCCATGGCCGGAGGTGGAGCTTTCGGCTCCATGTCGATCCTAGCTTCTGGTGCTCGATTTCTTTGGGGAAGGTGGGGAAACTTATCCTCTTCATCCACTGAAGGTGTTATAAGGTCCAATTGGGGGAGAGGGAGGGTTTTACTCCTAATTGTCATGAATGCCATTAATGGCCAATTTCGGCCAACTGAAATTTCATGAATACAGCCACCTATGTGGTCGGCCAAGGTTGTTAAACTTCTCCAAATTACTGAGGGGAGGAGTACCAATCCATGGGAGATGAAGAGAGGAAGCCTTTGGCCTCCCAAGCCATGAATGGCCATTATTCCTCTCTTTCTCTCTCCACCATTTTTGGGGAAAATGGGGTTTCTCTCTCCTAATCATCATTTACAGAAATTGGATGGATCTTTGAGTAATTCTCAGCCTCCTAGACAAATGGGCTACTCCAATTGGGCCTAGCCCAAGTAGATTGGGCTTGATTAGGTCAAAATAGGTCATTTTGTTCTAAATTTAGGGGGGAGTTGACTTTGGTCAATTTGACCATTTGGGTTGGCCCCAATGGGTGTCTAGTGACTCATTGGACTCCTCTAAGGGTTAGGAAGGTCTAGGTAGGGTCAATTTGGCAAGGTGGAGGCCAATTGACCCACAATAGGGCAATTTGACCAAAATCGGGCTAGAGTTGACTTCGGTCAAATTGGCCAATTTGGTGTCCCCATGATGGGGGGGTTTTGGTCCATTGGGTACCTAATATCCTTATAAGGGTTGGGGCAAGGTCAATTTGGCATGGTGGAGGTCAATTGACCTTAATTAGGCTACTTTGACCAATTTGGGGTTAGGGTTGACTTTGGTCAATTTGGCCTCTTTGGTTGACACCAATGGGTCCTTGGTGCTCTAAGGGGACCACTAAAGGGTTAGGTATGCTATGGTGGGGTCAAAGGGTCAAGGTGAGGCCCTTAAGTCCAACCCTATGCTTGTTAACTAGAAATTGCTATTTGCAGGCCATTGTGGTTTCCTTCTTCCTGGCTAAGGCCAAGTGGTCTCTTCAAGTTTCCTAGGGTTTTGTCATGACCTATTCATGACAAAACCACTCTAGGGGTCTAGTTGTTTGGGGGATGTTACAGATCGTTACCTTCGATGTTCATTTCGACACCATAGATCTGCAATTGCTCTGGAGAGAACTTGCTGAAATTGCTTCCTCTCCACGGAGTCAAAGATGGCACGCGCACCACGGATCTCCTTCGCGGATTCCCCCTAGTTCAACGAACAGCTAGCCCAACCCTATGCTTCTTTGCTGAAGTAGAGAGAGAATGAAAGCAGGAAATGAGAAGAGAACCCCGAATTCGGCCTCTATATCATTTTCCCGCTAGCGCTGGCGCTAGCCACTAGCGTCGGCGCTATCCCAGAGTCATTACCGCATAAGGACTTTTCTACCGCTAGCGCTTGCGCTAGATCTACCGTCCGCGCTATCTACCATCGACGAATTCACTTAGGTTCAACATGGTTCACCGAAACATATTCGTAGGCATGCTACTCGACGATTAGAGCTACCGCCGGTGCTAGCTATAGCGCCCGGCGCTAGCTGCACAGCCTTCAACACCTTATGACTTCAGTGCACTTGAAAAACTGGAGTCTTACAATTCTCTCCCCCTTATAAAATTTCGTCCCGAAATTTGTACAGTGCAAAGAAACATACAGATACAAAACTTTTAACTTGTACCTCAACGGAACAATTCGGGGAACTCGACACGCATGGTTTGCTCGTGCTCCCATGTAAGCTCCTCATGACCGCAGTTGTCCCAGCGGACATTGACCATCTTGATCAATTTATTTCGCAGTTGCTTGACATCAGTGTCTTCGATGCAAACAGGCATAACCTTCGCCTTTAGCCCCTCATCGACTGGCACTTGACTCGCCACAAGCACTTGGTTAGGCTCTGGCACAGCCTTCCTCAGCACAGATATGTGAAACACATCGTGTAAGCCACTCAACTCTGTCGAAAGAGCGAGCCGATAGGCCGGTTCACCAACACGTTCCATTATCTCGAATGGTCCAAGGTATCTCGGACTCAGCTTTTTCAAGCGTCGAATCCTTGACACACCCTTGAACGGTTTGATTTTCAGATACACCCAATCGCCCACTTCGAATTCAACGTTTCTGTGCTTGGCATTGTAGTATTTTGCCTGCCTATCCTGCGCCACCAACAATCGCTCCCTGATTGTTCGAATAGCCGAATTTGCATCTTCGACTTCCTTCCGCTTAAACAACTTCTTCTCGCCCGTTTCCGCCCAAGCCAAGGGGGTACGACAAGTTCTAACATAGAGGGCCTCGAAGGGCGCCATCTTTATACTTGCCTGATAGCTGTTATTATAAGCGAGCTCGATCATGAAAAGATGATCTTCCCACCTCTTACCGAAGTCCAGGACGCACATACGGAGCATATCCTCCAAAGTTATGTTCGTACCGTTCAGTCTGTCCATTCATTTGATGGTGGAAGGAAGTACTAAACTTCAATTTTGTACCCAACAACTGGTGGATTAGCCTCCAATCTTTCGAAGTAAAGCGCCTGTCTTGGTCACTTACGATGCTATGGGGCTCGTCGTGCAAATGTACAATACTATCAAATAGCTTTGCTAATTTCTCCCCTGAATCATCCTTCCGGTTTGGAATAAAGTGGGCTACCTTCGTCAAGCGATCCACGATCACCCAAACAACATCATTCCCACTCTGCGATCTCGGCAAACCGTGCACGAAATCCATCGAAATGTCATCAAATTTCCATTCTAGTACAGGCAGTGACTTCAGGAACCCTCCAGGTTTCTGGCATTCGGCCTTCACAAGTGCGCAAGTTTTAGACTTTGCCACATAAAGAGCGATGCCCTTCTTCAAACCTGGCCACCAAAATAGCCTTTTCATGTCCTGGTACATTTTTGTGCTCCCCGGGTGAATTGAGTACTTTGAGAAATGTGCTTCGTACATCAATTCCTCCCACAATTTTCCCACATTTGGGACGCACAACCGACCGTCTTTTCACATAAGACCATCGTCCAATACAAACTCTACAGCAGACCCAACCCCAGCCTCTGCCAAGAAGCGCTGCATGCTCGAATCAAGCTCCAGGGCCTATCGTATCCTATCCGTGAGGTTGTATTGCACCTCCGTCCAGTTCAAGCACGCACCCGCACTAGAACTTCTCTCCACACAGGAGATCTCTAAAGCTTCCAAGTCACTGACCAGACGCGAGTCATACATCTGAATCCAGCTGGCCTGCGCAGAAGCCCTCCGACTCAAAGCATCTGCGATGACATTTCCCTTCCCAGGAGTATAGTGTATCTCAAAAGTGTAGTCCCCTAGGAACTCCAAACACCTTCGCTGTCGCATATTGAGCTCTTTCTGATTCAACAGATACTTTATGCACTTATGGTCTGTAAAGATATCCACTTTCACACCATACAAGTAGTGCCGCAACAATTTCAAAGCGAAGATCACGGCCGCCAACTCTAAGTCGTGGACCAGATAATTCCGCTGATTCACTTTCAACTGGCGCGAGCCATAAGCTATCACCTAACCATTCTGAAGAAGTACGCAGCCTAAGCAGCTCCCTGGCGCATCACTATAAATCTCATATCCTTCTGTACCATATGGCGAACACAAGATTGGTGTCATGGTCAGACGACTCTTTAACTCCTCGAATGCTTGTGCACACGCTGGTGACCAAACAAACTTCTGATCTTTCCTTGTCAAAGTTGTGAGAGGAAGAGCAATCCGTGAAAAGTTCTCCACAAAGCGCCTATAGTAGCCAGCAAGTCCAAGGAAACTCCTGACTTCTGCTACTGACTTCAAAATGGGCCACTACTGGATAGCAACTATCTTCGCTGGATCCACTACGATACCCTCACCACTAACAACATGACCAAGGAACGCTACTGAGGCAAACCAAAACTCATACTTGGAGAACTTAGCATACAGCTGACTCCGTCGCAGGGTCTCCAACACTACGCGCAAATGAATCGCGTGTTCTTCTTCAGATTGAGAGTATAATAGAATATCATCAATAAAGACGATCACAAACCGGTAAAGGCACTCTCTAAAGGTCTTGTTCATCAGATCCATGAACACTGATGGTGCATTCATCAGTCCAAACGGCATCACAGTGAACTCGTAGTGCCCATAGCGGGTACTAAATGCCGTCTTGGGAATGTCGCACTCCCGAATTCGCAATTGGTAGTATCCAGACTTAAGATCCAGCTTCGAATACACCGTTGATACGACTAGCTGATCAAATAAGTCATCGATTCGAGGAATCAGATACTTGTTCTTTTCGGTCAGCTTGTTCAATTCACGATAATCTTTGCATAGACGTAGACTTCCGTCCTTCTTCTTCACAAAGAGGATCGGAGCACCACAAGGGGATGTACTTGGGCGAATATAGCCTTGCTCTAGCAACTCCTGTAATTGAATCTTCAATTCCACCATCTCCTTTGGCGCAATCCGGTGTAGAGAGTGTGACACAGGCTTGGCACCTGGCACCAGCTCTATAGTGAAGTCTATCTCTCGCTGAGGTGGTACCTGATGAGTCCCAAATATATACACATTTATGGACTCATCTGGGCCGATTTTCTAGTCTATGCACTTCACTTTAGACATGTTTTCACTTATATTTGATTCTCCATGCTAAGTGCACCTTTAGGCCCGTTTTTGGTGTTATTTCGTATTATTCTCCTTTAGTAGTTGCTTTGCATTGTTAAGTGCCACTTTCAGTGGCTGGATTCGTGGTTGTGCTGGAACAGGTGTCGTGTAGGTGTTTCTGGTACAATTCTGTACAGGAACACAGCGCACGATCACTGGTTCTATTGCGCACGACCACTGGTCGTGCGCCACTGATCGTGTGCACTTACCCCCTGAAATCTAAGTTCTGTCTTCCTTATCGCACGACCACCTACGATAGCGTGCACGACCACTGGTCGTGCGCCACTGGTCGTGCGAACATTGTATTTTATAATTTTCTTACCTTGCAGGCTCCGTCCAGGCAGGCGCACGATCATAGGATTCTCGTGCGCACGACCACTGGTCGGGCGCCAATGACCATGTGCACTGTTTATTCCAGCGCCTATAAATTGACCTGCTCGCGAATTAGGTCGAGCTGGACGCATTTCTTCCGCCCAGCTCCGCCGTTTTCGCCCCTTCCGCAGGTTTTTTCGCCCCTCCATCGCCGCCCACCATATGGAGGTGCTCCGGGCTTGTTCTTCACGCCAATCTTGAGCCGGAGCTTCCTCTCGGCCTCCTCCTTCATCCTAGCGCTCCAAGGGAAGACCTAGCCGCCATCAGCATCAAGCAAGAGGAAGTTTGCAACCTCTACCGGATCGTGACATGAAGAAGACGGGCTCATTGGAGAGTAGTGGCAGCTCTCTCTACCCCGGACGTAGTTGCGGACCGAGCTTGGACGCGGATTGACAACCCGGCGATTCCAACCGTGAATCTACAACGAGACTTCGGATTCAGTCGATTTCTTGCCTTATTCTTCTCTTATTGATGTGTATGTAGTTAGATCTATGTATTAAGATGAAGTTGCACTTAAAACTAGTCTGTATTTCAATATATTTCATGTCTATGTGAAATGTTTGTTGTTTGAGTTGCTTGAGGTGCGCCCCATTCCATCCTCCATCCCGTCGTCACGTTCGTCGCCGCACTAGCAATTGTTAGTGGCGTGCTTGTCGAAGAGGTGCTTACGACCCTCACTCCGTTTGCCTACTCGTCCATCTGCCTAGCGAAGCGTGGCATAGCGGCCCGTGTAATCCACTCGCCCTACGAAGCAGCGCGCTCAAGGCCTGCATTGTTCGAATCCGCTTGCCTACTCGTCCATCCGCCCTTGCGACACAGCGCGCTCAAGGCCTGCCTAGTCTCCATCCTGCCAAGCGAAGCACTGCATAGCGGCATTGCATAGGAGTAGTCATAGCATTTTCTCTTTATTTTCCACAATCCAAAACCCCCGTTTCCGCAATCCATCCGACCCAAAGGACTTCGATCTCAAGTCCTTCCTCGAACGTTAACTCCACCTTACTGTGTTCCTTGAGAGATTCGATACTTGGGGATTTACTTCCTCATATTATTAATTGACAATGACCGGTTCACTGCCGTTTTGTGCCGCAGTCTAGCTACCGCCTATAGCGGTGTGCGAGATTTGCGCCATCAAGTTTTTGGCGCTGTTGCCGGGGAACACAGTCGTGTGAGTTCTCTGGAGAGGGAGAATCTGAGGGAGAAGCCCTTCCATTTGTAAATTGCATTCCTTTGTTTAATTTCCTCGTATTCTGTTTCCTGTTTTTAATTAGGTTGCGTTAGTAATTTTTGTTAGGTGTGGTATTTCACACATCAGTGTTCTTCTTTTTGAATCGTATTATCTTCACATTATGTGGGCACATCTCAATATCCGTTGCCGTTGGTGTAGAGATACCTCCCACTCTAGTGATGAATGCCCTACGGAGAATAGTAGGCATAATTCTTATAGCCCAACATATGGGGCACCGACTTCGTCTGGTACTTCATATGGTGCGCGTAAGTCTTATGGCTACTCTGCTGAGCCATTACCGTCATACCTCTTTTCAGGTTCAGACCCCGCTGTGCCAAAGAAGGTCGTGAGGCAGTGCCGGTTTTGTCAGAGCACTGATCATGTCTTGAAGGACTGTGCTGAGTATTTTCGCCAATTGGACGAGGATGACGAGCCGGATATTCGGATCGTCCCAACTCCTAACTCTGGCGGCACACCTTCAACATCCGGTTATGTGTCTTTGTCACCTTCACATCTTGAAGGGAATGGCATGGATACGGTCACTGGATGTGCGGCTGATCTATGCACCAACATTGCTGAGCCTATTCTCCATGTGCATCCACCACCTCTAGTGGATTCGATTCGTTGTGAGGAATCGGTGCTCGACTTTTATCCGAGCACTATTCTTCCCCCTGTTGTGCATACTACATTCGTCACTGACGACATTGTCGATGATGCGTCACAGGAGGAGGCGGTTGATCTTAGTATTGTGCCTACTCCTACGGAGGAGGACAACCTTCTAGGTGAAGAGGAGTTTTCCTCAGCACAGGTGGAGGAAGTCCAAATCCTAAGCCTGGCCACCGTTGATCCCACAAATTCTTGTAGCATTGATGACAATGCAAACATTATTTTACTTTCCCAACCTGAGGGGAGCGAGACCGGGATCACTCCCCCGATTGATGTTTATTTATGTTCTTCGTCTTCTTTATTTCTTGATCCCCTTCCTTCATCTGAGTCTGTGCAGGTTGAATCTTCACAGGTACTTCAGGAGGACTTGGAGCTTTTTGCTCAAGTCAATGATGAGAGCATCCTCTCATGTGAGGAGGTTTATTCCCCCTCCGTAGAGGAAGCTCCACTCATTGCCTTCGCCTCCTGCTGCCTCCCTGTTGACGACTCCTTGCTAGGCAAGAATATTTTTGGTGAGTTGAGTGAGGATATCTCCTCCTCTTCTTACTTTCTTTTCCCTCTACCTGTGTCAAGCAGGTATTATTATTTAGGTAGAGGGGTGACTGCCTTATCTCCGTATCGGTACCAGCTACCGAAACGGATAATGGAGCAGTTACCTGTGCATTTTCTTTTTCATAGGCCCATTAGCTAGAACCTACATGTTTTTAAATAAGTCGTGCTGGGATGACAGTAAGCCTAGTAGTTATCTTCTTTTTCTTGCATTTTTAATTTATCTAATCCTGCGTAGTTAGTTTATTTTATTTCAGCGTTTCTCTTTTCTTTCATTTTTGCGGAGCTAACCCCTGCAGGTATTCTTCTGGATGGCGGATGCTGTAGCTTTTTCATGGTTTACACGCGTCTTCTGGTATGCTCACTTGCTGAGCATCGGGTACTCTCTTTCCCTAGCTTTATTCTGAATTCTACAGTCATATTCTGCATTAGATTGTTTAGTTTAAGTCTGGGGGAGAGCAGTTTTTGTGCCCACTCACGTGCACTCTTGCATAGCATGCTAGAAGTACTTTTATTTTAGCTTATTGGAAATTGTTGTTCATTCTCATTGCACACCACAGCACCCACTTGAGCGCGTACTCATCTGTTTGCTTGCTCTGTTGTGAATTTAATTCTTCTGCTTATTTGGGAAAGTCTAAGCGATGGCTTAGGACTATGTAGCAGAGTAAAATGTTGACTCCAGTAGTGCTCCTAGTCGAGTGCTCGGTTACATAGAAATTTGTGTAGATTAGATTTCTCTTTATACTATGGTTTTATACTTTTCTCTATTAGTGTAAATGTTGTTTACTCTACTCAAATGGTGAATCCGGTGGAATCAAACGGTAGCATAGGGATGTGTGTAACCGATCGCTAGACTCGTATTGCTTGAGTCGGGAGAAAGGAGAATCTTTCTCGGTGGCTAGAACTTGCCCCAAGCGATTCTTGAAGCATTGGCATAGGATAGTTCTAGTGCATGAGAATGACGTAGGCCATTATTTTGGCCCGGATGAGCTTTTTATTTCATGCCTATCATCTACCCTCGCTAGCCCCTTTGTGCCTACCCCTTCCTCTTGATTCAGCCCCACTTTTATCGCACCAAAAGCTTAAAAGCCTAACCTAGTCGCACACCCAAATCTGAGCTTTAAATATTAGTTATGTTTACATTTTGGGGGTGTTGATGTGGTAATTTTTATAGTGGAAATTGTGGGTGTATTCATTGATATTTTTGCTGAAAAAAAGAAAAGAAAGAAAAAGAAGAATGAAGAAGAGAAAGAAAAGAAAAAAAAGGGGGATTGTTATGAAAAAGTTGAATTGAAAATTTTGAAATTTTGGTATTGGGAGTGGGCGGTGCACACACCTATGTTGTAAAAGTCCAAGTCTGGGGGTGTGGTGCATTTGTTTATTATCGTCGTGCGGGTAGCTCTATCTTGTGCTCATGTTGGGTTAGGTGTGCGTAGCCTCCAGGTTTATCTTTGTTTACCTCACCGTAACCCAAGCCCCATCTCTAGCCTAAAGTCCTACCGACTCACGCTATGAACCAATCTAATGTCGTGGAGAGAATGTGACCGGGCGAGCCTATGGTCATTGATGGGTCCCGATTATATACACATATATGGACTCATCTGGGCCGTTTATCTAGTCATTCCACTGCACTTTAGCCGTGTTTTAGCTTATATTTGTTATCACTTGCTATGTGCACTTCTAGGCCCATTATGGTGTGTTTTCATGTTTATCTTCATTAGTAGTTTTCATGCACTGTTAGGTGCCACTTTCAGTAGCTGGATTCGTGGTTGTACGCTAGAACAGGAGTCGTGCAGGTGCTTCCGGTGCAATTCTGCACAGGAATACTGCGCACGATCACTGGTTCTATTGCGCACGACCACTGGTCGTGCGCCACTGATCGTGTGTACTTAGCACTTTTTTCATGAGTTCTGTTTGGTTCAGTGCGCACGACCATCTACGATAGTGCGCACGACCACCGGTCGTGCGCCACTGTTCGTGCGCACTTATCATCAATTTCATGAGTTCTGTTTCAACTAGTGCGCACGACCACTTACGATAGTGCGCACGACCACCGGTCGTGCGCCACTGGTCGTGCGAACATGTTATTTTATAATTTCTGTCTTTGCAGGCTCCGTCCAGGCAGAGCGCACGATCACAGGATTCTAGTGTGCACGACCACTGGTCGTGCGCCAATGACCGTGCGCACTGTTTATTCCAGCGCCTATAAAATGACCTGCTCGCGATTTTAGGTCAGATCCTGAATTTCAGCCGCCGTTTTCCGCCCGGTTCCGCCCAGATTCGCCCCTCCACCGTCGCCCACCATATGGAGGTGCTCCGGGCTTGCTCTTCACGCCAATCTTGAGCCGGAGTTTCCTCTCGGCCTCCTCCTTCATCCAAGAGCTCCAAAGGAAGACCTAGCCGCCATTACCATCAAGCAAGAGGAAGTTTGCAACCTCTACCGGATCGTGACACGAAGAAGACTGGTCCATTGGAGAGTCGTGACAGCTCTCTCTACCCCGGACGTAGTTGCGGACCGAGCTTGGACGCGGATTGACAACCCGGCGATTCCAACTGTGAATCTCCAACGAGCCTTCGGATTCGGTCGATTTCTTGCCTTGTTCTCCTCTTATTGATTGTTGTAATAGTTAGATCTTTTGTATTTTGATGAAGAACACTATAGACCTTGCTATTTAAAGTTATTTCATGTCTATGTGAAATACTCTTTTTGTTTATTTGTGTGCTTGAGGTGCGCCCCATTCCATCCTCCATCCCTCCGTCACGTCCGGTGCCGCACTAGCAATTGCTAGTGGCGTGCTTGTCGAAGAGGTGCTTGCGACCCTCATCCGTACGCCTACTCTTCCATCCGCCTAGCGAAGCGTGGCATAGCGGCCCGTGTAATCCATTCCGACTCCGCCGGTGCGAACCATTCCATCCGCTAGCCTTCTCGTCCATCCGCCTACCGAAGCGTGGCATCGCGGCCCGTGTATTCCATCCCGCCTAACGAAGCAGTGCGCTCAAGGCCTGCATAGTTCGATTCCGCTTGCCTACTCGTCCATCCGCCCTTTCGACGCAGCGCGCTCAAGGCCTGCCTAGTCTCCATCCCGCCAAGCGAAGCATTGCATAGCGGCATTGCATAGGAGTAGTTGATAGCTTTTATTTTATTTTCCAAAAGCCAACCCAACTCCCCCGCATTCCATCCGATTTAAGGACTTCAATCTCAAGTCCTTCCTCGAAACCTAACTCCACCTTACTGTGTTCCTCAAGAGACCGACACTCGGGGATTTTCCCCATTATTATTACTTGCGCGACCGGTGCACTTGCCGAATCATCGCATCAAGTTTTTGGCACCGTTGCCAGGGAACACAGTCGTGTGAGTTTTCTTGAGAGGGAGAGCCGAGAGATAGTAGTTCTTCCAGTGTGTATAGCCGCTTTATTATTTTTGTTTGCCTTTTAATTATCTTTTGTTGTTTTTATTTCTTCATCCCCTATTTTAAAGTTTTAGGCAAGTTTTATTCAAGGAGTTTTTCTAGTTGTGTAGATTTCCTTGCAAAGAATTTCAGTTTCTTTTTATCTGCTTTGAATTTTGAAAATGTCGTCATGGGGTATTTCGCCTAGCTTTAATGATAAGATGGTTTATTATATAGACCAAATGAATGAGTTGAATGCTAGGCAGTGTAGGAACATTGTTTGCATGTTGTGTCGAGGAGAGGGTCATGAATTGAAGGACTGTCCTAGTCTTTTCAAGCCTGACCGCCACTCCTCCACTCAGGACAACATTGTCCCTATCGCTCATTCTTTACCCATGGAGGCAATTGTGCCCTTTACCCCTGAGCTTGTCTCGTGCACGGACTCCTCACTCCCTGTTTATGGCCTCACTCCCAGTGATGATGATCACTCATCTGTTGGCCAACAAGGAGAGGAATGGGAGCTCCTAGATGCATCTGAGTATGATGAGGAAAGTATTCTTTCCATCGGGGAGGCTTTAGCAGATCTTTTTGCGGAGGAACCGAATATTTTTGTCCCTCCAGTTTCTTTGCATGATTTTTCTACACATATTCTTTATGATCCTATCGAAGTAAAGGAGCTGGGCGATGCTTCTGACTCAGAGGGTGCTCCAAAGTGGGATGAGGATGTCATTTTCCCTGAGGGGGAGAATGAATACTTTGAACACGATGATGCACCTCGGTGGGATGAGGAGGATACTCTCTCTGATGAGGAGGGTTGCACTTCTTCATGGGACGAGGAGGTCCAAATCACCACTGAGGCTCCTGAGTTCTCAAGTCCCCCTCGCTATGATATTTACGATGATGATAGCGATCTACCCTTGGATCTTGCTGGGAGTGAAACCGGGATCACTCCCCAGATTGTTGATGATTTACGTTTTTCTTCTCGTTTCTTTCTGGACCCCCCTTCTTCTTCCGAGCCTGTGCAGGTTGAGTCTTTACAGGTGCCCCAGGAGGACTTGGAGCTTTTTCCTCAAGTCAATGATGAGAGTATCCTCTCATGTGAGGAGGTTTATTCCCCCTCCGTTGAGGAAGCTCCACCCATTGCCTTTTCCTCCTGCTGCCTCCCTGTTGACGATACCTTGCTAGGCAAGGATGTGTTTTGTGAGATGAGTGAGGACCAGGCCTCCTCCTTTTCTTACACTCTCTACCCTCTACCTGTGAGGAGCAGGTATTTATATTTAGGTAGAGGGGTGACTGCTCTGTCTCCGTATCGGTACCCGCTACCGATGCGCATATTAGAACAGTTACCTGTGCACTTTTCTTTTCATAGGCCTATAAGCTAGAACTGTACAAAATCTGAATAAGTCGTGCTGGGATGACAATAACCCCAGTAGTTATCTTACTTTTCATGCATTTTATTTTATTCAATCCTGTTTAGTTAGCTGTAGTATTGTAGTTTATCTTTTTCTGTTTCTTTTGTTTTGCGGAGCTGACCCCTGCAGGTACTTCTTCTGGATGGCGGATGCTGCAGCTTAGTCGTGGTTTAAACGCCAATCTTCTGGTGTGCTCATTTCTGAGCACTGGGTACTCTCTTTCCCTAGCTTTTTCTGATTTTCATGTCATATATTATGCGGATTGTTTAGTTTAAGTCTGGGGGAGAGTAGTTTTGTTTACCCGCTCACGTGCACTATTGCACTGCATACTAGAAGATTTCATTTAAAATGTTTTGTTTATTTTCATTGCACACCACAGCACCCACTTGAGCGCGTACTCGTCTGTATGCGTGCTCTGTAGTGAATTTAATTCTTCTGCTTATTTGGGAAAGTCTAGGTGATGGCTTAGGACTATGCAGCAGAGTAAAATGTTGACTCTAGTAGTGCTCCTAGTCGAGTGCTCGGTTGCATAGAAATTCGTGTAGATTAGACTTCTCTTTATACTTATGGTTTTATGTTTTTTTCTATTAGTGTAAATGTTGTTTACTCTACTCAAATGGTGAATTCGGTGGAATCAAACGGTAGCATAGGGATGTGTGTATACGATCGCTAGATTCGTATTGCTTGAGTCGGGAGAAAGGAGAATCTTTCTCGGTGGCTAGAACTTGCCCCAAGCGATTCTTGAAGCATGGGTATACGGTTAGTCAATTGTGTGAATGTGATATAGGCCATCATTTTGGCCCGGTTGAGCCTTTGTGCCTATCCCTACCGCTATATCCTCGCTAGCCTAGTTGTGCCTACCCGTCCTTTGATTCAGCCCCACTTTTATTTCACCAAAGCCCAAAAGCCAATCCTAGTCGCACACCCAAATCTGAGCTTTAGCTGTTTATTATTTTCATGAGTTGGGTTGTTGATGTGGTAATATGTTTGTGAAGATGTGGATGTGTCCTTTTGTTTATTTGCTGAAAATGATAAGAAAAGAAAAAAAAATGAGAAAAAGAAAAAGAAGTTATAAAGAAAGGAAAGAGAAGGAATGTTTACTTGAAAATCTTTATGTATAGATTTATGTTTGGGAGTAGGCGGTGCACGCACCCATGCTGTTAAGTCCAAGTCTGGGGGTGTTGTGTACCCGCATGTTTGTGTGGTGAATGAGGATAGTTTCCTGCATTAGCTCATTTGGGTTTAGTGCTTTAGCCGTCGTTTTTATCTTTGTTTTTCCTCACCTAAACCCAAGCCTCATTTAAAACCTAAAGTCCTATTGATTCACGCATTTGAGTCAAACCAGTGCCGTGGAGAGAATGTAACCGGGCAAGCCTATGGTCACCGACACCGATGGATTTCGGTGGAGTTTGTCCGGCATCCCAATCTTGAGCAATGCTCATCTCAGCGTTTAGTTTACTTTCTCCTTATGCATGACCGAACGATTCACCGCTTTTCACCATTTTGAGTAGTTGTAATATGCTTTTACTCTTTTAGAAATATATAGACTGTTTATATAATCAGAAATCTTCTCTACTATTCTTCTTATGCACGTGAGTATGCGACTTCGCATGGTACTCTATATTGTAGTTTTAAGCCATCTACTTTTCTTTCCCCGTTCGCTTAGAATTTGTTTGCTCGGGACACGCAAACAGGTAAGTCTGGGGGTGTGATGAGTCCCGATTATATACACATATATGGACTCATCTGGGCCGTTTATCTAGTCATTCCACTGCACTTTAGCCGTGTTTTAGCTTATATTTGTTATCACTTGCTATGTGCACTTCTAGGCCTATTTTGGTGTGTTTTCATGTTTATCTTCATTAGTAGTTTTCATGCACTGTTAGGTGCCACTTTCAGTAGCTGGATTCGTGGTTGTACGCTAGAACAGGAGTCGTGCAGGTGCTTCCGGTGCAATTCTGCACAGGAACACTGCGCACGATCACTGGTTCTATTGCGCACGACCACTGGTCGTGCGCCACTGATCGTGTGTACTTAGCACTTTTTTCAGGAGTTCTGTTTGGTTCAGTGCGCACGACCATCTACGATAGTGCGCACGACCACCGGTCGTGCGCCACTGTTCGTGCGCACTTATCATCAATTTCATGAGTTCTGTTTCAACTAGTGCGCACGACCACCTACGATAGTGCGCACGACCACCGGTCGTGCGCCACTGGTCGTGCGAACATGTTATTTTATAATTTCTATCTTTGCAGGCTCCGTCCAGGCAGAGCGCACGATCACAGGATTCTAGTGCGCACGACCACTGGTCGTGCGCCAATGACCGTGCGCAATGTTTATTCCAGCGCCTATAAAATGACCTGCTCGCGATTTTAGGTCAGATCCCGAATTTTTCAGCCGCCGTTTTCCGCCCGGTTCCGCCCAGATTCGCCCCTCCACCATCGCCCACCATATGGAGGTGCTCCGGGCTTGCTCTTCACGCCAATCTTGAGCCGGAGTTTCCTCTCGGCCTCCTCCTTCATCCAAGAGCTCCAAAGGAAGACCTAGCCGCCATTACCATCAAGCAAGAGGAAGTTTGCAACCTCTACCGGATCGTGACACGAAGAAGACGGGTCCATTGGAGAGTCGTGACAGCTCTCTCTACCCCGGACGTAGTTGCGGACCGAGCTTGGACGCGGATTGACAACCCAGTGATTCCAACCGTGAATCTCCAACGAGCCTTCGGATTCGGTCGATTTCTTGCCTTGTTCTCCTCTTATTGATTGTTGTAATAGTTAGATCTTTTGTATTTTGATGAAGAACACTATAGACCTTGCTATTTAAAGTTATTTCATGTCTATGTGAAATACTCTTTTTGTTTATTTGTGTGCTTGAGGTGCGCCCCATTCCATCCTCCATCCCGCCGTCACGTCCGGTGTCGCACTAGCAATTGCTAGTGGCGTGCTTGTCGAAGAGGTGCTTGCGACCCTCATCCGTACGCCTACTCTTCCATCCGCCTAGCGAAGCGTGGCATAGCGGCCCGTGTAATCCATTCCGACTCCGCCGGTGCGAACCATTCCATCCGCTAGCCTTCTCGTCCATCCGCCTACCGAAGCGTGGCATCGCGGCCCGTGTATTCCATCCCGCCTAACGAAGCAGTGCACTCAAGGCCTGCATAGTTCGATTCCGCTTGCCTACTCGTCCATCCGCCCTTTCGACGCAGCGCGCTCAAGGCCTGCCTAGTCTCCATCCCGCCAAGCGAAGCATTGCATAGCGGCATTGCATAGGAGTAGTTGATAGCTTTTATTTTATTTTCCAAAAGCCAACCCAACTCCCCCGCATTCCATCTGATTTAAGGACTTCAATCTCAAGTCCTTCCTCGAAACCTAACTCCACCTTACTGTGTTCCTCAAGAGACCGACACTCGGGGCTTTTCCCCATTATTATTACTTGCGCGACCGGTGCACTTGCCGAATCATCGCATCAGTCACCGACACCGATGGATTTCGGTGGAGTTTGTCCGGCACCCCTATCTTGAGCAATGCTCATCTCAGCGCTTAGTTTACTTTCTCCGTATGCATGACCGGATGATTCACCGTAGCTCACCATTTTGAGTGGTTGTAATATGCTTTTACTCTTTTAGAAATATATAAACTGTTTGTGTATAATGAGAAATCTGCTCTACTATTTTTCTTATGCATGTGAGCATGCGACTTCGCATGGTACTCTGTATTGTAATTTTAAGCCATCTACTTTTCTTTCCCCGTTCGCTTAGAATTTGTTTGCTCGGGACGCGCAAACAGGTAAGTCTAGGGGTGTGATGAGTCCCAAATATATACACATTTATGGACTCATCTGGGCCGGTTTTCTAGTCTATGCACTTCACTTTAGACATGTTTTCACTTATATTTGATTCTCCATGCTAAGTGCACCTTTAGGCCCGTTTTTGGTGTTATTTCGTATTATTCTCCTTTAGTAGTTGCTTTGCATTGTTAAGTGCCACTTTCAGTGGCTGGATTCGTGGTTGTGATGGAACAGGTGTCGTGCAGGTGTTTCCGGTACAATTCTGTACAAGAACACAGAGCACGATCACTAGTTCTATTGCGCACGACCACTGGTCGTGCGCCACTGATCGTGTGCACTTACCCCCTGAAATCTGAGTTCTGTCTTCCTTATCGCACGACCACCTACGATAGCACGCACGACCACTGGTCGTGCGCCAATGGTCGTGCGAACATTGTATTTTATAATTTTCTTACCTTGCAGGCTCCGTCCAGGCAGGTGCACGATCACAGGATTCTAGTGCGCACGACCACTGGTCGTGCGCCAATGACCGTGCGCACTATTTATTCCAGCGCCTATAAATTGACTTGCTCGCGAATTAGGTTGAGCTGGACGCATTCCTTCCGCCCAGCTCCGCCATTTTCGCCCCTTCCGCAGGTTTTTCGCCCCTCCATCGCCGCCCACCATATGGAGGTGCTCCGGGCTTGTTCTTCACGCCAATCTTGAGCCGGAGCTTCCTCTCGGCCTCCTCCTTCATCCTAGCGCTCCAAGGGAAGACCTAGCCGCCATCACCATCAAGCAAGAGGAAGTTTGCAACCTCTACCAGATCGTGACATGAAGAAGACGGGCTCATTGGAGAGTAGTGACAGCTCTCTCTACCCCGGACGTAGTTGCGGACCGAGCTTGGACGCGGATTGACAACCCGACGATTCCAACCGTGAATCTACAACGAGACTTCGAATTCGGTCGATTTCTTGCCTTATTCTTCTCTTATTGATGTGTATGTAGTTAGATCTATGTATTAAGATGAAGTTGCATTTAAAACTAGTCTGTATTTCTATATATTTCATGTCTATGTGAAATGTTTGTTGTTTGAGTTGCTTGAGGTGCACCCCATTCCATCCTCCATCCCGCCGTCACGTTCATCGCCGCACTAGCAATTGCTAGTGGCGTGCTTGTCGAAGAGGTGCTTACGACCCTCACTATGTTTGCCTACTCGTCCATCCGCCTAGCGAAGCGTGGCATAGCGGCCCATGTAATCCACTCGCCCTACGAAGCAGCGCGCTCAAGGCCTGCATAGTTCGATTCCGCTTGCCTAGTCGTCCATCCGCCCTTGCGACGCAGCGCGCTCAAGGCCTGCCTAGTCTCCATCCCGCCAAGCGAAGCACTGCATAGCGGCATTGCATAGGAGTAGTCATAGCATTTTCTCTTTATTTTCCACAATCTAAAACCCCCGTTTCCGCAATCCATCCGACCCAAAGGACTTCGATCTCAAGTCCTTCCTTGAACGTTAACTCCACCTTACTGTGTTCCTTGAGAGATTCGATACTTGGGGATTTACTTCCTCATATTATTACTTGACAACGACCGGTTCACTGCCGTTTCGTGCCGCAGTCTAGCTACCGCCTATAGCGGTGTGCGAGATTTGCGCCATCAGTACCCCAGGAAGATCTTTTGGAAACACATCAGGATACTCCGCAATAACAGGAACACCACTCAAACTGGGTAGAGGCTTTGCAGCCCCCACTAGCATAAAACACAATTCTGCGCCTTGTCGAACAGCTTTGACTACTTGGACAGCAGACATCAACGTCTTGCTCGATCCATGCAAACCAGCAAACTTAGTCGCACGCTCGGTATTCCTCCCTAGAGTGACCTCCTTTGAAGTGCAATCAATGTAGGCATCCTGCACCGACAGCCAGTCCATACCAAAGATCACATCAAACTCCGAAAGCGGTAGTATCAGTGCTTCCAAATCAATGTCTTGACTTCTGATTCGTACCTTTACCGCACAACCTTGATCCGCACACATAGAACACCCATTGGGCAGCATCACATCTAACCTTTTCGTTATCATCGTCGAAGGCACTCCAATTTGTCGTATGAAGGCCTCCGATAGAAAAGAATGCGAAGCTCCCGTATCGACAGTGCTCTCGCCGGACAATTAAATATTAGGACAAAGCCTAATACACGCAAGGTTAACAAATAATGCACAAGGTATGAAGTATAATAAAGCAATAAAAGCTATATACTAACACATACCTGTCACCACGTCACTTTGCTTTATGGCATCATGCTGGCCAAGATTGTACACTCTGGGCTGGGCTGGAGCAGCATGGGATGCAGTTGACTCCACCGCCTTCCCTCTCTCTGGGGCATAAGCTGCAACTGCCTTCTTGCCGCTGCGACAGTCATGAGAATTGCCCCGGTTTGCCATAGTTATAGCATATGAGTGGGCCCCGTCCAGTCGTCAAACCCGAACTAGCATATTGAGCTGACCCAGACGGTCTTGCTCTTTTCCTCCATCCGCCACGCCCAGACTTCGCAGATCTCGGTACTTTAAACTCTGGCTTCACCACAGCTAAATCATTTCTGCTCTAGGACCGCTTCATATCCTTTTCCATGGAACGAGCCGTATTGACCAGGGTCATAAAACCCTGTGTCATTGGCCCCAACAGAAGGAACCGCAACTCTTCCCGCAGACCTTCATAAAAATGATTAGTCTTCTGAGCTTCATCTGCAAAAGATGCTCCCGCGTATCTCCCCAACCGAGTAAACTCATGTAGATAGTCATCAATCATACTATCACCTTGAGTTAGTCGGTTGAACTGGTTCTCCATTTCAATCTGTTGAGCAGGAGGGAGATACCGCGCCAAAAACAATCTTGAGAACTCATCAAAAGAGATATCTGATAGTTGTCTTGCTGCTAGCTGATGCAACTCTAGCTCGTCCCACCGCATCGGTGCTTCCCCATCGAGAAGGAAGGTTGCCAATGTAACCTTCTCCTCTTCCTCCGTATCCATGGCCTTCAAGGTCTTTCTCACCCTTGATAACCAATCCTAAGCTTGAGTCGGGGTTCCTGCCCCCGTGAACGTAGGAGGGTGAAAACTCAGAAAGTACTGCAGATGCTGGTCTGGAGCTCTTCGTGCCCTCACCGGCACTGGTCTTTCAACCACTGGTTCAACTGCTACAGCCGGCACCGGAGCCACCCTTAGGGTAGGATGTTATCCAGGGACATGCCATCATCCTCACTGTCTCAGCAGAAAGAGGAGTAGGCACCACAGTTGGTGCATTGCTCGCAGTCGAACGCAGGGGTCGAGATGGCCCCGCGCCTCTCCCAGCCGCCTATATATGTGCACAAAACACAATTAGCGACTAAGAGATATTATGGAATAACAAAGGAAGACATAAGTTCCATCACAAAGTTACAATCATACAGGTACTTCATTCCTAAAGTGGACAGTTACTGGTTATTTACATATCTTAACGGCGATGCACACACGTGCTCACCACCCCATAAAAGAATTTGACCACGAATTCAGACGGAAAGGGATCGAGACCCGTAGCTAATACCAATTTTTAACACCCTCCCTGTTACATAGAATATAGCAGTAGGACCGGTCGGGACCCCACGCCATATTAATCGAACAGAAGAGCGCATTACTGAATTAATTTAAAACAGTTACAAACATAACCATCTCAGCACACAGAGTCGCATAACGGAAGCATTTTATTTATTAAGATAAAACCAGTTCATAATTTGTCCACTTATATACAGGGAATGAAAATACAAAAGAGTTTGGTTACTATACTGTTTATATCAACTAAGTGGCTTACAAACATCGGCACGCAGGCCGGCCACACATGAAAAACAGTAAACAAAACACTTCGGCCTTCGATGGCCAGCAAAAAGAAGCAGCAGTGACTTCAGCCCACTATTTCCCGCTAGTCTCGCCTAGACCTGTACAAACAAATCCACCAAGCAGTGAGAAAACAGGCAACCGGTCAGCTTTAGCTGACCAAATATTATAACGACCCCACCCCATGCCCGGGGCGGTGGTACTCCTTCCCTGCAGGTAAGAGTTAGCAGCATATAAACACATATATCTGCAAACAACACCAGCGTAGGTAATCACAGCCGTCCGCTTCGTGCTCTCAAGGCACACTTTGGCATACTCCCAGAGTTACACCTCCACGCTAAGCATTTTTTGACTTAGCTAAATATTTGAGCTAGATCGTACACACGAAGTTCTGGAACTCTTCCATAGCCCGGTGCACCGAAGGGCGTCCTCTTCACCACCACTATGGGTGGGTTAAGATCAGCTAGGCCCGTGCTCAATCATCGCGATCAACTCTGCAAGACGAGGGTAAGCTTTCACATTGTGCCCATTACTTAAAGCTACGATTTTCAGGCCCTTCAGCTTCTTCTGCTACGCAACTAGTCCCCAGGACTTTAGGTCACACAGGCTCACACAATCTGCGCACTGGGCGCTACCGCCGGCGCTAGCAACAGAACTCAATTCTGCCCGGCACTAGTAACAGAACCCTGTTCTGCTACCTCTGGGAAAACACTTCCAGGAATCAACAATCTTAGCTCACTCGGAGCTACCGTTGGCGCTAAAGTTAGGGCCCGACGCTAGTAACAGAACTCAGTTCTGCTACCAGTTTTTGGGTATTTTCTGGGAAACACCTCCATATCACTTTGTTGTACAACACAGTACACGGAACCCGAAACATGACATATACACGGAGTCTTCTCCGGCACGCAACAAGCAACTTCACCAATTCAGACCAACCTGTCCAGATGGGCTTCACACAGCATGCCTATGTCCGTACTTCGATTTCGGACTCTATATGCAGTTTATGGGAAATAACTTCAACCCACCGGAAGATCCGATCTACTAATTAGTAGAAGTCTTCCAAACCATGCAAATCAAAGGACGCCCATGTCCAAAGACTAGGGAGGAGGATCATTACCTTCGACGTTCGTTTCGACACCATATATCTGCAATTGTTCCGGAGAGAACTTGCTGAAATTGCTTCCTCTCCACGGAGTCGATGGTGGCACGCGCACCACGGATCTCCTTCGCGGATTCCCCCTAGTTCAATGAACAATTAGCCATACCCTCTGCTTCTTTGGTGAAGAGAGAGAATGAAAGCAGGAAATGAGAAGAGAACCCCGAATTCGACCTCTATATCATTTTCCCGCTAGCGTTGGCGCTAGCCGCTAGCACCGACGCTAGCCCAGAGTCGGTACCGCTTAAGGACTTTTCTACCGTGGTGCGCTAGCGCTACCGCCCGCACTATCTATCATCGACGAATTCACTTAGGTTCAACATGGTTCGCTGAAACATATTCGTTGGCATGCTACTCGACGATTAGAGCTACCGCCGGCGCTAGCACTAGCGCCCAACGCTAGCTCCACAGCCTTCAACACCTTATGACTTGAGTGCACTTGAAAAACTGGGGTCTTACAAAACATGGCATTAAGTTGTCCTTCTGATAAGTAGTATTTTAACATATTTTTAATATAGTATTTAGGTTAGTATTAATATAAATTTGTAAATAATATGTTTCTTTTACCTAAATAATCATTCCTATTTATAATCTCGACTAACTTAAGTTTGTTTTATGTTTTTCCAGGATTCTTGGAGTTTTTGCCCGAAAATGAAAGTACACGCCCTCAGTCACGCCCGTGACCAAGGGCGTGTCAACATAAAACTTAATTCCAGACCTGCTGCCTCCACCCTGTGCTCATTCCAAGAAGAATTCCAATGTCACGCCCGTGTATTTCAAGTCACGCTCGTGACCATGCAGTGTCACGCCAGTGTATTCTCCAGCCGATCTCGCCGCTCATCCAGCAGTTACACCTTGATCCAAAAACATACACGCCCGTGACTTACAATTTCACGCCCATGTAATTTTGCTGCCAGAGTCACGCATCCTTCCCGCCGAAGATTTCCCGCGCCAGCAGCATTCCGAAGTTTACACGCCCTTGGTCATGGGCGTGACCAAGGGAGTGACACGCATATAACGCCTGTAGTAACTCCATAAGGCGCCTCTCCCGCTCCAGCTTTGATCACGCCCTTGGTCACGGGCGTGACTTAGGGCGTGTAACCCCAACCTTTGCCTATAAAAAGGCAGCTCTTCCAGATCTCAAGGCATCCGTTTTTCCACCCTCCTTGGGTCGAAACTTCTTTCCTTCTGCCCCCTTTTGGTGCAGAAATACTTTTCAATTCTTGTATTAGTTTAGATTTTAATTCCATGTAATTTCAATTTATGCAATGTAGTTTTAGATTTCATCTCATGCAAAGCTTTCACTTCTTATGTAATTAGTTTTATAATAAAATGCCTTTCTCTTTCTTTTCATCTCCTTATTTTCATGTTATTTAAATTAATATTTGGATCTTGAAATTTGCAAGCCTTGGATGAAATAATCTCTTATTTGTTTTTATCTCTTTTCCTCCTTCGATTTATTCTTGAATAATAACGTATCGTGTTCATATATCGCTTATGAATTGCGATATTTATTTTTGAACTCTAGTTAGCCGAACCAGCTCGTGAGTATGAATCGATAGCTCAAGGATAAAAAAAAAGTAAAACGCAATCCTTGAGAGAGGATGACATTACCCTTCTGGATTGGAGTAGAAGCAAATAGTGGGATTCACCTCGTAAAGTGAGTTTTAGGTTATCAATTATAGAATGAGAATTCAATTGATATTTCCTAAACTTAGTTGGGCGTAGTCCTCGAAAGAGATACGTTCATAGTCCGAGAATCTCCACGGTCAAGGATTGGATTAGAAGTAGAATTTATCTCGTTTGATTTTCATTCGAAGTGCGCTTTGATCAAGATTTTCTTTATTTCGTATTTTAGTTCATTTATAAGAAAATCACTTATAAAATATTATTCGATAAAATAATAGTTTTGTTTTCCCGAAGTAAAAGTACTCGACAGACCCGAGTCTAATACAACACTTGATATTTCTATATCCTATGCTATGAATGATAGGTACGCTTGCCTATTCCGTTTATAATATAAAATCTTTCTATTTTTATCATCAAGTTTTTGGCGCTGTTGCCGGGGACTATTTTTGTCGATATTTTGAAAAAAGAGAATGCTATTACTTTTATCTTGTTCTTTTTTTTTCTTTTTTTCCCTTATCTAAAAAAATTATGTTCTAATTACAATCTTGGAAAGGGAGATTTGGGCTTTCATCTCATCACATCTCCTAGTACCTTGCGAGCCCTTCACCGGGTAGACCTTGGGAAGTCCAAGACTAATTAAAACATTAAAAAAACATCTCTTTTATTTTTCTTTTTGTTCGTACGTTGAAAAAAGCCTTAAACATAAACTCCACAAAAAAATTATAAAACATATCAAAAAAAATATTTCAAATAAAGTATTTTTGTGTTTATTTTTTTTTTTTTTTTTTTTTGTTTGTTCTAACTTGTTCTGCAGGAGTTCGCGCTCTTTCCACCCCGACCTGCCTCGCCTGGTCTCCAAATCAGGGGCGTCCTATCTTTCCCTTTCTTTTTAATCGCACTTTCTTTTTCTCCTATTTTTATGTACTTGTCTTTTTCCCCTCTTTCCTGCTTAGTTTTCAACATTGGGGACAATGTTAAACTTTAAGTATGGGGGGATTATTTTCTCTTTCTTTTTAAATATTCCAAAAATTCCAAAAAAAAATATAAAAGTACAAAATAACAAAAAAATATAAAATCCAAAAAAATAAAAATTTGCTAATCACAAAAAATTAGAAAAGTAAAAATTCAAAAAAAAATAGAAGACTCCAAAATTCAAAAAGAAATTTAGTATCATACTTTTTAATGCTATTTTCTTATCTAGTATTTATAATTTATAAAAAAAAGTTCAAAAAAGATCATATTCAAAATTCCAAAAAAATATGAAAAAACCTTAAAAAACCAAAAATATAATAAACCCTTGTTTAGTTACTTTGTTAATTTCAGAAATTTAGTTTGAGTTTATTTATAAACATTTTTATTATTTTTGGTTGGCTAATCATTTATTTTATCATGGTTTGTTAAATTTAATGTTTAGGTGATTTAGTTTTAAGAAATATCTTATGGTTTTAATTTGATTTGAGTAATTTATTTAGCATCTTTTTCTCTTATATTTTAAGTAACCTCATTTTGTAATAGTTTTGCTTAACATCTTTGGATTTTAATTATGTCTACCTCGTGCTTTTAGATTCTTAGGAAATTTTAAGCTATTATAGTTGCTCTCTAAACATTTTGGTTTATAATCTATCATTTGTTTAGCCTTTTTAACACCTTAGCCTTCCCTTATCTTTTTTTTTTAATTTTATTGTTAGATCATATGTCATGGGAATAAGGAGATGTTAGTTTCTTATTTCATGGTAAACATATGCAACCCCAAAAAAATAGATGAAGAGGAAAAAAGTGCTTATATGTCGTGGAAAATAATAGGATAATAGTTTATCATTTTTTGGTAAACATATAAAAATAAGAAAAGAAAAAAATGAGTGGGGTGGAGGATAAAATTCATCACCTCCAATCAAAGACCTCTTCATATCCCTTGTCTCCACCAAAACCCTTTAGCCAATATTATTGTCTTAGATTTAAATTAAAATATTGGGAGAGCATAAGTAGTAGGTTGCATTTTTTTCTTAAGTTTCTTTAAAGTTGTGGTTTTATAATTTTAATCTAACCTTGTTTGCTAATTACTTAATCTTTTTTGCTAGTTAAATATTTTGAGAAATTTTTGGCTAAATATTTTTCTCTTTTCATGTTAATTTCATAGTTTATGACTTATCTTTTAAATCCCTAAGTTTTATTTTTAACTTTCTTTTGATTTAATAAATTTTTAGTTTAATTGAAAATTTTATTTATGTCTTATTAATATTTCTCATTCTTTTGCTCTGGAATAGCAAAACCTCAAGTATGGGGGTATTTGATAAGTAGTATTTTAACATATTTTTAATATAGTATTTAGGTTAGTATTTATATAAATTTGTAAATAATATGTTTCTTTTACCTAAATAATCATTCCTATTTATAATCATCACTAACTTAAGTTTGTTTTATGTTTTTCCAGGATTCTTGGAGTTTTTGCCCAAAAATGCAAGTGCACGCCCTCAGTCACGCCCGTGAACAAGGGCGTGTCAACATAAAACTTAATTCCAGACCTGCTGCCTCCACCCTGGGCTTATTCCAAGAAGAATTCCAATGTCACGCCCGTGTACTTCAAGTCACGCACGTGACCTTGCAGTGTCACGCACGTGTATCCTCCAGCCGATCTCGCCGCTCATCCAGCAGTCACGCCCTGATCCAGCCACATACACACCCGTGACTTACAATGTCACGCCCGTGTAATTTTGCTGCCAGAGTCACGCATCCTTCCCGCCGAAGATTTCCCACGCCAGCAGCATTCTGAAGATTACACGCCCTTGGTCACGGTCGTGACCAAGGGAGTGACACATATATAACGCCTGCAGTAACTCCAGAAGGCGCCTCTCCCGCTCCAGCTTCGATCACACCCATTACACGCCCTTGGTCACGGGCGTGACTTAGGGCGTGTAACCCCAACTTTTGCCTATAAAAAGGCAGCTCTTCCAGATCTCAAGGCATCCCTTTTTCCACCCTCCTTGGGTCGAAACTTCTTTCCTTCTGCCCTCTTTTGGGGCAGAATTGCTTTTCAATTCTTGTATTAGTTTATATTTTAATTCCATGTAATTTCAATTTATGCAATGTAGTTTTAGATTTCATCTCATGCAAAGCTTTCACTTCTTATGTAATTAATTTTATAATAAAATGCCTTTCTCTTTCTTTTCATCTCCTTATTTTCATGTTATTTAAATTAATATTTGGATCTTGAAATTTGCAAGCCTTGGATGAAATAATCTCTTATTTGTTTTTATCTCTTTTCCTCCTTCGATTTATTCTTGAATAATAATGTATCGTGTTCATATATCGGTTATGAATTGCGATATTTGTTTTCAAACTCTAGTTAGCCGAACCAGCTCGTGAGTATGAATCGATCGCTCAAGGATAAAAAAAGAGTAGAATGCAATCCTTGAGAGAGGACGATGTTACCCTTCCGGATTGGAGTAGAAGCCAATAGTGGGATTCACCTCGTAAAGTGAGTTTTAGCTTATCAATTATAGAATGAGAATTCAATTGATATTTCCTAAACATTGTTGGGTGTAGTCCTCGAAAGAGGTACGTTCATAGTTCGAGAATCTCCACGGTCAAGGATTGGATTAGAAGTAAAATTTATCTCGTTTGATTTTCATTCGAAGTGCGCTTTGATCAAGATTTTCTTTATTTCATATTTTAGTTCATTTATAAAAAAAAAATAACTTATAAAATATTATTCGATAAAATAATAGTTTTGTTTTCCGGAAGTAAAAGTACTCGATAGACCCGAGTCTAATACGACACTTGATATTTCTATATCTTATGCTATGAATGATAGGTACGCTTGCCTATTCCGTTTATAATATAAAATCTTTCAATTTTTATCATCACCTTCCAAAGCATGGGAAATGCTTCCTCATTAATTATGATAGAAATCCTTAATGTCAGCCACTATTTTTGTTTATCTCAAGGTCAGAAGTGGTGTGTTGGTCCACTAAGAAGTTGTTGTCATTAATGCTAGTCAAATCAACTCCACATTCTCTCTCCTCCCATAAACCTTGAACCTCATTCCCTCACCCCAAAAGGCTGATCATTTCTTCTTCCTCTTCCCCACACCTCAAGAAACTAACCAGCAACTTTCTTGAAGGAACAAGGTTAGGGAGAAGGATTGGAGCTTGGCTGAGCGCCACCATGTCGCCAAGGAGACAAACTCGATCCATGGCCAGAAATCATGTGACTTCCACCCCCTCTCCCTTGGTGCTAGATCTTTAGATCTAATCTAGGAGAGATGTCGGCTCAAAAGGGGCTTGACCTTGGTGAGTTTAATGGTGTTTTCTAGGAAGAGACCATGCTGGAACTTACGTTCTAGGGCGACGTTCACCGAGAAAATATCTTCAATCAATTCCTCTCTTCAATACGAAGTTGTAGGACTTGATTTCGTGAAGAACAGTGGTATATTGAGGGAGTATTGGAGGAGAGAAGGCGAAATAACATTGGTGTGTGCTGGAGGAAGAAGATGAACAAATGTTGTTAATCTGTCTTAAGATCTGTGCAGATTTGTTATCTGCAGATCAAACTGGATCTGTTTTATGTGCACAACTGGTTTCAAGCCACTTTTTAGGCCTGATCCAACTAGATATGGACCTCGGGCTCAACATGAAAGTTGTAGCCCTCGGAAAGACCTTTCAGAAATGTGGTTGTATGTTTTCAGGGGAGCTCTGTAGCTCCGGCAAAGTAAAATCGAAAATGGCTATACAGAATTTTATCCAGTGTACGTACAGGACAGCTTGTTGTCCAGATTTACTCTGCTGGGTTCAAACCTGATTTTAGATAGGTTAGGCTTAGATCTGAACCTTGGGCTCAACACAAAAGTTGTAGCCCTTGGCGACACCTTTTCGGAATGGGGATGGCACATTATTTTTGGTGGTTTGTGTTGTATCGGTAGGCGCCCTTAGAGGGGGGTGAATAAGGGTTTTAAAAAACTTAAGATATATTTTGTAATACTTGAAATAATAAGAGATCAAAATAGTGATTTTGAATAAAGATCTAAATTGTTTTATAATAAAAGAGATGATAATAAACAATTTAGAGAAATGAAGAACACATCATTTTTATTACAAAAGGAGAGACATGATTACTATTAATAAAAATGATTACAAAATTTTGATTTCAATGACGCTAGAAATCAAAGCGAAATATGAAAGACTCTTTTTGTTTTCTATACCGACTCGTATCCCCACGAACCGGTTGGCTTTAGCCGATCCTTCCCCGGATACGGCCTCAAGCCGCTCTAGCCAACCCTTCCCCGGATATGGCCTCGAGCACCCCCTAGACCTACAACCGAGACCTAGTCGCCAACACGAGGCAAATTTCAGCCCTAAGTCCTACCCAGACCTAGTCGCCAACACGAGGCGAATTTACTACACAATTTAAAAGAAAAGATGTGAAACAAAAAAGACAATAATATAAAAACTTCCTCTATGTGGATCTCTTGGAGAAGTAGACGAAGACGTAGAGTATGATCTTAGTTGATGCGGTCTTTCGTCATGATGATGACGCGTGTTGAAATCTTCTCCACGGATCTCCTTAAGCCTTCATGGATTTGTGGGAGTATCTCTCTGAATATTCCTCTCTATGTTGCGGCACGAAGCTCTAGAATTCTGGATCTTAAGAGGACGAGGAAGACGGAGCCAAGGGGTCCTTTTTATAGCCTTGGAGCTAGCGCCTGCGCTAGTGCTACCGACGGCGCTATCCCATATTAGGACAAATTCTGCACGGTAGAATATTCAATCCGAGGAAACAATTCTCTCTTGCCTACTGTGCTCCTCGCTATCGCCTGCGCTATCGGATATCGCCTGGCGCTATCTCCTTCTATAAGTTCTCCCGGCAATTGCGCTTAAGCAATCATTTTCGTCGATCGAAATTTCGTCGAACGGAGCAAAGAGTTCGTCGAGCAATTTTTCGTCGAACGCCGTTATGAGCATTTCGTCGAGCGCCGCTAACAGTTCGTCGAACGACAGCTAGCGCCTGCACTAGTACTACCGCCAGCGCTAGTGGGAGGTTTGGATTTGATGGCTCAACTTTGGGGGCAACTTTCTTATGTAATCCTTGAGTCATGTGGACTTTGTTATCCTGCACACTTAAACACACAAGATCAAATACACATAGGATTTGTTATTCTCAAACCTAGGAGATGCGGAAGACCATGTTCCAACAAACTCCCCCTTTTGATAATAACAAATACATTAATGATAAATCAGAGCATTAATATATAAGCATGAAGAAACATACTTCTGTGTGTGTGAGAGTGATGACTTAGGATAATTTTAGCATTTAGCATTTAGAATTGCTCCCCCTAAATACATGCTCCCCCTAAGTGAATGCTCTCCTAATATGTAAGCTATCATCTTAATTAAGCATCATATTTTGATAGCAGATTTTATTTATCATGTTAGTTCTCCCCCTTTTGTTATTAGCAAAAGCGGGTAAGGAGACACCACTTAAAAGTTGATAATAAGATAAAGGCATGATCGAGATTTTAGAGAGATTGAAATGATAAGAAGTTTTAGAATAATTTTTATAGAGTTAGATCAGAGTTTTTAGCAATATAACATTTTTAAGTATTATTATGTCGGTTCATCCCCCTTTTTATATAAGAGTTTTAAGCATAAAAAAATGTAATGATTTCCAAGTAACTAAACTACCCATACAATATGTCTACACCCTAGCCCCGTACTAAGTGACGGATGGGCATGAGGAGCTGCAAACATGCCGTAGGTTGGGGTGTTAGTCCCATATGCAAACACTAGACAAAACTCAACCTAACACTCTTTCCCCCAGTGCCTCACAAGGCCCCACTGGAACCCTCCCCGGTTAAGGATAAGACTTGACTAGAGATAAGGTTATCTAATGTCTACAACCCTATGCCCCCGCTATGGTGAGATATGAAGTCATGGATAATAATTATTGGAAACATTTAAGCGTTTTAAATCTAGTGATAAGTTCATAGCCTATGGGTTTATATTTTAATTTTTAAAGAGAAGTTCACATAGCTAATCCATTAATAAATCAGAGTTAACAATATTTTCATAGAAATAAATCAGATTTTTAGCATACTTTTCATAAATCAGAGTTTTACAAAAAAAATCATGTTAAAAGTAACCAATATAGAGTTTACCAAGCAAGTCTACCACTTGTTGCAAGAAAGGAATTTGAAGATTCAAGTGATTATGCACACAAAATAAAAGACTTTAAATAAGCATGAAAGCGCAAGGTAAAACAATTATATGGTTATGATGCGGAAGACTTATAGAAATACAAGAAACATCTTATTGTAATCAATGATGATCCATAAAAGATACATGAATTAAATTTCAAAAAGAAGATGTTTTTGTAAATCATTTTTCGATTAAAATCTTTAAGTTTGACAATAAAGTAACCAAGCATGAAATAATGTTATCAAAAAGAGATTACTACAATGTTATTTTAATTCACAATTTCAACATACCAAACATTGTAGAAAGCATGCTAGGTTATCTAGTGCATTTCATAAATAAAGAGTAGTATAGAATTAGCATTAGGATCCAATACTCATGAGAAGAAGTGTTATGGAAGATAATGATGTGCACATAAGTGTATTTTTGAGTAGAGTAAACAAATGTTTTAATCAAAAATACAAGTAATATGTAAAGTAAAGAGCACAATAAAACACAAATAATTTTACTTCCACACACTTCAATGCACAAACAAAAATGTACAACTACCAAGGTGTTTTGCACACACAATGCTCATTAAGACTTATCAGGGTGCAAAGTAGTGCATGGGGGATCACATAATTTATTTTATTTTAATATTGAAACTAGTGATCCGGTGTACTTAAGAATAAGTGGTTTTTTATTTTGAAAGAAAGTTATGGTTTGCACAAGATACTTTACTATTCTTTCCAAGGTGCTCAACCTTACAACGCTTATTAAGACTTATCAGGAGGTTCAAGTAGTGCTTGGTGGAGTCATCTTTGTCACTTTATTTTATGATTTTTGTTTTGTACAAAGTTCTCCGAATACACTTGTTTTGCAAACCAATATAATTTATAAAAAAACATAACCACTTTTCTTAACTTTTAAAGTGCAAACAAAGGTTGTGTAGGTAAGATACTTGTGCAATTTTAATTCATTGTACTATTACAAAACATACACAAGCATTTTTAGATTAAACACATAAGTAGACAATGCCAAAATAAGTGAGTGAATAGCGATCATTATCAAACATAAAACATTCACTCATACTTAGAGTCATGCTACGCATAGTTCTACACAACTTTCAATATAATTGATGCACATATTAATAGATATATCAAAGCATGATGAAAGCAATGTTCAAAGTAGTTTGGAAAGATAAATTGCAACATTATAGAAGTTCTAAATAATAGATTAAATCATGCTTGATTTTCTCAATGATGTCCATACAGTATTTTTGATAATTTAAAGTTTGAACTCATAAGATTGATCTTGGACTTCCCGAGGACTACGTTGTGAGAGGTTCGCCCGGTACTAGGTGATATGATGGGATGATATCCCAAATCACCCTTTCGCAAGATACATGTAAATCGAAAAGTTAATTTCAAAATAATAATTTTTTATACTTGTTTTTGTTTTATATTTTTGTATTTGATTTTTGCATATAGGAATAGAATTCAAACAAATAACAAAAAAATATTTTTTGTAATTTGGCTTTTGTAATTTTGTATTTTAATTTTTCAAAAATCAATTATAACCATAGATGCAAAAATGAGTTGTACATATAAAATAATATATTTTTAGTGATTTTTTCAGAATTTTAAAATTACAGAATATCGGAAAATTGAGCTAGCGACGGCGTTAGGTACTAGCGCCTGCGTTAGCTCATAGAGAGTGCATATTTTGATCATATAGCCTAGATTTTTTTCGATTTTGCTTCTAATTTTTCTTAATTATGTTTGTGCAATGTAAGGCCTGTCTAATGAAGTGAAGAGACGAGAAGAAATTGCAAAAAGTTGCGGAAGTTAAAATTTTAGTACATGGGTTTCATATGCATTAAAGCTCCATATTCATTAGACCTTAATTCTTAAGTTTTGCACAACATATGAATGAGTGAAATGATCATAAATAAGTGAAATAATATTCATGCAATTTTTCAATTCCGATTTGACATGATTATGATTAAAACATACTAGGGGTAATTGAAAAAGACGCAAATATATTAACTACCTAAGCAAAACTTGTGCATTTTATACATTTAGCCTAATACCCCTAAAATACACCTTTTAAATTCATTTTGACACTGATTTCATTTAGTCTTAATAATATCATATACCAAATTTAGTTTTTCAAATTTTATAAGACTTTTAGGAAATGGACTTAGAAGGATAGAAATAAAAGTAGATTACTTGAAAAAAATGACATGACTTTTATTCAACTTAGTTCAATTTGATTTATTTATGAATTTTGGTTCTAATATGTGAAAGTCATATCACAAGTTATATAAAGTGATCATATCATGATGGCTCAAAGAAATAAAAAACAAAAAAGAAATTAAGCACATCACGAAGTAGAGAATTGATATTTCATTTTTAATTGATTTCTACTTCATGCAAATGATTGGATACTAATGAATAAGAGATTTAGGTATCCAAAGAGGACCGGGTGTGACGGTTCCTTTGGGTACCCAAATACATCGTGTTTGCTTTTGAGGAGATGGAAGTGAATGAGCCCTTTTGAGTGGAGTTTGTGTTTCATCTTTAACTTTGGGTATCCATTCAAATCTTGGTTTAACATTATTTTTAGTTTTCAAATTTCCATAATCATTTACTTGAACATTTGGATCAAAAAGGTTTTTGAATTTATAATTTGAAGGAAATTTGTTTGCATTTAATTTTAGGTTGGGAGAAATATGATTTTGTAAATTATGGTGATTTTGGTTTTCATTTACAAATCATTTATGTTCCTTACTCCCCTTTTTAAACTTAGGTAACATGTTCATATTCATATTCAACTTGTTTTTAGAGATAGTTTGATATTGTGAATTTGTATTTACAATTTTCATAAGCAAGTTGATTTTTTATTTTAATTTATCATTTTTAATCTTTAAATTATGTCTAGCTTTATTATAAGCGATTGTGCTATTTTTAAGAGTGGAAACAATTGAATCTATATGATCTTGATATTTATTTCTATATTCATCAAATGTTTCATCCATCTCTTTAATTTAAATTTTATAGTCTTTGCACTTAGCACAATCATTTATCAAAGATGAATTTTCTAAACATAATTTTTCATTTTGTTCTTTTACTAAAATAAAATCCTTTGCAAGTTTCTTGTGCTTTTCTTTTAATTTATTATATGCTACACAAGTTGTGGTGTTTTCAACTAAGGAGCCATGTGTAGAACTAGATAAATTAGAATTTGATTCTTCATTAATTTTTGCCTTTAAATTTTCATTTTCTAAGCGCAAATATTTATTAGCATTTTTTTATTTCTTAATTTTGCGCTTTGTAGTTTGAAGCAATTGTAATGTAGAAATAGAAGTACAAAAGATGGGATTTGATTTCCTTACATTGCTTTCGGGAGAGGCATGAATTGAACATATAGTTTCTTTTACATCTTTTTGACACTCCTCTTCCAAAGACATTATTTCTTTTTCTTTTCCATTTGATGTGAGCTCCATTGATCCATCATGAGAGGAGCATTCTTGAAGACTTGTGCAAGCTTGCATATTCTCCGGTTCTTGTGATTGTTCCATACCTATAGAAGGAGAATCATACATTTCTTCAAGAAATTTCCATACTTTGTATGCACTAGAAAAATAGTATATTAATTTTGAAGTGTCGTGAGATAAAGCACAGAAAATACTATTTAAAGCTTTTGCATTTAGGTGACGTTCCTTTTTATTTGTTTCATCCGCTGGTCTAACTATTGCTATATTCCATGCATTGATATCTAAATTTTTAATAAACTTTTCCATTAAAAATTTCCACCCTTTATAATTTCTCCCTTCGAATAAAGGTGGTTTAAGAGATTTTTCTTCTTCATAAAAATTTACCCCACTAATAGAAGCGAGATCATGAGACGCCATTATTCCTGGTTGTTAAGCCGACTGGAATAAAACCCCTCTGATACCACTTATTGGATCGGTAGGCGCCCTTAGAGGGGGGTTAATAAGGGTTTTAAGAAACTTAAGATATATTTTGTAATACTTGAAATAATAAGAGATCAAAATAGTGATTTTGAATAAAGATCTAAATTGTTTTATAATAAAAGAGATGATAATAAACAATTTAGAGAAATGAAGATCACATCATTTTTATTACAAAAGGAGAGACATGATTACTATTAATAAAAATGATTACAAAATTTTGATTTCAATGACGCTAGAAATCAAAGCGAAATATGAAAGACTCTTTTTGTTTTCTATACCGACTCGTATCCCCACGAACCTGTTGGCTTTAGCCGATCCTTCCCCGGATACGGCCTCAAGCCGCTCTAGTCAACCCTTCCCCGGATATGGCCTCGAGCACCCCCTAGACCTACACCCGAAACCTAGTCGCCAACACGAGGCAAATTTCATCCCTAAGTCCTACCCAGACCTAGTCACCAACACGAGGCAAATTTACTACTCGATTTAAAAGAAAAGATGTCAAATAAAAAACACTATAATATAAAAACTCCCTCTATGTGGATCTCTTGGAGAAGTAGACGAAGACGCAGAGTATGATCGTAGTTGATGCGGTCTTTCGTCACGATGATGACGCGTGTTGAAATCTTCTCCACGGATCTCCTTAAGCCTTCATGGATTTGTGGGAGTATCTCTCTGAATCTTCCTCTCTATGATGTGGCACGAAGCTCTGGAATTCTAGATCTTAAGAGGATGAGGAAGGCGGAGCCAAGGGGTCCTTTTTATAGCCTTGGAGCTAGCGCCTGCGCTAGTGCTATCGTCGGCACTATCCCATATTAGGACACATTCTGCGCGGCAGAATCTTCAATCCGAGGAAACAATTCTCTCTTGCCTACTGTGCTCCTCGCTATTGCCTGCGCTATCGGATATCGCCTGGCGCTATCTCCTTCTATAAGTTCTCCCGGCAATTGCGCTTAAGCAATCATTTTCGTCGATCAAAATTTCGTCGAACGGAGCAAAGAGTTCGTCGAGCGATTTTTCGTCGAACGCCATTATGAGCATTTCGTCGAGCGCCGCTAACAGTTCGTCGAATGACAGCTAGCGCCTGCGCTAGTACTACTGCCAGCGCTAGTGGGAGGTTTGGATTTTATGGCTCAACTTTGGGGGCAATTTTCTTATGTAATCCTTGAGTCATGTGGACTTTGTTATCCAGCACACTTAAACACACAAGATCAAATACACATAGAATTTGTTATTCTCAAACCTAGGAGATGCGGAAGACCATGTTCCAACAGTTTGTAGCTACCATAAATCCTGGTTTAGTAAACATTAATGGATATGTACAGAGTTTTAATGTTTTACTGATTTCTCTCAAAATATTTATCAGATGGTTATGAAATTTGGTAGGAATGTGCCTGATGATGTTGTGATCGCCCATGTTTAGTTTCAAAAATTTTGAATACATATTTACCATGAAATTGCTTGTCGTGTCATATAAATGTAGAGCACCATAAGTACGTATTGCGTAATACAATGAGGTCGAAAATTGGTTGGAATGATCCGGGCATTAATTATGATCTATGGTAGAAGTTTCAGCGGATTTGGTTTTGAAATGAGTCCTGAATTAAATATGCCATTATAATTTATTACGCTGAAATGAAATGTTAAGTTGATCATTTAGCAAGGATTTTGGAAACGTGCATAAAACCGTACATATATCACTTGGTAATCTATCAGAGAGTTTAGATTTTTGATAACGTCTTAGTAGAGATTATGCTTGATGATCCTTAATGATAACGGGCGCGAGAGGATTGGTTTTGACTAAGCGTGATCGAATAATGCTTATGCATTCAATTGTGTTCGAAGCATGTTGTGAATCGGGCATGAGGATTGGTATGGTTAATATATATGGGCAGATTTATATAGTGAACTTGAACATGGCATTACACGCACAAGTAGTCCTATAGGATCAAAGAGAGTATTTCCCTTTCATACATGTACCACTGCACAAGAGTTATGACAACTCGGTATGGGTAGCAGAGACTATTTGGTGTGGATTATAGGATATGATTATATCCTAAGGTACTATGTTAAGGACCCGGTTGGTAGGTCCTTGTATGCTAGTTAGCATCGATTTTGTAGGATATGGTTTTTTTTAGGATATGGTTGTATCCTAAGATGTTATGTTAAGGATCCGGTTGGTAGGTCCTTGCATGCTAAGTAGCAACGATTGAATTTGTAATGGAAACTATGTTATGGACATGGTTAGAAGTCCTTGGGTGCTTGATAGCATGAGGTGAGCATGAGAATTACTCGGGTGTGCATAGTCTTCACACGATTGCATAATGATCCTTGTTGAAGGATTGCTTGTGGCAGATCTATGGGACTGACGGGAGCTGACAGATAGATCTAGAACCGGTTGGGCTTGGTCGTTTGGTGCTTACTTTTTAAAGACCCCTTCCGCGTCATAAGACTCATCTAGTTTGGCGAGCAAGAGTACGCAGGGTCTCTGTTGTTGTGTTCTTAGAGTCGAGGCGTGTGTAAGGCCTATGTATGGTAGTGTGCATACCTACATAGTAGTGGAGAAGCCCGTTCCACTATCTCCGTCTGACCACGATGGGTGATGCCTGAGAGGTTAGCTACCCTCGAAAAACGGAAAGTACAAGTCTATGTCGACATAGCAAAATCAAAGTCCGTGAGTAATTCATGGGTGACTCATCATACATACAATCATTGCATTGCATTGCACCGCATAAAGATCCTTATCATATAAACTTGTATGGGCACCTTTATATAATGAGTTACTTATTATCGCAAAAGATCTTTAACTTATAAGCTTGTATGGGCATCCTTATTAGTTAAGTTTAATTAACTTCTTTACCTACACTGCTCTTTTCATACTCTATTGTTGATTATACTGCTATAATAAATATGTTATTATACTCTTGATATATCTGCTATTATTACCGACTTCCTTGCCTCCTGCTATATTATATATACTGATTATATTGCAGCGTTCTCTTTCTTCCTTCTGCACGGTGCCAAAGAGTCGTCGGGGGAGAGGATGTGAAGCCACTTAGTCTTTATGACTAATGGTTATTACACCACTATTTTTAGGAGCACACCTAGTTGGAGCAGCAGCGCACGACATAGGAGGATAGTCAGGCCAGGGTGACAGGGCATGCGACTACGATACCTTCGTTACCATCAGTGACAAATGTAAGCAAGTGTTTTGAGATGTAGACTTAGGTCAATTTGTACTCTGATATTTTGCAGGAGCTTTTGTAGCTACCTGTTCTTTTGGAAAATTTTACTTATTTGAGAATAATGGCTTATGTTATTTTTCTATTATTGATGGGTTGGCATGATGATAGTTGAAAATAGCCAGCAGGATAGACGTATTGTGGAGGGGGCTAGCCCATGTGCTAGCACTTCCGCAAGGCAGATGTCTTGGGCATAGGACTCCTCTCGGTCGTGTATTGTGTTCCGGGAGGGGGGTCTTACAATAGTCACCCATTTAAGACATGTGGTTTCACTTAAGGGTAAATTGGTCTGCGAATAGTAAATATGAAATATTTGGTTTAGACCCCCTCTGGTCATCACACCTAGAGTTATTAACTCCCTGGTTTTGTATATGCATAGATTGATTGAAGGACTAACGATTATGGGCATATACTAAGAGTAGGGTTGTGCGTTTAGTAAAACTATCAATTCGGGAATTGACAATGATATGATAGAAGATGTGAGCAATGAACCGTCAGCAAGTATAAGTGTGATTGATGTATGAATTGGGACCTTAAGTAGGTATTGAGTGATGACATGCAAAAATAGTCGGTCACTAAAAAAGGTAGGGTTAGATGTTCAGTTGAACATCGACACTCGTCTGTCCGATCTATTTGTGATCTTCCTTAGGATTTTAGAGTAACTAGAGAGGAAACCTGTATAAAAGAATGGGTAGCCACCAATAAGAGTAAATATCCTGGAAAGGGGGATTTGGGCTTCTGCCCATTGTATTCCCTAGTACCTCTGTGAGCCCTTCACCGGGTAGCCCTCAGAAAGTCCAGAATTCACCCTAAACTTCTAAGTACAACTAAATGATAGACAAGAGTAGTTTAAGTAGGAGAATTTGATGATGTAAACCTCGTCCCAAATTTGGGACGGAATGGTACAAGGACTACTAGTCTTGTGAGCTGGAGGCTCGGGAAAATTAAGATATCAGGATGGGTTAAGTTCTGGGAGCGGTATGCTCGGTAGTATATAAGAAAGGACTGGGGTGTCTTGCGAGCTGAGGGCTTGGTGCTTCACTTAGAGGCATTGTTGTATCAAGTAGTGCGCGTATACCATGTGTGTTCTTAAGGGCATACAAGAGCTCTAGGATGGGAGATGTGTGACATAAACCTAGAAGTGGACATGCCCGATCGACTGCCCTGTTTGCCTCAATCGGGTACCAGAGTTGTCACACTCGAACAGAGGGAACTAACAAGGTCTGTACGTACAAAGTCGAGTGGGTGAGTTGTATTATTGCATAATCATATCATGACATAACATCATATCATAAACAAGACCTCATCGTATAAACTAGTATGGGCTTTTTTATACGATGAGTTTACCTTAGTGATAGAACCCTTAACTTATATGTTTGTATAGGCATCCATATAAGTTAAGGTTATTTTCATAGTTGCTCTTCCTTATTACTATATCTGCTCCTTTTTGTACTGCTTTTATTTAATGCTAATATACCATACTTGTGCTAGCATAGAATCATTTTCAATACTTGTTTAGTGCATATGCCTTTCTAGTCTTGCCACTTGTCACTTGCTTGTTTTTACCCCTTGTTGTCCTCCGCTTCATCCTCCTGTACGGTGCCGAGGAGTCGCTGGGGGAGGCGATGATAAAATTGGCTTAGTCTTTATGATTAATGGTCAGTTGTCACCGTAGGATTTCGAGAAACATGAGTAGCAGGACGTGATGGCAAGACTTGAGGAGCACTTTTCACGTAGCACCACTACTCAACGGCAGATTGACAAGAGTTCAATAGCTTCCGCATAGATGTAGAGTGAGAGAGTTGTTTTACTTTATTTTGGACATGTACCGGGCATAATCTCTTACTCTCTTTCATTTATTGTACTCATTGTTGGACTTGTATTATTTTAATACATATATATGTGTGGTTGTGGACTCGTTTACTTTGCTTTCTTCTTATCTCACGTTGGCTTGTTTGATCATTCTTGCCGACAGGATCGGCGTCTTGCGGAGGCGGCTAACTCGCGTGTTAGCGTCACCGTAAGGCGGCGGTTCTGGGCATAAGATTCGGGAACTCTCTGGTGCGGGAGAGGGATCTTACAGATTAAACCCTTTCACTATGAATTGATATTTTGTCCATCTGAGATACATTTTTTCTATTAGAGGCAAACAATTATTATCTTTGAAATGTTTTAATATGTACACAAAGGATATTATTTCCCCTTATGTTTTCATTAGAGCAACTGCATTATTCTTTGTTGGCGCATTGCATGTGTTTGTTGTTTTTGTCCCAATGGGATAACTAAATATGTTGGTCTTACTTTTACTTTCATATTTCTTGGACCGCACATGTTTATGTGTTGTCCTAATTAGATAAATAAATATCCTATGTGACTTGGCCAAAATAATAATATAGCTAATACTTTGACAGTTTGACATATGCGTATGAAATCCCTCCATTTATCCCTTTAAATTGGCTAAGAAAATGATTTTCCACACTTGCTCACCTTAGCCAAGAAAAATATTGTTGATATGTTTTTTCTGATCTACAACATTTGCTTATTGACCGCTCTGTTTAGCTCCTTAAAAGTCTTCAAACTTTTCATACAACTCACGCTCCAAAAATCTTTTCGTTTCCAATGGAGTGATGACCCACAATCTAAATGTTGACTTCCTCTTCCCCAATCGGATCCATCATGTTGCTTCTCCCCTGTTTTATACTCCTACTAGACTGCCCTAGCAACAACATGATTTACTACAATGTTTTTGATGCATCTTCTCCACATGTTGTTTCTTCCTCTCTTCACTTTCACCCCATCCTCCCATCTCGCTGTCCTCGACTTCTGACTCGGGTCCCCTACTCACACACTTCTCCTCCTATACCCCAATCATCATATCTACGGTTGGTAGCCCAACCCCTCTATCATGGTTGGCTGGGTGTTCTTCGGCCCCAACATGCTCGAGGAACAACATCGTATGCTGTCTTTCTTGCCCATCATTTTTTACTATGAAAAAAGATATTTTGAGAGCAGTTTCCGAAAGCTATTTTCACCCATCGTTTCCAAGGGGAGAAGTCGGTTGAGAAGTTTACTGAGTGCAAAAAAGAAGTGTTATTCTAAGCTTTTTTTTCTCTCTATCTAATGGTAATACTTAAAACTATTTTTTTCAAAACAAAAGGCGCGATCTTCCAAGTACTCACACAGAAAAATTCTTAGACTAATTTTTTTCAACTACCAGATCTATATACAAGCATTAAAATGAAATTTTGGTTTATATAAAAAAGTTTGGATTTTGAGACTTTGCAACTGCTCAGAATTTTCTTATCACCAAATAAAATTCAGATTTTTTTTATATACCAATCCATAAATGAAAAGCGATTTGGACTTCCATCATCAACTGAGGAGGTCTTAAGGTAGAGAAAAGTTAGTCATGTCCTCAATGAGTACGGATTTTAGGTAATTACCTTCATTTTATTAGAGTTTTGGGAAGAGCTGCTAGTTATTTTCAATTACGTAAAACATCATTGAATTGTAAATGTTTTGGATAGGTGAAATATCGTTAATTGGCATACATTTTCTGAACTTCATACTTGACAAAATGTTATGAACATAGATGAAATTTTTGTTGAATATAATGTACAAAGCCCACTATATAAAACCATTATATATGTAAAGACCATTTATATCCTCTTTAGTCTCACATCCAAAGCTCGAGTAGATGTAGGAGCATTAGTCATGCTTCACCTATCATTTATCTTCATGATGATTGATACCACACCAACCACAACATAGTCCGCCCTAACCTGTAGGGCCTCGACCATGCCCACGACGAGGATGTGAGAGTGCCCAACCACAAGTGGATCCATGTTGACCAAAATTAGTGAGATATCAACCACGAGGAGATTCAACTAAAATAGGCACAGCCAAGAAGGATCACTAAATTCAGTGCTTTTGAAATCGATTGAGCGAAGGACTAGGTGAGAGAAACTTCATTTGTTGAGAAGATTAGTCTCATTAGTAGTTATAACCAGCAAAGAAGATTGATTGCATGAGCAGTCTGATCGACTGAGAAGCTTGATCGTCAAGCACTACCAATCAGCAGGGAAGCTTGATCGCCAAGCAGTTTTGGTCTGCAGAAACGCTCAATCGTTGAGGAAACACGATCTTCATTATCAATGAATAAGGATCAATAAGAAAGAAGGGTGTGTTATCAGTGGAGAATCTTATGTTATCAGTGGAGAATCTTACTCAATTTGTGAGAAGGAAAGGTTGGATGGGTGCAACCCGCTTGCCTGCCGAATATTGCCGCCCGCCGAATGATGTCCTCCCAAAATGATGTTGCTCGTCGAATGATGTCACCCGCCGAATGATGCCGCTCACCAAATGTTGTCGCCCGCCGAATGATGACGCTCACCGAATATTGTCGTCCGCTGAATGATGATGCTCACCGAATGATGCCGCCTGCCGAATGATGTTGCCCGCCGAATGATGTCACCCGCCGAATGATGTCGCCCGCCGAATGATGTCGTCCGTTGAATGATGCCGCCCTCTAAATGATGTCACCCGCCGAACGATGTCGCCCGCCAAATGTGAAAGAAATATTGAATTAACCAATTCATGATTCAACAAGATTTTAACTCTTAAAGATGAACCTTCTCAAATACAAATTTAAAGTGTGGAAAAAATATTTAATATTTCTCTAGAGAGGGTGGGGTAAAAAAGAATTAAAAAAACTTTCTTCATAACTACACAGAATCACAACATAAGATCATATATCAATATATAATAAAACATAGAAAATCTAAGATTTAGATCAATGGACATAGAATATTTATAGAGGTTCCCAAATCAATCTGGGTACTACTCTCTTTCACAATCCTTATGGCATATCACTGCCAATGGCCTTTGGAGTCTTTTCCAATTGAAGACTCAAGAACACAGTAGATCTTTTTCCTCTTTGAGGCTCAAGAACCCAATAAAGCCTTTTATAATGGTGACTGGAGAACCACATAGAATATTTTGAAAGGAGATTCAGGAACCCTCTTTAGCTTGTGTGATGTTTCAACAATGATAAATATTATCATAGTGGTGATTCTATTTGTGTATCTAGAGAAAGAGAGGCCCAGATTAGAGGAATATAGTTAGGTTTTATAGCCGATAGAGAAGAAATACAAAAGATGGCGACAGAAAGAGACGCCTTCCTTTTCATGATCAACAATGGATCTATTTTGAATCTTGGCAAACTTCCATTTTGTTGGCGATCGTTGAGAGCTCGGTCTGCAAACAGTGATAAGATATCTTTCTTTGGCTATGAAAAGTATTCCTTCTGTATGTGTTGATGGAGGGACGGTTCGGTCAGCGGTCACAAGACCTTAATAGGAACGATGATCGCATCTTCAGAAAGAGTGAACATTGACTAATAAGTATATTGCTTAGTTGGTGATCGTTGATTGCATAGTTTGTTAGAACCAGTATTTGGCCAAACGAGGAGTTTGGACCCCTGTGAAGGGGGCAGTTAGCTCTTACTGATCCCATGGAGAAACCTGACCGAGGACTTAGAACGAAAGAAACGACCATTGGCAACAGTGTGGAGGTCCCACCACAAACCCGGAAGCTCTTTTGAGCGTTTCCCCTTCCAAGCCAAGACTATAGTCGGGCACCTTGGAAAGCCTTAGAAGCTAACCAAAGAGACCCTGAGGAGAAGCAAAGATCTAGAATGCTCTCCAATGGTGCCCCCAAAGGGTCTATTTATAGCCTTTTTAAACTGGTCTGCTAATAGCGGGATTCCGCCTTATGGTTTTTCTATATGCACCCAAAGGTGGTCTGCTAACAGTCAAACTCCACTGTTCTGGAGGGCTATTGACAGCCCACCAAGGGTATCAGGGTAAATTCACCTGTAACCCCTACTAGGCGAGTGGCCCGTGAAGGCGCCACTAGCTAGCCTTTCTGCGAGCTGGGCCCGCGAGAGCACCTCTTGTGAGTGGAGGCGAACCTACACTCGTCTCGCCAAACTGGCGTTGCGAGACCCCACTTGACTCGCTCTGGCTAAATGCACCCCAGAGCAGCTCTCACCACACGTTATGTCGTCATCGCTCGCTACTCGCGAGTGAGATCCCTGGTCCGCCTAGCCTTGCCCCAGCCTGATGCTCGCCGCAAATCAGCGAGTGCCCCGAAAGGCTACTTGCCGCAGATCGGCGAGTACTCTCTGAATCGCCTGTAGCTGATTTCTCCGCGAGTCGGGGAACACTGGGTTGTACACAATCCCCGCTCTTCGCGAGGTTATACTAAACTCATGAAGAAACATCCAACCCTCCATGTTCGCCGGACGAGGATGAGCTGGCACGAATCTTAGGTGGGCCCCATCTTCAGTGTTATAAATACTAACCTCTCTGGGTGATGGGGTACCCTTTCCTTCCTTACTTTTCCTGCTGCTTGCTACCACATTTGCTGAAGATGCCTCTCACAGAAGAAGCTCAAGCTCGCCTGGCAGCGTCCCGCGCAATGGAGCATTTCTTCATGACTCGGCTCGCCCCTGGGCCGCCCGACGGACTCCCCCGTCCCTCCCCAGGATGAAAAAAGCGAAGGCGGTGCAGCAGCACCTCAGGACGGGAGGGTCCTCCCTCAGGTACATACTGCATGATCTCGCACTCGCTGGATAGGTACTTGGATTTGCACGCCATTTTCCTTTATTTTTGTGCTGACATATCAATCTTCAGAGTGTGTCTCTAGCGGGAGTCCTTGAAAGAGAGACCTTAGACGGCTCTCGCCTTCCTCCTCCCGACGGAAACAATTCGGTGGTTGTCAACATAGACGTCCTCAACCTGACTCCCTCGCCGCGACCTGGTGAGATTTCGGCATCACCTTTTTCGTGACTTCCGTAACAAAATTTTGTGCTCCTTGCAGAGGACCGCCTCACAATGCCTGGGAGGTGCGCCACTCCACCGGGTTCGCCGCCCCCTCTGGAATAGGCACCTCCACCAGGCTCGCCACCTCCACTAGGATCGTAGCCCCCACCGGATGTGACAGTCTTCGTACCTTGGTTTAAACTCCTGGGCGATACGACCCTCGACAGCTCGCTTGCCGCCGACATCCGGGTTGCAAGCCACGTCCCCCACGTCCCGAGATTGGGGAAATCCTTCACGCTGAAATACTCTGAGGCGTTCCAGGGACAGCCGAGTTCCTCCTGCCAACGACCTGGTAAGGAGGCCTTGGCCTCGTCAGGTTGGTCGGTTATAATCAAAAGATTGCTTCTCGCTCTGACCGCTAATTTTCTTCTCGCAGGTGTCCAGACAAGATTGATGACTTCCTCGGCGATACCTGGGACACCGAAGCGTTGAAGCGGTGAGTCGCTGAGGTGCTCCAGAAGCATGGGCACATGCTGTGAGACCTGTACAACCAGGCGTGCGAGGACAGGGTGACCTCCGAGGAGTGGTTCGCCGCGATCGATGATGAGCTAGCCTGAGTCCTTGTCGAGCTGCAGGCCGATGCCCGCCACGAGGCCACCTCTCCCGAGGTGCACCTCTCGCGGGCAGAGGATCAAGTCCGCCTGCTGCAGCGTGAGCTCCGTGCGGTCTGCGCATATCACTATCTGTGCGTACCACCGACCTCGGGGGTGCGGGGACGAGGCCGATGGAGGTGGATCCAATATTGATCCTTCCCGCACTCGCCTAGCGAACTAAAAATAATAATGTTATTTATTTTATTATTATTTTCTTCTGGAAAATCCGCGAATGATGTTGTTAATTTAATGCTTCCCGAGTATTCACGGGATTTTCTTTCTTTTTATCATTGCTCGCTCTATGTTATTGCTGTCTATTATACTCGCTAATTCTTTCATTCAATTCTTTTTTCTTGCGGCATGCATGGGACTGGCTTGCCTGGCGGCGAACCATCCTTGCTGAATCACTGCGAGTGCATGGGGAGTGGGTCAGTTCAAGTACCGAGGCGTATCACCCGGAGATCCTACTAATCGATCCCCATGACTCCTCGATTCCTCCCCGCCACCTTCAGTTTCTTATAAATAGGCCTGTCATCAGTAGTCAACAACCGCATTCAACTCTCCCAACCTCTGCTGTCTTCGTCCTCTTGAGCTCGTGCTTCCTAGTTCTCGCACTCGCTCTCTTCTTATTAGCTATGGGTGGTGATGGCGATACGGAGGGTCGGGCCAAATGCGCATTCACCTTCTGCGATCACTCATTCTTCACCTACTCGCTTACAGAGAGCGAGTACCATTCTATGGTGGTGAATTACATCTCGCCTGCTTTCTCTGCTCGCCGCCCTACAAAGACTGGGGCCATCAACGACCTCCAGGCGGATGAGCTCACCATCTCCGTGGACCACTTCAAAGTGGGCCTACATCTTCCTCTCTGGCTGGAGATCAGCCAGGTACTTGCTCGCTCCCTTTTTCCTTTCTCGCATTCACTGGATATTTCTTTTTAATTGCTTTCCGCGAATCCTTCAACTTCTAAAATATTTCGGTGTGATCCCGGGCCAGATGACCCCCAACTCCATCGCGGTCATGGTGGGGTTTGCGTGCTACTTGCGAGAAGAGCGCATCGAGTTCAGCTTGCTTGTCTTCCACAAGCTGTTCTCTTTCCGGAAGAATATGGATGGAACAACCTTCTTCACGAGCCAGCACGCTAAGGTTCACTTGACGGTGAACAAGAGCCATTATTGGACACAGACGTTCGTGTTCGTCAAGGGACCCTACGACAACGTCCCCTTCTCGCCCGTCCAACGGGACGAGCCTACCTACTGTCCCCCCAAGCTCGGCGGCCACGAGGTCGAACTCTTCTAGTACATATACCACCCTTTGAGATAGCACCCGATCAATATCCTTCTCGAATAATTTGGTCATGATCGGAGGTGCTCTATGTGATTCTCCATGCCTTGGGTCTTCCTGGTCTTCATGATAAGGCTTCAACATACTTACATGGAAGACCAGATGAATCTTCAACGAGTTGGGTAGATCAAGGCGATATGACACCTTTCCTACCTTGCCGATCACCTTGAACGACCCTTCATACCTCCTTATCAACCCCTTGTGCATGCTTTGCAACACTTTGAATTGTTGGGGTAGGAGTTTCACCATCACTTTGTCTCCTAGGCCAAACTCCCGCGGCCTTCTCTTCATGTCTGCCCACTTCTTGCGCTTCCTTGTTTTTTCTAGGCAGACCTTGGCTAAGTCATTTTGTTCCTCCCAAGACTTAGCTATCTGAAGTGCTCCTGAGCTCTTCCTTCTCCTGGGTTGATGGCTAGTGCATGCGGTGTGAGTGGTTGACATCTGGTCGCCAGCTCGAAGGGACTCCTTCCCGTAGACTCGCTCCTCTGCAAATTGTAGGAGAACTGAGCAACATCCAAGATCTTTGCCCAATCCCGCTGGTTAGCACTCATAAAGTGCCGCAAGTAGCACTCCAATAAGCCATTTACCCTTTCGGTCTGCCCATCGGACTGCGGGTGGAAACTTATGGAGAAGTTTAGTTGTGATCCCATCATTCTGAACAACTCCGTCCAAAGTTTCCCCGTGAAGCGAGGATCCCGATCGCTCATAATATTTTGTGGAAGCCCCCAATGCTTTACCACTTGCTTGAAGAATTCTTGGGCCGCTTCCTCCGTTGTACAGTCCTTTGTACATGGGATGAACGTCCCATATTTGGAGAATCTGTCTACGACCACAATGATCGATCCAAATCCCTCTGATTTAGGAAGAGCACTGATGAAGTCCACGTCACGGTGTGTCATGGATGATCTGGAACTGGAAGAGGCTCTAGCAATCCTGCTGGTTGCCGATTCTCCACTTTGTCTTGTTGGCACACAAGACATGTCTTCACATACACGTCCACGCTTTCCTTCATCTTCGGCCAATAGTATAAGATCTCCACTAGTGCCATGGTCCTCTTTTGGCCAGGATTTCCTGCCCATCGAGTGTGATGACACTCCTTGATCAATTCCCTCTGTAGGTTGTCCCACTTTGGGATGTATAGTCTCCTCCCCTTAGTGTAGAGGAGTTCATCCTCTACCCAAAATTGTTTGGCTTTTCCTTCCCTTGCCGCCATCATCAACTCAATCGCCAACGGATCTTGTTGCAACCCTTCCTTGATCCTGGTTAGCAACTCCCCTTTCACTGTGGACATAGCAGCAAGTTCATCCTTGCGTCTTAAGGCATCCGCAATGGCATTTGCCTTCCCGGGCTTGTACTCCATAGAATAGTCGAACTCTGCTAGAAAATCTTGCCACCTCGCTTGCTTGGAAGACAGCTTCTTTTACGTCTGGAAGTAACTCGTGGCCACATTGTTCGTCTTGACCATGAACTTCACCTCGAGTAAGTAGTGTCTCCACACCCGTAAGCAATGTATGATAGCAGTCATTTCCTTCTCCGGGATGGTGTACCGTCGCTCCGTCTCGTTCAGCTTTCGACTTTCATAGGCGATAGGATGCCCATTCTGCATCAAGACTCCGCCAATGGCAAAGTCAGAAGCATCAGTCTACACTTCGAACTCCCTTCCAAAGTTCGGCAATGATAACACCGGCTCAGTGCTCACTGCTTGCTTTAGATCTTTGAAGTCTTGTTGGCATCCATCATCCCAATCCCCCAATCTATCCTTCTTCAATAGATCCGTTAATGGAGCCGCTCTCCTTGAGTAGATCTGGATAAACCGTCGATAGTAATTTGCAAGTCCAAGAAAAGATCTTAGCTCGGTTACCTTAGTAGGTGGCTCCCAATCTATGATTGCTTGGATCATGGCTCCATCCATCTTCAGTTGGCCATGTCCAATGACATGTCCAAGAAATGAGACCTCCTTCGTGCCAAATGTACACTTTGACTTCTTCACATATAACTCGTTCTCCCGCAAGACTCGAAAGATAGTGCGGAGATGTTCTGCATGCTCCTCCATAGAGTTGTTGTAGATCACGATGTCATCCAGATAAACCACCACAAATTTATCCAGGTAGGGATGGAATATCTTGTTCATCAAAGTGCAAAATGTGGCTGGTGCATTAGTCAAGCCAAATGGCATAACCAACCACTCATAAGACCCGTAACGAGTGATGCACGTCATCTTTGGCTCATCTCCTTCAGCAATTCGAACTTGATAATAGCCCTTCTGCAAGTCCATCTTAGTGTAGACCTTGGCTTTCCCCATCCTATCAAACAAGTCAGCGATCAAAGAAATAGAATACTTATTCTTGATTGTTACCTTGTTTAGTGCACGATTGTCCACACACATTCGCAAAGATCCATCTTTCTTCTTCTGAAAGAGCACTGGTGAGCCATATGGTGCTTTCGATGGACGAATCTTCCCTTGTCAAGTAGCTCCTTCAGCTGCTTACGGAGTTCCTCCAATTCGGGCGGAGTCATGCGATATGTCGCCATCGCAGGTGGTTTCACCCCTTGTTCCAGCTCAATCTCATGGTCCACCTCCCTCCGAGGTGGTAGCCTGTTTGGAAGCTCGGTTGTCATAACATCTTGATTCTCCTCCAAGACTTGCTTAATGAAAGGATGTACCTCCACATCCTTTGCCGCAACTTATTCCTTCAAGGTAGCTAAGTAAGTCACCTCTCCATTATTGACGCCTTTGGCTATTTGCATAGCTGATAGCTGCTTTCCTTTTGTTGGTGGCCCTTCCACTGCTGGGATCATGCATGGAGACCCTTTCTCCATAATGCACATGGATCTACAAAAGGCTTAGTGATAGCTCGTACCTTCTCGAAGAAATCCATCCCAAGCACAACTTGAAAATCATCCATCGGCACAATGGAGAAGTCCACTTGGCCCTTCCAAGTTCCCAATTGCAGCACCACTCCGCGCGAAAGTTCTTGCAGCGGTCTCGCCTTCCCATTTACCGTTTTCAACCATCCTTAACTTTTAGAGACATGAAGACCAAGTCTCTTGGCTTCCTCGTCGGTCATGAAGTTATGCGTTGCTCCAGTGTCAAGCAAGGCCGTGGTGACCTTCCCGTTCGTATACGCTTGCACGAACATCAATCCTTTTGGTGATGCGGCTGGAGCAGGTCTAACATTCAAAGCATTAAGTAATTGTAATGATCCCATTTGAGCAGAAGTACCTTCTCCTGAATTCGCCACATCATTGCCTTCCATGATTGCAGAAAGTGATCCCATCTTTGGACAGCTACTCATTGCATGCGGTCCCTTGCATAAGAAGCATCCCCCTTTCGAAATGAAGGCCTTCTTCTTCTCTTCATATTCCTTCCGAGTATCATGCCGCTGGAAGATGGGCTTCTTGCCATCCCGTTTCTCTCCCCCACTTTTCCCTTGATCACCCTTGTCCTTCTTTGGCTTCACTGCTTCTGGGTGTCGTTGAAATTCGATAATGTATTCAACTATGGCAATAGCTTCATCCAACGTCTTGACATCTCGTCTTTGTAATTCCTACTTAGCCTAATGTTGAAGACCATCCACGAAGAAGAATAACAATTCTTCATCCGACATGTTAGGAATTTGCAGCATCAAGGTGGTAAATTCTTTGACATACTCCGCAATGCTCCCCTTGTGCTTCAACTGCCTACACTTCTTCTTAGCTTCGTAAACGATATTTTCTAGATAAAAATGTCGTTTGAGTTCATGTCGGAACTCCTCCCATGTATCAATACGATACAAGCCTTTCTCGATGTCGGCCTGCTTTCTTCGCCACCAAAGAGAACCAACGTCCGATAAGTAATAAGAGGCTTGTCGTACCTTAGTGGCTTCGTTGACGAGGTTACACCCCTCGAAGAACTGCTCCATCTGCCAAATGAAGTTCTCTACCTCCTTTGCATCTCGCTTGCCCACAAATGGCTTGGTATTAGAAACCTCCATCCTTGGATTGCCCATTACTATGTTGCCTCCACCATTAGCCACGGCTCGGTGACAAACGGTGAGTTCCTCCTTCATATCCTCGAAGCCAATCCGCATCGCTTGAATGGCATCTTCCATCCTAGCAAGGCATTCCTCCAACGTCGGGTGAGCATCAAGTCCAGTCTGGGTAGACTCCTTGATGGACTCAAATTCTTCTAGAACATGGTTTTCAAGAGTTTCGAAGCTACCTTCCACCTTCTCAACTCGGTCGGCCAGCATCATAACGACCTGATCCAAAAGAGTTCCTTCACGCATCTTGCTATGATCCATCTTCTTCCTACCTTGTTAATCTACGACCTCCCTGCCGTGCTCGTCAACAATGCTTGAGTTGTTTGCCTCATTCGCCATAGCAACACCACATGAACCATACCAAACCTAGGTTTTGATACCAACTGTCACGGACTAGTCCCCTTGACTATATCGCGTGCGGCCTTAGCTCCTCTTGCCACCCCTCGCAGTTAGCTAAGTCAGCCCCACTCTAAGAAAACTGTGGTGGAAATGGGAACGAGAACAAGAACACAAGAGCACAAGAGAAGAAGTAAGCAAGAGAACTCGAATGCTTTATCCACAATTGGATTGACATGGTCACCTTATATATTATTGGAAATATGATTTTATCTCTTAAAAGCTTAATAAGTTTATAAAATCAAATTGATCAAAGTTCAAAGTCATATTTTATTTTGGTGACGTATCTATCTTTCTTATATTCATTGCCTATAAATATCTTATATTATCCATATAAATCAAATTCTAAATTTGTTATGAGATATTTATCTAAATTAATAAAATCATGAACTTCATTTTTTCTCTTTCAAAAATTTTAAGTCTATAAATTTTAAATATTAAGTATGAGTAGCAACCAATAATAATTAAATATCTTGAGAAAGAGAGATTTGGGATGTCACCCCATCACATCTCCTAGTACCGGTGCGAACCCTTCACAGGGTAGACCTAGGAAAGTCCGAGATCCACTTTAAATTGCCAAGTCTAACTAAATTCTAGCAAAGATCAAATTAATTATAGACTCATGCGTACTCTTGAAATGACCGAAAAAGAAAACTATCATTATCTTGTACTTTCAGAAAATTATATATATTCAAAATTTGTAATTAAAAAGAAAATCACAAAAGACATTGAAAGAATTAATTGTCATAACTCAAAAGAATTGTTTGCCCGACATTCCGCGGCCTCTTCTCCAGTCAAAAGGGACCCCTCCAACGGTCTCAGATTTGAGAGACCGCCCAGATCGCCTGTTTCCCCTCCAGCGCTTCCTCCCAAGGCACAATCGTTCAAGTCTCTGCCAGACCGCCAGACCGCGCGGTCTGGTCTCTTGTTCCTTTTTTATTATTTAGACCCCCTTCCTCTGCTCGGGTTCTCTTGTACCTCGGGCAGCCCAAAATTTTTGGATCTGCCCGTTTGGGCAGCCTCCGCGTCTATAAATAGAGGTGTAAGGGTACCTGGAAAAGGACTTTGGCTTCGAGCCTCCGGCTTACAACTTGTGTAAGCGGTCTCGAATTCTTTCGTTTTTCTACCACTTACCCTGGCCTGTTTAGACCCCCTTTGTAGTCCCTCTTTGAGATCAATCCCAACAGTTTTTCCTCCTGTTGTTCTCTCCTCTGACATCTTCGTCCTAAGTAACCAACACTCCACAGTTCCTTGTCCTCTCTTTTAGTGTGAGTCCTGGAGGTACATTTTTTTGTGCCAACAGAACGAACACGCGACCTTCAGATTCGGAGTGTTTAGGAAAAATCAGTAGACTTTTGAGATGTCAGACCGCAGACATCATTCTCGCCGGTCTCCTAGCGGCCGCCCCTCGAACAATCTGACCTCCTTAGAAGATTTGGAGCACCATTTTGAGCTTCGCGACGAACAAGCCTTTCGAGAGGCCGCCCGAGCTTGCCAAGAGACCACTCAGACCCAGCAAGAGTCTGCCAGGAAGTTTGAAGTTTTGAGTCAGACCCTGGCCGCGATCTCTCAGAAGCTTCTTCCCCAACCAAGTTAGACCGCTACCCCTGACTGCTTGGCCGACTATCACCCTGTAACATCCTATTTCGCGCTAGACCCCTCAGAGATGTTTTGACAACCCAGTTTTGGGCTTTCCAGTGCGTGCTCGGATTTGGATTAATTGGGGGAAAAGAGTGACAATACTGCTTTAGGAAATACTAAAATATGACAGGAAAATATAATAAAATAAGAACTTATAAATTTGAACTTAAGAACTATTTGATATTGTCGTTCGACGAATTTCTTAGAATTCGTCGATCTAATGTTGCCTCAGTTCGTCGAAATTCTCAGATTTCGTCGATCTCAGAATATTGGAGCAGCGCTCGACAAATTAATATTAGGCAGCGCTCGACGAATTAGAATTAGCCGCAGATCGACGGAAATATAGCTGTTGCCGCCGTTCGACAAAAATCCTGAATTCGTCGAACGCCGGTCTGCTTTTATTATTTCTGCGCGCTTTCTTTCCGTTCGACGAATTTGCTTAAATTTGTCGAACGCCGGTCTGCTTTTATTATTTCTGCGCGCTTTCTTTCCGTTCGACGAATTTGCTTAAATTTGTCGAACGCGGGTCTGCTTTTATTATTTCTGTGCGCTTTCTTCCCATTCGACGAATTTGCTTAAATTCGTCGAACGCCGGTCTGCTTTTATTATTTCTGCGCGCTTTCTTTCCGTTCGACGAATTTGCTTAAATTTGTCGAACGCCGGTCTGCTTTTATTATTTCTGCGCGCTTTCTTTCCGTTCGACGAATTTGCTTAAATTTGTCGAACGTCGGTCTGCTTTTATTATTTCCGCGCGCTTTCTTTCCGTTCGATGAATTTGCTTAAATTTGTCGAACGCCGGTCTGCTTTTATTATTTCTGCGCGCTTTCTTTTCGTTCGACGAATTTGCTTAAATTTGTCGAACGCCGGTCTGCTCTTAGTATTTCCGGGCGCTTTCTTTCCGTTCGACGAATTTGCTTAAATTTGTCGAACGCCGGTCTGCTTTTATTATTTCTGCGCGCTTTCTTTCCGTTCGACGAATTTGCTTAAATTTGTTGAACGCCGGTCTGCTTTTATTATTTCTGCGCGCTTTCTTTCCGTTCGACGAATTTGCTTAAATTTGTCGAACGTCGGTATGTATTTATTAAATTCTGCGCGTTCTTCTTTCCGTCACTCGATAAAGCCTGAATGCTTATTTTTATGATTATTTTAGGCTAACAGTGGAATTATTGTCCAATAAGGAGCTATCACCTAAAAATTGGAGTTCCAAGGCTTATTAATGGAAACCCTCTTTTCTCTTAACACAAGGGCTGAGCATTTCTCCCGAGGGAAAATCTGGATCTTCATCTTCTTCTTCCTCTCCTTCTTCTTCCTCTCACTTCAGGGAATTAGTTGGGGGAATCTTTGAAGGAGCAAAGCTTGGAGGAAATTTGGAGCTTGGCCGACCACCACCATGCTCCCATCAAGATGAGCTCCAACCATGGCCGTAAAATCAGGTGACTTCCGCCCCCTCTCCCTTGGTGCTAGCGTCCTAGATCACAATAGGAGAGATGAAGGCTCAAGAGAGCTTCTCGTGTGAGCTTTAATGGAGTTTCCTTAGGAAGACCAATCCGGAACCTCAAATTTAGGGCATCGTTCACCGCGAGGTTTTAGGAATAATTTCTTCTCTTCAAGAAGAAGAGATGAGATTTGATTTGGGGCAAACCCATGGTCGTTGAGGGAGAGTGAGGGGAATGACATTTAGGGATTTAACCTAACCCTTTTTTGGGAAAGATGATGAACAACCCTCTGTTAATTAGGGTTGTTAATTACATAATTGTGTGATAAATGTGATGATAGCCCTTGCTAAAGAAGTTTTCAATTTATAACTTTGCACTTGGTTATTAAGGAAAATTGTGCGCAGTTGGGTTCAAGCCAATTTTTAGGCTTGACCCCACTGGAACTAGGTTTCGGGCTCAACATGAAAGTTGTATCCCTCGGAAAGAGCTTTCCGACGATAGGTTAGCCGTTTTCTGAAGTGACCTGTAGCTCCCTAAAGGTCCAGTCGAGTGGACTGTCCAGAAAGCTGGAATGGGTTTAGTGCGTGTTGTTTTTGCTGTCCAGATTTCTGCAATTGACTTCATAGCAGATTTTTGGTAGGACCCTCTTAGATCTGGGTTGAGGACTCAACAGGAATGTTGTAGCCCTTGATGTTAGCTTTCCAAATTGGGGTGGATCATAATGTTTGGACAACTGTTGCACCCAGAAATCCAGTTTTAGTAAACTGTGTCATAACACCTTCGATCTCAATATTTTGTGAATTTCTCCCATTTTATTGGTTGGATGCTCATGAATATTGGCGGAGACATTTGTGATAACAATATGTACATCCCTGTTGAAATTCATAATTTACGATTAAGTAGTATTAAAGTTATTGCCGTGTTATTTCATAACTTGAAGGGGATATAAATGCTGAATGTGAAGCCTGTTTGGGCTAAAATTTTGTATGAATCATGTATATGCTAGCATTGGCTCGTGATAATGATTTCAGATTTATTTATGTTAAGATGACTCCTTGAATGAACCTTCAATTGTAGATTTATGTGGAATCATAAAAAAAGACATGGATGAATTAATGTTCATATCGCTTGATAATCTATTGGATGGTGTAGATTGGTGATAACCTCTCCATAAGGTGGATAGCTTTAATCGTGTTGAAACACGTTGTGATTTGTACATAAGACAATTGAATATTGGTGATATGTTCGGGCTTACATATTTAGTAAAATATGAATATGACATCGTACGCACAAGTAGTCCTACAGGATCTTGTAGAGTAATTTCCATGATATACACAGGCTACTGCATAGAGACATGATAGCTCGGTATGGTTAGCATTAATGGATCGGTGTGGATTATAAGATATTGTTATATCTTGTGGTGAAATGTTAAGGACCCAGTTGTTGGGGGCCTTGGATGCTAATTAGCATCGGTTGAACTGGTATGATGTGAAAGGAAAGAAGGCTCCATCCGTGAGTCCCTGGGTGCTTGATAGCACGGGTGTGCATGGGAATTGCATGGGTTGCTTCGCTTACACATGGTGGTGTATGGATCTTGTTTGGAGGATTACTTGTGGCGGGTCTACGGGCTTGCTAGTCGTGACACCGACAGAAGCCGGCAGTTAGACTCTAGACCGGTTGGGTTGGACTCTTGGTGCTCACCTACCCAAGTCCCCTTCTGTGTCCTTGGAGGCTCCGTTGTGTGTTCTTATCGTCGAGCAGTACGCAGGGTCTCCGCTGTGTGTTCTTAGCGTCGAGGCGTACAGAGGCCTAGGACTGGTAGTGTTCATACCCTCCTAGTAGTGGAGGAGCTCGTTCCACTGTCTCCGTCTGGCCACGACGGGAGATGCCTGAGTGGTTAGCTACCCCTCAAAAAGCGAGAACTAAAGGTCTATGTCGACATAGCAAAATACATGGGTGAGATCATCATATCATAATCATATCATAATCATTGCATTGCATTCATCCTTCATAATCATAGCATTGCACCGCATCGGGTCCATCATATAAATTAGTATGGGCTCTTTTATATGATGGGTCCCAAATTGGGAACCTTAACTTATAAGTTTGTATGGGCATTCATATAAGTTAAGGTACGATATGAACTACTTTCTTACATGCTGTCATTGCCTTATTACTTGTTAGCTGTGCTTATTATACCTGTTACTAGTACTTGCATTTATAACCATTGCTACTTATATACTTATGAATAGCTTAGTCAGTGCCATTGCAAGTACTTGGGTACTTATACAACCGACATATATGAACAACCATTCCTATCACCTGCTTTGTATATTATTGCTTATATTGCAGCTTTTCTTCCTTTCCTTCCGCCCGGTGCCTTGGAGTCATCGGGGGAGCGGATGTGAAACCACTTAGTCTTTATGACTAACGGTTGCTACGTCCCTCTTTTTAGGAGTGTACCTTAGAGCAGCAGTGCACGATGCTGGAGGAGGATAGTCAGGTCAGGGTGACAGGGCCGGAGACCATGATACCTTGGCTACCGTCAGTGACAGAGGCGAGTGAGTATTTTGAGATGTAGCCCCTGGGGCATTTAGCTTGATACTCTGATGATTTGCAGGAGCTTGTGTAGCTTTCTGTCTTTCTTGTACTTACTGTTTGGACATTATTACATATTGTGAATCTATGGCTTTTAATGCTTTCTTTTATTGATGGGTTGGCGCTGTTTAGTTGGTTTGGCCGGCAGGATAGGCGTCTTGTGGGGGAGGCTAGCTCGTGTGCTGGCGCTTCCGCAAGGCGGCTGTCCTGGGCATAAGACTCCCCTCGGCCGTGTTTTATGTTCCGGGAGGGGGGGGTCTTACAAATGGTATCAGAGGGAGGTTTCGATCCTCTTACAAATGGTATCAGCTTGCAACGATCCTGAGATAAAGAAGTCCATTAACCCACTAGGCCACACCTGCTAGCTAAATGAGTTTGAGTACAAACTGATGCAGCGGAAGCGGTGGTGTGCCCATGTGTGATTCACATTAAGTATGTCCACTTTTTCCCTATAGAAAGTGCCAACCTAATCCAAACTCGTACCCTTACGTATAGATGTTGGCTCATTCCGAGACAGTAATTGGTATTCCCATTCCAACAATTAGAGTTGGTCTGGCATAGGATTATGCCAACCTAATTAGGATACCATTTTGGTCGACTTAGCAGGATATGTCGTGACATACCCTAACCTTATACCGATCTCGGGGATGATGTGGCCAAGCAATAAGTGACCGCAAATGATTAAGGAAAGAGTTAACGTGAGTGTAGATGCTAGAGACTCACACCCTGAGATTTCTATCCTAGATATGGAGTAATATTATCACCTTACCCAAAATATTTGGGCAATCTCAATGAGATTGGTGCCAGAAATTTATCATCAGCTTAGTAAGAGACCACCAAGCTTGTCTTTTATACTGTATGTGGATACCTCTCACTTCTATTTATGTGTAGAAGGTTTCATATGGAGGAGATATGATAAGAATTCGGATCCAGAGAAGGCTCATTTTTGGACGAATGTGTTATATTGGTGGTAAAAGAAACTCAGTCGAAGAGATATGGGGGCTTATCTCTTCGTTTATTGGGCTAGTTATGTAACGTCTTGGATCCCTTGAGAGGTTAGAATCTCTGTAAATTTTGACATTGGAAGTTTTGATCCTTGAGAGTTAATTCACCTTAAGCAAAGCAGACTGCTAAGGCCGTGTTTGGGTTGATAGGAATTTTATTAGCGGAATTAGAGAGAAAAGGCATTTTTGAAGATGATAATTTTCTCTATACGTTTAGGTAGGTGCACGTGTAATTGTATTGCCTCGACAAGAAAATCCTCTAAAGGCCCTGTGCTGAAACCCAACCCTTGGATAAGGTTTATGTTCACGGTTTAGGAGCCCTTAAATGAAATGAATTAAATCACGAGATAAAAGTAGCACCAATTTTTGAATCCGGTGCAAATCTAAGTAGAACTGGGAGTAGACAAAAGTAACAATTGACTCGAGGTCATGTGTTATTAGAAGGGAATGATGTGATTATAACCCATGCGAGGTGTAGAGTCATGGATTCACCTTACTTTGAGGTCGTCCCCGTTTAACGCAAATTTTTGGATGCACAGAAGTGATGATATTGAAAGTGCTACACGTTATGTGTATAATGATGCTTGGGATTGGAAGAATCAATTTGTTTTTGCAAATCTAAAGCACATGACTCCTTTGGTGGAGGATTCTAAATTTTATCTGGAGGCACGAGTAGTAACCTCATGTGTATCGGGGACACCGATCTTAAGGGGTTTAGATCAAAGGTGCAATGAAAGTTGGCTTATTAAAGTAAGGAAACACTTCTCCTTCCCCTCTTCCTCCTTCTCTCCCTTCCATTTGGGTTACATTTCAGGAAAATTTCTTTTTCCCATTAGTGGTTGTTGGGCTTGTTGCTCCAGGAAATTTTTTATTTTGGAACTTCCTTGTTTGTTAGCAATTATTTTTCTCTTATTTTAGCAGCTGTTTATGCTAGCTGTTGGGGGTTAAACTTCAGAAATTTTATTTATAACACCTTAATCATTCTCGGAAATCTCTTCCTTGATTTGTGTTAGCAGTTACTTGGTATTTCCTTGGTTACATGACTAGCAGCTATCTTGGCTTCCCTTGCTTTATATGCTATAATTTATGTCCAGAATATGTGCCCTACTCTGCTCGTTTTTCTTCCAAGATTGATAAATTTATTTTTGACTCATGCTAACAGTTATTGATTTAGTGGGGAGTTTGGTGATTTCCTTGGTTTCATGCTAGCAGCTATTTGATTTCTTTGGTTTGGTTGGCAGCTAGTATGTCCCTTGGGTTAGGATAATAATTGCTATGTTTGGTTCCTGTCGGCTGCCTATGAACCGATTGGAAATTTCTTTCCTTTTAGGGGATGCTGCTTGGATTATATTACTTTGGCCTTTGCTTGTATAATCCCGAATGCTTTGGAGGCTGCTGTATATCTATCTTGTTGGATTCATTTGGGGCTGCTTCTTATACTTTCTAAATGGGGGCTGCTGCCATGTTGTTCTGTTAGGGCTGCTTCTATTTTCTTTCCTTGTCTAAATGGGGGCTGTTGTTATGCTCTTTGTTATGGGGCTGCCTTATATAACTGCTTCTTAAGTATTGTTCAATGGGGGCTGCTATATTATGTTGTATGAAATATGGATACACATGCTCTAAGATCTTATGATCTTGTTTCGGTAACAGCGACGCACACGTAAAGTTTATAATGTTGTATGGATTTCTCTCAAATTACTTACCGGATGCTCGTGAAATTTTTCGGACATGTGCCTAATGGTATTGAGATCACCCCCGAGCAGAATTATGAATTTTGGATATATATTTACGGTAATATGGCTAGCCTCTTCTTATTAATTTATTGTGTCGTAAATAACTTTGGAAAATATAAATGAGGCTTAAAAATTGGTTGAAATATTCGAGGTGATGATTATGTGATATCATAGAAATTTCATAGGATTTGGTTTGAAATAAGCCTTGATTAAATGCCCTGTTATATATTATTTTAATGAATGAATCGTGGTGATGTGTATTTGAATAAGATGTTGGAGTTTTCCTTGGACTATATGTTATTGGCTAAATCCTGGACTCATTTATTTAGTTAAGTATAAGTGGTCTGCTTGGCTAATTTCCAATCCTGCACTTTTACTTTTGTTGGCTAAGTTTTGATGTTTTGGCGGGCTAAACCTCCTGGAAATTATGCTTAATAATTCTTGATGGGTCGGGGGAAATTGGATCTTAATTTCCCCGGAAATTTTGTTTTCTAATTCTTGGCAGTTTGGAGAATTAGATTCTACATTTCCTAGAAGATTATTTATAGTATTCTCCTTATATTTTTTTGGCTGTTTGGGTGTACTCCAGGAAAATCTATTCAGGAAATTTGGTTGCTTTCCCCTTCTTATAGTGTCTGTTTGGGTTTATACTCCAGAAAACTTTTGGGGAAATATGTTGGTGGCTGTCTAGTTTCATGCTAAAATAATTTTCCTGATTTATGAGATTCTAGATTGGTTTGGTCTGGAGTTCTGGGAAATTTTTCTGAGTTAAGGTTCTTACCTTCAAATATCTGATAACTGCTGCTATGCAATTGTGTTCCTTTTCCCTTCCTCTTTCCTGTGGGTGTGCTGTTGGGAGATTTGAGCTAGGGCTTTTAGTTTGGGTAATGTTGACTGAATATATGTTGGATAATTAAGTGGATCAAAACCCCCCTAACCTCAACTTAAATTTCGGGGACGAAATTGTTTCTTCGTTTATTGGATTTGTAACATCCCATTTCGCGCTAGACCCCTCAGAGACAATTTGACTACCCAGTTTTGGGCTTTCCAGTGCGTGCTCAGATTTGGATTAATTGGGGGAAAAGAATGACAATACTGCTTTAGGAAATACTAAAATATGACAGGAAAATATAATAAAATAAGAACTTATAAATTTGAACTTAAGAACTATTTGATATTGCCGTTCGACAAATTTCTTAGAATTCGTCGATCTACTGTTGCCTCCGTTCGACGAAATTCTAAGATTTCGTCGATCTCAGAAAGTTGGAGCAGCGCTCGACAAATTAATATTAGGCAGCGCTCGACGAATTAGAATTAGCCGCAGATCGACGGAAATATAGATGTTGCCGCCGTTCGACAAAAATCCTGAATTCATCGAACGCCGGTCTGCTTCTATTATTTCTGCGCGCTTTCTTTCCGTTCGACGAATTTGCTTAAATTTGTCGAACGCCGGTCTACTTTTATTATTTCTGCGCGCTTTCTTTTCGTTCGACGAATTTGCTTAAATTTGTCGAACGCCTGTCTGCTTTTATTATTTCTGCGCGCTTTCTTTCCGTTCGACGAATTTGCTTAAATTTGTCGAACGCCGGTCTGCTTTTATTATTTCTGCGCGCTTTTTTTCCGTTTGACGAATTTGCTTAAATTTGTCGAACGCCGGTCTGCTTTTATTATTTCTGCGCGCTTTCTTTCCGTTCGACGAATTTGCTTAAATTTGTCGAACGTTGGTCTGTATTTATTAAATTTTGCGCGTTCTTCTTTTCGTCACCCGATAAAGCCTGAATGCTTGTTTTTATGATTATTTTAGGCTAACAGTGGAATTATTGTCCAATAAGGAGCTGACACCTAAAAATTGGAGTTCCAAGGCTTATTAATGCAAACCCTCTTTTCTCTTAACACAAGGGCTGAGCATTTCTCCCGAGGGAAATCTGGATCTTCATCTTCTTCTTCCTCTCCTTCTTCTTCTTCCTCTCACTTCAGGGAATTAGTTGGGGGAATCTTTGAAGGAGCAAAGCTTGGAGGAAATTTAGAGCTTGGCCGACCACCACCGTGCTTCCATCAAGATGAGCTCCAACCATGGCCGTAAAATCAGGTGACTTCCGGCCCCTCTCCCTTGGTGCTAGCGTCCTAGAACACAATAGGAGAGATGAAAGCTCAAGAGAGCTTCTCGTGTGAGCTTTAATGGAGTTTCCTTAGGAAGACCAAGCCGGAACCTCAAATTTACGGCATCGTTCGCCGCGAGGTTTTAGGAATCATTTCTTCTCTTCAAGAAGAAGAGATGGGATTTGATTTGGGGCAAACCCATGGTCGTTGAGGGAGAGTGAAGGGAATGACATTTAGGGATTTAACCTAACCCTTGTGTGGGAAACATGATGAACAGCTCTCTATTAATTAGGGTTGTTAACTACATAATTGTGTGATAAATGTGATGATAGCCCTTGCTAAAGTTTTCAATTTATAACTTTGCACTTGGTTATTATGGAAAATTATGCGCAGTTGGGTTCAAGCCAATTTTTAGGCTTGACCCCACTGGAATTAGGCTTCGGGATCAACATGAAAGTTGTATCCCTCAGAAAGATCTTTTCGACGATTGGTTACCCGTTTTCTGAAGTGACCTGTAGCTCCCTAAAGGTCCAGGCGAGTGGACTGTCCAGAAAGCTGGAATGGGTTTAGTGCGTGCTGTTTTTGCTGTCCAGATTTCTGCAGTTGACTTAATAGCAGATTTTTGGTAGGACCCTCTTAGATCTGGGTTTAGGACTCAACAGGAATGTTGTAGCCCTTGATGTTAGCTTTCCAAATTGGGGTGGATCATAATGTTTGGACAACTGTTGCACCCAGAAATCCAGTTTTAGTAAACTGTGTCATAACACCTTCGATCTCAGTATTTTGTGGATTTCGCCCATTATATTGGTTGGATGCTCATGAATATTGGAGGAGACATTTGTGATAACAATATGTACATCCCTGTTGAAATTCATAATTTACGATTAAGTAGTATTAAAGTTATTGCCGTGTTATTTCATAACTTGAAAGGGATATAAATGCTGAATGTGAAGCCTGTTTGGGCCAGAATTTTGTATGAATCATGTATATGCTAGCATTGGCTCGTGATAATGATTTCAGATTTATTTATGTTAAGATGACTCCTTGAATGAACCTTCAATTGTAGATTTATGTGGAATCGTAAAAAAAAGACATGTATGAATTAATGTTCATATCGCTTGATAATCTATTGGATGGTGTAGATTGGTGATAACCTTTCCATAAGGTGGATAGCTTTAATCGTGTTGAAACACGTTGTGATTTGTACATAAGACAATTGAATATTGGTGATATTTTTGGGCTTACATATTTAGTAAAATATGAATATGACACCGTACGCACAAGTAGTCCTACAGGATCTTGTAGAGTAATTTCCATGATATACACAGGCTACTGCATAGAGACATGATAGCTCGGTATGGTTAGCATTGATGGATCGGTCTGGATCATAAGATATTGTTATATCTTGTGGTGAAATGTTAAGGACCCGGTTGTTGGGGGCCTTGGATGATAATTAGCATCGATTGAACTTGTATGATGTGAAAGGAAAGAAGGCTCCATCCGTGAGTCCCTGGGTGCTTGATAGCACGAGTGTGCATGAGAATTGCATGGGTTGCATGGCTTACACATGGTGGTGTATGGATCTTGTTTGGAGGATTACTTGTGGCGGGTCTACGGGCTTGCTAGTCGTGACACCGACAGAAGCCAGCAGTTAGACTCTAGACCGGTTAAGTTGGACTCTTGGTGCTCACCTACCCAAGTCCCCTTCTGTGTCCTTGGAGGCTCCGCTGTGTGTTCTTAGCGTCGAGCAGTATGCAGGGTCTCCGCTGTGTGTTCTTAGCGTCGAGGCGTACAGAGGCCTAGGACTGGTAGTGTTCATACCCTCCTAGTAGTGGAGGAGCTCGTTCCACTGTCTCCGTCTGACCACGACGGGAGATGCCTGAGTGGTTAGCTACCCCTCAAAAAGCGAGAACTAAAGGTCTATGTCGACATAACAAAATGCATGGGTTAGATCATCATATCATAATCATTGCATTGCATTCATCCTTCATAATCATAGCATTGCACCGCATCGGGTCCATCATATAAATTAGTATGGGCTCTTTTATATGATGGGTCCCAAATTGGGAACCTTAACTTATAAGTTTGTATAGGCATTCATATAAGTTAAGGTACAATATGAACTACTTGCTTACATGCTGTCATTGCCTTATTACTTGTTAGTTGTGCTTATTATACCTGTTACTAGTACTTGCATATATAACCATTGCTACTTATATACTTATGAACAGCTTAGTCAGTGTCATTACAAGTACTTGGGTACTTATACAACCGACATATATGAACAACCATTCCTGTCACCTGCTTTGTATATTATTGCTTATATTGCAGCTTTTCTTCCTTTCCTTCCGCCCGGTGCCTTGGAGTCGCCGGGGGAGCGGATGTGAAGCCACTTAGTCTTTATGACTAACAGTTGCTACATCCCTCTTTTTAGGAGTGTACCTTAGAGCAGTAGTGCACTGTGCTGGAGGAGGATAGTCAGGTCAGGGTGACAGGCGAGTGAGTGTTTTGAGATGTAGCCCCTGGGGCATTTAGCTTGATACTCTGATGATTTGTAGGAGCTTCTGTAGCTTTCTTTCTTTCTTGTACTTACTGTTTGGACATTATTACATATTGTGAATCTATGGCTTTTAATGCTTTCTTTTATTGATGGGTTGGCGCTGTTTAGTTGGTTTGGCCGGCAGGATAGGCGTCTTGTGGGGAAGGCTAGCTCGTGTGCTGGCGCTTCCGCAAGGCGGCTGTCCTGGGCATAAGACTCCCCTCGGCCGTGTTTTGTGTTCTGGGAGGGGGGGGGGGGGGTCTTACACACCCTCTTGATTGTGCGATCTCTCAGCCCGCAGCTCCCGTGCGACCTCAAGCCGAAGAGTTCGCAGCTCGCCAGGATTTCTTCAGAACAGCAACCCAGGGACCTCCTGCTCAGGCCCTGAATTTCCAGGAGGATTGTGCCTTTCCTCCAGCCCTTGTTGTTACCATTCCTGCTCCTTTCGACATTGTTGAAGCGGAGGAGCCATCCCCCTTTACTAATAGAGTTTGTTGGGAGTCAATTCCCAACGGCTTCAGGAACCCCGTCTGCCTATGTTTACGGGGGAGAATGACCCAATTTCCCATCTCAAGCCTTCGAGTCTGTTGTTGCTCTGAGGACTCTCTCCGATGTTGTGTAGTGTAAGCTATTGATCACTTCCTTCGATGGGCAAGTCCGAGAGTGGTTTTATAAGCCGCCTTCCCAATCCATCCCGAGCTTCGCTGTCCTGAGGCACGAGCTTCTTCTGAGGTTTGCAACCTATAAGAAGAGGAAGAGTGGCCCTACAGCCCTTATCAAGATCAAGCAGGGAGAAGGAGAGACTTTAACTCGCTTTATTGATCGGTTTCAGAAGAAGATTCTCAGAATAAGGGATGTAGATCCCTCTCTTTATATGGTAGCTCTGATCAAAGGCCTGCAAGAGGGACCTCTCAAGTTTGAGGTCACGACCAGGGAGCCCAGCTCATATCAAGAGCTGATTAGTATTGCCAACTGCCATATAGAGAGGGAGATCAATAACCCTTTATATGTTTCTAATCTGACGAGTAAAGCCATCCAGAAAGGTTCGACAGGTTTTTATCCAGCCCAGCCATCGTCCAAACTGCCTCGTCAAGAGTTCCAACCCCCTTATCAAAAGGGAAGGAATTCCCGTCATTACCGCCCTCGTAAGGGGAATCAGCAGTTCCAGCCTGAAGGGTCCTTGCTGCCAGCCCCGGTTGCCCCGATTCAGCAATCCACACCGGTCCATCAGATCGAATACCCTCAACCACATTTGCCAACCCCTTCTCAACCTCCTTTCGACGATTCTCAAGAATCCTTTACTAACCTCAACATCTCTATGAGTGAGGTAGTTCAGGTTTTTCAAAAGCAGCCCTTTTACAAAAGGCCTTCCCCGATCAACTCTGACCCATGAACCTGAAATCCGACTCTCTATTGTGAACATCATAGGGAGAGAGGCCATGTGACCGAGAATCGCAGAGCTCCCCGCTTGCTGGTAGAGAAGCTCCTGAAGGAAGGAAAATTCACAGATCTGTTTCAAAGGGAAGACCTTTCCAAAGCTTCAACCTCCAAGTGCAAGGAGGTAGCAGATGTTCTTTGGGAATGCGAAGAAGTGGACGATGTTGGCTCTCTCGGCAACATCGGATATCCAGGTGAATGTATAGATGCAAATGACAAAGGTACTTCAGGTAATCTCTTTTGCATTCATGGAGGTGCAGGACTCGAATCTTCCAGGAAAGCTAGCCTCACAAGAGTCTATCAATCCGATGTTGCAGCTACCTCCTCCTCAGCTCCAATTCGGGGAACGGTCACCTTCGGGCAAGAAGACCTTTCCTCGACCGCCAATCCTTTTAATGATGCAGTTGTTATCAAGGCGCTGATTGAAAATTATACCGTGGATAAGATCCTGGTGGATACCGGATGTTCGGTGAATGTCCTCTTCAAACCTGCTTTCGAGGCGCTGAAGATCGGAGAAGCTCTTCCCTCTACTGAAGGGCCGCTCTATGGTTTCTCAGGGGAGAAGAAGGAGGTGGAAGGAGTTGCCACCCTCTCAGCGGCGTCAGCAGGAATTGTAAAATTGGTAAAATTCATAGTCGTTGAAGCTCCGATCAGCTACAACACAATTTTTGGAAGGCCAGTCCTGAATGAGTACCAAGCAATAATTTCAACATATCATCAGGCCGTGAAGTTTGCTTTGAATGGTAAACAATATCGGATTAGGAGCGACCCAAGGAAGGCTAGAGAATGTTTTGTCAGAATGGTTAACGTGATCAAATCATCTCCTCTCCAGGTAATTGACATCTCCTCAACACCCCAAATTCTTGATTAAGTCAAAGCAGCTGAAGAGATAGAAGAAGAAGATGCAAGGGACGGAGCTCGCTTGGAACCAGCCCTAGCGATTCAAGCTATGCCAATTAGCAAAGAAGATAAAAACAAGAAGCTTTCGATCAACGCTGAATTGCCCGAAGCTGATAAGGATCAACTTATCTCTTGCCTCCTGAAGAACTTGGATGTCTTCGCCTAGTCGGCGGATGACATGCCAGGAGTTGATCCAGATGTTGCCAGCCATCACCTCAACATCAATCCTAACTTCACTCTAATCAAGCAAAAGAAAAGAGCAGTGACAGAGACTCTCGCTCAGCCAATCCGGGAGGAGGTGGAGAAATTGTTAAAGGCTAAATTTGTTCAGAAGATTCAATACCCTGAGTGGGTATCAAATGTTGTGATGGTTAAAAAAGCAGGTGGAAAATGGCGGATGTGTGTAGAATTCACCAAACTTAATAAAGCTTGCCCTAAAGATTGGTACCCCTTGCCTCAGATAGATTCTTTAGTAGACTCTATGGTGGGATTTTCTTGCATGAGCTTTTTAGATGCGTTCTCCGGCTATCATCAAATAAGAATGTGAAAGTGCACAGTTAACCTCACTAGAATTCTATAGAGGGGGGGGGGGTGAATAGAGATTTAAAAGTACTTTGTGCAAATATATATATATATGTGTGTGTAATAATCTCAGATTTAAGCTTCCCACACACACCAACAAGAATTAAGTAAATAAAGAAAGAAATAGCAAAATGAAAATCACAGCACAACACAAAGAAATATAGTGGTTCCCCAAACTTTGGGTAGTCCACTCTTCTACCCCCTTGGTAGGAATTCACTATCTTGTACTGAGTCTTTTGATAAGGAGACTCTTAGAATCAGCCTGACTCTTTTGATAAGGAGACTCTTAGAACCAGTACAACTGAATTTTTTGAAGAGAGATTCTAAAAACTCTTTTACACAGTTTGAAAATGAAATGAAGATAAGAAGAAGAAGTAGAAGAAGTAATTTTAAATAAGAAAGAATCTTCTTCCTAGCAAGAAGATTAGAAGCAAAAGAAATAGTGAATGAAATCTCTCTTCTATAGTGAGAAGGAGATTGTAGGTCTTTATCTCTTTCAATGAGAGCTATCAGAGATTGCAGCAGTATGGCTTCAGAAAGAGGAGAAGGAGAAGGCTTGTTGTTGGCTTCAGCACACAATCACTTCTCTCAGCTTTTCTCACTTTTCTCTTGGGAGCTTTTCCTCTATTTCAAATGTATGTAGTGGATCACTTCTTATTCTTCTCTACCGACTTCCCTCTTATTTATAGCTCTGTTTATTCAAAGAATACTATAGGAGAATAATCAATTAGCAGTTAGAGAAATGGTAAGAGAGAAAAGATTCCATAATCAATATTTCTGTAGAAGGAAATAGATTATTCTGATTTCAAATAATATTCAAAATAAATTTAATCAATTTAGCCAAGAATCATTTAGAAGGAAAGACTGATTCAAAACGGCTAGAAAAGAATAATATCATTCCATAAAATTCAGATCTACAAATAGAAGGAAAGAAATCTGGCGTGTTTTGAATTTGACATAGAAATCGATGTACGTCGATTACTATTTGACGGAAGCGTCGATTTCAGACTAGTTGGACGTCGAGAGGAGAATATGGTAGGTGTGTCGACTAAGATACGTCGACTTCACTAGATACGTCGACTAGAAGTCAGAGTTACGTCGACATAGGTTACGTCGAATTCTGTTTAGAGCTACTTCGACTCATTCTGAGAGGAACGTCGACTACACTTCGACGTTGCGTCGAATACTATTCGACGCATATTTACTTAGACTAATTTTTCATTCTTAGAATTTATATTCTACTCATTTTTAGGGGTTAAGATAAATCATTTCCTCAACAATCTCCCCCTATTTGTCTTAACCCTATTCAGAGAGAAATTGTATCAGCTTTTAATCAACACAGCAAGGCATTTATATAGAAAAGAAATATGTTAAGTACACAGAAGAAAGTACAGAAAGAAATCATGTAACATGTAAGTATCTTTCACAAGATTTTAACTAAGAACTTCTTGTTATACATGAAGTTGACAAAGGCAGAGTAAAGTTTCTTGGATAAATTTTCAATAGCTTCAAAAATGTAGGGCCTGGCTCTATCAGGATGCTCCTGAACATTTCTGATAATTGTATGCAGCTTTGCTAGGATCTTTTCAGCATCAGGAAGGGTGTCATTTATGGAATAGCCCTTACTAATGATAATGGGTGCCTTTTCATCAATCATTTCAATTGTAATGCTATGAGGTTTCTTTTGTGTAGATTTGGGCTCAGATGGTCCCTTGTTGTCAACCTTGGGCCTATATTTTCTCTTCTTATCTGATTCTTGTTTCTCAGGGATCTCAGACACTTTTCCTTTCCCTTTCCAGGGTGAACTATGCCATTTGTCTAATCCTACTGGCTTATTAGGCTTTTTATAGGGAATGCAGATATCTTCTGAACACCCTACACCCCTTTTGTGCTTCTATCCTTTGTCTAGGATAAGCCCTGCCTGAGGATTTTTCTTCTGATATGCTTCAACATCAAACAATTTCTTTGGAAGTTTGGTGGAAGATTCAGCAAGAATCTGTTCTTTGGTCATCCCCTTCTTGATCTTTTCCATCCAGATATTCCTCTTATCCTCTGTCTCTTTCATTGCTTCTTCCAATTCATACAACTCTCTTTCTCTTATTTCTTCATGCCTCTTTTCCATGTCAGGATCATGGTACTCCTTTACAGGAATGGTAGGAGTGATATTAGGCATTCTTTCAAACCTTTTTTTATCTCCTCAACATCCTTTCTGTATTTCTTTTCCTTTGCATAGTCTTTCCTTTCTTCTTTGGAGATTTTTTGCCAATGAGGGATGGCTTCTCTTCTTCTTTTCATTTTTCCTCTTGGTCTTTCCCTAGGTGGCATTTGTGGAGGTAAAGGTAGTAGAGGAGGTAGATAAGGAGGTTGAAGTGGTGGAAGAGGCAGAGGTGGAGATGTAGTTTTCTTTTTAGAAGGAGAAGGTGGAGAAGGAACTTTTGTAGGAGAGGGAATTTGTTCTGTAACAGGAGGCAAAATGTCCTCTGGTAGAGTAGACTGTGCTGAGGACTGTTTCTCTCCTTCAATCTCTTCTGGAGGAATATCCTCAAGTAGGGGTGTCTTGAGTTTGATATAGCTAGCAGAGAAGCCAGGAGAGTGATGCTGATATTCTTCCACACACAAGGGTGCCTCAATCCAGACTTGCCCTTTAGGTCATCAGAAGTAGCTGTTTCTTCCCCCCCTGGACATCTGTATTTTGTACTGCAACAATCTCCCCCTGAAAATATGGGGCATCTACTCTGAATGCTGAATCCACAGCATGGTCTCCTTCTGTATGGTAGGAGGAGGATTCACCAAAGTGTTTGTTGAAGGTGTAATCAGAGTGATTGGAGAAGATTTGAGCCTATGGTAAAAGAAAAACTGAAGTTGGTTTAATATTTAGAGATAGTATTTAGAGATTAGAGAAGAGTTAGCCCTGAGATTTAAGAGAATATAGAACCTGAATAGGGGGGTTTCTGGAGCAACTCTCCCCCTGGTTTATATCCTATAGAAAGGATGTAAACCCTTTTGGCGACAGAGGTTGTTCTTTAAGAAGAACATGAAGCTCAGGAAGAGAAGCAGACAGGTTGGCCAGTTTGGCTTCATAGGTAGTTAGCATGGCGGCACACTCGTTTGAGAAGTTGTTCAGTCGTGTCTGAAATTCATTCACGAGTTGTTCTAGAGCATCGTTTATTGCTTGGATGACGGCAGATTGAACAGGAGTCGGCGCCATTGATGCAGGTAGAAAGGTAGAAGATGAAGTTTTTGGCGGTTTGGGAGAGTAGGAGTTTATGAAATATGAGGTATTATTTAAAGTAGGTGAGGCGTCGAAAAGGAAATAGAAATCAAGGTATATTAGGTAAACCAATCGTCAAAAGAGGAAGGAAAGATTTGTTTCCAGTTTTATCATGAAGTCAATGCATGCGTCGATATGGAGTCGACACTCCGTCGAATTTTTGTCAGCCTAGTGACCTGTCGACGCGTTCGCAGATTTGCGTCGATATCAAGTCGACGGTACGTCGAGAAGGGATCGACGTATCTTTGTCTGTTAAGAAATCAATGCTAGCGTTGAGTTCTTTTCGACGGTGCGTCGATAGGTAATCGACGTATCTTCAAGTGCTCTCTTAGTTTTTCTGACTTCTTTTAGATTTGCCCAATAATGATGTTTACAAGCTTCCATCAAGCATTCCTAAGGTGTTGATGAAGTAAGTATGCTTAGTTTCATCCAAGGGTTTGGTGAAAATGTCTGCTCTTTGGCTATCAGTAGGAATATATTCTAAGGTTATCTTGCCTTTTTCCACATTGTCTCTAAGAAAGTGATGTCTGATTTCTATATGTTTGGTTCTACTATGAAGGACTGGGTTGGATGCTATGTATATAGCACTAGAACTATCACAATAGATTTTAGAGTTACTGACTTCCAATTTATAGTCAAGAAGCTAATTTTGCATCCATAGGATTTGTGAACAACAGCTCCCATCAGCTATGTATTCAGCTTCAGCTATTGAGGTTGAGACTGAGGTTTGTTTCACCTAGGAATTGGCAAGTACCAGATGTGCTTTTTCTATCAACCCTACAACCAGCATAGTCTACATCTGAGAAACCTGTTAATTCAAAGTTGGTTTCTGCTGAGTACCATAAACCTAGTTCAGGTGTTCCCTTTAGGTATCTAAGAATTCTTTTTACAGAGGAGAGATGGGATTCTTTTGGATCAACCTGAAATCTAGCACATATATAGGTGGCAAACATAATGTCAGGTCTGCTAGCTGTTAGATAGAGAAGGGAACCTATGATTGCCCTATAGGTCTTTTGATCTACTGATTTTCCCTTATCATCCTTTTCTATGATGGCGTTAGTTGCCATAGGTGTTTTCATGGTAGATGCTGATTCCATACCAAACTTTTTGATTAACTCTTTAGTGTATTTATATTGTGAGATAAAGATCACCTCACTGCTTTGTTTTACTTGTAGCCCTAAGAAATAAGAGAGTTCTCCTATATTACTCATTTCAAATTTAGATTGCATTAGATTAGCAAATCTTTTACAGAGTTTGGGATGGGTTGAGCCAAAGATGATGTCATCTATATAGATTTGAACAAGCAGAAGTTTATTCTTGTGGGTTCTAGTAAAAAGTGTTTTATCTACTTTACCTCTTTCAAATGAATTTTCTATCAGGAAGTTGGAGAGAGTTTCATACCAAGCTCTAGGTGCTTGCTTAAGACCATAAAGAGCTTTGTTAAGTTTATAAACAAAGTTAGGAGAGGAGGGATTGATAAAACATGGTGGTTGCTCTACATATACCTCTTCTTGAAGGTCACCATTCAGAAAAGCACTCTTGACATCCATCTGGCAGACTTTCATCTTCATGAAAGCAGCATAGGCAAGAAAGAGTCTGATTGCTTCCAATCTGGCAACTGGAGCAAAGGTTTGATTGTAGTCTATTCCTTCTTCTTGTCTGTATCCTTGTGCTACAAGTCTTGCCTTGTTCTCGACAATTACTCCAGTGGAATCCAGTTTGTTTCTGTATACCCACTTTGTACCAATAACTGGGTAGTTTCTTGGTCTCTCAACTAAGTTTCACACTTTGTTTCTCTCAAATTGGCTTAGTTCTTTTTGCATGGCTATGATCCAGTGAGGATCACAATTTGCTTCTTCAAACTTCTTTTGTTCAATTTGTGATAAGAAGCCTTGGAGCATCATCCCACTAGAGACCTGGTGTCTTGTTCTTACTCCAGTATTGGGGTCTCCAATTACTTGGGATTGAGGATGATTTTTCATATTGATCCCTGTCCTGCTTGGATTTGTCAGATGCTCTTCTTCCTCATTAACAATGGGATCATTGTCCAACTGTTCCTCCTGAACCATGTTCTCTTGTGAGAGTTGGTTTTGATTGCTCTTTTCTGAACCTTCTTTATCTTCTTGTTCAGACTCCTCACTTGGTTCATGTAGCTGGTTATCTTTCCCAGTGTCTGTGTTCTTTAGAGTCAGATGTTCAAGCTGAGTCTCTATGCTGCTGTTTTCCTGTGGAAAAGGACTGGTGGAAGTTTCCTCCCCCTTAAACAGCATGTTAGTTTCATCAAATATAATATGCATGGATTCTTCAATTTTGAAAGTTCTCCTGTTATAGCATCTATAAGCTTTACTAGAAGATGAGTACCCCAGAAATATTCCATCATCAGACTTCTTGTCAAACTTGGCAAGATGATCTTTCCGATTATTTAGGATAAAGCAAGCACATCCAAAAATTTTAAAGTATTTAACAATGGGTGTTTTTCCCTTCAGGAGCTCATATGGAGTTTTTGACTTAGTTTTATGTATGAGGCTTCTATTTAGAACATAGTTTGCAGTGTTAACTGCTTCAGCCCAGAAGGTTTTTGGTAATCCTGATTCTGCAAGCAAGGTCCTTCCTGATTCAATTAAGGTTCTATTCTTTCTTTCAGCAACTCCATTTTGTTGAAGAGTTTTAGGTGCTGAGAAGCTTTGTTTGATACCTACATCCTCACAGAAACTACAGATTAACTGATTTTCAAATTCAGTCCCATTATCACTTCTGATTATGGAAACATGAGTATTGAATTCAGATTGAATCTGTCTTATGAATCTTGAGAGAATCTTGTGGGTTTCAGACTTAGTCCTTAGAAAGAATACCCAGCTAAATCTAGAATAGTCATCCACAATGACTAGGGTATAAGACTTTCCACCTAAGCTCTGAGTGGATATGGGACCAAAGAGATCCCTGTGCAGTAGGTAGAGAATCCTGGGGGAGTCATTCTTACCAATTGGTTTGAAGGATGATTTGGTCTGTTTTCCTAGTTGGCAAGGTCTACATGGAGAATCCTTAGAGTACCTCCCCTTTGGTAGGTCTCTGACTAGGTTATTCCTTGCTAGTTTACTAATGGTCTTGTAGTTTAGATGACCCAGTCTCCTATGCCATAATTCACTTTTATCAATAATATTGTTGAACAAACAAACTTCTGTGGGTGTGGAGCTAAAGTCTACTATATATACTTTCCCTTTTCTAATTCCACTGAGTACTATGGCACCAGTCTTGACATCAATAATATGGCAAAACAGTGTGGTGAATTTTACCTCATACTTACCACTATCACATATCTGACTTATACTTATCAGATTGTGCTTCAGTCCTTTGACTACTGCCACATTCTTGAAGGTAACTTTCCCTTCTTTGAAATCTCCAAAGCCCCTGGTTTGCCCAAAGCTAGAGTCTCCAAAGGTCACTGATCGTCCATGTCTATCTTCAAAGTTGGTTTGTAGATTGTTGTACCCTGTCATGTGCATCGAGCATCCACCATCCAAGTACCACACCAGCCTGAATGTGTGATACATCTGCACATAAGATGTTAAACATTAGTTTGGACCCTGCTAAGCTGGGGTCCCTTCCTCCCAACAGAAAAAGGTTCAATGAAAGAGTAAGTTGGTTTTTCAGAGTACCCTTTCTTCTTTAGGAGTGTTGGCTTATCAAACCAACAGTCATTAGTAATATTGCAGAAATAGTATTCATAATAAAAAGAAATGGATTGAGAAGACTTTTTGGAAAAGGAGATATTTTTGTTAAATTGGTTGCGTCGATATGAATTCGACGTATGTTTAAGGTTGCGTCGAGTCGAAGTCGACGCTTCCTTCATTCTGTGTTCTCTTTTAGTCGAAGCATAGGAGAGGTTGCGTTGATTGGGAGTCGACGTATTATTTGAGTTGCGTTGAGTAGAATTCGACGCACGTCGATACTGATTCGATACAAATTTGTTTCTTTTCAGAGGATATTTACCTAGGATTCCTTCATACATAGTGAAATTATTTTTTTGAAAACAGTAGTTGTTTCTGGATTTTCTTGTGATTCTTCTCCTATGAGATTATTCTTCCTAGTGAAGTGGATAGGATGTCTCCAGACAAGTTTGCTGGGTGACTGAGGCCTGGGTTCTAAGTCAGTATTAAACTCTAGTTGTCTAAATCTATCAGTGAGATTTTTAGAGATTTTCTTGAGTTTTTGACTTCTGCTATTTAGAGAATCTTCAAAGGCTTTTGCCTTTGCTAGCTCATTTTTTAGTGTTTGATTTTCAGTATTTATTTTATCTAGCTGCTCCTCTAATCTAGAGAGTTCTTGACTGATCTCATAGTTTTTATATTGTGTATCCATTTGTTTGAGATTGTTTAATTCATTTCTTAGCCTTTTTATTTCTTTCTCAGATTTGACTTGATCTAAACAAAATTCTTTGAAACTATTTTTGAAATCAGTAGAAGAAAAATCTATATCATCAGATATATTTACCAGAGATTTATCATCATGCTTCTCAGTGGCCATCAAACAGGTTTCCTCTTACTTAGCCTCTTCTTGGTCATTTTCAGATGAGGTACTTTCTTCAGATTTTGAATCACTCCATGATTGAGCAATGAATCCTTTCTCTTTCTTGTTTTTCTTTAGATCTGTTCTTTTCAGATCTTTCTTATAGCTGAGTTCTTTAGGACTTTCAGGTGCAATGTGTCCATGTTTCCTGCAAGAGTAACATATAATCTCTTTTGTAGGGGTTTTGTTATACCTGGTTTTTGAATCTCTCCTTCTGGACCCTTCTGTTTTGATCGACTTTTTGAACCTTTTGGCCAGTAGACTGATCAGCTCCTCATCACTTGTAGAGGGTTCATCTGCAGTGGTCTTTAAGGCAATACTCTTTTACTTTGAGAGTGAAGGAGTCATTTCTTTCACTTCTTTCTCAGCTCTTGTTTTCAACAACTGTTCATAGGATCTTAATTTACCCAACAGAACATCTGTTGAGATTTTATTTTGGCTTCTGGAGTCTCTAATTGGCCAAATTCTTGAGTCCCAAGAGCTAGGGAAGCAAGTTAGCAATTTGTCATTTATCTCAGTGAGAGATATGTCCTTCTCAATTGTTCTTAACTAATTTGTTATGAGGCTGAATCTGGCATACATGTCAGCAACACTTTCACTGTCTTTCTTCTGGATGTTTTCATATTGAGAGATGAGTAATGCCTTTCTATCTTTTCTCTCATCAGCACTCCCTTCTACCATTTTAGTGAGAGCTTCCCACATTTCCTTAGCTGACTCACATTCAGCAATCTTTTGGAAGGTTTCATCTGAGAGGGTTGAGATTAAGATATTCATAGCCTTGGCATCACATGCATGAGCTCTCTTTTCTTCATCTGTCCATTCAGCCTTTGGAGCAAGTGATTGTGTGACCTTTCCACTTGAGTCCTTCTTGAATGGCTTGGGAGGACCTGTCATAATAACATCAAATAATTCTCCATCAATACAGTTTAGATAAATTTTAATTCTTGTTTTCCAAAGTGCAAACTTTTCAAGGTTGCAAATTGGTGGTCTGGTGGAAGCATAATCTTTGATTTGTGCCATGTGAGAAATAGTTTTTAGAAATCTATATATATGTATGAGGTAGGATCTTTTTGATCAAGGAGTTACCCTTTTTAGATTAACCTCCCTCTGATACCAATTGAAAGTGCACAGTTAACCTCACTAGAATTCTCTAGAGGGGGGGGGGGGTGAATGGAGATTTAAAAGTACTTTGTGCAAATATATATATATATATATATATATATGTGTGTGTAATAATATCAGATTTAAGCTTCCCCCCACACACCAACAAGAATTAAGTAAATAAAGAAAGAAATAGCAAAATGAAAATCACAGCACAACACAAAGAAATATAGTGGTTCCCCAAACTTTGGGTAGTCCACTCTTCTACCCCTTGGTAGGAATTCACTATCATGTACTGAGTCTTTTGATAAGGAGACTCTTAGAACCAGCCTGAGTCTTTTGATAAGGAGACTCTTAGAACAGTACAACTGAATTTTTTGAAGAGAGATTCTAAAAACTCTTTTACACTGTTTTAAAATGAAATGAAGATAAGAAGAAGAAGTAGAAGAAGTAATTTTAAATAAGAAAGAATCTTCTTCCTAGCAAGAAGATTAGAAGCACAAGAAATAGTGAATGAAATCTCTCTTCTATAGTGAGAAGGAGATTGTAGGTCTTTTTCTCTTTCAATGAGAGCTATCAGAGATTGCAGCAGTATGGCTTCAAAAAGAGGAGAAGGAGAAGGCTTGTTGTTGGCTTCAGCACACTATCACTTCTCTCAGCTTTTCTCACTTTTCTCTTGAGAGCTTTTCCTCTATTTCAAATGTATGGAGTGGATCACTTCTTATTCTTCTCTGCCGACTTCCCTCTTATTTATAGCTCTGTTTATTCAAAGAATACTATAGGAGAATAATCAATTAGCAGTTAGAGAAATGGTAAGAGAGAAAAGATTCCATAATCAATATTTCTGTAGAAGGAAAGAGATTATTCTGATTTCAAATAATATTCATAATAAACTTAATCAATTTAGCCAAGAATCATTTAGAAGGAAAGACTGATTCAAAACTGCTAGAAAAGAATAATATCATTCCATAAAATTCAGATCTACAGATAGAAGGAAAGAAATCTGGCGTGTTTTGAATTTGACATAGAAATCGACGTACGTCGATTACTATTCGACGGAAGCATCAATTTCAGACTGGCTGGACGTCGAGAGGAGAATATGGAAGGTGCGTCGACTAAGATACGTCGACTTCACTAGATACGTCGACTAGAAGTCAGAGTTACGTCGACATAGGTTACGTCGAATTCTGTTTAGAGCTACTTCGACTCATTCTGAGAGGAACGTCGACTACACTTCGACGTTGCGTCGAATACTATTCGACGCATATTTACTTAGACTAATTTTTCAGTCTTAGAATTTATATTCTACTCATTTTTAGGGGTTAAGATAAATCATTTTCCCAACAGAATGCATAAGCCAAACATTCCTCACACCTCATTCATCACGAATGACAGATGTTTCTGTTATCTTGTAGTGCCTTTTGGGCTAAAGAATGCCGGTGCAACTTATCAGAAAATGATGGACACTGTTTTTAAAACCAAGTACCGGAGAAATCTAGAAGATTATGTCGATGATCTCTTAATCAAAAGCAAGCTTTTCTAAACTCACCTTAACGACCTAAATGAAACATTTGCAACCCTCCGAACTTTCAATACGAGATTGAATCCATTGAAATGCATTTTTGGAGCTAGCAAAGGAAAGTTTCTTAGCCATCTCCTTACTCCGGAAGGGCTGGAGCCAAATCCCGATAAGGTGAAGACTATCTTAGAAATGTCATTTCCCAAGACCTCTAAGGAAGTTCAGCAGCTGGGTGGGAGGATGGCAGGTTTGAGCCATTTCATCTCCCGCTCTGGAGATAAGAGTGCTCCTTTTTTCAAAACTCTCCGTGGAGGGGCCAAGTTTGAATGGACAAAGGAGTGTGATGATGCATTCAATCATCTCAAGAGGCAGTTGACATCAACTCCCTTACTCCAGAGCCCCAAAGAGGGAGAAGATCTCTTTTTGTACCTCAGAGTTAGCTCTGATGCCATCAGTTCGGTTTTAGTCAGGGAAGAGAAGAAGCAGTTTCCAGTTTATTACGTAAGAAATTTTTGAAGAGTGTTGAAACCCGGTACCCAATCCTTGAGAAGTTAGCCCTGATGCTCGTGACTTCAGAGCTAAGATTAAGACCTTATTTCCAAGCCCATTCAATTCAAGTTCTCACCGACCTTTCGCTAAAGAGTGTCTTAGAGAAGCCGGAGCATTCAGGTAGATTGACAAACTGGGTAATAGAGCTCAGCGAATTTGACATCTGTTATATTCCTAGAGTAGCAATCAAAGCTCAGGTATTAGCAGATTTCAAGATCGATGCAAGGGAGACTAGTTCAGAGGAGGAGCTCGGAGCTCCTCTCGCCTGGACAATTTTTGTTGATGGAGCTTCAGGAAAAAAATTCTTACAGAGCTGGAATTATTTTGATCAATCCAAATGGAGTTAGACTGGATCAAGACTTGAAGTTTTATTTCCCGACAACAAACAACCAAGCTGAATATGAAGCTTTGCTCGTCGGTCTCAAATTTGCAAGAGAATTGGGAATCGAAGATGTTCAAGTCAAAACAGATTCTCTGGTAATGGCGTCTCAAGTAAATGGAAACTTCGAGACCAGAGATCACATTTTGAAGCAATATCAAGCCCTAGTAAAAATTGAGATAAGCAAGTTCAAGAGCTTCTCAATCCATCATATCCGAAGAGAAAAGAATAGGGAGGTGTATGAGTTAGCAAAATGTTGGTCTTCTTTTAGGAGGAACTACCTCAGAGTTATTTCATCCAGTAATCGAGGAGGGAGAAGTTATGCAGATAGATCAATGTCCGTCTTGGATGGATCCTTTCATACTCTACCTCACGACTAGAGAATTTCACTCCAAGGTAAAAGATAGAAAAAGGTTTAAGCTTAAAGCAACCCATTATTATCTTGTTGCAGGAATTCCTTACAGGAAAACTTTTCTTTCGCCTCTGGAACGGTGTGTTTTCGAAGAAGAAATTACAACTATCCTTCAAGAGGTTCATTCAGGAGAATTTGGTAGTCATTCAGGAGCTAGAAACTTGGAAAGGAGGATTTTAAGACAAGGATATTTCTGGCCCCAAATGAGGAAAGATGCAAAAAAATTCGCAGAGAAATGTGTTAAATGCCAGAAGTTTGCCCCCCTTCAACATCAGCCAGCTCAGCAGCTTAGGTCAATAGCCACCCCATGGACTTTTGCAGTTTTGGGGATGGATTTGAATGGACCTTTTCCCTTGGCAAGCGGGCAACGCAGATTCATTTTAGTCATGATTGATTATTTTAGTAAATGGATTGATGCAAAGGAGTTAGCTAAGACTACTACTCAGATAGTGAGGAATTTCATCTGGGGGAGATAGTTTGTAGACACGGAATTCCCATGGCAATCATCACAGATAATGGCCCACAATTTAACAACTTAAGTCTTATAAATATCTGTGATCAGATCAGCACTGAATTGCGATTTGCCTCTGTTCATCACCCTCAGAGCAATGGTCAGGTGGAAGGTGCCAATAAACTCATAATCAACCTCTTGAAGAAGAAAGTGGAAAATCTTAGAGGTAATTGGGTAGAACAACTACCTTCCGTATTATGGGTTTTAAGGATAACTTCAACTTCGGCCACTGGAGAGACTCCTTTCAAATTATCTCATGGTTCAGAAGCTCTCATTCCCATTGAATTTGACATTAAGAGTACGAGAGTATTATTATCCCAACAACATCAAGATGGTTGGATGGAAGAAAACGATGAAGAGTTGAAATGCAACCTTGATCTCATTGAAGAACTAAGGGATACGACAACTATCAGACAAGAAGAAGTAAAAAGGAGGATGGCCAGATTTTTTGACAAAAATGTAAGAGTTAAAGAATTTGCTGTTGGAGACCTGGTCCTCAAGAAAGTTGATGCAGCAGCAAGATCTGGCTTAGTTGGGAAGCTTAATCCAAACTGGACATGGCCATTCATTGTTAAAGAAGCACTCAAGAATGGAGCTTATCGTCTCCAATCTTATGGAGGAGAAGATTTGTCTCACACATGGAGTGGGGATGACCTCAAGCGTTTCATTTCTAAAAACTTGTATTTTTCTCTCTTTAATTTCTTTCTCTCTTCTTGCAAGTATAATGATGATGTGGATGTAAACTCTTGCTTCATGCATATTAGAAAGAAAGCCTTGAGATAAATTAGTTAATTATTAAAGGCTAAGGTCCTACCAAGAGAGGTATCGACGGATCCTACTTCATTCCCCCTCGACTTGAAGCTTGAGAAGTAAATCTGCCAGGACCACAGGTAGCAGGGAGATTTCACATCTGTGTAGCAGTATGTTACGATCTCCTCCCTTTTGAGGTTAACAGATGGGAAGATTCTAGAGAAATCCGAAGTCTGGTACATTGGAAGGCGGTAGAACAATCTAGAGAGTCCATGACTCTTGTATATACCGAAATTGTATAGAATACTCTAGAATAGTAGGGATCTAGAATATTCTTTGATTTGGAGGGAAACCTCTTTGGGGCCTATAAAGGGGAAGACCCCCTCATTTGTAGAAATTTGTATATTTCATTTTGAAAAGATTCTACTTCATGCATTTGATGATACCTAATGAATAAGAGATTTAGGTATCCAAAGGGAACCAAGTGTAACGGTTCCTTTGGGTACCCAAATATAGCGAGATGATTTTTGGGGAGATGAGTACGAATGAACTCTTTCAAGTGGAGTTAATGTTTCATCTTTAATTTTGGGTCTCCAATCATACTTTGGTTTAGTGTTATAATTATGCATCAAATTTTCATATTCATTAAACTTAGACTTAAAATAATAATGACTTTTGAAATTATTTTTCATAGAAATTTTTTTGCATATTTGAAGTTAATTTGGGAGATACATAATGAAGGTTAGAATTCATTATGCTTATATGATTAAACATTATACTAGGTGCATGTTTAATATATTTTAAAATACTAGTAGAAGTTTTACACATGTTTGATGATAAACTAGAAATAAAAGATTTTTTGTTACTTGTAAATTTTTGCACAAATAGTTTTAATGATTCTAGTTTATTAGTAAAAAATTATTTTCATTTACCAATTTTTTATTATGCTATTTTGAAATTAAAATTTATTTTTCAAAATCCTTCAATTTTTCTTTAATATCATTACAATCAAAATATGGCTTTGAAATTTCAATTAGAGAGCAAGATGGAGAAGCCACATCACAATTAGATTCTACATTAACATTAGCTTTTAACCTTTTATTTTCTAAACGTAATTTCTCGTTAGCAATTTTCAATTTCTTAATTTTACGTTTAGTAATTTGTAGCAATTGTAAAGTAGAAATAGAATTGCAAACAATAAGGGAATTTGATTTCCTTACAGTGCTTTTGGATGCGGTGAGATTTGAGCATAGAGTTTCTTTGTTATCGTCATCTTTTTGGCACTCCTCTTCCAAAGATAAAATTTCTTCTTCTCTTTCACTTGATGTGCACTCCAGTGATCCATCATGAGAGGAGCTTTCTTGAACATATGTGCAAGCTTGTATGTTCTCCAATTCTTGTATTTGTTCCACACCTGTAGATGGAGAATCATAAGTTATTTCAGGAAAATTCCACATCTCATATGCAGTAGGAAAGTATAAATGAGTTTGGAAATATTTTGATTAAGTGCACAAAATAGGCAATTCATTGATTTATCATTTAAGACACACTCTTCCCTACTCAACTTATTTGGTGGCTTCCTAATGGTATTATTACATATTTTAATATCTAATGACTTAAAAAAAATTTCCATTAATATTTTCCACCCTTTAAAATTTTTTTCTTCAAATAAAGGTGGTGCTAAAGACTTTCCCTCTATATAAGTATTTCTCTCACTAGTAGAAGAGAGATCATGACTACAAAGCGCCATTATTCCCGGTTGTTAAGACGCTTTAGAATACCACGTCTTTGATACCACTTGTTGGATTTGTATGCGCCTTTAGAGGGGGGTGAATAAGGGTTGTAAAAACTTATGTTATATTTTAAAATACTTGAAAAGCTAAGCGATTAAAATAGAGAGAAATCAAACAAATTAAGTGAAATAAAATAGAGACGTGATTTTATTAAGATGAAATGTAGGATTACAAAACTTGGCTTCTTATAACGCTAAAAATCGAAGGCGAATAATAAAAAGACTTTTTCGTTTTCTATTCCGACTCATATCCCCACGAACCGGTGGCTTTAACCTATCCTTCCCTGGATACGGCCTTAAGCCTCTCTAGCCAATCCTTCCCCGGATATGGCCTCGAGCACCCCCTAGATCTACACCCTAGACCTAATTGTCAACACGAGGCGAATTTCTGCCCTAAGTCTTACCCAGACCTAGTCGCCAACACGAGGCATATTTACTACGCGAGTACGAAAGAGTAAAGAAATTAAACAACAACAATATAAAAACTCCCTATGTGGATCTCTTGAAGAAGTAGACAAAGTCCCGCAGAGTATGATTGTAGTTGATGTGGTCTTTCGTCACGATGATGAAGCATGTTGAAATCTTCTCCACGGATCTCTTTAAGCCTTCATGGATTTGTGGGAGTATCTCTCTGAACCTTCCTCTATGTGATGTGGCACGAAGCTCTGGAATTTAGGGGTGTGAGAGGATGATGAAGACGGAGGCAAGGGGTCCTTTTTATAGCCTTGGAGCTAGCGCTATCGCTACCGTCGGCGCTATCCCGATTTAGAAAACATTCTCCGCGTGCGTATCTTCATGCCAAGGAAACCTTTCCAAAGTTCCTCTTGTACTCCGCGCTACCGCATGCGCTATCCGCTACCGCATGCGCTATCCGCTACCGCCTAGCGCTATCGCCAACTATACTTGTCGCCTGAACATTCCTAATCAGAGCTAGCGCCCGCGCTAGGTGCTGCCGCCGGCGCTAGTGGACATGTCCGAATTCTGGCTTCAAACTTGGGGGCAACCTTCTTATGTTATCCTTGAGTCATGTGGCATTATTTTCTTCACACTTAAACACACAAGATCAAATACACATCGGATTAAATATTCTCAAACCTAAGAGTTGCGGAAGACCATGTTCCAACAGACGAGAGCGCCATCGGTGTGGAGTGCGCTTAAATGATTTGGTGTGTTTAGAACCTTAGGGTTGTAAGTTTTTTTGGGTGTTTTTTGGTGTGGTACTAGCCAATAATGATGTGCTTTTAAAACCAACCATGATTCTAGAATCAATCAAGTGAGTCATAACCTGAGAGCTGGCCACGTGCCTTGAAATCATTGGATGCGAATAATTTTTCTCCCGAACAGAATAACTTCCCCTTTTTTCAGATCATTCCCGATCATATTGGCATTTGAAACTCGTTTACCCATTTGTCAGTTTAGTGCTATTTTTTCTTAAAAGAAAATCTTCTTGTAAAAACTGAATTATTTTGAGATTATTCAAGGACTTTCATATTTTGGGCTTATTTTGAATTCTTCTTTGTGATTGTTTGTAAGCTCTGTTTGGACATTTTGGCTCTCTTTGGGATATCGGTACAATTTTAAAATGGAGTTGTTTGAAAGGGAGAAGATAAATTGTATTTTCAAAATTACTGTTTCAAAACATAGATTCTGTTTGGGCAACCTCCGTTGTGGTGATAGTTAAATTATATTCAAAATTATCTCAACAAGAATTTTATTTATTCCGTTTCGATTTTTTCTGAATTTTTTTTAAACAAAATTAAATATTATATATATAATACTTTACAAATTTATAGATATATTTTTATATTTTGTACAACTTGTACATATTAAATAAAATAAATACAACAACAACACTCAAGCCTTTATCCCACCATAGTGGGGTCGACTATATGGATCCTTTGTCGCTATTGCGCCCTATCTTTAATCATAGCCTCATTAATACCTGTTGGGGAACGCTTAGGGCTCTTGGTAGACTGGTCTAATTGAACCACCTTAGCTCGTGAGCGAACTAAGCGCGCAAACAGTCAATTCAAGATTCGTTGAGTACACCGAGACTTTTTAACGTGGAAAACCGGGAAAGGGTAAAAAACCACGCGGTCGGAGCTGTGCCGACCAAACTTCACTATCTTCTGGGGGTTACAATTTGGTAGTTAGAACTTGAGCGCGACAGGCCGCTGCTCGGTACAATAATAGAGAGGGAGAAAGAGCTCCGGGGGTGACAGGCCACCTCTCGGAAAAACTAAGTCTTTTCCTTCTGGGAATTTTGGGGAACAAAAGTGAGAAGGCCCGGTGAACAAAAGTGAGAAGCCTCCGGGGAACAAAAGTGAGAAGGCGTGTCGCCTTTCGGGATGAAGAAAATCTTCAAGTCCCCGAAGGAGATCTTCCAGCGTTGAAGGAGAATTCCGCAAAAGTCTGCAAGGAGCTTCCCCGGGTTCTCAAGTCAAGGTCCCCTCAAATGAAGCCTTGGGGCTCCTTTTATAGCATTGGCCGAGGGCAGTCCGGTAATTTCGCCATTTGCAGTTTCCATAAATGCTTGGCGGACGAATCATATTTTCTGGTTCGGGACACACGGATCGCCGTTTTTCGTAAATGACCACCTTACCCTTCGGGCAGTTCGGGCAGTTCTGTTGGAGGCGAAAAAGGCGACAGGTTGTTCCTGAAATCTAAGAAACTGGAAAGACAAAAAGTGAGCACGCTGGAAAGACAAAAAGTCAGAAAGTCAGAAAGACAAAAAGTGAGAATGCTGGAAAGACAAAAAGTGAGAAAGCCGAGTCGGAAAAGTGAGAACGCTTCCGAACGTGTTCGGAAGCGTTCTGAGCGCGCGCGAGCGCTAAAGGGTTCTGAGCGTGCAACGAATCGCGGAGGTGTCCCGGTCGTGTTGCGAAGCGCTCCGGGTGAATGGCGGAACGGGAAGCTGTGCCTTAAGGAGAAAACAGGACCCGACGCTCCAGACGAAGAGTACGCCTAGAATGTCTCCTCGCAAGCCCCCCTGCCGAGAAAGAAAGAGGGGGAGGCGGCCACACCCCGCACGGGGTGGGAAGGGCGACGCCCGTATCCCGAGGGGGTGCGGCGCGGCCGGACCCTGTGGGGTGTGGCACGTCCATAACCCGAGGGGGTGCGGCGCGGCCGGACCCCACGCGGGGTGCGGCTTGGACGCACCCCAAGGGGGCGCGGCCACGGCCGCACCCCAAGGGGGCGCGGCCCGGCCGCACCCCGCTTGGGGAGCGGCCTGGCCACACCCCAAAAGGGCGCGACCTGGCCGTGCTTCCGGGCGCGCGCGGGCCTCCGTGCGCGGCCGAGGGTGGCAGCGGGCGCAGGTGGTGGGGACCTGCGTGCCCCTGCGCGCGCTTGCCGTCCCCGAGCGCCCGCGCGTGGTCCGGTGCCCGCATGCGGCCGGTGCGCGCGGGCCCCCGCGCGCGGCAAAGAGGGGCGGGGGGGCGTAGGCGGTCGGCACCCGCACGACCCCGCGCGCGCGCCCGCCGTCCCCGCACGCCTGCGCGCGTTCCGGTGCCCGCGCGCGGCCTGGAGGGGCGGATGGCGCGGGCAGCCCGCGCGCCCTGCGCACGGCCGGTGTCCGCGCGCGGTCTGTGCCCGCGCGCTCTCGTGCGCGGGCCGGTGCCTTCGTGCCCCGCGCGCGGGTGCTGTCTGCGCATGGTCGGTGGTTGGCGTCTGTGCGCATCTGGCGCTCGTGCGCTTTGTGCGCGGAAAGGCGGCTTGCCCTTGGCTTGCGCTACTTCGGACTTTCTGATGTTATTAATTTTAAACGCTCGCGCTCATGTACGCTTATTTTTCTTTCAGGCTTCGAAACGGGGCGGCCAGTCGAGGCTGATGCGCCTGCATTCTTCGCTTGATGGCGCGCGAATCGAGATGTGGCGCAAGCGGTTCGGATTGCCTCCGAATGTCAAGGTGAAAATCCCGGGGGTGGAGGAGTGCGTTCAGAATCCGCCCACGGGTTTCATGACGCTTCCTGAGAGTTGCCTGAAGTCTGGGTTTCGCATTCCCCCATCTGATGAGGCTATTGAAATATTCCGGTTCTGCGGCGTCCCAATTACCCAGTTTACGCCTGCCGGGATGTCGAACATTATGGGGCTGGTGGTGTTCTTTCGGGAGCACAGTGTGTGCTTCTCACTCGAGCTCTTCAAGGACTGGTGCGAGGTCACCACTGACTCAGGCGGTCGGATTGAGGTTCGGAGCAACAAGAGCTGGTTTTACTTTGGCGAGAAAACGGATTATCGCCATGGGAACACCCTCTATGGGTACGTCTGGAATTGTTGGGAGCTGCTGGAGCTTTGCGGGGATCGCTCCCGCGAGGGGAGGTGGCGCCGCCTTTGCGCTTGTCGCGGTTTCGTGCGCCTATTTTTCCCGCCGAATCGGTGGGGGAGTGATTTTGGAAATAAACTCCACCTTTGGAAATATTTGTTCTTTGGAAATAATTTCTGTCAAGTTATCTTATAAATACAAGCCTCTGTCATGAGCCCCTATCAATACCTAAGTACATCATATCTTTCCTTATAGTTTCATTCCAAGTCTTTTTTGGTCTACCCCTCCCCCAGTTTAACATGTCTAGTGACTAAACTCTCACAACGCCTAACAGGTGACGTACTCTAATGGTCTTCTATGTACATGTCTAAACTATCTTATATGAGCTTCTCGCATCTTCTCTACAATTGGCATCACTCATCTCTTATCCTTGATACATTCATTCATAATTTTGTCCAGTCTCGTGTGACCGCACATCCGCCTAAGCATTCTCATCACCGCAACTCCAATTTTTTGCTGTTGTATTTATAAAATAAATACAAATAAATAAATAAATAAGTAAACGAATAAACAAATGTCAAATCCTGTAGGTTTGGAAAGAAGAAATGAGCTCTCTTGGTCCATTCCAAAAAAGAGGAAAAACCCAAATTTAAACTGGCCGTTTTAAAATGGTGGCAAAGTCCGTCTCGATTAGAATGAAATGAAGGCTAGAGGGAATATCAAAGATAGCCTTAATGAAATCAGACTCTTGAAATTAAAGTTGGGTATTTTTTGCTTAGTGAAAAAATAAGTAGAGAATTTTAAATTATATCAAATTTCAATTTTATTATTCGGTGACAGAACAAAGTTCTATTTATTGGATTCTGTTAAATTTATTTTAAGAAAATCTTTATTCATTTCAAATAAGCGAATTAATCAGATCCCAAATCCAATTCTTTTCAAACAAACGAGCATAAAGGGATTATTTTCAAATCACATCATTTAGTTATTTTGAATAACGGTTATTACTAAATATCGTATTTGGATCCTATGTGTGGAAGTTTGGAAAGGGCGCTGCTATTAGCACCGTAGTTTTGGCTAGTAGCACCGCACTTTCTCCTAATTTTTCGCGTCTTTTGTAAATACGTCTTGTACATGCATTTTTAGGAAAATTGTTCAACACGAAAGTTGTAGATTTTGACGAGATCTACAACTTTAGAGTTGAACATTTTTCCTAAAAATGCATCTACAAGGCGTATTTTCAAAAGACGTGAAACCTGTGCGTGTTTCCAAAGTACGCCTTGTACATGCATTTTGAGGAAAAGTGTTCAACACGAAAGTTGTAGATCTCGTCGAAATCTACAACTTTCGTGTTGGACAATTTTCCTAAAAATTCATGTACAAGACGTATTTCCAAAACGCACGAAAAATTAGGATAAAGTGCGATGCTACTAGCCAAAGCTATGGTGCTAATAGCAGCGCCCTTTGGAAACAGAAAATTTAAATGTATGAAATAATTTCGTGTATATTTATGATGACCATGCAATTACTATCCTCGGGAATATCTTAATGGGTGGAGCACCTGCTGTAAAATTAATGCTTCTCAGCTTGGCTGTTGCTGGCAGGCGATGAGAACCGTTAGTCACCGCGGTAGGAAGATGGTACCAGAGTTGCGTTTCGGCCTTCAAAGGAGATAACTGCACATACAACAAGTTGGAGAATAAAAAATTGGTAAATTAAAATCAGTTTTGGCTATTTGCAGACCATAGTCTTTTTTAACCTGCATGTCATAGAACTAGACTTATACGCACCGTCATCGCCCACGCCCCATGCAGCCGCCGGACGAGATCGAGCTTCCTCTCTGATCTCCTCTCCCTCCTCCGGCAACTCCGGCCGATGATCCTCTCCGGCCGACCACCTCCTTCTCTTCTCCGGACTCAAATCATCAGAATCCCATCTTGCTGCTACTTAATTTTTCATGATTTTTATGAGTTTATTTGTTGTTAATTGAGTGTTCTAGGCGGAGCAAATTGGGAGACTGATGAAACCTACATGTTTTCTGTGAACACCATCAATAGTAGTTTCAAATACTTTAGCCATCAGCTATGCTTCAAGCAAAGAATCGTCTTTCACACCTCTAATGTTGCACGAATCAGCGCGGGTTTCTTCGGATTCCCAAGTTCTGGGGAGGAGATTCAACAAGTTCTGGAGTTTCGACGTCAATCCTAACTTCGATTACTTCATTCGCTTGCACTTTGCCAGCTGGCATACGACAAGGCTCCAGCTGGTATACAATCTCTGGCTTAAGCTAGCGTCAAATACTTCTTTTGGTGATTCTGATTCTTAACGGAATTTTCAAAAATTCTTTACAACGGAGGACTACTTTAGTATTTTGAGTGTTTTTAGAGTCCAAGAACTGATTTTGTTGGAAACACTATGTAGGTCACGCGAGCACTCTCGGCCTCTCTCTTCGCGAGCACTTCACCGGCGTGTACTCCACTCGCACCCACCCCTCCTACTCCGGCGAGATGTCAACCCGGCGAGAACACCTCCCACGCGCGAGCCCCTCCACTCTCTGCGAGCAACCCCTTCGACACACCGCGAGATACCCGCTCCTTCACCCTCGGCGAGATGATCCCAGCACACGCGAGACGGCGGCGGCGAGAACACCTTCAGTGCTCCTCCTCCTCTATTTCAAGCGCGAGATGAAGATGGCGAGCTCCTCCAAGTCCAGCGCGTACGAGCACTGCTCCTCCAAGTCCAGCGGCTGCGAGCACTGAACCTCTCCTTCAAATCCAGGGGCTGGCGAGTCATCCTGCGGGAGGTGGCGGCGAGATGTAGGAGGCGAGAATTCTTCCTACAGGAAGAATAAATTTCTCTCTCTAACTACAAACCTCTCTCTCTCTCTAAGTTTTCTCCCGAAAACAAACATAAACTTCCAAACTTTTCTATTCCAACAACTATCAACAACAAATACAAGGCCTATTTATAGGCAAGACAAAACAACTCACATTCTCTCTCCACTATAAATGCACACTCTCTCTCCTTAACAACATTAATAATAAAATACAATAAAACAAAATAAAGCAAAGTTGACCAAGTCAATAAAATTAAAACCAACAAACTCCCCCTCAAACTTGGCAGCACATGCCGAGTTTGCCTTTGAGCTTTGCGAACGTCTCCACCTTCAATGCCTTAGTGAAAAAATCAGCGACCTGCTCTCCGGTGGGGCAATACACAACTTCCACGGTTTTCTGCTCCACCTGCTCACGAAGGAAATGATATCTTGTCGCTATGTGCTTGCTGCGCCCATGCAACACAGGGTTCTTCGCGAGTTGGATGGCGGACATGTTATCCACTAACACTGTCGTTGGGCCATCCTGCACATGGTGTAACTCTCCCAGAAGATTCCTCAGCCAAATGGCTTGGCAAGCACTTGCCGCAGCTGCAATGTACTCCGCCTCACATGATAATAAGGTTATCGTAGCATGCTTCTTCGAACTCCATGAGAACGCTGTCGTTCCCATATGAAACACGTATCCGGAAATGCTCTTCCGGTCATTCACATCACCACCATAGTCGCTATCCGAGTAGCCGACTAACTTCAACTCTCCCACAGATGAGTACTTCAGGCCATGGTCCCTTGTCCCGTTCACATATCTCAAGATCCTCTTCGCCGCAGTGAAGTGGTCCTTCTTGGGTTCTTCCATGTACCTGCTCACTACCCCAACCGCATACATGATGTCAGGTCTGGTGAAAGTCAAGTACCATAGACTCCCAACCAAACTCTTGAACATCGTTGGATCCACACTTTCTTCCTCCGAGTCCTTCCTTAGCTTCGTTCCGGGATCAGCGGGAGTGGAGATAGCCTTGCTACCCTCCATCCTGAACTTCTTCAAAATCTCTTCCGCATACTTCTTCTGAGATATGAAGATGCCATCTTCTCTCTGCTGCACCTCAACACCCAAGAAGTAGTTGAGCTCTCACAAGTCCGTCATCTCGAACTCTCTCTTCATCACCCTCTTGAACTCCTCGAACATAGCTGGGTTGTTCCCGGTGAATATCATGTCGTCGACGTACAAGCATAGGATCATGATATCACCGTTCTTCTCGATCTTCATGTAGAGGGCATACTCATAGGGACACTTCACGTAGCCATGCTTCCGGAGGAAAGCATCTATCCTCCCATTCCAGGCTCACGCTCCTTGCTTCAGGCCGTACAAAGCCTTGTCCAGCTTGCACACCTTCCTCTCCTGGCCTTTCACCACATACCCCGGAGGCTGCTCGATGTACACATCCTCCTCCAGGTAGCCATTGAGGTATGCTGCCACCGCATCCATCTGCATGATCTTCCACCCATAGTGAGCTGCCAGTGCGATGATCAACCCAATGGTTTCGATCCTCGCCACTGAGGCGTAGACCTCGTCATAGTCCACTCCTTGGACTTGCCTGTAGCCCTTCACGACGAGCCTAGCCTTGTGCTTCTCCACAACTCCATCCTTGTTCTTCTTCACCTTGTAGACCCACTTCACCCCGTGGGGTTTATGGCCCGCGGGTGGATCGACTAGCCTCCAAGTATCATTCCTCTTTATGGAAGCTATCTCAGCATCCATCGCCATCCTCCAAGATTTCTCCTGGGCTGCTTCATCATAGAAGTGCGGCTCGCAATCTGCCAACAAACAATACAAAGAGAAATTATTAAATGTTGGTGTCGTCTCCTCGTAGATCTCCTCCATCCTCCTCATCCTGGGTTGAGGACGATCATCCTTACTTCCACTAGTGCTTGCTCCATTAGAACTGCCTCCACTTGAGTTGGGAGTGCAAGCTCCCCCCGAATCTCCATTAGGTGGTGATGGTGGATCAGCCCCACCATCCTCGGCTCCTGCTTCATGACCACCTTCCTCCTCATCTTCAAAGAACATCCCCTTCTTGCTCCTTGCTCCTCATCCCAGCTCCAGCAGCTGTCTTCTTCAAACACCACATCCCTTGAGATTATGGCCTTCTCCGTCACCGGGTTGAATAACTTGTAAGCCTTGCTCTCCGGAGCGTAGCCCACAAAAATGCACTTCTCGCTCCTATCATCGAGCTTCTTCCTTCTCTGGTCCGGGACGTGAGCATGAGTTACACACCCAAAGACCCTCAAGTGCTTCACACTTGGCTTCCAGCCACTCCAAGCCTCGAACGGGGTCATGAACTTCACACTCTTCGTGGGGCATCTTTTCAGTAGATACACCGCACACTGCACTGCCTCCGCCCAGAACATCTTCGGCAACCCTTTGCCCTTTGATGAGTACTTTTTGTACTCATCTTTTAGTATAATTTTAATGTAGTTTTAATATGAATTTATATAATTTATATGTATTTTCTTATTTAATATGTTCCCTTTTAATTTTATAAACTAACTTAAGTCTTTTCTGTGTTTTTCAGGATTTCTGGATTTTTTGAGCAAAATTGTCAAGTACACACCCGGGTCACGGGCGTGACCAGGGGGCGTGACTTCCAGATCACGGGCGTGACTCATCCCGCGCCACTTCCCGCCGAAGATTCCCGCCAACAGCACATTTAAAGATTATGCGCCCCAGGTCACGGGCGTGACCTAAGGCGTGACGCGTCCGAAATGCCTGCATTGAAGCCAAAACGCGCCCTCTCCGCCAACGCCGATCACGCCCCTTGCACGCCCTTGGTCACGGGCGTGACCAAGGGCGTGTAACCTCAATTTTGCAGCTATAAAAAGCCAGTTCCAGCAGATGTTTGGGGAGCAATTTTGGACGAATTTTTTAGGATTAGAACTTCATTTCATGTCTTTATTTTCATGTTTTTAGTAGTTCTTATAATCCTTTATTTCTTGCAATTGTACTTTCAATTCAATAGTTGTAATCTCTTTTCATTTTGCAGTTAATAAAGTAGTTCTTTTTGTCTTCTCATTCTCTTCTTTCTTCTTCATGAACCTTTTTTATTTCTTTTGATACCAACTCCAAAGTTTTAATTGATAGAATAATAGAGATTTTCTTGAAGTAAGAGTACTCAACCGCCCCGAGTCTAATACGACCTTGGTTTCTTATAACCTATACTACATTCGACACGGTACACTTGCCGTTGTCGTTTGCGGATATAGTTTTGCGCACCAAGTTTTTGGCGCCGTTGCCGGGGATACGGTTGATATTTCGAAAAAAGAAATATTTATTAATTTTATCGTTCTTTTTCTTTCTCCCTCTCCTCCTAAAAATTTTAAAAAAAAAAATCTTAAAAAGCGCAATCTAAATTCTCGGAAAGGACGCTTTGGGCTTGAATTCTCATCACAGCCTCTAGTACCTTGCGAGCCCTTCACCGGGTTGACCTTGGGAAGTCCGGGACTAATTTAACCCACTTTTTGAAAAAAAAAATTATATAATAATTTTTTTTTTAAAATTCCATTCATTTGAGTAAAGGTTGTTTCCTTTTTATTTTTATTATGCAATTACTTGAATTGGCCGTAAAAGTTGCCGAGCTTCAAAGCCAAGTATATCTTTTGGAAGCGGCACGAAAATGCCAAAATTGTTGTTATTATTGTAATGTGTCTCATCAAAGTGTGGAATGTTATTTACATTCATATGCTCAAAATAATTATTATGAAAATAACTTTTCTCAATATTATGCAAATAATTTTGATAATAATTATGATCATAATTTTTCATCTTTTAATGAAAATAATTTTTCAAACTTTGATAAAAATAATTTTTCTAATTTTAATGAGAATATTTTTTTGGCGTTTAATAATTGTTCTTCTAGCTCCGAAGTAGATTATTCCTCGTGGCAAGCTCACCCGGATAGTTCTCGGAGCAATAAAGATAAATCTTTAGATCCGAATTTTTGTTTTTCTTCTTGTACACCGCAATTTTCGTTCTCTAATTTTGGGGAAATTCCGCAGATCCAAATAGATACTTCCCCCCAAAATTTAGAGGAAAATATTATTTCGTCTAGTGTTTTTTCTAATTTTCACGAGAATAATTTTTCAGCTTCTAATAATTTTTCTTCTAGACCCGAAGTATATTATTCTTGGTGGCAAGGTCACCCGGTAGTTTTCGGGGCGATGAAGATAAATCTTTAGATCTGAATTCTTGTTCTTCTTCTTTTGCGCAGAATTTCCCTTTCTCTAATTTTGGGGAATCTCCACCGAATCAATTCGATACTTTCCCCCAAAAATTTAGAGGAGAATTTTATTTCTTCTAGTATTTTTTTCTCCATCTTTGGATAATTTAGTTATGGAGGAACATGTGGTTTCATGTAATCCCATAACTTCTTTTACCAAAGATGAAGAAAACTTATTATACCAAAAATTTCATAAAGTTATGGGCACCCCAGATGAAATAGAAGAAGAACAAGTTTCTTCCCCTACTCCACCCGGATTTTATTTTTTTGTCATGAATATTCGCGAATTTCTTCTATACAACCAAAAATTCATGAAAAATTTGTGTCCGAAAATTTTATTCCGCTTGGTAATGCACTAGATTTTCCTAATGAAAAATTTATTTTAGAAAAGGAACAGCCGGAGCTTAATCTTATATTTTCGCAAGCGCTTCCTCCTTGCGAAAAATTTTCTGAATCGCTTAGTTCTGATTCTTTTGATACTAATAATTTTCTTGTAGATGATGAGCTGTTGCAACCAAACGTCTTCAGAGATCCATTTGCCGCTCATCTCTAGCTTTCCAAATTACCTAAGGTTTGTTTAGGTAATTTGGATTCACAATTTCAAGCTCACCGACAACAAAAGAATCAAGACTACAGCGGAGGAGTAGTCGTGCGACTGACGCCGGCACATTCACCTACGCGTGAATTAGGGGAGTTGCCTGTTCACTTCTCTTTTAAATTTCTCTTTTCCTAACAATAACCGTTTAGCTTAAAGACGGGAAAATGAAAGCTCTCTTGGGAGGCACCCCTTGCTTAACTTTAATTTTATGTATTTCTCTTTTAAAATTTATTTTCTTTCAAGAGTTCTTCATACTTAGTTTTAAACATTGGGGACAATGTTAAATTTTAAGTATGGGGTGTAGCTTTGCATTCATAGTATTTTTATTTGAAAAAAAAAAGATCTTTTTTTAATTTAATAAAAATCTAATTTCTTGGAAAGGGCGCTTTGGGCTTGAACTCCCATCACAGCTCCTAGTACCTTGCGAATCCTTCACCGGGTAGCCCTCGGGAAGTCCAAGAAATAATATTTATAAAAATAATAATAATAAATACGCCTAGCCTTGTTGTTTTTAATGTTCTAGAAATTTAGTTTGAGGTCCGATTATAAGTATTCCTATATTTTTAATTTAGCTAATATTTTATTTTATCAGAATTTGTTAAATCTAAATTTGAAGTAATTTAGTTTTAAGAAACACTTTATGTTTTTAATTCGATTAGAGAATTAATTTAGCACTACTTCTCCGTTTAATTTTAAATAGCTTCAATTTGTGGTAAATTGGCTAAACATCTCTAGATTTCTATTATATTCTCTTTTAACTTTAAGATCTTAGGAAATTTCATTCCACTAAAATGTTGCTCTCAAAATAGTTTAATTTATAAACTAGAAGTTTTCTTCCCCCTCACCCTTTGTTGGCAAAAAAATGTAGAAAAAAGATCATATGTCATGGGAATAAGAGGATAAAATTCATTATCCCCTAAACATATGCACCCAAAATCATTTAAAAGAGTATATGTCATAAAGTAAGAGGATAAAATTCATTACTTTTAAACATATACATTTTGAGTTTTTTATTGAAGAGAATTTTTAAAAGATTATATGGCATGGAAAATAAGAGGATAAAATTCATTATTTTCCTAAACATATACAAATTCCTATTCAAATGAGGTGAGAGGATAAAATTCATCACCTATATTCAAAAACTCTTCATTTTGCCATTTCGTTCACCATCCCTAACCAATTTCATTGTTTCTAGTCCTAAACTAAATTATTAAGAGAGCAATATTTTGGTAGGTGTCTTTTCATTAAGTTTCTTCTATGTTAGAGTGTCTATAATTTCAATCTAATTTTGTTTGAAAATTTCTATAATTTCGATTGCTACATAGTTATCTTGAGAAGTAGTTAGCTAAACAAATTTCACTTTTTAAATTATCAACATAATTTATGACTTAATTCTTGAATTCCTAAAAATTGCTTTTGACTTATTCTTGGCTTAATAAAATTTTAGTCAATTAGAAATAATATTGATGTCTTGTAATTCTTTCCTCACTCTTTTGCTCTGGAATAGCAAAAGCTCAAGTATGGGGGTGTTTGATGAGTACTTTTTGTACTCATCTTTTAGTATAATTTTAATGTAGTTTTAATATGAAATTATATAATTTATATGTATTTTCTTATTTAATATGTTCCCTTATAATTTTATAAACTAACTTAAGCTTTTCTGTGTTTTTCAGGATTTCTTGGCTTTTTGAGCAAAATTGTCAAGTACACACCCAGGTCACGGGCGTGACCAGGGGGCGTGACTTCCAGATCACGGGCGTGACTCATCCCGCGCCACTTCCCGCCGAAGATTCCCGCCAGCAGCACATTTAAAGATTACACGCCCCAGGTCACGGGCGTGACCTAGGGCGTGGCGCATCCGAAACGCCTGCATTGAAGCCAGAACGCGCCCTCTCCACCAGGGCCGATCACGCCCCTTACACGCCCTTGGTCACGGGCGTGACCAAGGGCATGAAACCTCAATTTTGCAGCTATAAAAAGACAGTTCTAGTAGATATTTGGGGAGGAATTTTGGACGAATTTTTTAGGATTAGAACTTTCATTTCATGTCTTTATTTTCATGTTTTTAGTAGTTCTTATAATCCTTTATTTCTTGCAATTGTACTTTCAATTCAATAGTTGTAATCTCTTTTCATTTTGCAGTTAATAAAATAGTTCTTTTTGTCTTCTCATTCTCTTCTTTCTTCTTCATGAACCTTTTTTATTTCTTTTGATGCCAACTCAAAAGTTTTAATTGATAGAAGAATAGAGATTTTCTTGAAGTAAGAGTACTCAACCGCCCCGAGTCTAATACGACCTTAGTTTCTTATAACCTATACTACATTCGACACGGTATACTTACCGTTGTCATTTGTGGATATAGTTTTACGCACCAAGTTTTTGGAGCCGTTGCCGGGGACACGGTTGATATTTCGAAAAAAGAAATATTTATTAATTTTATCGTTCTTTTTCTTTCTCCCTCACCTCCTAAAAATTTTAAAAAAAATCTTAAAAAGCGCAATCTAAATTCTCGGAAAGGACGCTTTGGGCTTGAATTCCAATCACAGCCTCTAGTACCTTGCAAGCCCTTCACCGGGTTGACCTTGGGAAGTCCGGGACTAATTTAACCCACTTTTTGAAAAAAAATTTATATAATAATTTTTTTTTAAATTCCATTCATTTGAGTAAATGTTGTTTCCTTTTTATTTTTATTATGCAATTATTTGAATTGGCCGTAAAAGTTGCCGAGCTTCAAAGCCAAGTATATCTTTTGGAAGCAGCACGAAAACGCCAAAATTGTTGTTATTATTGTAATGTGTCTCATCAAAGTGTGGAATGTTATTTACATTCATATGCTCAAAATAATTATTATGAAAATAACTTTTCTCAATATTATGCAAATAATTTTGATAATAATTATGATCATAATTTTTCATCTTTTAATGAAAATAATTTTTCAAACTTTGATGAAAATAATTTTTCTAATTTTAATGTGAATAATTTTTCGGCGTTTAATAATTGTTTTTCTAGCTCCGAAGTAGATTATTCCTCGTGGCAAGCTCACCCGGATAGTTCTCGGAGCAATGAAGATAATTCTTTAGATCCGAATTTTTGTTTTTCTTCTTGTACACCGCAATTTTCGTTCTCTAATTTTGGGGAAATTCCACAGATTCAAATAGATACTTCCCCCCCAAAATTTAGAGAAAAATATTATTTTGTCTAGTGTTTTTTCTAATTTTCACGAGAATAATTTTTCGGCTTCTAATAATTTTTCTTCTAGCCCTGAAGTAGATTATTCTTGGTGGCAAGGTCACCTGGATAGTTTTCAGGGCGATGAAGATAAATCTTTAGATATGAATTCTTGTTCTTCTTCTTTTGCACCGAATTTCCCTTTCTCTAATTTTGGGGAATCTCCAGCGAATCAATTCGATACTTCCCCCCAAAATTTAGAGGAGAATTTTATTTCTTCTAGTATTTTTCTCCATCTTTGGATAATTTAGTTATGGAGGAACATGTGGTTTCATGTAATCTCATATCTTCTTTTACCAAAGATGAAGAAAACTTATTATACTAAGAATTTCTTAAAGTTATGGGCACCCCAGATGAAATAGAAGAAGAACAAGTTTCTTCCCCTACTCCACCCGGATTTTATTTTCTTTGTCATGAATATTCGCGAATTTCTTCTATCCAACCAAAAATTCATAAAAAAATTTGTGTCCGAAAATTTTATTCCGCTTGGTAATGCACTAGATTTTCCTAATGAAAATTTTATTTTAGAAAAGGAATAGCCGGAGCTTAATCTTATATTTTTGCAAGCGTTTCCTTCTTGCGAAAAATTTTCTGAATTGCGTAGTTCTGATTCTTTTGATACTAATAATTTCCTTGTAGATGATGAGTCGTTGCAACCAAACGTCTTCAGAGATCCATTTGTCGCTCATCTCCACCTTTCCAAATTACCTAAGGTTTGTTTAGGTAATTTGGATTCACAATTTCAAGCTCACCGACAACAAAAGAATCAAGACTACAGCGGAGGAGTAGCCGTGCGACTGACGCCGGCACATTCACCTACGCGTGAATTAGGGGATTTGCCTGTTCACTTCTCTTTTAAATTTCCGTTTTCCTAACAATAACCGTCTAGCTTAAAGACGGGAAAAAGAAAGCGCTCTTGGGTGGCACCCCTTGCTTATCTTTAATTTTATGTATTTCTCTTTTAAAATTTATTTTCTTTCAAGTGTTCTTCATACTTAGTTTTAAACATTGAGGACAATGTTTAATTTTAAGTATGGGGGTGTAGCTTTGCGTTCATAGTATTTTTATTTGAAAAAAAAATTAATTTAATAAAAATCTAATTTCTTGGAAAGGGCGCATTGGGCTAGAACTCCCATCACAGCTCCTAGTACCTTGCGAACCCTTCACCGGGTAGCCCTCGGGAAGTCCAAGAAATAATATTTATAAAAATAATAATAATAAATACGCCTAGCCTTGTTGTTTTTAATGTTCTAGAAATTTAGTTTGAGGTCCGATTATAAGTATTCCTACATTTTTAATTTAGCTAATATTTTATTTTATCAGAATTTGTTAAATCTAAATTTGAAGTAATTTAGTTTTAAGAAACACTTTATGTTTTTAATTCGATTAGAGAATTAATTTAGCACTACTTCTCCGTTTAATTTTAAATAGCTTCACTTTGTGGTAAATTGGCTAAACATCTCTAGATTTCTATTATATTCTCTTTTAACTTTAAGATCTTAGGAAATTTCATTCCACTAAAATGTTGCTCTCAAAATAGTTTAATTTATAAACTAGAAGTTTTCTTCCCCCTCACCCTTTGTTGGCAAAAAAAATGTAGAAAAAAGATCATATGTCATGGGAATAAGAGGATAAAATTCATTATCCCCTAAACATATGCACCCAAAATCATTTAAAAGATTATATGTCATAAAGTAAGAGGATAAAATTCATTACTTTTAAACATATACATTTTGGGTTTTTTATTGAAGAGAATTTTTAAAAGATTATATGACATGGAAAATAAGAGGATAAAATTCATTATTTTTCTAAACATATACAAATTCCTATTCAAATGAGGTGAGAGGATAAAATTCATCACCTCTATTCAAAAACTCTTCATTTTGCCATTTCGTTCAAACCCATCCCTAGCCAATTTCATTGTTTCTAGTCCTAAACTAAATTATTAAGAGAGCAATATTTTGGTAGGTGTCTTTTCCTTAAGTTTCTTCTATGTTAGAGTGTCTATAATTTCAATCTAATTTTGTTTGAAAATTTCTATAATGTCGATTGCTAAATAGTTATCTTGAGAAGTAGTTAGCTAAACAAATTTCTCTTTTTAAATTATCAACATAATTTATGACTTAATTCTTAAATTCCTAAAATTTGCTTTTGACTTATTCTTGGTTTAATAAAATTTTATTCAATTAGAAATAATATCGATGTCTTGTAATTCTTTCCTCACACTTTTGCTCTGGAATAGCAAAAGCTCAAGTATGGGGGTGTTTGATGGGTACTGTTTGTACTCATCTTTTAGTATAATTTTAATGTAGTTTTAATATGAATTTATATAATTTATATGTATTTTCTTATTTAATATGTTCCCTTTTAATTTTATAAACTAACTTAAGTCTTTTCTGTGTTTTTCTGGATTTCTGGGCTTTTTGAGCAAAATTGTCAAGTACACACCCAGGTCGCGGGCGTGACCAGGGGGCGTGACTTCCAGATCACAGGCGAGACTCATCCCGCGCCACTTCCCGCCGAAGATTCCCGCCAGCAATACATTTAAAGATTACACGCCCCAGGTCATGGGCGCGACCTAGGGCGTGACGCGTCTGAAATGCCTGTATTGAAGCCAGAACGCGCCCTCTCCGCCAGCGCCGATCACACACCTTACACGCCCTTGGTCACGGGCGTGACCAAGGGCGTGTAACCTCAATTTTGCAACTATAAAAAGCCAGTTCCAGCAGATGTTTGGGGAGGAATTTTGGACGAATTTTTTTGGATTAGAACTTTCATTTCATATCTTTATTTTCATATTTTTAGTAGTTCTTATAATCCTTTATTTCTTGCAATTGTACTTTCAATTCAATAGTTATAATCTCTTTTCATTTTGCAGTTAATAAAATAGTTCTTTTTGTCTTCTCATTCTCTTCTTTCTTCTTCATGAACCTTTTTTATTTCTCTTGATACCAACTTCAAAGTTTTAATTGATAGAATAATAGAGTTTTTCTTGAAGTAAGAGTACTCAACCGCCCCGAGTCTAATACGACCTTGGTTTCTTATAACCTATACTACATTCGACACAGTACACTTGCCGTTGTCGTTTGTGGATATAGTTTTGCACATCACCCTTCACCATACTTCTCGCTATGTTCATGATGGTGAGATTCTTCCTCTCCGCGACTCCGTTCTGCTGTGGTGAGTACGCCGCCATCAACTAGTGTGAGATCCCATTCTCCTTGCAAAAGACATCAAACAGCCTTGAGGTGTACTCCCTACCTCAATCTGTCCTCAGCACCTTCAGTGGCTGACCACTCTCCTTTTTCGCCATCGCCTTGAACTCCTTGAACTTGTCAAGGGCCTCAGATTTTTCCTTCAAAAAATATACCCAACACTTCCGACTGAAGTCATCCGTGAAGGTGATGTAGTAGTTGCTTCCGCCAACTGAGGTGGTCTCAAACGGACCTGCAATGTCCGAGTGAACCAGTTCAAGTTGTCTCCTTGCTCTTCGAGACTTCCCTCCTTCAAACGCCAGCCTCTTCTGCTTCCCCTTCGTGCACGCCTCGCAGACTTTATCCGGAGGTGAGATCATTGGCAGATCCTCCACCATCCTGGAGTGGGATAGCAGCTTCAAACCCGTGAAGCCCAAATGGCCCATCCGATTGTGCCACAGCCATGCTTCCTCTTCTTCCTCCGTCCTCGTGAGACATGCCATCTCCTGAGTATCCATCTTCAGTGTAAAGAGACGGTTCGCCGTCATCTTCACCTTCACCACTTCCTTCCCTTGATGGTTCTTCATCGCCAAAGACTCATCCTTCAACTGGACGCAGTAGCCTTTCTCCACCAACTGCCCAAGGCTTAATATGTTAGTCTTCAAGCATGGCACATAGAACACATCATTCAGATGCACCTTCTCTCTGTTCAGCTTCACAACCACCAAGCCCTTTCCTTCCAATGATATCTTCGACGCATCCCCGAAGCTAACCTTACGCCCACTGGGTTCCAGGTTAGTGAACATCTCCCTATCTACACACATGTGGTTGCTCGCACCTGTGTCCAGGTACCACACTTCATTTCTTCCTTCCTCCGCTCCTCGGTAGGTTAGGAACATCATCGGGTCTCCAGCACCAGTGTTGTTCCCGTTGTTCCTAGCCTCGGAATAGTGGTTTGCCTCTTCTCTCTTCCTAGGAGCCCAACAGTCATAGCTCATATGCCCGAACTTGTTACAGTTGTAACATTGGATCTGGGACATATCTCCTCGGCCTCTTCCTCGACCTCTTCCTCTTCCTCTTCCTTCTTGCCAACCTCCTTGAGGTCGCTGCTCCTCTCTCTGGAAATTTTGGTTTCTTCCTTGGTCTCTACCTCCTCTTCTACATCTGCCTCTGCCTTGGTGACCTCGGCCACGCTGGCCGCCTCCTCTTCCCGAGCTCTCTCCAAAGTTTAGCTGGGTCTGGAGTGCTTTTCCCAAGCCACTCACTTCTTCATCATCCTGCAACATCCTGTACTCATGAGCTTGCAAAGAGCCTACAAGCTCATCAACGGCCATCTCGGTGAGGTCCTTCGACTCTTCGATCGCCACCACTATATGACGGAACTTCTTGGACATAGATCTCAACAACTTCTCCATGAAGCTCACATCATCGATCATCTCCCCATTGCGCTTCATCTCATTTGTGAGCGTCCACAGACGTGTCACATAGTCACCGACCTTCTCGGTGCTCTACATCTTTGTTACTTCATATTCCGCACGGAGGGATTGCAGCTTCAACTTCTTAGCCTTGTCTACCCCTTGCATGGAGCGTTGCAACACCTCCCATGCCTCTTTAGAAGTCTTTGCGTCTGAGATCTTCTCAAAGGTTGCTTCATCAACCCCTTGATATAACAAAAAGAGAGCCTTCTTATCTCCCTTCCTTGCCTCTCTTAACATCGTCTTCTGCGTGTTAGTTAATGCCGCCTCTGATGCAGCAGTACGCTCCTCATAGCCATTTTCCACTATCTCCCACAACTCCTTTGATGCGAGTAGTATATAAAGGATAAGGGCTTCCTTCTCTGGTCCGGGACATGTAACAGTTTAAAATCAAGGTCTTTCATCAAGATACTAACAAAATGGAAGAAACTCAATATGTAGTTGATAGGGGGCCGTCAGCCTATTTTCATGAAACTGGAACTCAATATGGAGTTGATAGGGGGCGCATCGTGGTGGTTGGTACAAATATTAAATTAGATTGTCTTTCTTTTATTTAGTTTAAAAATAGTGCAATACATATATTAAATTATAGTAAGTTGGGGTTCGACCGTTCGTTTCGAATTGAACCATTCGAAACATGTTGGTTGTGGTCCCAGATCTAGTTCCGGTCAGAGTAATAATATAAAGGGAACATATTCAAATCATTTTAATTTACAATTCCAAAATTCAAACTAGAACAAAATAATTCACTAGCAATTATGTTGGTCATGAGTGAATTTGATATTAATTACCCAAAGCATCCTCATATCCCACCATACACGTTGCCATCAGATCTCTTCCAGAGATCTCAAAGCACCACCACTACAGGATCTGAAACCCATATTTGCAACTCACTAGCTCGCGCTTTTATATTCAATGATTCGCTAGCATGCTTTCCGCTAGCATCATTTTTTGACACGCCACATAACTTCCCATTGCCGTTTACAAATCCTTCTCGGGACATGTCCATGATGTCAAACTGGCCGAGATACACAATTTCATTCCATTATGTATATCCTGAATTGAGAACAATTAAGACACTAGGGTTTTCATCCCTTCTCGTCTCTCTTTCTTGCAACCCTGCTAGGAAAATAAGACGTGGACAAATTCTAGAGGGGGATCTCATTCAACAAGATCTCTAGTGTGAGGTGGGAAATTTGATGGTTGTCGTCCGCCTTTGTTTTTCTTAGCCACCGGCCAATAGGGTCAGCCCCGACCGCAAATAGTCCAGGTTCCAACATCCTCCAAGGTGCGGTGAACGTTGACTTAGTGGAAAGTGCTGGTCTAAATGACCACCCTCCAAATGCTATCCCAAAATTTGCCACAAAGCAAGACTTGGTCACCATGCAATAGTTAGTTGATGTTCTTTCCTCTTCCCAAAATATGATATAAAGCTCCATGTCTTCTATTTCCTCTTCTTTTATTTCTTAACAGCTTTGTAAATAATGAAAGTTCTCCATCAGAAAGATCAGAACTGGAATTGCTGATGATCTCATCTTCTGAGATGCAAGCAGGTTCCACAGCCTTGTGTTTTCTTGAAGTTTCAGCTTTAAAGGCCACTGCCCTGTCTCTATTGGAGACATTGAAAGACTCCTCTTCAGACTTTTTGGTATTCAGATGCAGCTCATATGATAAGAGTTTGCCATATAGCTGTTGAGGCTCCATGTTTCCCAGATTGTCAACTTCTCTGATGGCACAAAGCTTCATATCCCATTCTTTGTTTAGTGATCTCAAGAACTTATCATTGAGCTCATAGTTTGTAAACTCCCTGTCATAAGTTCTAAGTCCATTAACAATTCTGAAGAACTTTTCATAGCAGGTGGCTATGTTGTCCTTCTTATCTTGCCTAAAATATTCATACTCTTGATTAAGCAGAGAATTTCTATCATCCCTAACTTCTTGTGTTCCCTCCTTGTAAACAACTAAGGACTCCTGCATTTTCTTTACTATTTTGCAATGAATCAAATTCTGAAATTTGGAGTCATCTATTGCATTTACAATTATATTCTTTGCTTTTTGTCAATAGTGACCAAGTCTACTTCATCCTTGGTGAACTGAGACAATGTCTTAGGAACAGGGGCTGTTGTAGAATCCACAGGAATGGTCATGGGAACGTAGGGTCCCTCCTCAATAACCAAATAGACTCTAGGATTAAATGCTTCCATGTACAATCTGATCCTTTGCTTTCATATGGGAAAACTCTCTTTGGTGCAGATAGGTAGCTTCATTGAACTCATCTCCTTAGGATGTTCACCAGCCATTGTTTGTGATTACAACCCAATAAACTTGTAGATCTTGTTCTAAGATGTTAAGCCTTTGAACTCAACCTACCTCTGATACAAATTGAAAGATATAAGTTGTTTATAATACACCTAGAGGGGGTGATTAGGTATTTTCAATGTTAATTGCTATTTTATAAATCTAGCTAGCACAACACAGAAACAACACTGAAAGCACATAATATTTATAGTGGTTCCCTTCAAGACAATGTGTCAAGAGGTACTCCGCTGTCCCTCCCACATATATAGTAATGTGCTAAACTAGATAACTTCTCCAACTCAGATCTCTTCTCAATAAGTAGATCTTACAACTCAAGCTCACAAAGAACCCTACCAATAACTCAGACTTTATAAATCTTACAATAACTCAGATCTTCACCAAGATCCTACCAAACTCAGGCTCACACAGAACCCTACCAAACTCAGGCTCACACAGAATACTACCAAACTCAGGCTCCCACAGAACCCTACCAAACTCAGATATGTTACAAGATCTTACAACCTCAGGATCACAAAGAACCCTACAAAACAACAAATGTCTTTTTCCGTTGTAGAAGAGAAGACTTCAAGATATAATCTTCTGAATGAATGAATATCTTCTTCTTCTTGCAAATATAAGCTCATAGATCTTTTGAATCACTGAACTATTCTTGAGAATCTTCTTCAGGCAAATATCAAATGGACTTTGCAATCAGGGAAGAAGATTCTTTCTTTCTTTTTCTTTGATCTTCACAGCACATCAATGAAGTCTTCTAGTTGATTATTTTTCTCTCTTTTCTGCTTGTATGTATGAGAATATGAATGAGAGAGATAATTACTGTACCTACTTGTTTCTAAAATCGACAATTTCTCTATTTTATACTCTTCTGCAATTTTGCATAAAGGCCTTTACTGAATTCTTCTATAATTAATTTGCGAGATATGAATATTGAAAGAAACGGCACAATATATATTATCATAAATGTTTTGCCATTCATGGAACTCGCAGAATATGAAAGTGAATAATATTCTTCATTAATGTTGTGTAACAACTATATTATGTGGAGAATATATCATTTAATATTCCTTGATTAGTGCACAAGACATCGGCATACACATTCCCTGTATATCAATTTTCGAGAAAAACGTCGCATTAATTGCAGTTCAGCATCTGTCAAGACGATAAATTTCCTTCAAGCCGATATCATCTTAATTATCTCGACGATATGTAATCTATACGACGATATCGTCGACATACTTCTTTCTTCAAGATTCTACTTGATATCTCAATGTTACTGCTTCTTGTAGACGATATCGTCGAGATGTTTCTTTCTACACGATATGTCTTCACTCTTCATAACGATATGTCTTCTTAGAAACGATAACGTCTAGACATCAGAAGTAGCTTTCTCAACGACAAAACTTCTTTAAAACGATATCGTTGAAACTGTTTCGACGATATATTTCCTTTCTCAATGATATGTCTGCTAAGGCTCAAGCCAATATTTAACATAGTGATTTTTCACTTCTTGTGTAGTTTTGATACTGAAAATATAATCTTAATACTAAATATATATACTCTTGACATACCTGTCACATCATGAACTAAAACACACATAAAAATAACTTGGTTTATCTATACTTGTGTTCTTTCTTCAAATCTAAGAACATTGATGACACAATATCCAACAATCTCCCCATATTTGAATAAGCCAGAACCTACAAATATAGACAGACTTGACTAATAAATATAATCAATAACCATCAAATACATAAAGCTTTTATCATTGACCTGGACACTTCTTCAAATTAGGAATATAGCTGGACACTGTTCCCAACAAACATTTATCAATAGATTTATGCAGCCTTTAATTTTTCCAGCTTTTCCTTACATATAGATTACATAAAAGTCTTTCTATACAATTTATAAGGTCTTTCCTAAATCACTTATTTAATCTAATATACCAAATCAAAAGTTTTCCCAACAGTTTGTAACATGCTACATTTCTTGGGCCATTTTGAGGGAATAAACATACGTAGAATCTCCCAAATTTGAGCTCAATTAAATCTTCTCGGTGAGCCGATCACAACTGATGTCTTTTGGGTTCAATCCAACTAGTTCGAATTAAACGATGCTCTTTAACAGTGTTCATGGTCTTCATATAACACCATCAAAGCATATGTGTTGTCTATTCTTTATATGAGAGAGAGTGAAAGAAAGAGATGTGAGAAGTTTTTTCTAGTCCTCTTAAACCTACTCAAATAGACAGGGCCTTGGGAAGAGAGAGGGGACCGGGTGAGATAGTGTTTTATTTTCTTTTTGTAGATGTTTTATTCTTTATTTTTTTTCCTAAAACAATATTGTAAAGTGTAATTTTGGCTTCCTTTTAAAATCAGCCCAACGAGCAATATAAAGTGGCAATAAAAAAATTGTGATAACTAGATCCATGTAACAATTAAGAAACCATTAGATATAGAGATAAATATTAGCTGGAAACCGTTTGAGTAAGACGTGTTATCATTGTCCTAAAAAGGTGCATCATCCTCCGACAAGCTTTCAATCGATACCCACTTCTCCACTGCACAATACCCTAGATCCTGAAAAACTTTGATGTGCGCGAATTCCAAAAAAACACAGAGCACCCGAACTTATACTTGGTGAAGAAACATAAAGAACACAGTCAAATAGTTAGTAAGGATAAGACCAAAAACTATGAGGGTTACTAAATCTCTTAAAAACACCTCCTATAAAAAGGACTTGTAAAACCGTAAATATTATTCACGCAATTATTTTGAAACAATTATAATTAACAATATTAGTTTATAACTAAACCGATATATATTTCCAATGTTAAAATAATAATATGAGACAGTCATAGACAATAATCTCAAGGCTTTCGACTAAATTTGATAGTAAGACGTGTTGTAAGGCATGCGTGCGTCCATAGGCTTACCGAATAAAATTCAAATTAAAAGAACTATTTTAAACAAATTAAATATTTTAGTTATTCCTCAAATCTCAAATCCTAAATTCCAATTCCGAATTCGGTCCAATTCCGTTGGTGAGAGCGAGCGCACATGCTTTTGTGTTTATTTTAACGTAATATAAATGAGAGATAAGATTTGCATACTCATATAAAGTGAATGAGTTTGGCAAGATGCGAATAAAATAATTCATTATTTCATAAAGGAAAAGTTCCCTCAAAGTATTTTGGATTCTCTCCAAATAATTTTGAGTCTTTTTTATTAATTACCCAAAGCCTCCTCATATCCCACCATACACGTAGCCATCAGATCTCTTCCAGAGATCTCAAAGCACCACTACTACAGGATCTGAAACCCATATTTGCAACTCACTAGCCCGCGCTTTTATATTCAATTATTCGCTAGCATGCTTTCCGCTAGCATCATTTTTTGACACGCCACATAACTTCCCATTATCATTTACAAATCCTTCTCAGGACATGTCCAGGATGTCAAACTGGCCGAGATACACAATTTCATTCCATTATTTATATCCTGAATTGAGAACAATTAAGACACCAGGGTTTTCATCCCTTCTCGTCTCTCTTTCTTGCAACCCTGCTAGGAAAATAAGACATGGACAAATTTTAGAGGGGGATCTCATTCAACAAGATCTCTAGTGTGAGGTGGGAAATTCGATGGTTGTCGTCCGCCTTTGTTTTTCTTAGCCACCGGCCAATAGGGTCAGCCCCGGCAGCAAATTGTCCAGGTTCCAACATCCTCCAAGGTGCGGTGAACGTTGACTTATTGGAAAGTGCTGGTCCAAGTGACCACCCTCCAAATGCTCTCCCAAAATTTGCCACAAAGCAAGACTCAGTCACCATGCAACAGTTAGTTGATGTTCTTTCCTCTTCCCAAAATTTGATACAAAGCTCCATGTCTTCTATTTCCTCATCTTCTATTTCTTAACAGCTTTTAAATAATGAAATTTCTCCATCAGAAAGATCGGAACTGGAATTGCTGATGATCTCATCTTCTGAGATGCAAGTAGGTTCCACAGCCTTGTGTTTTCTTGAAGTTTCAGCTTTAATGGCCACTTCCCCGTCTCTGTTACAGACATTGAAAGACTCCTCTTCAGACTTTTTGGTATTCAGATGCAGCTCATATGATAAGAGTTTGCCATATAGCTGTTGAGGCTCCATGTTTCCCCGATTGTCAACTTCTCTGATGGCACAAAGCTTCATATCCTATTCTTTGTTTAGTGATCTCAAGAACTTATCATTGAGCTCAAAGTTTGTACACTCCCTGTCATAAGTTCTAAGTCCATTAACAATTCTGAAGAACTTTTCATAGCAGGTGGCTATGTTGTCCTTCTTATCTTGCCTAAAATATTCATACTCTTTATTAAGCAGAGAATTTATATCATCCCTAACTTCTTGTGTTCCCTCCACGTAAATAACTAAGGACTCCTACGTTTTCTTTACTGTTTTGCAATGAATCAAATTCTGAAATTTGGAGTTATCTATTGCATTTACAATTATATTCTTTACTCTTTGTCAATAGTGACCAGGGCTACTTCATCTTTGGTGAACTGAGACAATGTATTAAGAACAGGGGCTGTTGTAGGATCCACAGGAATGGTCATGGGAACGTAGGGTCCCTCCTCAATAGTCAAATAGACTCTAGGATTAAATGCTTCCATGTACAATTTGATCCTTTGCTTTCAGATAGGAAAACTCTCTTTGGTGCAGATAGGCAGCTTCATTGAACTCATCTCCTTAGGATGTTCACCAGCCATTATTTGTGATTACAACCCAATAAACTTGTAGATCTTGTTCTAAGCTGTTAAGCCTTTGAACTCAACCTACCTCTGATACAAATTGAAAGATATGAGTTGTCTATAATACACCTAGAGGGGGTGATTAGGTATTTTCAATGTTAATTGCTATTTTATAAATCTAGCTAGCACAGCACATAAACAACACTGAAAGCACATAAGATTTATAGTGGTTCCCTTCAAGACAATGTGTCAAGAGGTACTCCACTGTCCCTCCCACATATCTAGCAATGTGCTAAACTAGACAACTTCTCCAACTCAGATCTCTTCTCAATAAGTAGATCTTACAACTCAGGCTCACATAGAACCCTACCAATAACTCGGACTTTATAAATCTTACAATAACTCAGATCTTCACCAAGATCCTACCAAACTCAGGCTCACACAGAACCCTACCAAACTCAGGCTCACACAGAACACTACCAAAATCAGGCTCACACAGAACCTTACCAAACTCAGATCAGTTACAAGATCTTACAAGCTCAGGCTCACAAAGAACCCTACAAAACAAGAAATGTATTTTTCTATTGTAGAAGAGAAGACTTCGAGATATAATCTTCTGAATGAATGAATCTCTTCTTCTTCTTGAAAATATAAGCTCATAGATCTTTTGAATCACTGAACTGTTCTTGAGAATCTTCTTCAGACAAATATCAAATGGACTTTGCAATCAGGGAAGAAGATTCTTTATTTCTTTTTCTTTGATCTTCACAGCACAACAATGAAGTCTTCTAGTTGATTATTTTTCTCTCTTTTCTGCTTGTATGTATGAGAATATGAATGAGAGAGATAATTACTGTACCTACTTGTTTCTAAAATCGACAATTTCTCTATTTTATACTCTTCTGCAATTTTGCATAAAGGCATTTACTGAATTCTTCTATAATTAATTTGCGAGATATGAATATTGAAAGAAACGACACAATATATTATCATAAATGTTTTGCCATTCATGGAACTCGCAGAATATGAAAGTGAATAATATTCTTCATTAATGTTGTGTAACAACTATATTATGTGGAGAATATATCATTTAATATTCCTTGATTAGTGCGCAAGACATCGGCATGCACATTCCCTGTATATCAATTTTTGAGAAAAACGTCGCATTAATTGTAGTTCAACATCTGTCAAGATGATAAATTTCCTTCAAGCCGATATCATCTTAATTATCTCGACGATATGTAATCTATACGACGATATCGTCGACATACTTCTTTCTTCAAGACTCTACTTGATATCTCAACGTTACTGCTTCTTGTAGACGATATCGTCGAGATGTTTCTTTCTACACGATATGTCTTCACTCTTCATAATGATATGTCTTCTTCGAGACGATATCGTCTAGACATCAGAAGTAGCTTTCTCAACGATAAAACTTCCTTAAAACAATATCGTTGAAACTGTTTCGACGATATGTTTCCTTTCTCAATGATATGTCTGCTAAGGCTCAAGCCAATATTTAACTTAGTGATTTTTCACTTCTTGTGTAGTTTTGATACTGAAAATATAGTCTTAATACTAAATATATACTCTTGACATACATGTTACATCATGAACTAAAACACACATAAAAAATAACTTGGTTTATCTATACTTGTGTTCCTTCTTCAAATCTAAGAACATTGATGGCACAATACCAAACAATCTCCCCATATTTGAATAAGCCAGAACCTACAAATATAGACAGACTTGACTAACATATATAATCAATAACCATCAAATACATAGAGCTTTTATCATTGACCTGTACACTTCTTCAAATTACGAACATTGCTGGACACTGTTCCCAACAAACATTTATTAATAGATTTATGCAGCCTTTAATTTTTCCAGCTTTTCCTTACATATAGATTACATAAAAGTCTTTCTATACAATTCATAAGGTCTTTCCTAAATCACTTATTTAATCTAATAAACCAAATCAAATGTTTTCCCAACAGTTTGTAACGCGCTACATTTCATGGGCCATTTTGAGGGAATAAACATACGTAGAATCTCACAAATTTGAGCTCAATTAAATCTTCTCGGTGAGCCGATCACAATTGATGTCTTTTGGGTTCAATCCAACTAGTTCGAATTAAACGATGCACTTTAACAGTGTTCATGGTCTTCATATAACACCATCAAAGCATATGTGTTGTCTAATCTTTATATGAGAGAGAGTGAAAGAGAGAGATGTGATAAGTTTTTTCTAGTCCTCTTAAACCTACTCAAATAGATAGGGCCTTGGGAAGAGAGAGGGGACCGGGTGAGATAGTGTTTTATTTTCTTTTTGTAGATGTTTTATTCTTTATTTTTTTCCTAAAACAATATTGTAAAGTGTAATTTTGGCTTCCTTTTAAAATCAGCCCAACGAGCAATGTAAAGTGGCACTAAAAAATTGTGATAACTAGATCCATGTAACAATTAAGAAACCAATAGATATAGAGTTAAATATTAGCTGGAAACCATTTGAGTAAGACGTGTTATCATTGTCCTAAAAATGTGCATCATCCTCCGAAAAGCTTTCAATCGATACTCACTTCTCCAATGCACAATACCCTAGATCCTTAAAAACTTTGATGTGCGCGAATTCCAAAAAAACACAGAGCACCCGAACTTATACTTGGTGAAGAAACATAAAGAACACAATCAAATAGTTAGCAAGGAGAAGACAAAAAACTCTGAGGGTTACTGAATCTCTTAAAAATACCTCCGATAAAAAGGACTTGTAAAACCGTAAATATTATTCACACAATAATTTTGAAACAATTATAATTAGCAATATTAGTTTATAAATAAACCGATATATATTTCCAATGTTAAAATAATAATACGAGACAGTCATAGACAATAATCTCAAGGCTTTCGACTAAATTTGATAGGAAGACGTGTTGTAAGGCATGCGTGCGTCCATAGGCTTACCGAATAAAATTCAAATTAAAAGAACTATTTTAAACAAATTAAATATTTTAGTTATTCCTCAAATCTCAAATCCTAAATTCCAATTCCGAATTCGGTCCAATTCGATTGGTGAGAGCGAGCGCACATGCTTTTGTGTTTATTTTAACGTAATATAAATGAGAGATAAGATTTGCATACACATATAAAGTGAATGAGTTTGGCAAGATGAGAATAAAATGATTCATTATTTCATAAAGGAAAAGTTCCCTCAAAGTATTTTGGATTCTCTCCAAATAATTTTGAGTCTTTTTTATCAATTACCCAAAGCCTCCTAATATCCCACCATACACGTAGCCATCAGATCTCTTCCAGAGATCTCAAAGCACCACTACTACAGGATCTGAAACCCATATTTGCAACTCACTAGCCCGCACTTTTATATTCAATGATTCGCTAGCATGCTTTCCGCTAGCATCATTTTTTGACACGCCACATAACTTCCCATTGCCGTTTACAAATCCTTCTCGGGACATGTCCAGGATGTCAAACTGGCCGAGATACACAATTTCATTCCATTATGTATATCCTGAATTGAGATCAATTAAAACACCAGGGTTTTCATCCCTTCTCGTCTCTCTTTCTTGCAACCCTGCTAGGAAAATAAGACATGGACAAATTCTAGAGGGGGATCTCATTCAACAAGATCTCTAGTGTGAGGTGGGAAATTCGATGGTTGTCGTCCGCCTTTGTTTTTCTTAGCCACCAGCCAATAGGGTCAGCCCCGACCGCAAATAGTCCAGGTTCCAACATCCTCCAAGGTGCGGTGAACGTTGACTTAGTGGAAAGTGCTGGTCCAAATGACCACCCTCCAAATGCTCTCCCAAAATTTGCCACAAAGCAAGACTTGGTCACCATGCAACAGTTAGTTGATGTTCTTTCCTCTTCCCAAAATTTGATACAAAGCTCCATGTCTTCTATTTCCTCTTCTTCTATTAATTAACAGCTTTGTAAATAATTAATGTTCTCCATCAGAAAGATCAGAACTGGAATTGTTGATGATCTCATCTTCTGAGATGCAAACAGGCTACACAGCCTTGTGTTTTCTTGAAGTTTCGGCTTTAAAGGCCACTGCCCTGCCTCTGTTGGAGACATTGAAAGACTCCTCTTCAGACTTTTTTGGTATTCAGATGCAGCTCATATGATAAGAGTTTGCCATATAGCTGTTGAGGCTCCAAGTTTCCCAGATTGTCCACTTCTCTGATGGCACAAAGCTTCATATCCCATTCTTTGTTTAGTGATCTCAAGAACTTATCATTGAGCTCATAGTTTGCAAACTCCGTGTCATAAGTTCTAAGTCCATTAACAATTCTGAAGAACTTTTCATAGCAGGTTGCTATGCTGTCCTTCTTATCTCACCTAAAATATTCATACTCTTGATTAAGCAGAGAATTTCTGTCATCCCTAACTTCTTGTGTTCCCTCCATGTAATCAAATAAGGACTCCTGCATTTTCTTTACTGTTTTGCAATGAATCAAATTCTGAAATTTGGAATCATCTATTGCATTTACAATTATATTCTTTGCTCTTTGTCAATAGTGACCAGGGCTACTTCATCCTTGGTGAACTGAGACAATGTCTAAGGAACAGGGGTTGTTGTAGGATCCACATGAATGGTCATGGGAACGTAGGGTCCCTCCTCAACAGCCAAATAGACTCTAGGATTAAATGCTTCCATGTACAATCTGATCCTTTGCTTTCCGATGGGAAAACTCTCTTTGGTGCAGATAGGCAGCTTCATTGAACTCATCTCCTTAGGATGTTCATCAACCATTGTTTGTGATTACAACCCAATAAACTTGTAGATCTTGTTCTAAGCTGTTAAGCCTTTGAACTCAACCTACCTCTGATACAAATTGAAAGATATGAGTTGTCTATAATACACCTAGAGGTGGTAATTAGATATTTTCAATGTTAATTGCTATTTTATAAATCTAGCTAGCACACCACAGAAACGACACTGAAAGCACATAAGATTTATAGTGGTTCCCTTCAAGACAATGTGTCAAGAGGTACTCCACTGTCCATCCCACATATCTAGCAATGTGCTAAACTAGACAACTTCTCCAACTAAGATCTCTTCTCAATAAGTAGATCTTACAACTCAGGCTCACAAAGAACCCTACCAATAACTCAGACTTTATAAATCTTACAATAACTCAGATCTTCACCAAGATCCTACCAAACTCAGGCTCATACAGAACCCTACCAAACTCAGGCTCATACAGAACACCACCAAACTCAGGCTCACACAGAACCTACCAAACTCAGATCAGTTACAAGATCTTACAAGCTCAGGCTCACAAAGAACCCTACAAAACAATAAATGTGTTTTTCTGTTGTAGAAGAGAAGACTTCAAGATATAATCTTCTGAATGAATGAATCTCTTCTTCTTCTTGCAAATATAAGCTCATAGATCTTTTGAATCACTGAACTGTTCTTGAGAATCTTCTTCAGACAAATATCAAATGGACATTGCAATCAGGGAAGAAGATTCTTTCTTTCTTTTTCTTTGATCTTCACAGCACAACAATGAAGTCTTCTAGTTGATTATTTTTCTCTCTTTTCTGCTTGTAAGTATGAGAATATGAATGACAGAGATAATTATTGTACCTACTTGTTTCTAAAATCGACAATTTCTCTATTTTATATTCTTCTGCAATTTTGGATAAAGCCCTTTACTGAATTCTTCTATAATTAATTTGCCAGATATGAATATTGAAAGAAACGACACAATATGTATTATCATAAATGTTTTGCCATTCTTGGAACTCGCAGAATATGAAAGTGAATAATATTCTTCATTAATGTTTTGTAACAACTATATTATGTGGAGAATATATCATTTAATATTCCTTGATTGGTGCGCAAGACAGCGGCATGCACATTCCCTGTATATCAATTTTCGAGAAAAACGTCGCATTAATTGCAGTTCAGCATCTGTCAAGACGATAAATTTCCTTCAAGCCGATATCATCTTAATTATCTCGACGATATGTAATCTATACGACGATATCGTCGACATACTTCTTTCTTCAAGACTCTACTTGATATCTCAACGTTACTGCTTCTTGTTGACGATATCGTCGAGATGTTTCTTTCTACACGATATGTCTTTACTCTTCATAACGATATGTCTTCTTCGAGACGATATTTTCTAGACATCAGAAGTAGCTTTCTCAACGATAAAACTTCTTTAAAACGATATCGTTGAAACTGTTTCGACGATATGTTTCCTTTCTCAATGATATGTCTGCTAAGACTCAAGCCAATATTTAACTTAGTGATTTTTCACTTCTTGTGTAGTTTTGATACTGAAATATATAGTCTTAATACTAAATATATACTCTTGACATACCTGTCACATCATGAACTAAAACACACATAAAAAATAACTTGGTTTATCTATACTTGTGTTCCTTCTTCAAATCTAAGAACATTGATGGCACAATACCCAACAATCTCCCCATATTTGAATAAGCCAGAACCTACAAATATAGACAGACTTGACTAACAAATATAATCAATAACCATCAAATACATAGAGCTTTTATCATTGATCTGGACACTTCTTCAAATTAGGAACATTGCTGGACACTGTTCCCAACAAACATTTATCAATAGATTTATGTAGCCTTTAATTTTTCCAGTTTTTCCTTACATATAGATTACATAAAAGTCTTTCTATACAATTTATAAGGTCTTTTCTAAATCACTTATTTAATCTAATATACCAAATCAAAAGTTTTCCCAACAGTTTGTAACGCGCTACATTTCATGGGCCGTTTTGAGGGAATAAACATACTTAGAATCTCCCAAATTTGAGCTCAATTAAGTCTTCTCGGTGAGGAGATCACAATTGATGTCTTTTGGGTTCAATCCAACTAGTTCGAATTAAACGATGCTCTTTAACAGTGTTCATGGTCTTTATATAACACCATCAAAGCATATGTGTTGTCTAATCTTTATATGAGAGAGAGTGAAAGAGAGAGATGTGAGAAGTTTTTTCTAGTCCTCTTAAACCTACTCAAATAGATAGGGCCTTGGGAAGAGAGAGGGGACCGGGTGAGATAGTGTTTTATTTTCTTTTTGTAGATGTTTTATTCTTTATTTTTTTCCTAAAACAATATTGTAAAGTGTAATTTTGGCTTCCTTTTAAAATCAGCCCAACGGGCAATGTAAGGTGGCACTAAAAAATTGTGATAACTAAATCCATGTAACAATTAAGAAACCATTAGATATAGAGATAAATATTAGCTGGAAACCGTTTGAGTAAGACGTGTTATCATTGTCCTAAAAATGTGCATCATCCTCCGACAAGCTTTCAATCGATACTCACTTCTCCAATGCACAATACCCTAGATCCTGAAAAACTTTGATGTGCCCGAATTCCAAAAAAACACAGAGCACCCGAACTTATACTTGGTAAAGAAACATAAAGAACACAGTCAAATAGTTAGTAAGGAGAAGACAAAAAACTCTGAGGGTTACTGAATCTCTTAAAAACACCTCCGATAAAAAGGACTCTTGTAAAATCGTAAATATTATTCACGCAATTATTTTGAAACAATTATAATTAGCAATATTAGTTTATAAATAAACCGATATATATTTCCAATGTTAAAATAATAATACGAGACTGTCATAGACAATAATCTCAAGGCTTTCGACTAAATTTGATAGGAAGACGTGTTGTAAGGCATGCGTGCGTCCATAGGCTTACCGAATAAAATTCAAATTAAAAGAACTATTTTAAACAAATTAAATATTTTAGTAATTCCTCAAATCTTAAATCCTAAATTCCAATTCCGAATTCGGCCCAATTCGGTTGGTGAGAGCGAGCGCGCGCACATGCTTTTGTGTTTATTTTAACGTAATATAAATGAGAGATAAGATTTGCATACTCATATAAAGTGAATGAGTTTGGCAAGATGAGAATAAAATGATTCATTATTTCATAAAGGAAAAGTTCCCTCAAAGTATTTTGGATTCTCTCCAAATAATTTTGAGTCTTTTTTATCAATTAATATAGGGCTCAAACGAACCCTATAAAAACTCAAAAATAATATCTGATGAATAAATTTTTTGAAATCTATATATATAGAGTGAGAGATATAAGAGAGAACAAGAGAGAGAACAAGTGGTATTGCACGTGTCAAGCTCAAGTCAACTGCATATTCAGCTAACAAGTGGTATTGCACGTGTCAAGCTCAAGTCAACTGCATATTCAGCTATTGCCTTCTGTTAGGATAGCAAAATTTTCTATTGTAGTATTACTAATTAAATCTTTGACTGAGCAAATTTCTCAAGCCCATCCGCATTTGGTTACATGATGCACTAGATAATCTCTACATTTTCTAACGCGGGTGAGTGAGCAATTCTGTCCTTAAATCATGACTTTCTCCCTCTCTCGGTATTTGCTTCTTCTAGCTGCCAGCCTGCCACCATAGAGTTATTATAACCTGTCAGCTTTGTCACACGCAATTAAATTCACATCCTCAAGTAAATCGTGCTCAGAATACATTAATGCATTTTTCAATATTTTACGTATAAATTTTTTATAACTTTGGTAAATGCATATGCTTTACCAAGGCAGCTATATATATTTATTAAAAACAACAACACTCAAGCCCCACCATAATGGGTCGGCTATATGGATCCTTTGTCGCTATTGCGCTCTATCTTTAATCATAGCAGCACTAATGCCTAAGTACATCATATATTTGCTTGAAGTTTCATTCCAAGTCTTTTTTGGTCTACCCCTCCCCCCATTTAGCATGTCCAGTGACTACACTCTCACAACGCCTAACAGGTGCCTCTAATGGTCTCCTATGTACATGTCCGAACCATCTTAAACGAGCATCTTAAACAAGCTTCTCGCATCTTCTCTACAATTGGCGTCACTCCTGTCTTATCCCTGATACATTCATTCCTAATTTTATCCAGTCTCGTGTGACCACACATCCACCTAAGCAATCTCATCTCCGCAACTCCCATTTTTTGCTCATCTACTCCATTCATTGCCCAACACTCGGAACCGTAGAGCATTGCTGGCCTAATTGCAGTACGGTAAAACTTGCCTTTAAGTTTTAATGGTACTTTACGATCACATAAAATCCCAGACGCGCCTCTCCACTTCAACCAACCTGCTTGGATTCTATGTATCACATATTTATCTGCACCTCAATCTTTTTGAATTATCGATCCCAGATATTTAAACCACTCATTGCCGGAAATATCTTGGTCAACCAATTTAATGACGGAGTCATCCGACCTTTTTGCACTACTAAGTTTAAGCTCTATATACTCCGTCTTTGTTCTGCTCAACCTAAAACCCTTCTTTTCTAAAGTGTCTCGCCAAGATTCAAGTTTCACGTTTACACCCTCGCGCATCTCATCGACCAAACCAATATCATCCGCAAATAATAAACACCAAGGTATTGCTTGTTGGATATGTCTGATGAGCTCATCTAAGCTAAGGGTATTAAAGAGATAAGGGCTTAAACCCTTGATTTTATATATTTAATGAAATAAAAAAATCACCAATTTTACATGATCAATTTCTACATATTCACCGTATACTATAATATTGCCTAACATCATATATTCATAGTCTACTTAATAGTATCATATAATAAATTAAAAAAGAAATCCAAGTGTCTAATACCAAGACTCATGAGAGATGTGTCGAAAATATATCATACGCCAAATCGAGTCTAAAATATTATTTTAAAAGGGTAAAGTACCTTTGGCACCCTTATATTAAAGAAAAATATTTGATCGTCTATAAATTTCAAAAGGATTCTTGTAACCCCTAATTATTCATAATTGAGAAATTTGACACCCTACAATTTCTTTCAAGAAGGGATCGAATAGTTATAAAAAAATAGTGATTACAACAATCCTTTTATAACATATAAAGAGTCAAATAACTTTCCTTTGCAATATAGGAGTGTCACCAATATTTTCCCCTTTTTAAAAGTATTTCAATCTGAAACTCAATCACTTGAGAAGAAGAAAATTTCAGGCTCATGCATAATTAAAATATAAAGAACTAAAACGTAGCATAATGATTATAAAAAATTTATGTAAGCATCACCTAATGATAATGAATCGTGTGTTATCACTGATCACTGTGATGGAAAAAAACCCATAAGATAAAGAAACAATTAAAGAAACATTTATAAAATGCTTGTTTGGCACTCGTGAACTTTTCATTTTTTATGTTTAAAATTAATTTTTTTTCCTAGTGATCATTATTGGCTCCGTTCGTTTAGCAGAAAATGAGACGTAGAAATTGGAATTAGCCCAATTCTGATTCTCATAGGAATTGGAATTGAAGTCAATTCCAATTCTTTGGTTCGGCTGAATGCAAGAATTTTATCACAAGGATTGGAATTAGTAATTCCACAGTTCGGCTGCATATTGGAATTCAGCCGATTGAATTGATATTTACACACACACTAAAACACGTTTTTCGTCACGGTCATTAGAAATTAAGAAATCTATGTTCGATGCGTATTTTTTCACCAGGGCGCGTAATTTCTGTCGGGGCGAGAATTTTTCTTCTTAACACCCATTTTTCGCCACGACGCGCACTTTCTGCACTGACGCACATTGTTTTTGCATTGACACGCATTTTCCGCCAGGGCGTGAAAATGTGCGCCTGGGCAAAAAAATGCGCGACCTGAGGAAAAATCCGCGCCCGGGCAAAAAATTCGCAGTCGGGATGCGCGACCGGTGAAAAAATTCAGTCGCGGACGAAAAATGCGCCCCATTTCTGAAAAATGTGTGTCAGTGCAGAAAATACGGTATCGGGCGGAAAATGCGTGCGTGGGCTGAAAATATGCTCACGGGCGAAAAAATGTGCGCTGTGGCAAAACATGCTCTCTCAGATGAAAAATGCGCTCCCGTGCTGTAAAATGCGCGCCCACGCGAAAAATGCGCGCCCGGGCAAAAAATTCACACCCCGTCAAAAAAATGTGCGCCCGGGATAAAATATTCAACAGGGCGAAAAATACGTGCTCAGGCGTAAAATGCTCGCCCGGCTGAAATGTGTCCGCCCGGGATGAAAATGTACGCCCAGCGAAAAAATGCTAACCTGGGCGAAAAATACGCGCCCACACGAAGAATGCGCACATCGCGAAGAATGCGCCCAGCGCGAAGAATGCGCGCCCGCTCGAAGAATGCGCACCCGCTCGAAAAATTTCCCGTACGATCGAAAAAATGCGCGCTCGGACGAAAAATACGCGGCCGAGTAAAAAATATGCACGCGTGCTGAAAATGTGCATCTGGGCTAAAAATTTGCGCCCGTGCAAAAAAAATGCTAACCCGAACGGAAAATGCGCGCCGGTGCAAAAAATGCGCGCTCGCACTAAGAATGTGTCCTCACGCGAAGAATGCGCGCCCGGGCGAAAAATGCACGCCCTGGCCTAAAATGCACGCCCGGTTGAAAAAATACGTGCCCGGGCCAAAAATACGCACCCGAGCGCCCGCCCAGGCTAAAAATGCGCGCTCGGTCTAAAAATGCGCGCCTGGGCTAAAAATGCGAGCTTGGTCTGAAAATGCGCGCCCGGGCAAAGAATGCACTCACGGGCGAAAAAATGCGCTCCCAGGGGAAAATGCTCTCTCGGGCGAACAACAGAGTTGACGCCGAGGCCTTTCTAGGAAGTCAGCGGCGCACTGGTAAGGGTGGGAATTGCAAATGAAGATCTCATGAGGTCGGAATTGAGGGGACGTGTTTCTTCTATAATTAACTCAATTCCAATATAAAGGTGATTTTATGTCCGCCGAACGTTGAAAGTGAATTAAATTCCAAGTCCAATGCTCCAATTCCATCCTAGCGAACAAAACCTAACACTAATTTCTAGCTACTAGTGAAGTGTAATCGAAATTTGTTAGTTAGTTATTATTTATCAATAAACATCAGTTTTGGGTAACTTTTCCTGTTTTATGTGAACATAAATTTCATCGCCCGACATTAATTTTCTCCTACTCCTCTCTACTATAAGAGGAGACCTGTTTCATTCTAAACTTTCCACGTTGTTGTGGAGGTTTGGGAGCTCTAGTAAATTTAGGGTTTTGTGTGTGCGTGCGTGTGTCAAGAGTACTGTGAGTGAGTGAGTGAGGGAGAGAGAGAGAGAGAGAGAGCGATGACAAAGTTGTTCTTGCTTTCCGTTTTGCTACTAGTGGCCTCACCGCTGGTGTCTTATTCTAGAAATGTGCCCACGCACGTCCAAATGTCGACCACCAACCCGAAACATACCGCCGGATTGGTAAACGACGAGAAGAACATCGCTTTCGGTGGTGTCGGCGGTTATGCCGGAGCTGGTGGCGTATCCGTCGGCGGCATACCCGTTCTTGGTGTTGCTGGAGGTGGTGTTGGGAAAGTTGCAGGAGTTGCTGGTGTAGGAGGAGCCGGAATTGGTGGCGTCGGAGGCGCTGCAGGTGGCGTCGGAGGTATTGGCGGCCTAGGTGGTGTTGGAGGTGTGGGCGGTGCAGGTGGTCTTGGCGGCGGAGTCGGAGGTCTGGGAGGCGGAGTAGGCGGTCTGGGTGGCGGAGTAGGTGGTCTTGGCGGTCTAGGAGGTGGAGTTGGCGGTCTGGGAGGAGTGGGCGGCGTAGGTGGAGCTGGCGGTCTTGGAGGTATCGGAGGTCTCGGCAGCGTTGGCGGTCTGGGAGGAGTGGGTGGCGTAGGGGGAGCTGGCGGTCTTGGAGGTATCGGAGGTCTCGGCGGAGTTGGCGGTCTCGGCGGAGTTGGCGGCGCAGGGGGTCTTGGTGGAGTAGGCGGTCTTGGAGGAGTTGGAGGAGTGGGTGCCGCCGGTGGAGTTGGTGGTCTTGGAGGAGGAATTGGCGGCATTGGCGGAGGAGTTGGCGGCATTGGCGGTGTTGGTGGAGTTGGAGTGGGTGGTGCAGGTGGAGTCGGCGGCCTTGGAGGATTCGGCGGTGTGGGCGGTGTGGGCGGTGTGGGCGGCGTTGCAGGAGGTGTAGGCGGAGGCATTGGCAAAGGACTTCTTCATTGAGGCGATGATCATGCATGCATGCATGTTTAGGGATGTAATGTTTAATTTAGTAATAAGTCGCTGTCGTCGTTAAGAGATGTTGTGTTGAAGAAGCTAGTATGTACGTTAAGTTTCCCTAATTAATTAGTATAATGATCACCTACTTAGCTCTATTTAAGAGTAATTACTTGCTTAACCACTCCAGAGCTTCTTCTTTCGTTCAAAAGTTTGATTAATTAGTGAGATATTCGACTTGAATAAAACTTACATTTCAATTAAACTTGGAAGAGTACTACCCAAAATACATTTCTCATTAACCACAGTCACAAAATCCTACCCAAACCCACAAAATAATAAAAGAAAAGTAGAATCTATAATTAGGCGACCAACCCAAATACCACAATATCACATATAGATTTAAACCAATTTTTTCTGGACCAGGTCGCAGCAACTAACCCACTAAGGAACAAAGGTACGACCACCCTAGTTACTGCAGCAACATAGACATAATATCGCACCAAAAACAACAACATGCAGCCCCACAAACAGCGAGAAGTGCTTACAATACAACTTAATGGGCAAGAGCAAATCTCAAACAACAGACAAATTTTTAGAATGCCATAGAGTCAATCTCTTTATCAGAAACTAGTAAAACTGTGACGTATAAATATTGACATACCATGTTGATTGAGTGAAAAGGGGGCACGAACAGAAGGCGGAAAATCACAAGGTTGATAATATTGTTTCAGAAGAGGTGAATTACTTTTAGTTAGCAAATCTAAATTTAAACTAAGTTTTGATTTTACAATAAGCTTTGCGATCTGATTGCCCCAGGAATATGTATACCAGCAATTAAAAAGTTTCATTCCAAAATAGATGATCAAAGAAGCTGAGAGCCTGTAAAAAGCCTAGCATATTGCCATCCCTTAGCTAAACAAAAGAGCAGAACATTGTTTAAGGCAAAAATTTTGAGTGAAGAGGAGAGTCAGATAAAAGCAGAAAAGAAGAAGCGTAAAGTAATTCCCCACAAATATTTCTTATAATAAAAGCTCCAGAAGAGTGGTATGGGTTCCACATCACATCCAGAGTGTAAGAAGATCTATCCATTCATGTTAAGTATCCAGTGGATGGCCATGCATCCAGGGAATGCTTCATACCCGTGGAGCTTTAAGGCTAGAATTAATGACCGTCGACATTTGTGCGACATTCAAATTTACTATTCTAGCTTTTAAGACCAAATCTCATCATTTCATAAAGAATGTTTGAAATTATATGATGTTTATGATGATGAGTTACAAAGAAGATACGAGTGCATCGCTCTCTCTAGATACCAAAAAATAGAAAATTAAAACTGCAAAAAAACATATGCTGTGTTTACTGAAATTCATTGAGTGCGATAGCCAAATATGAGTTTTATGTTGAATAGTTAATGTGGTTGTGCGATTAGATAAAAGCAAGACCTCAAAGTGCTACCAAACATCAAATGTATGAGAACCAGAGCAAAAGAGATAATCACAACTCTCAATATGCAGAGAGAGGCAACGAAAGCATTTTGAAGCTAACCGGATTCCAATATTTTGGACATTTGTGTCGCAAGTCAGTCTTTTAATTTCCTACTAGCTAACCACTTCCAGGACAAGGAGTCTGTGAGGGGAGAGGCAAAGAGCAACCTTAAGCGAGGCAATAGAAAAAGATTCGTTAAGGGATGGTTTCCAAAGCATAAATTCAATAGACAAGGTCATTCAATTTGAAAACATGTATAACAATTTTAAATTGTGTTTCTACGGCCCTTTTGCCAGTTTATTTTTTTCCCATATACTTTTTCAAAAGATTTAATGATTTTACAAATAGAGTTTAAAGATTTTAAATTGCTCTGAGCAAAAGATGGTAGTGTCAGCAGCATAAAGATAATGAGATATCAGAAAACTCCTGTGACAGCCACTAAACCATATTGTTTTATACTTAAGGAAGCAATTATTTAGGAGTCGGCTAAACAATTCCTGGGAGATAAGGAAGAGTAACGGAGATAAAGGGCTGTCTTGCTTAAATCAGCGAAAGGAGGGAGAAAACACATTCATTACCATTAATTATGAGGGAGAACATGTTGTGTCATTGTAACATTTTAATTAATGCGATGAAGATTTTTCCAAAGCCTAATGCTTCCATCACCCCAAAATGGTAGTTTGACTTAACCATATCAAAGACTTTTTCAATTTCTAATTTTAATATGAAGTTTCCTCCCCAAACATTTTTGTTAATATCATACGCCAACTCCTTAACAAGGGAAATATTTTCGTGAATATCTCTACCCTTTATATAAGCATTTTGCTCGGGAGAGATAATTCTACTCAAATTTGGATTAAGGTCATTAGCAATTATCTTGGTTAAAATTTTGAAAGTGACATTGGAATGGCTAATAGGTCTAAAGTGATGTGGAGTTGTAGGATTTGAGGATTTAGGTATAAGAATAATATTGTTGGACGTGTTGAAATTGTTGAGGTTGCCTCCACTAAAAAAATCATGACATGCATTAAGGAGGCGTCCTTGATAATATCCTAGCATGATTGAAAATAATTGCTACCGAAACCATCAAGATCGGGGGCACTATTCTTATGAATAGAGAAAACAGTATGCATGGGCTCATCCAAATTCAGAGGGGAAACCAAACAATCATTTTCCTCCGGAGTAATTACCCGAGAGAAAATTTCATTGGTATTTAGGAGAGTGTAGTCGAAGAAATATTTTGCATAGATTTCTGCAGATGTTCAAGTAAAATTTCTTGGATTTTATGGGGGGTTTGAGAAATTATCACTATTAAAATCAAAAATTTGGAAAATCAAATCAGTGAATTTACGAGAGTGGACTAGAGATTTAATGTAAGGGGTACATCTATCACCATTCCACAAAGCTTGCTCTCTCCCCGGTTGAGCCGAAAAGGTAGCCTCAACACCAAGAAGTCGTAAATAATCCTCCTTTAATATAGTCAGAGAATGTAAGTTGACCTTTGAGGGGGAGAGATCATATGTTGATTCAGCAACAATGACTTTAGCCGAAAGTTCAAGAATCTTATGGTTAATGTTTCCAAAGATGTCATGATTCCATTGCTTAAGAACCATTTTAAAATTAGATAGTTTGTGTTGTAGGGTGATTAAGGGATTACAATGACCACAAGGGGTATTCAAATTTTCTTTAACAATATTAAGAAAAGATGGATGAGAGTCCCACATGTTTTGGAAGGTGAACGATGATTTAGATTTGTTACGAGTAATGAAATTCCAGATAATTAAGATTGGAACATGATCAGAGCAAGGATTCATGGCCAAGATTGGAAATAGATAAGATCGGCAATCCATCCACAAATTGTTCATTATGACTCTATCAAGATGTTGGATAATATGCCTAAAGCCAAGTCTACCATTGGACCATGTGTATGGGCTCCCATTGAACCCACATTCAATTAGATTGTAACCTACAATCGTGTCCCAGAAATCTCCAAGCCCGGAAATACAACGGGGAGAGCCCCCCCCCCCCCCCCCCCCCCATTTCTCTATTGTCTCCAAGATGGTGTTCAAATCTCCAATATTTCACCATGGTATGTTAATGGAAGAACTAAAACAATGAATATTTTCCCAAAGAGCGGGCCGAAGCTAGACGGCGAGTGTGCTTGCCATATACAATGATGTTGCAGGTCGCTCGCCGCTCTGGCAAACCGGTCGAATTGAACGACCTTAGCTTGAGAGCGAGCCGAGCGCACAAACAGTCAAAGAGAGAACTAGTGGACGACACCAGAACATTTTTAACGTGGAAAACCCAGAAAGGGTAAAAAACCACGCGTCTGGAGCTGTGCTGGCCAAATTCCACTATATGCTGGTTTCTTACAAGTAAAATTGAGAACTCGAGGGCGACAGGCCACCACTCGTTACAATGGTGATGAAGAGAAATCTCCGAGGGTGACAGGCCACCTCTCAGGAAGCTAAGTACTTTTTCGGTGGAACAAAAGTGAGAAGCTCAAGTCATCTTTCAGTGCTCAGAGGATTCCCAAGTCACTTAGGAAAAATGCCTAAGTGAATTTCTTGAGGATCTCCTTTGCATAGACTTCTTGAGAGAGGAAATACCCATCTGGATGTCATTTTACCTGCATGCCAAGGAAAATTCTTAGTTGCCCAAGGTCGGTCATAGCATACCTGGTTTGCATTTTTTCTTTGAATTGCTTGATGGCTCTTTCATCCCCTCCAGTGATTAGAAGGTCATCTACATACAAACAAACTATGAGCTTCAGATTTCCTGGAGCATGCTTAATGAATAGAGATGGCTCATATTTGCTTGCAGACAATCCTTCTTCAGAAAAATAGGCAGTGATATTTGAGTGCCATGTCTGAGGTGCCCGTTTCAAACCGTATAAGGCTTTATGGAGCCGATAGACGTGATCTTCTTTGTCTTCTCTCAAGTAACCTTCAGGCTGTTCGACGTAGACTTCCTCTGTCAATTCTCTGTTCAGAAAGGCCGACTTTACGTCGAGCTGATAAATTGGGAAGTTGTTGTTTACAGTTATTCCCAACAACAGTCTAATTGTGTCGATGCGAGCCACATGAGCAAATGTTTCCTCATAGTCTCTTCCAAATTTCTGGGAATATCCCTTTGCAACAATTCTTGCTTTGTGCTTCACAACATTCCCTTCTTCATCACATTTGAGCTTATATACCCACTTTAGACCTATTACAGTCTTATTTTCTGGTTTGGGTACAAGGCTCCATGTGTTGTTTTTCTCAATTAGATTCATCTCCTCATTCATTGCTTCACTCCAATTTTTATCTGCTGATGCCTCATTGAAACTTGAAGGAGTTGAATGAAATAGTGCAATATTTGTATCTTCATATATTTCTCGAAGAGATTTATACTTCTGGGGTAATGTTGACTCAAATAGCTCGGAATCACATGTTTCCAGTGGGACTACTGCTTGTGTACCGTCTGAGTGATCTGCTACAGGTTGTGTCTCCTGGAGAGAGTTCTTCATGGGCTCACAGGAGATGCTAGGGCTGTGGCTGATTAACTCTTCCTTGTCTGATCCCCAATTCCAACTTTCTTCTTCATGAAAAATTACATCTCTAGAAACAGTAATTTTCTGTGTCCAGGGGTTAAGTATTATATATGCTTTGTTTGTTTCACTATACCCCACAAAAATGCACTTTTCACTAGAGGGATCAAGTTTGTCTCGCTTGTCTTTGAGGACATGAACAAATGCAATGCACCCAAAGGTTTTTAAATAAATGAGGTTGGGCTTTTTGTTTTTCAGCATTGCATAAGGTGTGGATTTAGTGAGGGCTTTTGTTGGTGTTCTATTCAGGATGTGCACAACAGTATGTGCAGCCTCTCCCCATAGATACTTTGGTAAGGCTTTGTGGGTGAGCATGGACCTAGCCATTTCAACTATGGTCCTATTCCTCCTTTCCACCACTCCATTTTGTTGGGGTGTGACAGGTATAGTGAATTCATGCCTTATACCATGGTTTGAACAAAAGTGTTTAAACACATGGGAAGTGAATTCCCCTCCGTTATCACTTCTAATTGTTTTATATGTCTTTTTAACTTCTTTTCTATCTCCCTCTTAAACTCAACAAAGCATGAAAAGGCTTCAGATTTATGTTCTACAAATCTAATCCACATGTACCTTGATTAGTCATCTACTATCAGGAAGAAGAATCTCATGCCACCCAGAGTGGGAGTTGTGGAGGGACCCCACAGATCACAGTGGAGAAGATCAAGAGCATGTGTGCTTTGATTCTTAGATGGAGAGAAAGTCAGTCTATGAGATTTGCTCATTGCACATGACTCAAACTGGCAGAGATGAAACTTCAAGTCGGGCACACCTTCAGCAAGCTTGTCTTTTACCAGCATTTTCATATAGTCATAATTCAAATGTCCAAGCCGATGATGCCAAGTGGATAGAGGATCTGAGAGGCAACCCATTGTGGAGAGGGCCTCATGATTTGGAGTTTCTAAGACCAGAGGAAAAACTCCGTTCTTAGACATCGTGGCTGAGGCAACAGTAATGTCCCTTGTATCAACAATGTTGCAGGTATTTGATTTGAAGGTAATGCAGTACCCACTTGACATAAGTTGCCCTACGCTAAGAAGGTTCTGAGCCAAATCAGGAGCAAATTGAACATTAGAGTTTCCTTACTTCTTCCATCAGTTCCTTTCACCAAAATGCTCCCTCTTCCCTCTATCTGTTTGGAGTTGCCATCTCCCAGGTAAACTAAGGATTTTTATGTTTCATCAAGGTTTATGAACAGACTTTTATCATGAGTCATGTGGCTTGAGCAACCCGAATCAATGTACCACAGAGATGACTTTCTCGATTATGTAGGAACATTGCTATGGGTTAAAAATGCCTTTTCTTCTGCATCTTTTTCAGTGAACTTGACCTCCTCTTTGTTCTTAAACCAACAGTCACAATCATAGTGGGTAGGCTTCTTACACCTGTTGAACTTATAGTAATATTTTGAGGTGTCATGAGTTGATTTTTTACAGAGAGTGCAATATCAATCACTAACAGCATCAACCCCTCCTTTTTCTTTCTGGTTAGAGTTAGAACGATCATGCATACCTTGGTTTTTTATGTGCCTTTCCAAGATGCATACTAGTTTGGAAAGCTTGCGTCAGACTGAGCATATGCCTTTTTAGACGTTCTTCGTGTGATTGGATTTTGCCAATCAAAGCTCCAACTTGCAATGTATTGAGAACATTGCTTTCTTCAATTGCCGCGATAATGTGGTCATAGGTCTTGGGCAGACTTGTAAGAATCTTGAGCACTATCTCCTTTTCTGGTACAGGAGCTCCAAGATTACTTAGTTGATTTGAAAGGTTTGTTAACTTTGGCATGAAATCAAAAATTGATTCATCTTCTTGCATTGACAGTGCATCAAACTGTCTTTTTACATTCACCCTTCGTATTGAGATCACCTTTTTGTCGCCTTGGTATATTTCTTTGAGAGAGTCCCAAGCCTCTTTTGCGGTCTTTGCTCCCATGATCCTTGGGAAGATTGATGAGGTGACCGATTGTTGAATGAGAAGCAGTGCCATGGAGTTTTTTTGTTTTTCTCCCTTGGGTATTCTTGCCTTCTCACATTCTTTGGCCTTCTCATCAAGATGAGGCCCGTCTTGGACGATCTCCCATAAGTCCTGTGAATCAAGCATGGTTTCCATCTTTACATCCCACTGGTCGTAAAGGTCCCCATTGAACATTGGGGATGAGAAATGAGGGAAAAGAGAAGAGGGTGATGCTTGGGGGGTAGATGATGAGCTGATGGCTTCCGAATGAAATGGTACAGGAACTACTAAAGCTCTGATACCACTAATGGAAAACAACCACAAACTTTGGCGTATTGCATGATGCAAAGAAACGGGAAGAAAAGATTTCAGGGAAGATAATTTATGCTTTTTCATTCATACTAATTTCCTGATACATTCATTTGTTTTTATAGCAGGGGAATACAAAATGATGATAATAATTAAAAGGCATTTCCAAGGTTATAGATCCCTTTGGAAACGGTTGCATCACATGCTTAATTATTTATGGTGGCTTAACCAGTTCATTCTCCAATAGTTGGTTCATTCTTCAACAAAGAGGAGAGTCAGATAAAAGCGGAAAAGAAGAAGCGTAAAGTAATTCCAGACAAATATTTCTTATAATAAAAGCTCCAGAAGAGTGGTATGGGTTCCACATCACATCTAGAGTGTAAGAAGATCTATCCATTCATGTTAAGTATCCAATGGATGGCCATGCATCTAGGAAATGCTTCATACCCGTGGAGCTTTAGGGCCAGAATTAATGACCAGTCGACATTTGTGCAACATTCAAATTCACTTTCTAGCTTTTTAAGACCAAATCTCATTTCATAAAGAATGTTTGAAATTATATGATGTTTATGATGATGAGTTACAAAGAAGATACGAGTGCATCGCTCTCTTTAGATACCAAAAAATAGAAAATTAAAACTGCAAAAAGCATAAGCGCTTTGTGTGTTTACTGAAATTCATTGAGTGTGATAACCAAATATGATTTTTATGTTGGATAGTTAATGTGGTTGTGCGATTAGATAAAAGCAAGACCTCAAAGTCTGTCTTTTCCTGATGACATCCAGGACCAGGAGTCTGTGAGGGAAGAGGCAAAGAGCCGCCTTAAGCGAGGCATTAGAAAAAGATTCGTTAAGGGATGGTTTCCAACGCACAGATTCAATAGAAAAGGTCATGCAATTTGAAAACATGTCTAACAATTTTAAATTGTGTTTTTACGACCCTTTTGCGGTAGATACGATATAGATATTACTGTTGGAGAGCTTGAGATATTTATTTTTAATATAGCACCGTAAAAAGGAATCTTTGAACACATTCAATAGAAAAGGTGATTCAATAAAAAGGAATCTTTGTTTCTACGGCTTTTTTGTCAGTTTATTTTTTCCCATATACTTTTTCAAAAGATTTAATGATTTTACAAATGGAGTTTATAGATTTTAAATTGCTCCGAGCAAAAGTTGATAGTGTCAGCAGCATAAAGATAATGAGATATCAGAAAACTCCTATGACAGCCACTAAACCATATTGTTTTATACTTAAGGAAGCAATTATTTAGGAGTCGGCTAAACAATTCCTGGGAGATAAGGAAGAGTAACGGAGATAAAGGGTTGTCTTGCTTAACTCAGTGAAAGGAGGGAGAAAACACATTCATTACCATTAATTATAAGGGAGAACATGTTGTGTCATTGTAACATTTTAATTAATGTGATGAAGATTTTTCCAAAGCCTAATGCTTCCATCACCCCAAAATGGTAGTTTGACTTAACCATATCAAAGACTTTTTCAATTTCTAATTTTAATATGAAGTTTCCTCCCCAAACATTTTTTTTAATATCATACGCCAACTCCTTAACAAGGGAAATATTTTCGTGAATATCTCTACCCTTTATATAAGCATTTTGCTCGGGAGAGATAATTCTACTCAAATTTGGATTAAGGTCGTTAGCAATTATCTTGGATAAAATTTTGAAAGTGACATTGGAATGGCTAATAGGACTAAAGTGATGTGGAGTTGTAGGATTTGAGGATTTGGGTATAAGAATAATATTGTTGGACGTGTTGAAATTGTTGAGGTTGCCTCCACTAAAAAAATCATGACATGCATTAAGGAGGTGTCCTTGATAATATCCTAGCATGATTGAAAAAAATTGCTACCGAAACCATCAAGATCGGGGGCACTATTCTTATGAATAGAGAAAACAGTATGCATGAGCTCATCCAAATTAAGAGGGGAAACCAAACAATCATTTTCCTCCGGAGTAATTACCCGAGAGAAAATTTCATTGGTATTTAGGAGAGGTGTAGTCGAAGAAATATTTTGCATAGATTTCTGGAAATGTTCAAGTAAAATTTCTTGGATTTTATGGGGGTTTGAGAAATTATCACTATTAACATCAAAAATTTGGAAAATAAAATCAGTGAATTTACTAGAGTGGACTAGAGATTTAATGTAAGGGGTACATCTATCACCATTCCACAAAGTTTGCTCTCTCCCCGGTTGAGCCGAAAAGGTAGCCTCAACACCAAGAAGTCGCAAATAATCCTCCTTTAATATAGTCAGAGAATGTAAGTTGACCTTTGAGGGGGAGAGATCATATGTTGATTCAGCAACAATGACTTTAGCCGAAAGTTCAAGAATCTTATGGTTAATGTTTAAGAAGATGTCATGACTCCATTGCTTAAGAACCATTTTAAAATTAGATAGTTTGTGTTGTAGGGTGATTAAGGGATTACAATGACCACAAGGGGTATTCAAATTTTCTTTAACAATATTAAGAAAAGATGGATGAGAGTCCCACATGTTTTGGAAGGTGAACGATGATTTTGATTTGTTACGAGTAATGAAATTCCAGATAATTAAGATTGGAGCATGATCAGAGCAAGGATTCATTGCCAAGATGGGAAATAGATAAGATCGGCAATCCATCCACAAATGGTTCAGTATGAATCTATCAAGATGTTGGATAATATGCCTAAAGCCAAGTCTACCATTGGACCATGTGTATGGGCTCCCATTGAACCCACATTCAATTAGATTGGAACCTACAATCGTGTCCCAGAAATCTCTAAGCCCGGAAATACAATGGGGAGAGCCCCCCCATTTCTCTATTGTCTCCAAGATGGTGTTCAAATCTCCAATATTTCACCATGGTATGTTAATGGAAGAACTAAAACAATGAATATTTTTCCAAAGAGCGGACTGAAGCTAGACGGCAAGTGTGCTTGCCATATACAATGGTGTTGCAGGCCGCTCGCCGCTCTAGTAGACCGGTCGAATTGAACCACCTTACCTCGAGAGCGAGCCGAGCGCGCAAACAGTCAAAGAGAGAATTAGTGGACGACACCAGAACGTTTTTAACGTGAAAAACCCAGAAAGGTTACAAAACCACGCGTCTGGAGCTGTGCTGGCCAAATTCCACTATATGCTGGTTTCTTACAAGTAAAATTGAAAACTCGAGGGCGACAGGCCACCACTCGTTACAATGGTGATGAAGAGAAATCTCCGAGGGTGACTGGACACCTCTCAGGAAGCTAAGTACTTTTTCGGTGGAACGAAAGTGAGAAGCTCAAGTCGCCTTTCAGTGCTCGGAGGATTCCCAAGTCACTTAGGAAAAATGCCTTCAGATGCAAAGGAGATCTTTGAAGGCTCGAAGGAGATCTTCAAAGATTGAAGGAAATCTTCAAGCGCCGAAGGAGAACTCTGAGGAATCTTCAACGGAGCTCTCTCGTGTGCAAAAGGCAAGGTGTCTTGAGATGAAGGCCCTGGGCTCCTTTTATATCCTTGGGCAGGGGTAGCCCAGTAATTTCGCCATCGTAACCACCGTAACCACCGTAACCACCTGATGGGAGAATCACGTTTGTCGATTTGGAGCACACGGATCACCCACTTTTTGGATATTCTCGTCTTGCCCCTCAGGCAATTTGGTCAATTCAGGCATCTTCGTTGATGGTGTTGAGCGCAATGAACATGACCTGTAATCTGATAAATTAGGAAAGATTGACTACCATGCGCGTTGGGAACGTGAAGGCATTATGAGCGCACGACCAACGCGGAAGCATTCTGAGCATGCGATGAATGTGGAAGCATTCTGAGCGCGTGATGAACGTGGAAGCATTTTGAGCGCGGGATGAACGTGGAAGCGTTCTGAGCGTGTGATGAACGTGGAAGCGTTCTGAGCGCGTGATGAACGCGGAAGTGCATGGTGAACGTGGAAATGCTTCGCTCGCTTTGCGGGCGGAAAGTCAGAAATGCGATCGGGTGCCGATGAGGGGGCGCGATCGTAAGGGCGAGGACGCGGCTCTCAGAGACCGCACTCCCACCAAAATGGGAACCCACACCCTCCGAGCGAGGGAGAATGTCGGGGGCTCCAACCATACCCCTGAAATTGGGTGCCGCCCTCGCAACACCTCCTATGGGGGAGTGGGTGTAAGACCCCCCTCCCGGAACACAAGACACAGCCGAGGGGAGTCCTATGCCCAGGACAGCCGCCTTGCGGAAGTGCCACCACACGGGCTAGCCCCCTCCACAAGACGCCTAACCTGCCGACTATTCCCACATATCATCATGCCAACCCATCAATAATAGAATAATAGAAGCCATTTATTCACAATTAAGTAACAATGTCCAAACAGTACAAAAAAATAGGAAGCTACACAAGCTCCTGTATACCATCAGAGTATAAACTTGCCCTAAGGCTACATTCTAACCACTCGCTCAAATCTTCCGCTGACGGTAGACAATGTATCGTAATCACCAGCACTGTCACACTGGCCTGGCTGTCCTCCTGTGTAGTACGCTGCTGCCCCTAAAAGTAGTGGTGTAACAACCGTTAGTCATAAAGACTAAGTGGCTTCACATCCTCTCCCCCGTCGACTCCAAGGCACCGGGCGGAAGGGAATGAAGAAAAGTTGCAATATAGTAAGTAGTAGCTGTTGGAGCCTATGTTCCGCATCTCTTGGTTTGAGAATAACAAATACCGTGTTGTATTTGATCTAGTCTTTTGTGTGTTCATAGTGTCCAGGTTGTACAGGTTCAATGAGGAGACAAGTCCTCGTTCATGGGCATGATCCGAGAGTGTGTACACATTAGAAAAAGCAAAAGGATGAGTTTTGTGTGCTGATCTTAAAATGGCCATAACTTTCAATCCAGGAAGAGTTACAGAACGTGCCACCCCATTTCGGAGATGAGAACGACTCAATATACAGTCTGGAATAGTTTAGGATGGCAAAAATGAAGAGGAGCTGTCGCCCAGGCGACATCGATGTCGCCCAGGAGACAGCTCAGAAGTTACAGCAACTGCCCGCACGACAGCACGACGAGCAGCAGTTTGGCGCTGTCGGAATTTTCCGACAGCTACTGTCGCCCAGGCGACAGCTCGGAAGTTACCGCAACTGCCCGCACGATAGCACTATGAGCGGCAGTTTTGCGCTGTCAGAATTTCGACAGTGATGTCGCCCAGGTGATAGTGAAAATCTATAAAATGGTTCTTTCTGTTCGTGCATTACAAGCTTTGAAGATTCTAAGTTCCTTCCTGAGTGCATACGAACCAGAGAGCTCCAGAACCTCAAGAACTCCCATTTGTGCTGAGAAGGTATGAAATTGAAGACCAGATCGGACGCGCTTCTACATCAACGATCATCTCGAGGCTTCAACCTTCCTTTCAGAGATTTGAATTTCTAGGGAGTTCTTATTTTATCTTGTATTTTCATTTATATACATTTTACTTTGTATTGGTAGGGAAAATCGCTTCCTTGTGCGGAGCGTCTAAGTCCTTGCGTGGCTTAAGGGAAAATCGCTTCCTTGTGCGGAGCGTCCAAGTCCTTGCGTGGCTTGGTGGGAAATCGTGGCCTTGTGTGCTACGTCTAGATCTTGGGAAGATCTAGAGGATAGGCTTGGGCTTGGTCTAGGGAAAGATAAGTCATAGCCTTCCAGTCCTTAGTAGAAGGACCGGTAAAATTGTAAAAGTTTTATTTTACCATTATTGCCTTGATCTTAAGCTTTATTAAGATCGTTATGTTCATGTATGTCTTTGTCATATTTAATAAAATTATGAATGTTTATTGAAAATTAATTGAGTATTTATTAATATAAAATTTGTGTTTGGAAAATTTCGATTAATTATTTTTAAAAAAAGTGAAAGTTGGTGAAAAATTCTTAAGTAAAAATCATAATTTAAAAAGGCCCTTATTTACCCCCCTCTAAGGGCGCCACAAGATCCAACAGTAGCAAAAATAGGTGACAAGGAAAAATGTAGTTACATCAGTGTATCAAATGTATAAGAAGTACATCTAATAGGTAATATGACAATGACAGAGTATAAGCAAGTAGTGAAACAACACAAAAGAAGTAAACAGTTCATATCATACCTTAACTTATATGAATGCCCATACAAACTTATAAGTTAAGGTTTCCATGTTGGAACCCATCATATAAAAGAGCTCATACTAATTTATATGATGGACCCGATGCGGTGCAATGCTATGATTATGAATGATGAATGCAATGCAATGATTATGATATGATGACTCACCCATGCATAGTTGCTATGTCGACATAGACCTACAGTTCTCGCTTTTTGAGAGGTAGCTAACCACTCAGACATCTCCCGTCGTGGCCAGACGGAGACAGTGGAACGAGCTCCTCCACTATTAGGAGGGTATGAACACTACCAGTCCTAGGCCTCTGTACGCCTCGACGCTAAGAACACACAGCGGAGACCCTGCGTACAGCTCGCACCATGCTGAGCCTTCAAGGACACAGAAAGGGACTTGGGTAGGTGAGCACCAAGAGTCCAACCCAACCGGTCTAGAGTCTAACTGTTGGCTTCTGCCAGTGTCACGACTAGCAAGCCCGTAGACCCGCCACAAGTAATCCTCCAACCCGGATCATTACACCACCATGTGTAAACCATGCACATTCATGTAATTCCCATGCACACCCATGCAATCAAGCACCCAGGGACTCACGGATGGAGCCTTCTTACCTTTCACATCATACCAGTTCAACCGATGCTAATTAGCATACAAGGCCCCCAACAACCGAGTCCTTAACATTTCACCATGAGATATAACCATATATTATAATCCACACAAAACCATCAATGCTACTCACACCGAGTTGTCATGACTCTATGCAGTAGCGTGTGTATAACATGGAAATTACCATACTAGATCCTGTAGGACTACTTGTGCGTTTAACGTCACGCTTCCAAAATCCTGGTCCAGATGAGCACCTCAACCTCTCTTTTCAACATAATAATTTATAGCGACACGTTTAATTATGGATTCATTCTAAAACCAAATCCACTGAAACTTCTACTCTAAGTCACAATAAATGCCGGAATCATTACCACCAAATTTTGACCTCATTGTATTATGCAATACGTATTTACGGTGCTCTACATTTATATGGCCATTATAAACAATGCTAAACACTTAGATCTCACCCATAATCAATGTTATTTACCATCACCATCAACCACACATGCCCTTTTTACGATTCCACATATAACTAGCAATTAGAAGTTCATTTAAGGAGACATCTCAACAGAAATAAATCTGAAATTATTATCACAGGTCCATACTAGCATGTACATGATTTATACAAAATTTCGGCCCAAGCGACCTTCACATTCAATATTTATATCTCCTTCAAATTTATCAAATGAAATGGCAATAACTTTAATACCACTTATCCAGACATCATGAAATTCAACAGGGATCTACATATTATTGTCACCAATATCTCCACCAATTTTCATGAGCATCCAACCAATATTTTGAGAGAAATCAACAAAATACTGAGATCAAAAGTGTTATGACATAGTTCACTAAAATTGGATTTCTGTGTGCTACAGTTGTCCAAAAATTACGATCCCCCCATTTTGGAAAGCTAACATCAAGGGATACAACATTCATATTTAGTCCTAAACCCAGATCCAAGTGGGTCTTACCCAAAATCTGCTCTGAAGTCAAGTGCAGAAATCTGGACAGCAAAACAACACGCACTTATCACCTCCCAGCTTTCTGGACAGTCCACTCGACTGGACTCCTAGGAAGCTACATGTCACTTAAGAAAACGCGTAACATATCGTCGGAAAGCTCTTTCCGAGGTCTACAACTTTTATGTTGAGCCCGATGTCTAATTCAAGTGGGATCAAGCCTAAAGATTGGTCTGAACCCAGCTGCGCACAATTTTACCCCTTAACAACCAAGTGCAATGATATGATTTGAAAACTTCTTTAGCAAGGGGCTATCATCACCTTTATCACACAATTATATATTTAACAACCCTAATTAACAAGGGATTTTTTTAACTGGGAATTACTCATCATCTTTTCACATAATAAATAATTTGAAATCCTACATAACAGGGGACTATTCATCATCTTCCCCAAAAACAAGGGTTAGGTCATTACACCTTCTCCCATCCAATACTCCCTCCATAGACCATGGATTTCAAAGAAATCAAATCCTATGTCTTCCTATTGAAGAGAGGAAGTGATTGAAGGAATTAACTTTCGCGGCAATCGGTGCCCTAACAAGCAAGATTCGGCTTGGTCTTTTCCTAGGAAACTCCATTAACTCACAAGCCAAGCTCTTTTGAGCTCAACACCTCTCCTAATTTTTCTCTACGATCTAGCACCAAGGGAGAGGGGTCGGAAGTCACCTTATTTTCCAGTCATGGTTCAAGCTCATCTTCATGGCTGCGGGGTGGTGGTCGGCCAAGCTCTAAATCCTTCTCCAAGCTTGCTCCTTCAAGAACCCTAAGTTAAAACCTTAAGGTGGGAGGAGGAAGATGAAGAATAGAAGAGGGAGAAGAAGAAGATGAATAGGGCTTCTGATTAGAAGATATTAGCCCATTTGGGGTATGAGAGAATAAAGAGAGAGAGAGAGAGAAATATTTGCATTAATGATCATTAATGGCTAAACCCTTTCCCATGCCTTGTGTTGAAACTCAAAACTTTAGTGTCAGCTTCCTATTGGACATCAACTCCACTACAGCCTTATTTTTATGCCATTTCTCGAGAAAAATAAAGGGTCAGGCCGTTCGTCGAACGCCAGATCGGGTCGTTCGACGAACGCCAGCCTTCAGGCCGTTCGTCGAACGCAGCCTTCTGGCCGTTCGTCGAACGCGGCCTTCAGGCCGTTCGTCAAACGCAGCCTTCAGGCCATTCCTCGAACGCATCCTTCAGGCCGTTCGTTGAACGCAGCCTTCAGGCCGTTCGTCGAACGCAGCCTTCAGGCCATTCGTCGAACGCAGCCTTCAGGCCGTTCGTCGAACGCAGCCTTCAGGCCGTTCGTCGAACGCAGCCTTCAGGCCGTTCGTCGAACGCAGCCTTCAGGCCGTTCGTCGAACGCAGCCTTCAGGCCATTCGTCGAACGCAGCCTTCAGGCCTTTCGTCGAACGCAGCCTTCAGGCCGTTCGTCGAACGCAGCTTCAAAGAGTTCGTCGAACGCAACCCTTCTAAATTTCTGATATAATTCAAATTAAGTATTTGCTATCTTATATAAATTAAAGCCCTTTTAACATGGTCTATTAGGATCTCCTGATCCCACCTGATCTGAGCATCTCTAAGTGACCCGTGTCACTCGAGGGGTCTAGTTCGAAGTGGGACGTTACAGTGGGCTTGGTCGCACCCCTCTATGGGGGGTGTGGCCTTGGCCGCACCACACTTGGGGTGGGGGTGCGGCCTTGGCCTCACCCCCATGAGGGGTGCGGCCTTGGCCTCATCCCCATGAGGGGTGCGGCCTTAGCCACACCCCACTTGGGGGGGGGGGGGGGTGCGGCCTTGGCCGCACCCCACCATATGGGGAGTGGCTATGGCCGTATCCCGCTAGGTGGGGTGCGACCCGCAGCCCTCTCGCGGGGTGGCGCCCAACCGCGCCCCCTTAGTGCGGCGCGGTGATGGGGTCTGGTTGAGCTTGGCGATGGCAGGATGCGATATTTCTGCTACCCGTGCGGGTGGCACCGCGCGACGGTTGCAACGATTTTCTGATTACCCCCACTTCCTTGGTTATGGGGTTTGAAATGGCTCCACTACCTCCACTCTCTCATGGTGTAGCTATGGCTAAATGCACCCCTTTGCTATATAATTTTATGGGTGCATATCAATTGCCCCCCAATCCTTCAAAGTCCACATTGTTGCTTGAAGGAGTTTGAAGGTTTCATCGCCTTCTTTGCGGTGACTTGGATCGGGGCCGTTACTGAAGTACAATCGTGAGATCACTTTTTAGAGGGTCATTTAAAAGATTCTTCATCTAACGGAGAGGAAGCTGGGGTGCGATATTGCTGGCCATGGATCTGGGGATTTCGCGGAGGAGGACCGTTCTGATATAGCTGAGGACTTATCTTTTCCTTTGTTATTGTTTCTTTTTCACATTTTGTAGTCTCGTTCTGTTATGTACATCATTGTTGTGATGCCCTTGTATCTTGTGACTCCATTATTTTATATAGCGTTTATTCTGGTGTGTAGGGTTAGAAGGGGAACTAGCCCCATAGTTCACGGTAAAGAGTGTTAGTCTTCAAACTGATGGTGACCGTGATAGGGACGGGCCTTTCTGGTTAGAGGTGGAACTGGCCCTGAAGTTGATGGTAAAGTGCGTTAGTCTTCAAACCGATGATGACCGCACGAGAGACAGGCGATGAGTCCCAATTATATACACATTTTTGGACTCATCTGGGCCGATTATCTAGTCTTTGCACTACACTTTAGGCATGTTTTCATTCATATTTGATATTCCATGCTATGTGCACTTTTAGGCCCGTTTCGGTGTATTTTCTTGTTTATCTTACTCATGCTTTATGGTGCAATTTAATTTCTATATTTGAGAATGTGTGGAATGCCCATTTGCGTGGCCCGACGATCTTTCATGTTGATACGGGGGTTGTGCTAGTGTTTTGGGGCACAAAAACTACACAGGAACACTGCGCACGATCACTGACTTTCTTCGCGCACGATCACTGATCGTGCGCCGCCGATCACGCGCGTTCATTTGCAGCCCAAAGTTGCCTTCGGATTTTGGTCGTGCGATTGCTACGCACGGTCGTGCGCTTGGTCGTGCGATTTATTATTTTCTAGTTTTGTCTTGCAGGTTTCTGGCTACAGCGTGCACGACCACTAACAGCCCAGTGCGCACGACCACTGGTCGTGCGCACGACCACTGGTCGTGCGCCACTGGTCATGCTCACTGTTTATTCCAGCGCCTATTTATAGCCCTGCTCACGAATTAGGGCGGGACGATCCATTTTCAGCGCCGTTTTCTCGCTCCAGAGCGCCCTCTTCGCCACTCCATCGCCGCCCACCTTCGGGAGGAGCTCCAGGCATATTCTTCATGCCAATCTCGAGCCGGAGCATCCTCTCGGCCTCCTCCATCATTCAGAAGCTTCCAAGCTCCATTTCAACGGATTTTGCACTATATCCTTGGAGTTCTCCGGCAAGATCGTGGCTGAAGGCTATTGACGAAGAAGACGGGTCCATTGGGAGGTAGTGAGAGCCCTCTTCTACCCCGGACGGCAGTTGAAGACCGAGCCCGGACGAGGATTGACAACCCTAGATTCCGGCCGTGAATCTCCGACGAGTCTTCGTGGTTCGGTTGTAATCTTACCTCCTCCTTGTTATTTTTGCTGATTCTATTTGATGTGTGTGTTTGTATGTTTCTATATGAATGATGTCTATAAACACTAAATATTATTAGTGTAATTTTCCATATGTTTGTGGTTTATGTGATTTGAGGAGCGCCCCATTCCATCCTCCATCCCGCCGTCACGTTCATTTGCCGCACTAGCAATTGCTAGTGGCGTGCTTGTCGAAGAGGTGCTTACGACCCTCATTCCGTAAGACTACTCGTCCATCCGCCAAGCTAAGTGGTGCTTACGGCCCGCATTCCATCCGACTTAAGGACTTCAATCTCAAGTCCTTTCTCAATAGTAAACTCCACCTTACTGTGTTCCTTCGAGATCGATACTTGGGGATTCACTCCCATATTTTATATTACTTGAACGATCGGTACACTGCCGTTTCGTGCCGCAGTCTTGCTACCGCCTATAGCGGTGTGCTAAGATTTGCGCATCAAGTTTTTGGCGCCGTTGCCGGGGAACGCAGACGTGTGAGTTTTCTGTAGAGGGAGATAAGAGATAGTAGTTCTTCCAGTGTGAATAGCCGCTTTATTTTCGTTTGCTTTTTAATTATATATATATAATTTTGTTACTATTTCTCCTCTTCTGTTTTAAAGTATTAGGCAAGTTTAATCCAAGGAGTTTTATTATTTTGTGTAAATTTTCTTGCAAAGAATTTCAGTTTTGTTATATCTGCTTTAATTGTCAAATATGTCGTCATGGGACATTTCTCCTAGCACTTACGACAAGATGGTCTATTATATAGACCAAATGAAGGAGTTAAATGCTAGGCAGTGTAGGAACTTTGTTTGCTTGTTGTGTCGAGGAGAGGGTCATGAAAGGAAGGACTGTCCTAGTCTTTTCAATCCTGACCGCTGCTCCTCCACTCATGACAACATTGTCCCTATCGCTCATTCTTTACCCATGGAGGCAATTGTGCCCTCTACCCCCGAGCTTGTCTCGTGCATGGGCTCCTCACTCCCCGTGTATGGCTTCACTCCTAGTGATGATGATCACTCATCTGTTAGCCAACAAGGAGAGGAATGGGAGCTCCTAGATGCACCTGAGTATGATGAGGAAAGTATTCTTTCCATTGGGGAGGCGTTAGCGGATCTTTTTGCGGAGGAACCAAATATTTTTGTTCCTCCAGTTTCTTTACATGATTATTCTACACACATTTTTTATGATCCTATCGAAGTGAAGGAGTGGGGTGATGCTTCTGACTCGGAGGGTGCTCCAAAGTGGGATGAGGATGTCGTTTTCCCTGAAGGGGAGAATGAATACTTTGAACACGATGGTGCACCTCGGTGGGATGAGGAGGATACTCTCTCTGATGAGGAGGTTTGCACTTCTTCATGGGACGAGGAGGTCCAAACCACCACTGAGGCCCCTGAGTTCTCAAGTTCCCCTTGCTATGATATTTATAATGATGATAGTGATCTATCCTTGGATCCTGCTGGAAGTGAAACCGGGATCACTCCTATAATTACAGATTATTTATGTCTTTCTTCTATTTTGTTTCCTGACCATCCTTCTTTACTTGAACACGTGCAGGGGGATTCAGCAGTGGTAAATCTTTGGGAAGCTGAACCTGAAATGCCCTCCACTGCTGATCCACCTCTATCTCCTCTTCCTGATATTTTTAATGCTTATTATTTTCCATCCATGCAGGATTTTGAGTATGTTGACCCATTTTTGGGTAATGATGAAAACCAATACTTGCAGGGGAAATACAGTGCTGTGATGGTATCTCCCTTGAAGGATTGGCTGCAGGGAGGCAAAAGATATTCATATCCTGATCTAATGTCGGAAGAGAAGAAGAAGGCGAAAAAGAAAGAGATTTGGGGATGGAGGATAAATCCGTCCTTCTGCTCCTACTGCTGTGTCTTCGGACCTATTTCTTTTATTCTCAGTTACCATTTTAAATCAACATACAGTTGATCTTTTTGGCATGCTTGTAATAATTAGGATATTTTGGTCTTCTCTTCTATGTTTAGACACTATTATTAAAACTGCATAATACAGGTATTTAGTCCATCTTAAGGACGGTAAACAAAAGCGCTGCTGGGAGACAACCCAAGTTTTTGTTGTGAACCCGTTAATAGTTTAGTGTTATATATTTTTTTGCTTGGAGCCTTTTTGCCTGCAGGTGTGCGACAATTTCTTTGGTGGCGGACTCTTGGAGCAAAATTTTCAGAATTTAACGCCAATTCTTCTGGTATGCTCACTTCTGAGCATGGGGTACACTCTCTCTTTTCTCCTTAGTTTAATGTTTAAAGAATCATATTTTAGATTATGCTTTCATGTAAGTCTGGGGGAGAGTGAGAACCATGCACGTGCACGCATGCACGCGTTCCGGTAGTGTTATTATTTTAGCTTTCCGTTTATTTCAGCTTATCAATATCTTATGTGGCACGCACCACTGCACCCATTATGCATGCACTTACTTGCGAGTGCTACTGTGCCAAATTTCCTCTTGGAATGGAGCCGGGAAGTCAATTGTGTTAGCTAGGAATTGTGGTTTGGAGTACGATGTCGACCCCAGTAGTGTTCTAATCGAATACTCATGTTTTGCATATAATTTTGCGTAGAAGCTATTTCTATTTTCATGCTTTGTATCTTTATTCTTATCTAATCTAGTAATTAGAGTTTTATTTTACTCAAAGCATGAACCTATGTCGATCTACCGGTAGTGTAGGTGAGTTGGTATTGAACGCTAGATTCGTATTTCTCGAGTCGGGAGAAAGAGTTATCTTTCTCGGTGGCTAAGAACTTGCCCCTAGCGACTTTCGAAACATAGGCACCGGGTAGTTCTAACCCATTAGCATGATGTAGGTCATTCTTTGGACAGTTTGAGCTTTGAGCCAAAAACCAGAAATTTACCCTTGCTAACCAATTTTGAGCCTATCCCACCTTTTCTATTTAGCTCCACCGCTCTCGCTTAAGCCAAGATTAACAAACATGTATGCGCACGTGTTTCGAGCTTTATAATATAACTGATTATTGTGCTGTGCTGTTTTATGCATACACATTTGGATTGCTTAAGTTGAAGAAAAAAATAAAAAAAGTATTAGTGAGCTAAAAATTGAAAAGATTAGCGCTCCAAAAGAAAAAAAATCTGAGCTTTATTTTTAATTCAAAAATTCTGAATTGTTTGATAGGAATTACCTTATATTGGGTGTAGGCGATGAACACATCAACTTTATTTGTTGCCGGGGTTTACAAATTGTATTGCTCAAATGTGTTATGTGCGTTAGCCTCCGAGTTTATCATTGTATATCCTTCCGCAACCTAAGCCACATATTTACCCGAAAGCCCTATTGACCAGTGTGTAGTTTTACCTAATGCTGTGGAGAGAGTGCGAAAGTGCGAGCTTATGGCTCCCGGCACCGATGGATTTCAGTGGAGTTAGTTCCGTATCCCGTATTTTTCAAAATACTCGTCTGAGCGCATCTCTACATTCTCCCTACACGTGACTGGCAAATCTCACTTGGTTCAGCTTTTGAGTAAACTAATCTCTTATTTACTATTTTAGATATTTGTAAATTACATTGCATAGTAGAAATTTCTTCTACGAGAGCTTTATGCACATGATTATTTGATTTCGCATATTACACCTAGCCACAATCACCTTTCTAACCCTTGTTTTTCCCGTCCGCCAAGAGTAGTTTGTAACACCCCCGTCCGTTCGGGAGCATATGACAGAAGGTCCGGCCGGGGCCCCACGCCATATACTACAAAACAAACGGGAACGTCACTTAATTGAAATATCGAACGACACTATACAACGATGCCTAACTCAGAGCATTCTATGCGGAAGCTGAAAAGAGACAAGATAAACCCCAAAACCCGTACCCGGGTATGTCCACTTTTACTAAAATAGGAATAAATGTTTTACAACACAAAATTTAGGCACGACGGCCTTACAATTTACCAACATCGGCGCGCAGGCCGGCCATACATGAAAAGCAAAAGGAACATCAAAAAGGCCTTCAAGGGCCGCAGCAGCACAAGGGCTTCAGCTCGCTATGAGCCCGCTAAGTTCCCGCTCGGTCCAGCACCTGTACAACAAGCCCACCAAAAACGGTGGCAAAACAGGGCAACGGTCAGCTAAAGCTGACCAAATTATAACGACCCCACCCCTTCAAGGGGGTGGCGGTTCTAAGCATCCCTGCAAAACAACCTCAGCAGCATACATATATAAGAGTGCGACTAGCAAAGCCCACAACAGTTCATACATATGCAACATCACAGACGTGGGAATGGCCTGCATGTCTCGTGCTCTCAGGCACTCTTTGGTGTACTCCGCCTTCCACCACCATCCACTCTTGATGGCTTCTGCCCTTCGAGGCTAAATACGGTGGCCCGAATACCAGGGCTCTCTCATGCTTTAATTGTGAACATTCCGTAGTCCGAAGACTCTTTCCCATTGCCTCCTGACATGCTGTACGAGACTCACTAATCAGGTGCTGCAATGGTGCAGTTTCAGGTTCGCCAAATGCCCGTTGTTCACAGCTCTCATTGTACAACACGAAGAGCGGGTATGGCGTCCCCTCAGCACAGGTATTCTCAATTAGCCAGCTCTACGGGCCGCTAAGTCATCCACCAGGACACCCTCACAGGTCGGGCACACAGGCCTCAGGTCCTCTCAACAGGTGGGCACGACAACATCACCAGAACCAAGTCTGGGAGCTGTCGCCTGGCGATAGCCAATATCGCCAGCGACAGTGAACAGAACTCCATTTTGGCTTCTAGCTGTGGGTGCTTCCCAGGGCACACCCCCAGGCATTGCTGCACATGCAGTAGCACTCCCACTGTCTCAGAACGCACAAACTCACCAGAACCAAGTCTGGGAGCTGTCGCCTGGCGATATCCAATATCGCCAGCGATAGTGAGCAGAACTCCTTTTCTGCTTCTAACTTCGGGTGCATCCCGGGGCACACCTCCAGGCGTTGCTGCGCATGCAGTAACACTCTCTAGTCCTACGAAGCAGGATATCAACACGGAGTTTTTCCCCCGGCACGCACAATATCAAAAAGCGTCACCAATCCGTACGAACCGTCTCGGATGGGCTTCACACAGTGCGCCTACGTCCATTTCACATATGGACTCTACATGTATGCAAGATTTGACGGGGATAACACGAATCGACCCGTCGGAGGCCACGACCTCACCCTTTTGGGTAGGGGCCTCAACGATGCAAGGAATAGACTAGAACATGTCCAAATGAGGGTAGAAGTGATCGTTACCCTTAGACGCCGCTTCGAAGTCATAACTTGATTTTTGGCACGGATGGAAAGGAGCGTATAGCCCTCCTCTACGCGTAGCCACCAACGATGAGGGATTCCGATGTGTGTAGCTCCACCAAAGATGAGCTCTAGGGTTGGAAAACCCTATTCATCTCCTTCTCCAAGCTCTCTCTCTCTCTCTTAATTAAACCCTTAAGAGAATAAGGAATAATGGGGGGTTTTCGGCCACCCTATGCAGCCACCGAGCCTCCTCAGTCCAAAACAGCCCCCAAAGTCAAAGTGCCATAAATGGCCACGATTTCGGCTGCAAAGTACAATTTGGAGCTGTCGCCGGCGATAGCCGCTGTCGCCCGGCGATAGCCGCTGTCGCCCGGCGACAGCGGTAAAGAACCGACTTTGACCCGTCAACGCCACCGCTGCGAACAGTGCATGACACATGCCATGGTGTCGCCAACGTTAGCACTTAACGCCGTCCGACAGCCTCTCCAGAACCCTTCTCAACAGAACGTTATCGCCGGGCGATAGCCGATATCGCCGACGATAGTGCTGGATTCCAGAAGTCTGATTTTTCTGATTTGGGGTCTTACAACCCTCCCCTCCTTATAAAAATTTCATCCCGAAATTTGTAAAAACATGCATATATATATATATATCCAAAAAGGTCTTTACATAAAGGGGAAAAAGAGAGATAAACGTCACCGAAACAGCTCGGGGAACTCCTCCATCATGGTCTGCTCACGATCCAATTAGAGCTCCTCGCGACTGCAGTTGTCCCAACGGACCTTTACCATACGGATCGCCCTGTTCCGCAACTGACGCACCTCAGCATCCTCGATGCTAACGGGCCTGACCGCCGTCTTAAGCCCACTATCCACGGGCACCTGATCCGCCACGACCACATGCGTAGGCTCTTGCACTGCCTTCCGCAACACGGAGATGTGGAATACATCGTGTAGCCTGCTCAGTTCCGCCGATAATGCAAGCCTATAAGCCGCCTCGCCGACGCGCTCGATGATCTCAAACGGTCCAAGGTATCTCGGACTCAGCTTTTTCAAGCGCCGAATTGTGGATACAACCTTGAACGGCCTGATCTTCAAGTAAACCCAATCGCCAACGGCGAACTGGACGTCGCGGTGCTTCGCATTATAGTACTTCGCCTGCCTATCCTGTGCAACCAAAAGCCTCTCCTGGATCATACGCACCGTCGAAGTCACCTCTTCGACGTCTTTCCTCTTGAAGAGCTTCGTCTCACCCGTTTCCGCCCAAGCTAAGGGAGTGCGGCACTTCCTGCCATAGAGGGCCTCGAAAGGCGCCATCTGAATACTCGCCTGGTAGCTGTTATTGTACGCGAACTCAACAAGGAAGAGGTGATCTTCCCACCCCTTGCCGAAATCCAGGACGCACATCCGGAGCATGTCCTCCATCGTCCTGTTGGTACGCTCAGTTTGGCCATCCGTCTGAGGATGAATGGCTGTGCTAAACTGCAGCTTCGTACCCAATAGACGGTTGACTAGCCTCCAGTCGCTCGAAGTAAAGCGTCCATCTCGATCACTGACGATGCTACGGGGCACCCCGTGCAGTCGTACTACTGTATCAACATACAGCTTTGCCAACTTCTCCACCGAGTCATCCCTCCGGTTGGGGATAAAGTGCGCCACCTTCGTCAGCCGGTCTACGACTACCCAGATGGCATCGTTCCCGCTCTGCGACCTCGGCAGCCCATGCACGAAATCCATGGAAACGCCATCGAATTTCCACTCTGGAACCGGTAATGACTTCAAAAAGCCACCGGGCTTCTGACATTCCGCCTTCACTAGCGCACAAGTGTGGCACTTGGCCACGTAGTGAGCGATGTCCCTCTTCATACCCGGCCACCAGAAAAGGACCTTCATGTCCTTGTACATCTTCGTGCTCCCCGGATGAACTGAATACCTGGTACGATGCGCCTCGTACATCAACTCATCGCGCAGCTCACCCACCTTGGGACGCACAAACGGTCGCCTCTCCACAGCAACCCGTCACGCACCTGAAACTGGGCATCCGGCCCACCACCAGCCTCCTCCGCATAGCGCTTTAAACTCGGATCGAGTTCCAAAGCCTGGTGGACTCTATCTGCAAGGTCGTACTGTACCTCAGTCCAACTCAAACATGCACCGACTGTAACGCCCCGAGTTTTTCTTATAACTATTTTATTTAAAGCATATGGAATCTATGATAATCATTTGAAAGCGAGATTTTAATTTAGGGTGTCGGTGCGTAGGGGCGTTACCTTTCGGAATCGTCGTCGTCGTCCGGCGATTTAACTCTAGATGGGGTGTTCATGCGGTAATGTGTAAGTATATGTATATATATACGTTTACACTATATGTTATGGTGCAAAGATACCTATAAAGAGTTATACAAACATGAATACAATATATATACATATATGTATGTATGTATAAAATTTGGGGGTACGCTAGGCTTTATGTATTTATGTAGGCGAATATATATACGCAGTCATATATATGGGCATAAGTATGTAGGAGTTTTACACATATAAATTATATATATATACACATAAAAGATATTTTTATATATGTATTTATTATTTATAACTTTCCCCTCCTCCCATAAGAAAAGGCCGACCCTGCCCCTTTCCCTCTCCCGATTTCTTTCTGCCGAGAGTGCGGGAGCCGCGGGCTAGGGCATCGTCGGTGGCATCGGTGGCGCCGGTGGTCAGGGCCTTGGCCGTCGACGTGGTCTCGGGTGGTTGTGTTATGATCTTTTTGTTATAGTAAGGGTATTTTTTGTAATTAACCGGGCTATGAGACTTATAAGTAGCCGGTTATTAGGGTTTTGGTTTTTTTTTTTATCTTGGAACTACTGATTTGTAACCCCCTGGCGAGTGATCGGGAAGACCCCCCTCCACCGTGAAGAACACCTCTCAGAGTCCTCTCTCAGGTGGTCTGTTTTTACTTAGATTTCCCCTGTTTTCCTCTTGGAGTTTATGCAAGCAGCAGCATAAGGTTTCTATTCTCCCATCTGTGTTTTCTATTAACAAGGTATCAGAGCTTCATCCGGGAGTGGGATGGCACCAACGGACAGCACCCGTTCACGTAACCTCCATCTGGAAGTCGACGCCTTGCGCCAAGCACAAGAACAAATGCAAGGTACCCTCCAGTCGATTGAAGATCAGCAAAGCCGCACCTTGGAAGAGATACGTGAGTTGATTTCTACCATGCGTTTGGATCGAACCTCTGCCATGGACAGCCGTGGCTCTCCATCAGAACAGCAACCGGCCACCGCCAACGCCGCCGCCCCGCCGCCGCCCCGCCGCCGCTACTGCCACCGGACCCTCCACCGCTGCTGGATGCCCGCCTACCAAGAATTGAATTCCCCTGTTTCAACGGCGACGCCTTACACGAGTGGCTCTTCCGTTGTGAACAGTTTTTTGCCATAGCCGGCACAGCTCCAGAAATCAAAACGCAGCTCGCCTCCATGCATTTGGAAGGCAAGGCCCTCTTTTGGCACCAAGCTTTCATGAAGTCCCGTCTCTCCCCACGAGGACCGACTTGGGAGGAGTATAGCCATGTAATCTCCAACCGGTTCGGGTCACTCTTGTTGGATGATCCCATTTGGGAGTTGAAGAATTTGCGCCAACAGGGGACCGTCCAACAATACCTCGAGGAATTTGATATGCTCCGCCATCGGGTACACATTCAAGAAGACCATGCAATGAGTTTTTGCCTCGCCGGCTTGAAGGAGGAGATTGCCTATTCCGTGCGAATGTTCCAACCTAAAACCTTAGCGGATGTTGCCTCTCTTGCTCGCCTCCAAGAGCACAAATTACAGTTACGTCAGAAGCGGGTTAGTGGCCCACCTACAGAACAGACGCAACGACCCCACCGTTCCTCGGCTAGTTTCCTTCCAAGCTCTACTCGGCCATCCTATTCATCACCCAAGACAGGTTTTACTTCGACCAGAGGGGGACCACGGCTGACCGCCGCCGAAGTGGCGGATAAACGCAGCAAGGGCTTGTGTTTTGGTTGCGATGCGCCGTACACGCCCGAGCATCGATGTGCGGGGCGCAAGCAGGCCTACGCTATACAGCTCATATCAGAATTGGACGTCCTACAGCTCATATCAGAATTGGACGAGGACGTCCAGGAGGAAGATGGCGTTGAGGAGGACATAGAAATTATTCATGAAGATGAGCATATGTCGGAAATGCCGCAAGTTTCTTCGCACGCACTAACGGGGACCACCAACTTCTACACCATGCGGGTGACGGCCTCACACCAAGGCCAACCGATACATGTTCTGATAGACTCCGGGAGCACTCATAACTTCTTGGACCGGGACACCGCCACAAGGTTACATTGCCCACTCGTCTCCATTCCTATGTTTAATGTCGCCGTCGCCGACGGCAAGTGCATCTCAAGTTCCCATAAAGTGGAGGGGTTTCAATTGAGGATGCGGGGAGTCATCTTCACATCGGATATGTTGGTGCTACCTCTACGAGGATGCGAGATGGTCCTAGGGGTGCAGTGGCTTGTGACACTAGGAGTCCTACAATGGGACTTCCGGAATTTGACATTGGACTTCACTCACCAAGGCCGCCGGATTGCCCTCAGGGGTTCTAAAACGGCCACGGGCACATGGATGAACCGACATAATGGAGATCCGAGGCAAAGTACGCATGGCCAATTCTATATGCTTGTAATCAGGGAGAGCCCGGCGGTGTGCAGGGAGGAGACCAAAGAGGGAGAAATTTTCATCTTGAGCAGTGAACAAGCCGAGGAAAGGCAAATGACGAGTGCTGACCCGAGCCTGCATGAAACCGGGCTGACCACATCCAACTACAGCTGTTAAGGAACTTATTAGAGGACTTCCAAGATTTATTTGAGGAACCCAAAGGGCTGCCTCCTTCGAGGGAGCATGAGCATCGCATTGTACTTAAAGATGACAAGGTGAATATTAACTTACGTCCGTACCGCTATCCACCATTACAAAAAAATATCATAGAGCACCTCATCAGGGAGATGCTCCAAACCGGAGTGATCCGGCACAGCTCAAGTCAGTTTGCTTCGCCAGTGGTATTGGTAAAAAAAGGGGACGACACATGGCGACTATGCATCGACTATCGCCACCTCAACACGCATACAGTCAAGGATAATTTTCCAATCCCCATCATTGAAGAGTTGATCGACGAGCTTGGTGGCGCCACAGTTTTCTCTAAATTGGACTTGCGGGCTGGTTATCATCAAGTGAGAATGGCGGAGGCCGATATCCACAAGACGGCGTTTCGTACACATAACGGCCACTACGAATTTCTGGTTATGTCGGAAGGGCTAACCAACGGACCATCCACTTTCCAAAGCCTTATGAACAAGGTTTTCCGAGATCAACTGCGCAAGTTCATTTTGGTGTTTTTTGACGATATTCTTGTATTTAGCAGGTCATGGGAGGAGCATTTGCAACATCTTAAGTACACACTTACCACCTTGCGACGTCACAAGTTGTTCCTCAAGCGAACTAAGTGCGATTTTGGGCAGCGAAAGGTGCATTATTTGGGTCATATCATCTCCAACAAGGGGGTGGACACCGACCCCATGAAGATCCGGGCGATGTTAGAGTGGGGGCGGCCCACGACGGTGAAGAAACTACGAGGCTTCCTAGGCCTCACCGGGTATTACCGGCGCTTTATTCAACATTACGGAACTATTGCCCGACCCCTCACCGAACTGCTCCAAAGAAATGGGTTTAAGTGGAATCAGGAAGCCGAGCAAGCCTTCATTCAGCTCAAGGAAGCGGTGTCAAGACCGCCGGTTTTGTGCCTACCGGATTTTCATAAACCATTCGTGCTGGAATCCGATGCATCGGATACGGGCGTGGGGGCGGTTCTAATGCAAGAAGGGAGCCGATTGCCTACTTCAGCCGGGCACTTGGAAAGAAGAATGCGGCCATGTCCGTTTATGAAAAGGAGCTTCTTGCCATTGTGATGGTGGTGCAACATTGGCGGCATTATTTATTGGGGAACTCGTTTGTGATCAAGACGGACCAACGCTCCTTGAAGTATTTACTCGACCAAAAGCTTGCAACACCGGCACAACAAAAGTATCTAGCCAAACTCTTAGGCTATGATTACACAATCCAATACAAACAAGGCAAGGAGAACGTGTGTGCGGATGCGCTGTCAAGGAAAGACAAAGTGGAGAAGGGTGAACTCAATACAATGGTTACTATTCGGTCTAATATCCTACAGCAACTGCGGGAATCATGGCCAAAAGACGTGGATCTAGAGCGTGTCATTACTCAAAAGGAGCAGGACCCCACTAGCCATCCGAAGTATGAGTGGGCAAATGGCTTGTTTAAGCGCAAGGGGAGGTTGGTGGTAGGGAGGGACCCGAAATTGAAGGAGACACTGCTGAGATTATATCATGATGGGGCGGTTGGGGGGCACTCGGGTATCAATGCCACTTACAGGAGGCTCAAAAACATCTTTTATTGGAAGCGGATGAAACCGGAAGTGTATGCATACATCCGACAGTGTGTCGTGTGCCAACAGTGCAAAGCAGATACACAGAAGCCGATGGGACTATTGCAGCCTCTCCCCATTCCGTCTCGAGTTTGGCAAGACATCTCGTTGGACTTTATAGAGGGGCTACCCAAAAGCAAGGGCATGACAACGATACTTGTTGTGGTGGATCGCCTAAGTAAACATGCTCACTTCAACTCTCTCTCCCACCCGTACACAGCACAAGGAGTCGCACAAATTTTCTTAGACTCAATAGTGAGGTTACATGGGCTGCCGGCTTCAATAGTGAGTGATCGGGACACGTCCTTCCTAAGCCAGTTTTGGCAAGAACTATTCAGCATTCTTGGGGTGCAGTTGAAGTTTTCTACGACCTACCACCCTCAAACAGACGGGCAAACGGAAGTTGTCAACCGTTGTTTGGAGGGGTACTTGATGTGCATGTGCTTCGAACGACCGCGTACGTGGGCGACGTGGTGACCGTTAGCGGAGTGGTGGTATAACACTACCTATCATAGCTCCACCAAAATGACTCCCTATGAAGTGGTATATGGGCAAGAACCGGCCATTCACATTCCATACATCTCCGGTGAAGCACTAACGGAAGAAGTGGACCATTCTCTAGAAGCGCGGGAGAAGGTAATCTCCTTATTGAAGACCAACTTAGCTCAAGCACAAAATAGAATGCGTGTCATGGCGGATAAGAAGAGGAGGGAGAGGACCTTGAAGTGGGTTCATGGGCGTACGTCCGTCTCCAACCGTACAAACAAACAAGTCTCCGCGCTCATGGATTTCACAAATTATCCCCAAGGTTTTTTGGCCCCTTCCGGGTGTTGGAACGCATCGGCACCGTCGCATACAAATTGGAGTTGCCAACCGATGCCAAAATACATCACACGTTTCACATCTCTCAGCTCCGGGAACATGTCGTGGACAGTCCCTTCCAGCCACTACTGCTACCAAACATCACCAACTCGGAGGGCAATCTGATGGTGGAACCGCAAGAGATCTTGAGTCGCCGTATTGCACCGAACCGTGGCCGGGTAATGACCCAAGTGCTTGTGCAATGGATGAATGGTACCAAAGAGGAAGCAACTTGGGAAGAGCTGGAATCCTTCAAGCAGCGATATCCGGATTTCATTGTTCCTTGAGGTCAAGGAATTGGTGGGGGGAATGTATTGTTATGATCTTTTTGTTATAGTAAGGGAATTTTTGTAATTAACCGGGCTATGAGACTTATAAGTAGCCGGTTATTAGGGTTTTGGGTTTTTTTTATCTTGGAACTACTGATTTGTAACCCCCTGGCGAGTGATCGGGAAGACCCCCCTCCACCGTGAAGAACACCTCTCAGAGTCCTCTCTCAGGTGGTCTGTTTTTACTTAGATTTCCCCTGTTTTCCTCTTGGAGTTTATGCAAGCAGCAGCATAAGGTTTCTATTCTCCCATCTGTGTTTTCTATTGGCATATCCTGTTACTTAACAGGTTGCCGGGCTCGATCTCTTCTCTTCCTTCCCGTCGTTGGTTTCGTCGAGGAGGAGTCGTGGGGTAGGATTTTGCGCCAGGGCCGTCGGAGGAGGCGCTGTGGAGGTCGCCGGGGTTGCTCTCCATCGTCGGGTCTTCGATCGTTTCAGGAAAGAAAACTCTTCTTCCTCTTGTCCTTCATCCCTTTCCTTTTTGCTTAACCGAACTTGGCCTGATTATGGGGTTAGGTATGCTCAACCTGAAATTCAGATTTCTTACAGGTTTATATGCTACAAATTTCGTAGGTTATATGCTAAAAATGTCCAGGTTTATACGCCTCCCTAATATTCAGATTTCTCCCTGGTTATATGCTAGGAAATATCCTGGACTATAAGCTGAAATTTCCTGGTTTATGTGCACAAAATTTCCGGTTATATGCTTGTTTCACTTTAGCTAGTTCCTGATACAAATTTCGTGGGAGCTATATGCTAAATTTCCTGATCTAATGGCTAATGTATGCTTGACCGGATGCAAATTTGTTGGGTAATAGGTTTTAGCCTGATGCAAATTTGATGGATATACATGATTAGTTCATGGGGCTAGTTCCTAATCCTAATCAGTTGGCTAATCTTGCATTTCATTTAAGAAAACCTGGATGGATTTCGTGGATATACATGCTTAGTTCATGGGGCTAGTTCCTAATCCTAATCAGTTGGTTAATCTTGCTGTTCATTTATAAAGAAATCTGGATGGATAAAATGTATGTATCTAAGCTTATTCTGTGCGTTTCCCTAGAGATTTGGATGGATAAATTATGCATAGTTATGCTAAGTCTGCGCATTTCAATAGTGAGGAGTCTGGTTGGTTTTGTTGATCTGCACCCTTCTCTAGTTAAATGAAATATTTCTCCTTTTTTTATATGCATATAATTGGCTAGAAGGATGGATGGTTTACTAACTCCTGGTGCATATATATTCGGCAGAAAGGAAGAATCTGAATGGCTTGTTAAATTCTGCATCTATACATGTTCGTTGGTCGGTTTTGCACAACTTTTTCGCAAAATAAAGAAGATATCTAGGTACATGTAATTAGTTGTCGGCTATACTTATATATGAGGGCATGCTGGTTCTTGGGTTTTTCATAGCGAGCTATGGGTATGGAGGGTTTGCTAAACCCTGGTTATTTTATTTGGCGAAATAAACATATAGCGCGTGGATGGTTTGGGGCTAATAAATTCATAGAACCTTGTTGCAAACTCTTAGTGGTATGTTGGACTAGATTTTTAATTCCCCGGGAATTTGTTCCCTAATACCTGGAGGGTAGGGGGAAATTAGAGGCTAAATTCCTTGGGAATTTATTTTGCTAGTTCCCGATGTTTTACCAAAACCATTAGTTGATGACCGGAAAAACTTTGTCGTGCATTCGGGTTTTGAGCTTCATTCCAGCCCTGGGGGCTGCCCTTTCTTTTTGTTTTGCATTTGGGGGGTTGCTATACATATAATTCTGGCATGGATTTGTTAGAGGCCGCTTCCTAAGCATATTTCCTCTGTTTGGGGGCAGTTGTATTTAATTATCTAGATCGGGGGGATGCCTTATAGCTTTTTGTTCGGGGGCTGTTTTAACAAACTTTATTATGGGGGTTGCCTTATGGAGCTCTGTTTGGGGGATATTTTATTTTTAACCTGTCATTTTGGGGCCGCTTTACTCATGGTCCTACCTAATAGGAACATGTTGTGGTGATCTTCTTGGTTGTGGGTAAGGTTCCTTATAATATCTTTGTGGCTGTCTCCTCCCTGATTTTAGCATGGTAACTACTGATTCATTTTATTTTCCCTTGATTTCCTCCTAGTTCATACTCTTGATATACGAAACTCTGCGCCTATTCGCTAGAAAATTTTCTTGGTTTAAACTTAAGTTAATTACCCGGTTCGTAAATTTTTCTGGGTTTAAGTTTGAGGGCTAGGTATTTACTTAGGTTTATGCAAAGATAAATTTCCTAGGCTATATGCTAGAGATTTCGCTCTCTCGGGGAAGTTTGTGCCTGTTAGCTATTGGTTTTATGCGGGGTTTCTCCTTGGTCTTTATGTTGTTGGTTAACTCTTGGGCTTATTTAATTAGTTAAGCGTAAATGGTCTTGCTCGGCAAATTTCCCGGATCCTATATTTCTTCCTTGACCGTTAAACTAAGCTATGCTCTATTCTTGAGTTGCCTTGTAATTGCTTAGCGTTCATTCGTGGTGTCTTGTCATGCCTTATTCACCGTACTGGTACGGGAAGTTCGTTGGGAGTCAAGTTTGGACTCACCATGTGTTTTCAATGAATCGTTGAGTAGTGTTTATTTCTTTGTGACCCTATCCTTAGGGTGTTATGGTGCTGATATCTCGGGTTACGTCCCGTGTCTTAATTGAAACTTAATTTGATTTTTTAGAACTTTTGTCTTAAGCCTTGCACGGTGGGTAGTTTTGGGTGGCAGTGGATAGAGTACCACCACCCGGATTTGGTTTTTGGGTGGCAGTGGATAAAGGACCACGACCCAGTTTTGGGCTGCGGGCGTTAGTGGAAGATACCACCGTCGCAGTACCTTCTTTTGGGGGACGCTTTTCCCTCGAGCTGATCAGTCTCAAGTTCTTAAACATATATGCTTATATATGTGTATTATGATATTATATGTATGACCATCACCTCTGAGCCGCAATGGCGGACACGTGGTGGGCTTTGATTGTGTTGACTATTACCTTCTGGTGCAGGCTTTTCTTTTTACCGAGTGCACTTATTTGAGCTGGCTCGGGTTGTTGTAAGATTATAGATGTTTACCTGCTTAGCTTTCTTTTCTGCACTCTCTTATTTCTCTTATTGCTAAATCTTGGTTTTCTTGCACCCTTTTGGGTTGAGGCATTCTTTTCTTATGAATGTCTCAGGTTCAGGTTTTTAGCTGTCGCAGGAGTTAGAGCGGCGTCGTTCAGCTATCCTGTCGGCCCTTCCTCTCTTGTAGGTAAGGGGCCGTTCTTTTGGTTGTTTTTCCTTCTTTCCTGCGGGTTCGTGTCAGTTGTTGGCGCCCGTATGAATCTCTTTTTGTGCCAGTTTACTTGCTAGTTGTTTGCTGTTACCTTCAAGTTCTTTACCTACTTGCTCTCTGGGAAGCTTTTTGCTAGGATGCATTAGTTACTTTATTGATATAAAAATGTCATCATTGCACATCATGATTTTTAATAAATGTCACATATTTTGAAAATCGAAGAAAATCCTTTCTTACTATACTAAACATAAATATGCGCATATCATTTCTGAGATGTTTAGTTTCATGCTCATGTAGGCTAAAAACAAACCTATTTTCGCTACGTATGTATAGTTTTTACTTGTGGACTAGATGATCCACCAGACCGAGGGACGCGGTCTTAAGCTAAAATGAAAATTTCTCTTTTAATCCAATCATGTATATGTCTTTAATAAAATTATCGTAAGAAGTGTTCGCCTGAGCATCTGTAGTCGTCTCCTGCAGGCGTGGCATCACGACGCGTATTTTCCCCTTGCTCTGATAATACGTACTATATTTTTGGGAAAAATGCGGGTTGTGACATCGGTACTGCTCCTCTTCTCTACGCAAGAAATACCCAAGGCCTCCAGGTCACGTATCAGGTGCTCATCATGCATCTGAATCCAGTTGGCCTGCGCTGGAGCCCTGCGACTGAGTGCATCTGCGACAACATTCCCCTTCCCGGGAGTGTAGTGGATCTCGAAAGTGTAGTCCCCAAGGAACTCCATCCACCTCTGCTGACGCATATTCAGCCCCTTCTGCGTCAGAAGGTACTTCAGGCTCTTATAGTCCGTGAAGTTGTCGATCTTCAAGCCATACACATAATGCCGCCAAAGCTTCAGGGCAAATATCACGGCCGCCAACTCCAAGTCGTGGACCGGATAGTTCCGCTCGTGCACCTTCAGCTGGCGAGAGCCGTACGATATTACCTTGCCATGCTGCTGCAGAACACAGCCAAGGCCGCTCCCAGAAGCGTCGGTGTAGATCTCGTAGCCATAAGTGCCGCAAGGCAAACATAAGATCGGAGCTGTGGTAAGCCGCCGCTTCAACTCATCGAAAGCCTGCGCACACGTGGGCATCCAAATAAACTCCTGCATCTTCCGTGTCAGCGTCGTAAGAGGCAGCGCGATCCGTGAGAAGTTCTCCACGAAGCGCCTGTAATAGCTGGCCAGCCCGAGAAAGCTACGGACCTCCGCTACAGTAGAAAGAACAGGCCACTCCCTGATGGCCGCAACCATTACCGGATCTACTGCCACACCCGCTCCACTAACCACATGGCCTAAGAACGCCACGGAAGGTAGCCAGAACTCGCACTTCGAGAACTTGACATAAAGCTGGTTCCTCCTCAGAACCTCCAAGACCACTCGCAGGTGATCACCGTGCTCCTCCTCGGACTGAAAGTAGACTAGTATGTCGTCAAGGAAGACGAACACAAACCGGTCGAGGTACTCTCAGAAAGTCCGGTGCATCAAGTCCATAAACACCGAAGGCGCATTAGACATCCCAAACGGCATCACGGTGAACTCATACTGCCCGTACCTGGTACTGAAGGCAGTCTTCGGGATGTCGCATTCCCTGATCCGCACCTGATAATAGCCGGACTTCAAGTCCAGCTTCGAGTATACTGTCGAACCAACGAGCTGGTCGAACAAGTCGTCTATCCTCGGAAGAGGATACTTGTTCTTCTCGGTCAGCATGTTCAGCTCCCGATAATCGATGCAAAGCCGCAGGCTACCGTCCTTCTTTTTGACAGAGGACCGGTGCACTCCAAGGTGAGGAACTCGGACGCACGTAGCCCTGCTCAAGCAGCTCCTGCAACTGCAGCTTCAACTCCGCCAACTCCTTCGGAGCCATACGATACGGCGAGCGGGCCACAGGCTTAGCGCCTGGCACCAACTCAATCGTGAAATCTATCTCCCGCTGCGGTGGAGCACCTGGGAGATCTCTCGGGAACACATCGGGGAACTCTGAAACTACCGGAACATACGCTAGGCTGGGCCTCGGCGTTGAAGCCTCCACTAGAGCAAAGAATAACTCTGCTCCCTGTCGCACTGCCTTGGACACCTGGAGAGCAGACATCAGCATCTTGCTCGATCCACGCATGCCCGCAAAGATCATCTCACGATCGGCACACTGCCCAAACCTCACCTCCTTGGTGGTGCAATCGATGCACGCACGCTATTCCGAAAGCCAGTCCATGCCAAAGATTACATCGAACTCAACCAGGGGGAGTAACGATGCTTTCAGGTCATACTTCTGACTTCCAACTAGAACTTTCACGCAACAACTCCTCTCCACACGCATCGAATATCCATTTGGCAGTAGGACCTCCAGTCCATCTACAGAAGCAATCGACGGTGCACCAATACGTTGGACGAAGTCCGACGATAAGAAGGAGTGCGAAGCTCCAATATCGAAAAGCGCTCTCGCGGAAACGCCTAAAACATAAACAAAGCCTACGCCGCCAAACAAGGTTAGCATGAACACTAAAATAGGTATATAAAATAGTAAAGACTGTATCTTAAATTATACCTGTCACGACGTCCTTGGCTTTGATAGCCTCCTGCTGACCGAGATTGAAGACTCTAGGCTGCGGGGGAGCCATATGGGAGGCAGTGGACTCTGTCGCCTTCCCCTTCTCAGAATAAGGTGGCCCAGTCTTCTTCTCTGACCTTGGAAGCCCACTGCGGTAATCCCGAGAGAAATGGCCAGGCTTGCCACAAGTAAAACAAGTAAGTGGGCCACGTCCAGACGACGCGCCCGAAGCAGAGGGAGCTGGCCCAGATAATCGAGCCTTCTTCCAGCGATTCAACCTCCGCAACTTCGCCGCACTCGGCGCCTTGCCCTCCGGCACTGCCTCGACCACAGCCACCTTGCCCTTCTCACTGAGCATGTCCTACTCAAGAGCTCGGGCTGAACCAACGAGGGTCGTGAAACCCTGCGTCAACGACCCTGTCAGAAGGTACCGCAACTCACTACGCAAGCCACCGTAGAACCTGTTCACCCTTCTCCCCTCGTCATCGAAAGAAGTTCCAGCGTAACGCCCGAGGCGGGTGAACTCATACAGTTAGTCATCAACCAGTCTATCACCCTGCATCAGAGCCAGGAACTGGTTCTCCATCGCGATCTGCTGTGACGGAGGCACATACCTTGCCAGGAAGATTTTCGAGAACTCTTCCATCGGCACATCAACCAGTCGCCTTCCCGCGAACTGGCACCTCTCTACCTCATCCCACCACCGCCTGACTTCCTTTTCCAACAAGAAAGTAGCGAAGGTCACTCTCTGCGCTTCATCCGACTGTGTCGCTGTCAGAATTTGCTCCACATGCGACAGCCAGTCATCGGCCTCAGCTGGGGATTCAACCCCGGTAAACGGAGGAGGTCGGAATCCCAGGAAATGCTTCAGTTGATGCTCAGCAGCGCGCCTCACGGGGAACTGCTCCACTCTTAGTGGCTCTGGGGCCACTTCCTGCACCGGCGGTTGACCTTGCCTTTCAGGCTGGCCATTCAACGCAGCTAGAACGACTTCTGTAACTAGCCGAACCATCTCAGCAGACGGAGGTGTAGGAGCCTCAGCAGACCCGCTTCTCGTTCACATCACGGGGACGCGACGGTCCCGCTGCACTTCGAGTGCCCTACACAAGTGCATCACACAGTTAGGCGACAACACAGTCGCAACTAACAACAAAAGGAACACTCAGGTTCCAAAATTATGCAATAATTGTTGGTTTGTTGTTACATTTTATTCCTAAGTGGACATTTTTGGGTTTATTTTACGTCTCGACGGTAGCGCACACACGTGCTCACCACCCCTTAAAAGAATTCGTCCACGAATTCCTTAGAAGGATACGAAACCTTAGAAGCTGATACCAATTTGTAACACCCCCGTCCGTTCGGGAGCATATGACAGAAGGTTCGGCCGGGGCCCCACGCCATATACTACAAAACAAACGGGAACGTCACTTAATTGAAATATCGAACGACACTATACAACGATGCCTAACTCAGAGCATTCTATGCGGAAGCTGAAAAGAGACAAGATAAACCCCAAAGCCCGTACCCGGGTATGTCCACTTTTACTAAAATAGGAATAAATATTTTACAACACAAAATTTAGGCACGATGGCCTTAAAATTTACCAACATCGGCGCGCAGGCCGGCCATACATGAAAAGAAAAAGGAACATCAAAAAGGCCTTCAAGGGCCGCAATAGCACAAGGGCTTCAGCCCGCTATGAGCCCGCTAAGTTCCCGCTCGGTCCAGCACCTGTACAACAAGCCCACCAAAAACGGTGGCAAAACAGGGCAACGGTCAGCTAAAGCTGACCAAATTATAACGACCCCACCCCTTCGAGGGGGTGGCGGTTCTAAGCATCCCTGCAAAACAACCTCAGCAGCATATATATATAATAGTGCGACTAGCAAAGCCCACAACAGTTCATACATATGCAACATCACAGACGTGGGAATGGCCTCCACGTCTCGTGCTCTCAGGCACTCTTTGGTGTACTCCGCCTTCCACCACCATCCACTCTTGATGGCTTCTGCCCTTCGAGGCTAAAGACGGTGGCCCGAATACCAGGGCTCTCCCGTGCTTTAATTGTGAACATTCCGTAATCCGAAGACTCTTTCCCATTGCCTCCCGACATGCTGTACGAGACTCACTAATCAGGTGCTGCAATGGTGCGGTTTCAGGTTCGCCAAATGCCCGTTGTTCACAACTCTCGTTGTACAATACGAAGAGCGGGTATGGCGTCCCCTCAGCCCAGGTATTCTCAATTAGCCGGCTCTACGGGCCGCTAAGTCATCCACTAGGACACCCTCACAGGTCGGGCACACAGGCCTCAGGTCCTCTCAACAGGTGGGCACGACAACATCACCAGAACCAAGTCTGGGAGCTGTCGCCTGGCGATAGCCAATATCGCCAGCGATAGTGAACATAACTCCATTTTGGCTTCTAGCTGTGGGTGCTTTCCGGGGCACACCCCCAGGCATTGCTGCATATGCAGTAGCACTCCCACTGCCTCAGAACGCATAAACTCACCAGAACCAAGTCTGGGAGCTGTCGCCTGGCGATATCCAATATCGCCAGCGACAGTGAGCATAACTCCTTTTCTGTTTCTAACTTCGGGTGCTTCCCGGGGCACACCACCAGGCGTTGCTGTGCATGCAGTAGCACTCTCTAGTCCTACGAAGCAGGATATCAACACGGAGTTTTTCCCCCGGCACGCACAATATCAAAAAGCATCACCAATCCGTACGAACCGTCTCGGATGGGCTTCACACAGTGCGCCTACGTCCATTTCACGTATGGACTCTACATGTATGCAAGATTTGACGGGGATAACACGAATCGATCCGTCGGAGGCCACGACCTCACCCTTTTGGGTAGGGGCCTCAACGATGCAAGGAATGGACTGGAACATGTCCAAATGAGGGTAGATGTGATCGTTACCCTTAGACGCCGCTTCGAAGTCATAACTTGATTTTTGGCACGGATGGAAAGGAGCGTATAGCCCTCCTCTACGCGTAGCCACCAACGATGAGAGATTCCGATGCGTGTAGCTCCACCAAAGATGAGCTCTAGGGTTGGAAAACCCTATTCATCTCCTTCTCCAAGCTCTCTCTCTCTCTCTTAATTAAACCCTTAAGAGAATAAGGAATAAAGGTGGGTTTTCGGCCACCCTATGCAGCCACCGAGCCTCCTCAGTCCAAAACAGCCCCCAAAGTCAAAGTGCCATAAATGGCCACGATTTTGGCTGCAAAGTACAATTTGGAGCTGTCGCCGGCGATAGACGCTGTCGCCCGGCGACAACGGTAAAGAACCGACTTTGACCCATCAACGCCACCGCTGCGAACAGTGCATGACACATGCCATGGTGTCGCCAGCGTTAGCACTTAACGCCGTCCGACAGCCTCTCCAGAACCCTTCTCAACAGAATGCTATCGCCGGGCGATAGCCGATATCGCCGGCGATAGAGCTGGATTCCAGAAATCTGATTTTTCTGATTTGGGGTCTTACATAGTTTGCTCGGGACGCGCGAACAAGTAAGTCTGGGGGTGTGATGAGTCCCAATTATATACACATTTTTGGACTCATCTGGGCCGATTATCTAGTCTTTGCACTGCACTTTAGGCATGTTTTCATTCATATTTGATATTCCATGCTATGTGCACTTTTAGGCCCATTTCGGTGTATTTTCTTGTTTATCTTACTCATGCTTTATGGTGCAATTTAATTTCTATATTTGAGAATGTGTGGAATGCCCATTTGCGTGGCCCGACGATCTTTCATGTTGATACGAGGGTTGTGCCAGTGTTCTGGGGCGCAAAAACTGCACAGGAACACTGCGCACGATCACTGACTTTCTTCGCGCACGATCACTGATCGTGCGCCATCGATCGTGCGCGTTCATTTGCAACCCAAAGTTGCCTTCGGATTTTGGTCGTGCGATTGCTATGCATGGTCGTACGCTTGGTCGTGCGATTTATTATTTTCTAGTATTGTCTTGCAGGTTTCCGGCTACAGCGCGCACGACCACTAACAGCCCAGTGCGCACGACCACTGGTCGTGCGCACTGTTTATTCCAACACCTATTTATAGCCCTGCTCGCGAATTAGGGCTGGACGATCCATTTTCAGCGCCGTTTTCTCGCTCCAGAGCGCCCTCTTCTCCACTCCATCGCCGCCCACCTTCGGGAGGAGCTCCAGGCATATTCTTCACGCCAATCTCGAGCCGGAGCATCCTCTCGGCCTCCTCCATCATTCAGAAGCTTCCAAGCTCCATTTCAACGGATTTTGCACTATATCCTTGGAGTTCTCCGGCAAGATCGTGGATGAAGGCTATTGACGAAGAAGACGGGTCCATTGGGAGGTAGTGACAACCCTCTTCTACCCCGGACGGCAGTTGAAGACCGAGCCCGGATGAGGATTGACAACCCTAGATTCCGGCCGTGAATCTCCGACGAGTCTTCGTGGTTCGGTTGTAATCTTACCTCCTCCTTGTTATTTTTGCTGATTCTATTTGATGTGTGTGTTTGTATGTTTCTATATGAATGATGTCCATAAACACTAAATATTATTAGTGTAATTTTCCATATGTTTGTGGTTTATGTGATTTGAGGAGCGCCCCATTCCATCCTCCATCCCGCCGTCACGTTCATTTGCTGCACTAGCAATTGCTAGTGGCGTGCTTGTCGAAGAGGTGCTTACGACCCTCATTCCGTAAGACCACTCGTCCATCTGCCAAGCTAAGCGGTGCTTACGGCCCGTGTAATCCATTCCGACTCCGCCGGTGCGAACCATTCCATCCGCAAGCCTTCTCGTCCATCCGCCTAGTGAAGCGTGGCATAGCGGCCCGTGTAATCCATTCGCCTTACGAAGCAGCGCGCTCAAGGCCTGCACAGTTTGATTCCGCTTGCCTACTCGTCCATCCGCCCCTGCGACGCAGTTTGCTCAAGGCCTGCTTAGTCTCCATCCCTCCAAGCGAAGCATTGCATAGCGGCATTGCATAGGAGTAGTTGTAGTATTTTCTTTTATTTTCCAAAAGCCAAATCAACTCTCCCACATTCCATCCGACTTAAGGACTTCAATCTCAAGTCCTTTCTCAATAGTAAACTCCAACTTACTGTGTTCCTTCGAGATCGATACTTGGGGATTCACTCCCACTTTTTATATTACTTGAACGATCGGTACACTGCCATTTCGTGCCGCAGTCTTGCTACCGCCTATAGCGGTGTGCTAAGATTTGCGCATCAACAGGCCCTTACGGTTAGAGGGGGAACTGGCCCCAAAGTTGACGGTGAAGAGCGTTAGTCTTCAAACCGACTATAACAGCACGAGGGACATGCCCTTACGGGTAGAGGGGGAATGTTGGAACATGCTTTCCGCATTTCTTGGTTTGACAATAACAAATCCTATTGTATTTGATCATATTTGGTTTTGTGTTTATAACATGCAGGATCCTATGCATTCAAATCTCCATAGGAATATGTTGTGCGGTTGCTACCGCGGAGCGTTAGCACTACCACTGGCGCTAATGAATCAGATGTCGTTCGACGAAATGATGTTCGACGAAAGAATATGTCATTCGACGAACTGGCGTTCGACGAACTGGCGTTCGACGAAATGGCGTTCGACGAAAATGGCGTTCAACGAAATGATGTTCAACGAAAATAGATTCCGTTCGACGAAAATAGATGTCAGGCATCACTACCGCGGAGCGTTAGAACTACCGCTGGCGCTAGCATAAATGGAAACAATTAAATGGAAGGAAACAATGGAGAAAAAGGAATGATTGGCGTGAAGCATATTTAGCGTGCTCTACCGCGGCGTGGCATCTCTACCGCCCGACGGTAGCTTTTGGAATCCTCCTGTCTACATGTGATTGAGGAGCAAATGTGGAAGGAGATATTGGCTGAAGGAAGGTTATCTCGCTATCGCGGAGCGTTAGCGTTGCCGCGGCGCGCTAGACGCAGCTCAAAGTTTGGCGCTCTAAAGTTGCCTAAACTGCCACGATCCGTGTGCTTGGTCATTGCCTAATGTGGCTACCGCGGGGAGGTAGCACTACCGCAGGCGGTAGCGGATGATTCTATTTAAAGACGCGCGCTTCCTCCATTGTTGCTTGCTGTTACAGAAGGAATTGAAGCCATATATTCAGAGCACTCGTGAGAACCTTCACCAAGCAGCCCGAAGAACTCCGTCAACTTCATGAATGCAAAGAACTTGAAGACCGATACGATCACATCTACATCGACATCAAGTTCTTCTTTTGAGGGAGTTTTTAGTTTGTGTTTTGTTTTAGTTTCAAATTGTAACCTTTATATTTTTTGTTCGGTAGAAGAATTCGCCACACGGCGACTAGGGCCTTGCAGGGACTAGGGGAAATTCGCCTCGCGTTGGCGACTAGATCTAGGGTGTAGATCTAGGGAGTGCTCGAGGCCTTTCCGGTGAGGGAAGGGCTAGAGCGGCTTGAGGCCTTATCTGGGGAGAGATAGGCTAAAGCCAACCGGTCCTTGGGAGAAGGGTTGGTATAGAAAACCAAAAGAGTTTTCATTGGTCGCCTCTTTCCAAGCGTCATTGGGAAAAGTTTTTGTAATCATAACTATTTCAATTTAATATCAATGAAAATATGTTTGTTTCTTCATCGCTGATTCGTGCTCTCTGATTTTCATTGGTTTAACCTAAACATAATTTCTCTGTCACTAATGCCGAGTGGTAACACTACCGCTGGCGGTATCAACAGAGAATTATTTTCTTTAATAATCAGAAAAAGTTTAAACCCTTATTCACCCCCCCCCCCCCTCTAAGGGCGCCTACAGATCCAACAAGTGGTATCAGAGCCAGGTTATTCCAATTCGGTCTAACAACCGGGAATAATGGCGCTCCGTGACCTCGCTTTCTATGAGGGGCAGGGAATAAGTAGACCTCCGCTGTTTACCGGAACTGATTATAATTACTGGAGATCGCGTATGCGTTGTTTTTTGATAAACTTAGATCTAGATGTATGGGCATGTGTTGAAACTCCATACACTTCTCCTACATATATTGTTGGAGAAGTAACCATGGAAAAACCTAGGGATAAATGGGTTGATGGAGATAAGGCTAGGTGTAAGAATAATGCGAAAGCGATGAATGCTTTGTTCTGTGCTCTTGATAGGACTGAATTTAATAGAGTAAGTGCATGTGAAACTGCTTATGATATTTGGAACTTATTAGAAATAACGCATGAAGGTACCTCGCAGGTCAAAGATTCAAAACAATTCCAACTGGAATATGAATTCGAGAGGTTTAGGATGGATCCGAATGAGGACGTCGACGTCATGTACACTCGATTCACCAAGATCGTCAATGCCTCAAAAATTCTTGGAAAAACATTTTCAAACGGCGACTTGGTGAGAAAGTTTCTTCGATCACTCCCACCAAAGTTCAATCCAAAGATGACGGCGATTTACGAATCGTATGATCTTAGGCGGCTTCAAATTGAGAGTCTCATTGGGAACCTCAAAACCCATGAGGTAGAACTCAAGATTCAAGAAGAAGAGTACAACAAGGAGCCAAAGAAGGAAGCCTTGGCACTGAAGTCAAGAAAAGAAGATGACGACGAGGAAGATGATGAGGAGAGTCTCTTTGTGAAGAACTTCACTAAGTTCATGAAGAATCCGGAAAGGAGGAACACCTTCCGGAAATTTTTCCGAAAGGGCTCCTCATCCAAAAGAGAGAAGAAGGAGAAGTCTAGCGACGACGACGAAGAGCGGCCACCTCTCGAGTGCTTCCACTGTAGGAAGACTGGGCATATTAGAAGTCAATGCCAAAAATTCTTAAAGGAGCAAAAAGAAAAATGGCTTAAAGGAAAGGAGAAGAAGAAGGTCTTAAAAGCTGCAACATGGGATGACTCTTCCTCCGGGTGCTCAAGTAAATCAAGCTCAAGCGATGATGATGAGGCAAACTTGTGCCTTATGGGGAAAAGCAATGAATCAACCGACGATGAGTGCAGTGTCCAAAGCGACACTGAGGTAATCCCTTCTAACTATGATGATCTTTATTCCGAATACTTAAAAACTTGTAAATCTTTTGGCAAAAATTTAAAAGATCTTGATCTACTTTAAACTGAAAATAAAATCCTTTAAAAAAAAATTAAATAAGGAAGTAATTGCCTTGGGAAAGGAGATGGAGTCTTGCCAAAGGAATGATGATCTTTTGGCAAGGACTAGCGAACTTGAAATTGATCATTCTAACGCTCTCTCCAATATCGAATCACTCTCGAAACAAAAGAGAGTCTTAGAAAGAAATTTGAAAAATCTCACTTTCTAATGTTGAAAATGAATAGAAAAACTTTGCAAATAGATGCGGAAATTTAGTTAGTGAAAATTTTGCATTAAAAGCCCAAATCCATGTCCTTAACTTAGCCATAGAAAAATTTGGTGTTGGCCAGAAAAGTCTTGATATGATTTTGGCCAACCAAAGGCATGGTAGTGCAAAAACTGGGCTAGGTTATGTCTCTGCTAACTACCGCCCAACGGTAACAATTAACACTGACGTTAGTAACATAACTCATAATTCATGTAATAATCATAAATTTGGAATTTTTTCTGCTGATTCCCCATCCTCCAGCAAGAGTCCGCAACAAAAACTGAAAAAGTTCTCAACCCCTTTTGTGTTATGTGCTAAGTGTCATCACTTCAGGCATACCTTGAACTCTTGCAGGGTGAAGGGTCGATGTACTGTCAAGCAAATCTGGGTGCCTAAGGTTTCCACCTATTCTATGGGAGGAACCACTTGGGTATCCGGATCTTTACTCTCATCCTCTTGTTAGGTATGTTGGCAGGCTAAGGAAAAGGAAGACATGCGGTACTTGGACTCAGGGTGCTCCAAACACATGACGGGCGATAAAGTAAAATTCCTTAGCCTCACTAAGAAGAAAGGAGGAATGGTGACATTTGGGGACAATGGAAAGGAAAGGATTTTAGGCACCGGTACTATGGGTAACAATTCTTTCTCTCTTACTAATGTCTTATATGTAGAAGGTTTGAAACATAACTTGATTTCTAATGGTCAACTTTGCGATAAAGGTCTAAATGTCTTATTTGAGTCTTATACTGATTTATGTAAAATTATTGATCCTAAAACCATTAGTATTGTACTCACTGCACCACGAATTCACAATGTGTATCTAATTGCCTTTCATGATCTATCACGTGCATCACTCAAATGTCTTATAACAAAAAATGAAGAACTTGAATTATGGCATAGGCGTCTCGGTCACTCTAGCACCAAGTTAATCTTAAAACTGTCAAAGAATAAACTCATTAAAGGTTTGCCTATGCTAAATGGAAATCTATCTTCCTTATGCTCGCCATGCCAAAAAGGAAAATTTTCAAAAACATCGTTTAAGAGTAAAAAAGAAATATCCACCTCAAGACCCTTACAACTAATTCACATGGATCTTTTTGGACCTATTAGCACGTGTAGTCTTGGTGGTAAAAAGTACACTTTTGTATTAATTGATGATTTTTCTAGATTTACTTGGACCTTATTTCTTACCTCCAAATCCGATGCAATCGTATTCAAAATGAATTAGACCTAAAAATCAAGTGTATACTATCGGATCATGGAGGGGAATTTGAAAACGATAGCTTCACCTCTTTCTGTAATAATCTAGGTATTAAGCACGAATTTTTCGCTCCACGCACCCCCCAACAAAACGGTGTGGTGGAGAGGAAAAATAGAACTCTTCGAGAACTCGCACGCACTATGCTATCCGAGTTTGGGTTGCCTAGATATTTTTGGGTCGAAGCCGTAAATACATCATGTTATGTCATAAATCGTGTCATGCTTCTCCCTATTCTAAAATTAACTCCATATGAATTGTATTTTCAAAAGAAACATAATGTATCGTATTTTCATATTTTTGGTTGTAAATGTTTTATCCTAAACACCAAGGATGCATTAGCTAAATTTGATGAAAAATGTGATGACTGTATTTTTCTTGGTTACTCTTCCACTAGCAAAAGCATATAGAATATATAATAAAAAATCTAAAAAGGTTGAAGAGTCTATTCATGTGAAGTTTGATGAACTTGTGTCTTGTGTAGATTCTACTTGTGCAGGTAATGAAGATGAACCTCTTTCACCATTGGAGCATGATGATGATGAACCACTTGGAGAAGAAAAAGAAGTAGAGACGGTGCAAGAGGAGTTCGTGCCTCCTAGTGTGCTTTGATTTACAAGAGATCATCCAAGGGAGCTTATCATTGGAGAACCATCAAGGGGGGTAACGACACGTTCTTCTTTTAATGAATCCTTTTCAAACTTATGCTTTGTTTCCGAAATAGAACCGAAAAATGTTTCCACCGCATTGAATGATGAATTTTGGTTTATTGCTATGAATGACGAATTGAATCAATTTGAACGCAATAGGGTTTGGAAACAAGTTGAAAGACCATCTAATCACCCCGTTATTGGTGTAAAATGAATATTTAAAAATAAATTAGATGGAGAGTCTAGAATAATTAGGAACAAAGCTCGATTAGTGGCACAAGGTCACTCTCAAATCGAGGGGTAGATTTTGATGAAACATTTGCACCCGTTGCTCGCCTTGAATCGATTAGAATTTTTCTAGCTTTTGCGAGTTATAAGAAGTTTAAATTATTTCAAATGGATGTTAAAAGTGCTTTCTTAAACGGGATAATTAAAGAAGAAGTCTATGTTGAACAACCCCCGGCTTTATTGATAAACAATTTCCAAATCATGTATATATATTAGAAAAAGCGCTTTATGTTCTAAAACAAGCGCCCCGTGCTTGGTATGAACGCTTAACATCTTTTTTATTAACGCACGGTTATAAAATGGGTAGTGCCGATAACACGCTCTTCATTAAGCATTTTGATAATGATTTGATTATTTTACAAATATATGTTGATGATATTATTTTTGAAGCCACTAATGAAGAGTTGTGTAATGAAGTTGTTCTAATGATGCAAAATGAATTTGAGATGAGTCTAGTGGGTGAACTAACATATTTTTTAGGATTTCAAATAACCCAAAGAAATGATGGAATTTTTATATGTCAATCCAAATATGTCCATGATATGCTACAACGTTTTGGTTTTGAAAACTTGAAACAAGCTAGTACTCCAATGAGCGCATCACTAAAATTAGGAAAAGATGAAGACGGAATTTCAATTGACCAAAAGTTATATAGAGGAATGATTGGATCTCTATTATACCTTAGTGCATCTAGACCCGATATTATGTTTGTCGTATGCTTATGCGCTATACAACAACAACAACAACAACAACAGCAGCATAACCCATATAGTCCCCAATCATTGGGGGTATGGGCGGGGGAAAATTGGAAACAGACCTAACCTTTGGCACTATGCACAAAGTGGCTTCTCTCAGAGGAGAAAGACCTAACCTTTGACAATAAATGCACAAAGTGGCTGCTCACAGAGTACCACTGAAATAGTGCCCCCCTATACCATCGCGTTTGCTGTGGAATCATGCCCTCAAATCAAAGCCAAAGACATCAGAGAGGGCAGACCCAAGAATTCATTTTGATTTATGCGCACATAACCATGCTTATGCGCTATATTTCAAGAAAATCCAAAAGAGTCTCATTTAAAAGTGGTGAAATGAATTTTTCGATATCTAATCGGTACATCTAAATTAGGACTTTGGTATCCAAATAATGATTCTTTTCTCTTGCATGGGTATTCAGATTCTGATTATGCGGGTTGTTCATTAGATAGGAAAAGCACTAGTGGTACCTGTCATTTCTTAGGTCCTTCTCTAGTTGCATGGTTAAGTAGAAAACAAAATTCTATTGCCCTATCCACCACTGAGGCAGAATATATTGCACTAGGAAGTTGTTGTGCCCAAGCATTATGGATGACTCAAACCTTAGAAGACTTTGGGGTTCATTTAACTAATATTGAACTTAAGTGTGACAACAAGAGTGCTATTGACTTAACAAACAACCCCGTTCATCACTCACGATCTAAACACATATACGTAAGACACCACTTCATTAGGGATCACATCAAAAAGGAACATGTTCATGTAAACTTCATTGGAACTGAATCACAACTTGCAGACATCTTTACCAAGCCTCTACGAAATTCACGATTTGCTCTACTTAGACTTGAACTAGGGCTCTTGGGCATTCATACTTAATCGTGCAAAGTCCATGTTTTTATGACCACACATATCTGATTTCTGTACTGAATCACCTTGTCACCAACCTGTACAAACTCTCTGCACCAAAACATTCTGAAAAATTTCACGATTCCCAAGTTTTTGGTGTTCTGCCACTACCGCCTGGCGATAGCTTCTAGCGCTGGCGGTAGTGAATCTGTTTCGTTCTTTATTTTTGTCTTTCATGTTTTTTTGCTGCTTTTTCTTTTTATTTACCTTTATGCATTTATTTATTTTCTATTATTTCTTCACGAAAACCTCAAATAAAAAAACTAGAAAACATTCTCAAAACACCACAAATATGCTTTTGTTTTTTTATATATCAAAATCAACTACAAAATTGAAAAACAAAACATATAAATCAACAAAACTTTGTTTTCGTTTTTTTGCTTTCATTGTTTTGACAAACACAAAAAACAAACATATAAAAACTATTTTTTTGTTCAAAATGGTTCAAGCATGGTATAACTTATCTTTTCAAGCTTTGATTTCAATGTTCACTTCCAACTTTCAAGTACTTTAATACCATCATGTCTTGCTCATTATCACGTGTGCCTCAACATTGATTATGGAATCCATGTGTAGATTTGTATAGCTTGCCTCTATGTATGAGTAAATGGCCTATATTTGATAATGATCTATTCACTCACGCTTTTTGATAACCTACATATGAATTTAATTTTTTCTTACATGATAGTGTAGAGTAAACAACTCAAACTTGTTGCTATGTGTGCTTAGTTTTACCTACACCACTCACAAATCTCTTTTCATGCACCTATTTTTTGATAAAGTGTGTACCTTTTTCAAAAATCATATTGTTTGCAAATACAAGTGAATTTGAAGATTTTGACTTTCAACAAAAAATCATATGAATATTTGACAAAAATTTCTCCACCAAGCACTACTCACCCTCCTGATAAGTCTTAATGAACATTTTGAGGTTGAGCACCTTGGAGAGAATTGTAAAGTGCCTTGTTGCAAACATTTTTTTCACACTACTTCATCTTGTACACCGGATCACAAATAACTAAAATTTCAAAATAATAATTGTGATTTCCCAAGCACTACTTTGCACCCTGATAAGTCTTAATAAGTATTATGTGTGCAGAGCACCTTGGTAGTTGTGCTACTTTTCTTTGTGCATTGAAAAATTTATCTAGCTTTATGGGTAGAAGTAACTCTAAAAACGCATTTTCAATAATGTTGTGTTTATTCCTTTATACATGTCATGTGTTTTGATTAACTCATATGTATACTTTTATCAAAAACACTACTTTTGTACACTTCATTATCACTTGTAAGCCTTCTACTCCTAAGAATTGGAGTCTATTGCTTATCTATAGTTTGTCTCTAAAATCCTTAGTTGATGCACTAGTTTTGTTTTGACATGATCATTACAATGCCTAAATGTACTTGTTTTTTTATTTCTCTTGGACATTGAAATATCTATCTTGTCTTGATATGTTGTATCATTCTTACATTCTTTTAGTTTGTATTCCGCTTACGCCTTGTCTACTCTTACTTGCTTACTTTTCGAAACAAGTCTTTGTTGGTTAGGTTAAAAAGCAAAATCCTTCGTGTTTTCGAATTACAAACCATCTATTTTTCTCTACTAAAAACTCCACATTTTTTTTGCTCTGCTTTAGATTTCTATAATGATGGTTTCTTCTACAACTAGTGCACACTGCTTTCCACGTCTCTACTACTTATTCACTTGATCATGAATATTTCTTTTTCAACAAGTGCGTTATCTTAAATTATCACTGCTCTTTCGCTCCTACACTTTTTTTTCTTCCCTACGTATTATCTCGTTCTCATGCTCATGTATTCTCTACTAAAAAACATTACACGCCTTCTCTTTTGGCTTTCTCTCCACCCTATTTTGATAATATCAAAAGGGGGAGAATAAATTTGAAAGAAATTCACATATATGGGGAGTAGATTCAAAGGAAGTTCTGTGGTAGGGGGAGAACTCATTTAGGGGGAGATTTCATTTAGGGGGAGCATTTGAACAAGCCTAATTTTCATGCTATCCATGTTAGTTCTTATTATAAACACAAATTCCTATCACTTGAATTATTTCTTTCTAAGGGGATTTGTTATTATCAAAAGGGGGAGTTTGTTGGAACATGCTTTCCGCATTTCTTGGTTTGACAATAACAAATCCTATTGTATTTAATCATATTTGTTTTTGTGTTTATAACATGCAGGAACCTATGCATTCAAATCTCCATAGGAATATGTTGTGCTGTTGCTACCGCAGAGCGTTAGAACTACCACTGGCGCTAACATAAATGGAAACAATTGACTGGAAGGAAACAATGGAGAAAAAGGAATGATTGGCGGGATGCATATTTAGCGTGCTCTACCACGACGCGACATCTCTACCGCCCGACGGTAGCTTTTGGAATCCTCCCGTCTGTATGTGATTGAGGAGCAAATGTGGAAGGAGATATTGGCTGAAAGAAGGCTATCTCGCTATCGCGGAGCGTTAGCATTACCGCGGTGCGCTAGGCGGAGTGCAAAGTTTGGCGCTTAAAAGTTGCCTAAACTGCCACGATCCGTGTGCTTGGTCATTGCCTAATGTGGCTACCGCGGGGCGGCAGCACTACTGCAGGCGGTAGCGACTGATTCTATTTAAAGACGTGTGCTTCCTCCGTTGTTGCTTGCTGTTACAGAAGGAATTGAAGCCATATATTCAGAGCACTCGTGAGAACCTTCACCAAGCAGCCCGAAGAACTCCGTCAACATTCGTGAACGCAAAGAACTTGAAGACCGATCCGATCGCATCTACATCGACATCGGGTTCTTCTTTTGAGGGAGTTTTTAGTTTGTGTTTTGTTTTAGTTTCAAATTGTAACCTTTATATTTTTTGTTCAGTAGAGGAATTTGCCACACGGCGACTAGGGCCTTGCGGGGACTAGGGGAAATTCGCCTCGCGTTGGCGACTAGGTCTAGGGTGTAGATCTAGGGAGTGCTCGAGATCTTTCCGGTGAGGGAAGGGCTAGAGCGTCTTGAGGCCTTATCTGGGGAGAGATGGACTAAAGCCAACCGGTCCTTGGGAGAAGGGTCGGTATAGAAAACCAAAAGAGTTTTCATTGGTCGCCTCTTTCCAAGCATCATTGGGAAAATTTTTGTAATCATAACTACTTCAATTTAATATTAATAAAAATATGTTTGTTTCTTCATCTCTGATTCCTGCTCTCTGATTTTTTTTCTTGGTTTAACTTAAACGTATTTTCTCTGTCACTAACGCCGAGCGGTAACACTACCGCTGGCGGTATCAGCAGAGAATTATTTTCTTTAATAATCAGAAAAAGTTTAAAACCCTTATTCACCCCCTCTAAGGGCGCCTACAGATCCAACAGGGAACATACCCCAAAGTTGACGGTGAAGAGCGTTAGTCTTCAAACCGATGATGAACTCACGAGTGACAGGCTGATGAGTCCCATTTATATATACATTTATGGACTCATCTGGGCCGTATTTTTAGTCTATGCACCACATTTTAGGCACGTTTTCATTCATTTGTACTATTCCATGCTAGGTGCACTTTTAAGCCCATTCTGGTGTGCAATTGCGCTCCTTGTTGTTGGGGGTAAGCATATGGTGCTCCCCTTCTCTTCTTCTATGTTTTTCTGATGCTGGACGTGTATTCCCAGCCATTGTATCTTGTATGCAGGTGGCCGGTTCATCCCGTTTTCCCCAGAAGTAATGTCTGTGCATATCGCACGGTCGTGCATTTCCTTGACGCACGGTCGGTTGCGGTCGTGCGTTTGTGTCTGGGCAGAAAATGGAGCGTCGGAGTTTACTCGTGCATTTTGACGCACGGGCGGATTCGCCCGTGCGTGAGTAAAACGCACGGTCGACCTGTGTCTTCCTGATTTCAGAGCTTCGGAGTTTACCCGTGCGTTTGAACGCACGGGCGGTATTGGTCGTGCGTGAGCAATTCGCACGGGCGGTGCAGCGTCTTCCCCAAGTCAAGTTTTATCATTTAATAACGCACGGTCGTGCGTTCGACCGTGCGTGACCATTTTCTGACAGAATTTCTATTTAAGCCGCAGGTCTTGCCCTATTCTGATCGATCGTTCTTCCCGCTCCCAGAGCTCCAGTTCCGCGCCCTTTTCACCGTCCATCGCCGCCCACCTTCAGGAGGTGCTCCGGGCTTGTTCTTCACTCCAATCTTGAGCCCGGAGATCATCTCGGCCTCCTCCTTCATCCTAGATCTTCGAAGGAGATCTAGCCGCCATTACCATCAAGCAAGGGGAAGTTTGCAACCTTTACCGGATCGTGAGACGAAGAAGACGGGCTCATTGGAGAGTCGTGACAGCTCTCTCTACCCCGAACGTAGTTGAGGACCGAGCTTGGACGCAGATTGACAACCTAGCGATTCCAACCGTGACTCCTCGACGAGCCTTCGGATTCGGTCGATTTCTTGCCTTGTTCTTCTCTTATTGATGTGTGTATGTAGTTAGATCTTTATATTATGATGAAGTGGCACTTAAACTTGTTTGTATTTATTTATTTCATGTCTATGTGAAATGCTTTGGTGTTTAAGTTGCTTGAGGTGCGCCTCATTCCATCCTCCATCCCACCATCACGTTCGTGTGCCGCACTAGCAATTGCTAGTGGCGTGCTTGTTGGCGAGGTGCTTGCGACCCTCATCCGTATGCCTACTCTTCCATCCGCCTAGCGAAGCGTGGCATAGCGGCCCGTGTAATCCATTCGCCTAACGAAGCAGCGCGCTCAAGGCCTGCACAGTTCGATTCCACTTGCCAACTCGTCCATCCGCCCTTGGGAAGCAGCGCGCTCAAGGCCTGCCTAGTCTCCATCCCGCCAAGCGAAGCATTGCATAACGGCATTGCATAGGAGTAGTTGTAGTATTTTCCTTTATTTTCCACAACCCAAATCACCCACTTTCGCACCCATCCGACTAAAGGACTTCAATCTCAAGTCCTGCCTCAATAGTAAACTCCCGATTACTGTGTTCCTTTGAGATCGATACTTGGGGATTCATTCCCATTTTATATTATTTGAACGATCGGTACACTGCCGTTTCGTGCCGCAGTCTAGCTACCGCCTATAGCGGTGTGCGAGATTTGCGCATCAAGTTTTTGGCGCCGTTGCCGGGGAACACAGTCGTGTGAGTTTTTTGGAGAGGGAGAATCTGAGAAAGAAGCCTTTCCATTTGTGTATTGCATTCTTTTGCTTTATTTCTTCTTATTCTATTTTCCTATTTTTATTGAGTTGCTTTAGTAAATATTGTTAGGTGTAGTATTTTGCACATTAGTGTTTTTATTTTGAATCATTTTATCTTCACAATATGTGGGCTTCATTCAACATTCGTTGTCGTTGGTGTGGAGATATTTCTCACGCTAGTGATAGATGTCCAAAGGGAGATAATAGCCCTAGCACTCAAGGCCCAGCATATGGAGCACCGACTTCGTCTGGTACTCCATATGGTGCGCGTAAGTCCTATGGCTATTCTGCCGAGCCTTTACCTTCATACCTCTTTTCGGCTTCAGCACCCGCTGTGCCAAAGAAGCCCGCAAGGCAGTGCTTATTTTGTCAAAGCACGGATCATGCCTTGAAGGATTGTGCTGCATTCCTTCGCCAATTGGATGAGGACGACGAGCCGGAAGTCTGGATCATCCCGACTCCTACTTCTGGCAGCACACCTTCAACATCCGGTTTTGTGTCCATTTCACCTTCAAGTTTTGAAGGGTATGATGTGGACACAGTCACCAGATGTGTGGCTGATCCAAGCTCTGACATGACTGAGCCCATCTCCCCTGTACATATATCACCATGCATAGATTCGATTCTTTGTGAGGAATCGGTGCTTGATTCTTTTTCAAGCCCTATCCCTTCCCCTATTGTGCATTCTATTACATTTATCTCTGATAACATTGTTGAAGATGCGTCGCAAGAGGAGGCTGGCGATCTTTGTGTTGTGCCTATTCCAATGGAGGAGTACAACCTTCTAGGTGAAGAGGATTTTTCCTCAACACCGGTGGAGGAAGTGCAAATCCTGGAGAAGGCCACCATTGATCCCACCGAACCTTGCGACATTGTCAACAATGCTGACATTATTTTACATCCCCAATCTGATGGGAGTGAGACCGGGACCACTCCCCCGCTTGATTTTTATTTAAGTCATTCTTCTTATTTATTTCTTGATCCCCCTTCTTCATCTGAGCTTGTGCATGTTGAGTCTTCACAGGTAATTCAGGAGGACTTGGAGCATTATGCTCAAGTCAATGATGAGAGCATCCTCTTATGTGAGGAGGTTGATCCCCCCTCCGTAGAGGAAGCTCCACTCATTGCCTTCTCCCCCTGTTGCCTCCCTGGAGATGATACCTTGCTGGGCAAGGATTTATTTTGTGGTAAGACGAGTGAGGACCAGCCTTCCTCCTCTTCTTACTTTCTATTTCCTCTACCTGTGTTAAGCAGGTATTATTATTTAGGTAGAGGGGTAACTGTTCTGTCTCCATATCGGTACCCGCTACCGACACACATATTAGAACAGTTACCTGTGCACTTTTCTTTTCATAGACCCATTAGCTAGAACTGTTTTCAATTTGAATAAGTCGTGCTGGGAGGAAAATAACCCCAGTAGTTATCTTACTTTTCCTGCATTTTTATTTCTTCTAATCATGTTTAGTTAGCAGTAGTTTATTTTAGTTTGTCTTTTTCTTTTGTCTTTGCGGAGCTCACCCCTGCAGGTCCTTCTTCTGCATGGCAGATGCTGCAGCTTTTTCTTGGTTTCCACGCCAATCTTCTGGTATGCTCATTTCTGAGCATTGGGTACTCTCTTCCCCTAGCTCTTTTCTGAATTTCATAGATATATATTGTGTGTATTGTCTAGTTTAAGTCTGGGGGAGAGTAGTTCTGTATGCCCACTCACGTGCACTATAGCATTGCATGCTAGAAGTATTTCTATTTCATTTATTTAGTATTGTTCATTTTCTTTGCACACCACAGCACCCACTTGAGCGTGCGCTTAGCTGTTGGCACGTCGCGAGTCGAATTTGTCTCTTCTGTGTGATTTGAAAAATCATTGTGCTGGCGTGAGATTGTGAGTCGGAGTAAAATGTCGACTTCTATAGTGCTCCTAGTCGAGTGCTCATGTCTTGCATGGAAACTCATGTAGATTCAATTTCTTTTTATGCTTTTAGATTATATTTTTCTGTTAGCGTAGATATTGTTTACTTTACTTAAAAAATTGGTGAATTCGGTGTGAATCAAACGGTAGCATGGGAATGTGTGTAGACGTTCGTTAGCCTCGTATTGCCCGAGTCTGGAGAAAGGATTATCTTTATCGGTGGCTAAGAACTTGCCCCAAGCGATTCTTGAAGCATGGGTATACGGTTAGTCATTTGTGTGAATGTGATATAGGCCATCATTTTGGCCCGGTTGAGCCTTTGTGCCTATTCCTATCGCTATATTCTCGCTAGCCCAGTTGTGACTACCCTTTCTTTGATTCAGCCCCACTTTTATTTCACCAAAGCCTAAAAGCCAATCCTAGTCGCACACCCAAATTTGAGCTTTAGTCTGCATATTATTTCAAGATTGGGGTGTTGAAGTGGTGATTTCTTTTGTGAAAATGTGGATGCGCTTCATTGTTCATTTTGCTGAAAATGGTTTGAAAAGAAAAGAAAAGAAAATAAGAAAAAGAAAGGAAGTGAAAAGAAAAGGAAAAGTGATGAGCTTTATTGAAAAATCTGTATAAATATATGTTTGGGAGTAGGCAGTGCACGCACCTATGTTTTCAGGTTCAAGTCTGGGGGGGTAGTGTACCCGTGTGTATGCGTGGTGTTTGAGGATAATTTCTGCATTAGCTCATTTGGGTTTAGTGCTTGAGCCGTCATTTTTATCATTGTATATCTCGCCTAAACCCAAGCCTCATCTAAAACCTAAAGTCCTATTGATTCACACATTTGAGTCAAACCAGTACCGTGGAGAGAGTGCAACCGGGAAAGCTTATGGTCACCGACATTGATGGATTTCAATGGAGTTTGTCCCGAGCCCCGATCTTTGGCAATGCTCGCCTCAGCATTCAGTTTACTTTCTTCCTATGTACGACCTTATGATTCACCTTTTGAGTAAATGTAATATATAAATACGCCCCTAGAAAATTATAAACTAATAGGTATAATTAGAAAATTTATCTACTGTATTTCTACGCGCATGAGCATGCGACTTCGCATGGTACTCCGCTTTACAATTTCTATGTTAGCTTATAATTTTCTTATCCGCTTGAGGTATTTGTTTGCTCGGGATGCGCAAACAGGTAAGCCTGAGGGTGTGATGAGTCCCATTTATATATACATTTATGGACTCATCTGGGCCGTATTTCTAGTCTATGCACCACATTTTAGGCACGTTTTCATTCATTTGTACTATTCCATGCTAGGTGCACTTTTAAGCCCATTCCGGTGTGCAATTGCGCTCCTTGTTGTTGGGGGTAAGCACATGGTGTACAACCCGTATTTGCTGAGTGGACCCCTCAAGCCCACCGGCTAGATCTGGGTCAGCCAGACCATTCGCCCAGGCTGAAGCAGGTGGAAAGACCCCCAGGTAAGTAGGTGGCGAGCCATAAGGCGAGAAGAGGAAATCGGCGAGTGGTACCCTTGTGGACCACTCGCCCATAGGCATAAGCATTCGCCCAGTCACGCGAGAGCTCGGCGAGTGGTGCCCTCATGGACCACTCGTCCCCAAGGGCTTTAAGGAGGAAATGACCATGTTGCTCCTTATGGGCTGCAAATAGCCCTTCAGAACAGCGGAGTTGGGCTATTAGCAGACCAATCTGGGGTGCGGTTAGTAAAATTAAAAGGCGGATTCATGCTATTTGCAGACCATCCTGGAAAACTCTATAAATAGACCCTTAAGGGCACCTTGGAGAAAGACGGATTTTCTGGAGAGTCCTCTCCTCTAGGCTAGTTTAGTTTTGGTTGGCTGCTAGTGCCCTCCAAGGTGCCCGACTGAGCTTTGGTTTGGGAGGGGAAGCTCTCTAAGATCTTCCGGGTGTGTGGCGGGACCTCCTCGCTGCAGCCTTGGGTCTTTTCCAATTTTCTCATCCACCAGTCAGAGAGTTTAGTGAGGGAGAAGTAAGCGTCGGCTACACCCCCCAGTGGGTCCGAACTCAGGAGACCGGTTGCCGGTTTCAACACATGGTGCTCCCCTTCTCTTCTTCTATGTTTTTCTGATGCTGGACGTGTATTCTCAGCCATTGTATCTTGTATGCTGGTGGCCGGTTCGTCCCGTTTTCCCCAGAAGTAATGCCTGTGCATATCGCACGGTCATGCGTTTCCTTGACGCACGGTCGGTTGCGGTCGTGCGTTTGTGTCTGGGCAGAAAATGGAGCGTCGGAGTTTACTCGTGCGTTTTGACGCACGGGCGGATTCGCCCGTGCGTGAGTAAAACGCACGGTCGACCCGTGTCTTCCTGATTTCAGAGCATCAGAGTTTACACGTGCGTTTGAACGCATGGGCGGTATTGTTCGTGCGTGAGCAATTCGCACGGGCGGCGCAGCGTCTTACCTAAGTCAAGTTTTATCATTTAATAACGCACGGTCTGCGCACGGTCGTGCGCTCGATCGTGCGTGACCATTTTCTGACAGAATTTCTATTTAAGCCGCAGGTCTTGCCCTATTCTGATCGATCGTTCTTCCCGCTCCCAGAGCTCCAGTTCTGCGCCCTTTTCGCCGTCCATCACCGCCCACCTTCAGGAGGTGCTCCGGACTTGTTCTTCACTCCAATCTTGAGCCCGGAGATCATCTCGGCCTCCTCCTTCATTCTAGATCTTCGAAGGAGATCTAGCCTCCATTACCATCAAGCAAGGGGAAGTTTGCAACCTTTACCAGATCGTGAGACGAAGAAGACGGGCTCATTGGAGAGTCGTGACAGCTCTCTCTACCCCGGACGTAGTTGAGGACCGAGCTTGGACGCAGATTGACAACCTAGCGATTCCAACCGTGACTCCTCGACGAGCCTTCGGATTCGGTCGATTTCTTGCCTTGTTCTTCTCTTATTGATGTGTGTATGTAGTTAGATCTTTATATTATGATGAAGTGGCACTTAAACTTGTTTGTATTTATTTATTTCATGTCTATGTGAAATGCTTTGGTGTTTAAGTTGCTTGAGGTGCGCCCCATTCCATCCTCCATCCCACCGTCACGTTCGTGTGCCGCACTAGCAATTGCTAGTGGCGTGCTTTTCGACGAGGTGCTTGCGACCCTCATCAGTATGCCTACTCTTCCATCCGCCTAGCGAAGCGTGGCATAGCGACCCGTGTAATCCATTCGCCTAACGAAGCAACGCGCTCAAGGCCTGCACAGTTCGATTCCGCTTGCCTACTCATCCATCCGCCCTTGTGAAGCAGCGCGCTCAAGGCCTGCCTAGTCTCCATCCCGCCAAGCGAAGCATTGCATAGCGGCATTGCATAGGAGTAGTTGTAGTATTTTCCTTTATTTTCCACAACCCAAATCACCCACTTTCGCACCCATCCGACTAAAGGACTTCAATCTCAAGTCCTGCCTCAATAGTAAACTCCACCTTACTGTGTTCCTTTGAGATCGATACATGGGGATTCATTCCCATTTTATATTACTTGAACGATCGGTACACTGCCGTTTCGTGCCGCAGTCTAGCTACCGCTTATAGCGGTGTGCGAGATTTGCGCATCACAGGCCCTTACGGTTAGAGGGGGGACAGGCCCCAAAGTTGATGGTGAATAGCATTTTTATTCAAACTGATGATAACCGCGCATGGGACAGGCCCTTACGGTTAGAGGGAGAACATACCCCAAAGTTGTCGGTGAATAGCGTTTGTATTCTAACCGTTGGCAACCGTTCGAGGGGCTGGCCCTTACGACGCTATATCCTATTGTGACGAGTGGAAAACGTGTAACATCATTTTTGCTTAAACATAGGTGTTGGTATTAAAACATAGTTTTCATTACATAAAGTTAGTTTGTGCGAGTTGGAAGCTCGCGGTTTTTTACATAACAAGAAATATAAATTTACTGATAAAAACGACGCAAGTTTTGTGCGTTCCAAGGGCGCGACAGTGTTTTTCCTTCCGCCGTTTTGAGTTTGTACGTCCCAGGTTTTACGACTGCCGTGACAATCTACGGTCATTCCCAAGTTGGCGAGAGCTTATCTCTTTGTGGACCTTTACCAGCTGCTTCGATGCCGCATATGAAGAGATCTCCGACATTGATTGGCCTTGGTTTTACCCTGCGATTGTAGAGCCGGGCAACACACCTCTAGTAGACGGCGATGCGCTGGGCAGCCGTGTACCTGACTTCGGCGACTAAGTCAAGGTTTTCCCAGAGCAGTTCCTCGTTCTTCTCGAGGTTGAAAGTCATTACCCGGATACTGAGGACGCCAATGTCGACGGGAATGACTGCCTCTGAGCTGTAATAGAGGTTGTACGGGATTTCTCCTGTCGGAGTTCTTTCTGTGGTGCAGTATGCCCATAGTACATTTGGAAGCGTGTCTACCCACTGCCCCCCCTGCTTCCTGCAAGTGAGTCTCAAGCCTTTTGAGGATGGAGCAATTTGTTTCTTCTATCTGACCATTTATTTGCGGGTGTGCAGGTTGATTTTCAGGTTCTCGCACATCTTTGTGAACGACTTCCCCGTGAATTGGGTACCATTGTCGGCGATAATCACTGCTGGGATTCCAAAGCGACAAACGATGTTTTTACACACAAATTGTTTGGCATTTTCTTCAGTGATTTTGGCAAGGGGTTCCGCTTCTACCCATTTGGTGAAGTAATCAATAACCATGATGATGAACTTCCTCTGGACAGATGCCATAGAGAGGGGACCGAGTAGATCGATCCCCCATTGTGCAAATGGCCAGGTGCCTTGGAGTGATGTGAGGGAAACTGGAGGTTGATGAGGGATGTTTGCGTGAAACTGTCAGCTCTTACACCTTTGGACGAATTCGGCCGCATCCTTTTTCATTGTCGGCCAATAGAAATCCTGACGCAAGATTTTTTGAACCAGAGCCCTTGCGCCCAAGTGTTCTCCGCAGATGCTACCGTGAACATCCTTCAAGTTGTTCTATGTTTCTATTGCTGGGAGGCATTTCAGGTAGAGCCCAGAGAAGGCCCGCTTGTAAAGCTCCACTTCGATGACGATGAACGAGGCAGCTCGCATTCATAGCCATCGTGCTTCCACGCGATTGTTGGGCAGGTCTCCATGTTCAAGGTAAGTCCGAAGGGGGGGGGGGGGGGGGGGAGGGGGGCCATCCAAGATAATTCTCCTTCACTGATTTCGGCGATCTCCCATGTCCCCTCAATGTTAGGGGTCATGATGTCTTCAACCCGGTATTGCTGAGACTGGTAGTTGGAAGGAGAGGTCGCAAGTTTGGAGAGTGTGTCGACTCTTGAGTTCTGCTCCCTTGGGATGTGCAAGACTTGGTATGTGGGTATCTTTTGGAGAAGAGACTTTACGAATGTGAGGTATTGCGCCATCTGGTCATTCCTTGCCTCGTAATCCCCCTCGATCTGCGAGACCACTAGTTGTGAATTGGTGTAGATGGTCAAGTTCTTTGCCTTAAGGTCGATGGCGAGTCGAAGGCCGTCGATTATGGCCTCGTACTCGGCTATATTGTTGGTTGCTGGGAACTTCAACCTGAGGTCGTACTCTAAGGTGATTTCCTCTAGGTTGACTTGGAGCAATCCTGTTCCTGCTCCTTCGACTCTAGATGCCCCATCCACGTAGAGAGTCCAACGAGCAGAGGAGGTATCTTTAATGGGAACGGCCTCTGGCGGGAGAGTGTTCTCCATGATGAAATCGGCGAGTACTTGTGATTTGATGTCTGGCCATGCAGAAAGTGGATGTCGAATTCGCCTAGCTCGATTACCCACTTTACCAGTCTTTCAGATACTTTTGACTTTTGGAGGATGGCTCGCAATGGTAATTGGGTCAACACTTTTACCACGTGGGTCTGAAAGTAAGGCCGAAGCTTTCTTGCTGAAAAGACAAGAACGAAGGCCATTTTTTCAGCTGCGGGTATCTGGTTTCGGTGTCGGTGAGGACCTTGCTGAGGTAGTAGATGGGCCGCTTGACTCCTCCTTCGTCTTTAACCAGTACCGAGCTGACGATAGTTAGAGATACTGCCAGGTAAAGGTACAAGACCTCTCTAGGGACAGGCTTTGATTGGAGCGGCGGCGAGGCCAGGCATTGTTTGAGAAGCTCGAAAGATGCCTCACACTCGTCCATCCAATGGAATTCGGAATGACGTGCCCCCCGAAGAATTTTGAAGAAGGGGATATATTTATCTCCCGTCCGTGCTAGGAACTGTGAGAGAGCGAGTATCCTTTCGTTCAAGCACTGTACTTCCTTGATGGAGCAAGGTGGCGACATGTCCCCCAACGCCTTGATCTTTTCGGGGTTGCCTCGATCCCCTGATGGGTTACCATGAAACCCAGGAACATCCCTGCCGTCACACCAAATGCGCATTTGCTGGGGTTGAGCCGCATTTGGAAGCGGCGAATTAGCTGGAAGCATATTTCCAGATCTTCCAAGTGGTCGTGATGGTGGACGCTCTTTACCAGCATGTCATCCACGTATACCTCCATTGTATTGTCGATAAGGTCTTTGAATACTTTGTTCATCAATCTCTGGTAAGTTGCTCCGGTATTTTTGAGGCTGAACAACATGACTTTGTAGTAGTAGACCCCTTTATCTATCTGAAATGCGGTGTGCTCCTCATCCGCCGAGTTCATCTGGATCTGATTGTAGCCTGAGTAAGCGTCCATGAAGCTGAGAAGTTCATGTCTGTCCGTTGCATCGACCAGCTGATCGATTCTTGGAAGGGGAAGCTGTCTTTTGGGCATGCTTGATTTAGGTTGCTGTAGTCTACGCACATCTGCCACTTCCCAGAGGCCTTCCTTACCATGACCACATTGGAAATCCTTGTGGGATATCTTGCTTCACGGATGAACCATGCTTCCAGGAGCTTCTCTACCTCCTCTTCGATCGCCTTGACCCGTTCAGGAGCAAAATTCCGCTTCTTCTGGATTACCGGCCTGCAGGCAGGGTTACTATATAAAGAGTGGAAGATAACTTGCGGGTCTACCCCAGGCATCTCTTCTAGACTCCACGCGAAGACATCCTCATTAGCGCAGAGGAAGAGAGCGTATTCATCCCACTCTTCTTTGGATAAGAGGGATCCGACCTGAATGGTCTGGGTCAGATCCCGCTGAGAGATTGGTACTTCCACGAGCCCTTCGACAGGCACTCCGCGCTATAAAGTGCCCTCATCCCGCAGATCAAAATTGTCGATGTTAAGAGCAGTTGCCTCGACCAATCGAGCCTGTTTCAGATAACATGTTCGCGCCGCCTCTTGGTTTTCTCTTGCGACACCTATTCCCGCGGTGGTCGGGAACTGCATGGCTAGATGTGGGATGGACAAAATTGCTCCAAAGGTAGATTGGAGCGGCCTTCTAAAAATGGCATTGTAGGCAGAGGCGGATTCCACAACTACGAACTGGATGTCGTGCGTTGATTGCCTCAGGAATTTGCCCAACGTGACCGAGAGAGTGATCATGCCATGAACCGGGAAAGGTTGATTGTCGAAGCAGTAGTCAGGTTCGGCCGCAGGACTGAGTTGTTCCTTCGTGATTTTCATGCTCTACAGAGTGTATAAGAATAGGATGTCGACCGAGCTTCCATTGTCGACCAATATTCTCTTCACGTTGAAGCAAGGGTCCCCGATTCCTGCGCTGATTATGAGTGGGTCCTGATGTGGCAACCATATCCCTTGTAGATCCTCTTCCCCAAAGGTTATCATGATATCTTGTCTAAACTTCTTATCCTCGTGGTCCCTTGGGAGTTTGCCGATTGAGAGGACCTGTGCGACGAGGATAGGAGGTCCGACAATAGTATCGATCTCTCCCACCATTGTCCTACCTCCTGCCGCTCCTTGGAGGGCGGGGTTATCCCCTTACCTCCCTAGGTGGCTGAGGCTAATTGGGCACCTGGCCATGCAGAAATCTTTCGAGGAGTCCCTGGCGGATTAGACGTTCGATTTCATCTTTCAGCCTGGAATATTCTTCGGTGGTGTGCCCAGTTCCCTGGTGGAACTCGCAGTATTTTGACTGGTCGCTTCTTGGATTCGGGGGAGGTACCCTAGGTCTGTGAAGTTCTGGGTTGTTTTGAATGGCATATAGTATGTTGGTTCTGGTGGTGTTCAACGAGTTGTAAACTCTGGGCGGTCGCAGACCTGTATCTCTTCGAGGATCGCGACGACGCTCGTCAGTGTGGTGCTCTTCATTATGCCGCTCTTCTGGTCTTCTAGGGGCCCGCTCTAACCCTCTTTTCCTTCTTTGGCTGCATTCAAACTGCTGTCGGTGCGCTTTGATAGTCTCATCAGCTGCTATCTGAGCTTCCACCCGATGAACAAAATCGGGAAAACTCAGAACTATCTCTCTCATCAGAGCTGAGTAAAAGCCGCTTGGATGAAGACCTCCGAGGAAAATTCCCCGCAATAGCTCGGGGTGGACCCCTGGAATTTGTCGAGCCTCGATAGTGAAGCGACAGAAGAAATCCTTAAGAGTCTCTATTGGTGTTTACCCAGAAATTGACGATCCATCCAAGGCGAGTGATCTAAGTGCCCAGCAGTCAGATTCTTTTCCTGAAAGTAGGGGTTCACCCCCCCTCTCAGTAGGACACAAGTGTCAAGGTGCCAAGCCCGCGGCTAGCGAGAAGCAGTTAACCTGACCGTAGGGAACAAAAGGCGACCACAACACATTCTGGGCGGTCTCGGCATTCTCAAGAGCTAACGCCCAACGTTAGCACTAATGCCGACGTTAGCACTAACGCCGATGTTAGCTCCTGGCGATCTCAGGTGATCTTAGCTTGTTCCTGGGCAGTCTCATCTTGTTGCAGACGATCTCAGCTTGTTTCTGACGGTCTCAGCTTGTTGTAGACGATCTCAGCTTGTTCCTGACTGTCTCAGCTTGTTCTTGGGCAGTCTCAGCTTGTACCTGGTGATCTCAGCTTGCTCCTGGCGACCTCCTCCAAGTCCCGGGAGATCTCAGCATGTCGTAGGCGGTCTCAGCCGGTCTCAGGCAGTCTCAGCCTGTCCCAAGCGATCTCGGCGATCTATGCGGTCTCAGTAGCTAACGCCCGGTGTTAGGACTTAACGCCGGCGTTAGCTCGACTGAGAGTTTTGGCTCCTGGCATTCTTAGCTTGTTCCTAACGTTCTTAGCTTGTTGCAGAAGATCTCAGCTTATGCCTGACGATCTCAGCAGATCCAGACGATCTCAGTAGGTCCATATGATCTCAGCAGGTCCAGACGATCTCAACAGGTCCAGACAATCTCAGCAGGTCCAGACGATCTCAGCAGGTCCAGATGATCTCAGCAGATTCAGACAATCTCAGATTGCGGTCTCAGACGATCTCAACAGATCCGGGCAACATGTTACTTTTAGACCTGCCCATTCGGGCAGAGCCTCGCGCCTATAAATAGAGGGGCATGGGTACCAGTTGGAGGACCTTCGGAGAGTTTCCAGTACCTTGCTTGTGCCTTGAGCGGTCTCCAGTATTGAGACCGCGGAGACCTGGGTGATCTCCCTCTTTCCATCTCCCAACCATCTCTTTTTCTCCTCTCTCTCACTCCTTCATTAGTAGCTCAAAGTAACCGAGCACCCAACAGTTTTCTCTTTTCTTATCCAGCTTGAGCAAGTGTGGACTTGGTATATTTTTGGTTCAAACAGTTGGGAAAAACCCTTGTGATTTATCAAACAAATTAGTTTAAGGTGATTTCAACAATTAGGTTATATTACCCACATTGTATAGAAAGGGTAAAATGGTCATTAGATGTCCTAGGATGTCACACTCATATTAGAGTGTCAAGACCAAGTCAAGAAAAGCACAAAATCAATTAAGTTAAGACTTGCATTGAATGGAAGTCGATGCAACTTTGACTTGTTGTCGACGCAACTCTGACTAGAAGTCGAAGCAAGTCAATCTGTCTGTCGAAGTGTCAAGTCAAGTCGAGGTAACATCGAAAGGAACTCGACGCAGAAGGAAGAGCTTGTCGAATCCATCTGAGAAGTCAACGCTACTTCGACTTCAACTCGACGCAGAAGATAAAGTTCAAATTCCATGTATTTAACTCGACGGATACACCGATAAGGACTCAACACAATGTCAACATCTGAGTTCAGCCAGAGCAAAGAAGGAATTCGAAGCTACTTCGATAAGAACTCAGAGATGCGTTGATATGACAGATGATGAAGTCGATGCAACGTCGAATACAAACAAAAAGGGAAGGTTTCTCTGCTGTCCTTTCTAATACCTTTTCAGAAGGTCTATAATACTGAAGCTTGTTCTCTAACGGCACTTTTATTGCCAAGAATGGAATGGAGTATTCCAGTAATACAACAAAGACATTCTTGGAAGTATATTCAAATCAGATGGATGGGTCGTGAACAAAAATAGAAGGAAATATCAATTGTCCAATGGACATTCCTTCTAAAGGCATAACAGAAGTGGAAAGAAATTCAAATACTATTCGTCAAGGAATATGTATAGAGAGAGGCAGAAGAAAACAATTAAGAAAGCATTCTGAGTCATCTTCTTCCTCAACAAGGCTCTCTCTCTGCACAAGAAAAAATACAGTTGCTTCATCATCATCATCTCATAGCAGCAAGACAACAAAAGTGCAGAGAACTAGGATCAAGCTTATAACCATTGCAATCATCACAATCATAAGCAAGGGTTCATCACATTCAGATCCTGTGAAAAATAGAAGCTACAACATTCAAGAAACAAGCTTCTGAAGAATTCTGAAATCAGAATTCTATTCTATCTTTCTTTCTTCTTCTTTATTCACTCACTGTAAAAGAGTTTTAAGAATCCCCTTTCAAAGGATTCAGTGGTTCTAAGAGTCTCCTTATCAAAAGACTCAGTGGTTCAAGATTTCCTTATCAAAAGATCTAGATTGGTTCTAAGAGTCTCCTTATCAAAAGACTCAGTGGTTCTGAGAGTCTCCTTATAAAAAGACTCAGGCATATTTAGAGTAATCCTACAGGGAAGGTATAAGAGAGGAGTACCCACATTTTGGGGAACCTCTATAAAATTTCCTGTATCATCTGTGTTGATTTTCTATGCTGTCCCTGTTTTCTGTTTTTATATTTACTGCATTCTTTGCTTTACTTTATTCCGTTTTGGGATTGCTGATTGCATAGAACTTAGTAGTTTTATTGTGTGCACATTAAGGAAAAAGTTTTAAATTTCTATTCACCCCTCTAGAGAATACTCAGAGGCATACTGTGCACTTTCAATTGGTATCATAGGGAGGTTGATCATTAAAAGGTTAACACGTTGATCAAAAGATCTCCTAACTTTTATTCCTTTATTTTAAATTAACTAAAACTATTTCTTTTGGAAAATGAGTTCTAAGGACAATGCATCAACAAGACCACCAGTGTGTAACCTAAATAAGTTTACACTCTGGAAGACCAGAATAAAGCTTTATATGAACTCCATTGATGAAGACATTTTTGATGTCATTGTCTCAGGTTCCCCAGCACCATACAAAAAGGATGCCAGTGGATCTGCAACATAGGAAATTGCTCCAAGGAGTGAGTGGACAGAGGCTGAGAAAAAGCAGAAGGCATGTTATGCCAAGGCAATGAATATTCTGGTCTCTACAATGTCAGATGACATTTTCCAGAAAGTTGCTGACTGCCAATCAATAAAAGAGACCTGGGAATCTCTCTCCAGACTGGTAGAAGGAAGCTCTGATGAAAGAAAGAACAGAAAGTCCCTTCTCATATCCCAATATGAGAACTTTCAAAAGAAAGCTGAGGAAAGTGATGCTGAAATGTATGACAGATTCAACATCATTATCAATGAACTAAAGAGTCTGGACAAGGAGATATCCTTGACAGAGATCAATGATAAGATCCTCATGTGCTTCCCAAGCTCATGGGACTCAAAGATCTGCGCCATCAGAGAGTTCAAATGCCATACAGAGATCTCTAATGATGCTTTGCTAGGAAAGCTCAAATCTTATGAGATGCTACTGAAAAGCAGGGCTGAAACAGAGGCAAAGGAGACAACCTCAACTCCCATCCAAAGGAGCCTTGCTTTGAAGGTTGTTGAAGGAGAGCCCTCCACTCCTGAAGATGATATGTTCAGTCTCCTAGCAAGGAGATTCAGAAAGTGAGTCAAGACAGAAGACTCCGGAAGGAAGGAGAGTAGTTCAAGTCAACCAAGGTATGACAAAACTCTTAAACAGGAAATTATCTGCTTCTCCTGCAGAAAACCTGGGCACTTTGCCACAGAATGTCCTGAAGAGGACAAGAACAAGCAACAAGAAGAAGGAGCACAAGAAGAAATCCTTCAGAGGGAAGGATAAGAAAAAAGGGAAGGGTTTCATTGCTGAAACATGGAGTGATTCAGAGTCTGAGCCAAGCTCCTCATCTAATAGTGATGAAGAGTGTGGAACTGAAGAAGTCTGTTTAATGGCCCTAGAAGACACTACTTGTTGAAACCATCAACCGGTCTCTGAGTTCGGACCCACTGGGGGTGTAGCCTGCGCTTACTTCTCCCTCACTAAACTCTCTTGACCGTGGATGAAAAATCTGGAATAGACCCAAGGCTGTAGCGAGGAGGTCCCGCCACACACCCGGAAGATCTTAGAGAGCTTCCCCTCCCAAACCAATGCTCAGCCGGGCACCTTGGAGGGCACTAACAGCCAACTCCGAAAATTGCCAGGAGGAGAGAACTCAAAAGATCTGTCTCCTCCAAGGTGCCCATAATGGTCAATTTATAGATTTTCTAGTCTTGGACTGCAAATAGTGTAAATCCGTCTTTTGGTTTTACTAACCGCACCCCAAACTGGTCTGCTAACAGCCTAACTCTGCTGTTCTGAAAGGCTATTGGCAGCCCACAAGGGGGTATTTAGGTAATTTTCCCCTCAAAGTCCTCTGGGCGAGTGGTCCATGAAGGCACCACTCGCCAGGCTCCTTGCCCATCATGGTTCGCTGGGCGAATGGCCTACGAGGTGATCACTCGCCATGCGCCTGACTCGCTTGATGAGCGAGATCTTGGGCGCTCTCGCCTATCCGCTATGATGCCATGCGAGTGGCCCGCGAGTGGTCCCTCACTCGCCCAAGGGCCCTTGGACCCCTATTCTTCACCTTGACCCTCCACGGTGTCTTGGGGACCCACTCGGCAAATACGGGGTTATACACAATCCCTGCTATTTGCGAGCGAGTCCTACGCTCGGAAAAAAGAGTCCAACCCCAATATTCGGCGAGTGCACTACTGACCTGGACGGAATCTTCTTGGTGGGGCCCTCCACTTTGCTATAAATACGACCCCAGTTGTTGCATTTAGATTGCCCATCTTCTAATCATTGTTCCTCATTTTCTCCCTCGGAGCACTCGCCATGACGGTCATGAAGCCAATGCCACGGCCACTTTCGAAAGGAATAATGGCTCATCTCGCCGCCGCACAGGGAGGGACCGCTCCCAAGACCACTCGATATGCCCCCTGGCTCTCGTCAGCAAGAGACCCCTCCAAACCCTACATGCTGAAGGAGGCCATGCCGGTCCGGCGAGACCGGGGGGAAAGGGAGTCGGCGTCTGAAACTCCCCCTCGGACGTTCCTCATGTCCACACCAATGAGGTAACGCGATTCATCTCGCTTTTGAGGTTGATTATGATGACGCGACTGACCTCCGCCTCTCCTACCATTCGCAGGACCTGTCGACGACCGGGGGTGGCCCTGGGTTTTACCAGGCAAATGCTTCCGTTCCTCCTCCTGATCTCAAGAACGCCCCTCCGACCCAGGAACCCGCCCTTCTTGGCACTTCTGGCGGAGCCCTGTCCTCGCTTGGTGAGCATTCTGTTGCCCTCTCGCTTACTTTTTTCTCTTCTCGCAACCCTTATGACTCAGGTTCTCACAGCCTCTACCTTTGGGACCTTCGGGACCACATGATTACCTCCTCCCTTCCGCACTTCTACTGTCTCGGACGCCACCAAGAGCCCTCCCACTCCGGAGCAGGAACGCCCCGCGGGGAAGAGTCCGGGGCCAACCTCTCTTATTGCGGACCTGCCTATTACTTCTGCCGCAGCCGACTAGATGCACCACCCGGGAAGGGGAAGTCTCTCCACCCCCCCCCCCCCCCCAACCAACCATTCGCGGGGCAGCCCAACACATCTCGCCGGTCTCCCATCGAAGAATATGTATCTGGTCGGTTATCCTCTTCCGCAGAACTCACGGCTTATACCTGAGAGAGGTCTAATCTCTGCTTTTGCAGGATTTCATCAGATCCCGATCACTGAACCTTTAGAGGAGGAGGGGCTGGTGATAAAGTAGTTTTTATATAAGTTTTTAATAGAAAATTTTGTAATTATTTAATATGAATTTTCCTTTTTATGTCAATTTTAGGTTATAAGTAGTTCTTTTTGTAATTTTGATTCTAACTTAGCCTAATTTTAATATTTGCAGATTTCTGGGACAAATCGGGAAAAATCACATGTCACGCCCTCGGTCACGCCCGTGACCAAGGGCGTGTAACCTGAAGATCAGTCCAGAGTCGCAGCCGTGCTGTTGAGCTAGTCCACACCCAGTCACGCCCCAGGTCACGCCCGTGACCCAAAGTCACGCCCGTGACCGGGGGCGTGTAATTTTAGCATCTGCCACGTGGAGCCGCCGTCGAGACGAGAAGCTGCCGTTGAGAAGTCAACTTGAGTCACGCCCGTGACCCAAAGTCACGCCCGTGACCTTCCCGCGTGATCCAAGCACGCCGCCGCGCCGTCTGGCTAGCCCATGCCGCATTAAATGAAGCCGTCCTGAGTCACGCCCGTGACCCAATTGTCACGCCCGTGACATGTGCGTTTTTCTCCCGCCGCCACGCCAAGCCCACGCCGCGACCGGATCCGATGCTGCAGAGATTACACGCCCTAGGTCACGCCCGTGACCGAGGGCGTGTAACATGAAATTTTTGCCTATAAATTCAGAGGCTCTCCTTGAGTTCAAGGTTCAGAATTTTGGAGTGGGGAAGGTGCTGCTGGAGCCAATCTTGAGTAGTTTTCCTTTTTCATGTTCATGTTCATGTCTCTTTATTTTCATGCTCTCTTCCTTTTCTAATGCAATGTATTAGCTTTCCTTTAGTGCAATAGTCTAGTTTAAGCTTGTAATCTTGTTTTTCCTAGCTTGCAATTTCCTTTCTTAAGTCTTGTAATAGTTTTTCATTTAAATAAAAAAAATATATAGTTTGTTCTCTTTAATTTTGTCTCCTCCTTAGCTAAAATTTCTTAATATGCATTTTTATCTTTCTTCCTCTTCCCCCTCCACCATGATTAACTAATCCTCATTAGTACTCGATCAAAATGATCCGAGGATGAGTTAGACAAGTTATGATTTTCTAAAGTTTTCTTTTTCCGTTTTTATAAACACTTGAATTATCCTTGATTTTTAATTAGTGAGGCCATACTTTCGATATATGGTTTTCGCTTAAGTTTTCATATTTAGTTAACCGAGAGGCTCAAAGTATGAATCGATCACTCAAGGGTAAAGAGAGTTGCACGCACCCCTCGAGAGAGGATGACGTAAATCTCCCGGATTGGAGTCAAATCCAATAGTGGGGTTCACCTCGTAAAGCAAGTTTTAGGTAATCGATTATAGGACGAGAGTCCGGTTGATTTTTCCTAATCTTAGTTGGGCATTAACCTCGAGAGAGGCATGTTCGAGCTTCGGGAACCTCCACGGTCAAGTAGTTCAATTTAAACGGAATTAGATTTAATTTCTTTTTACTTGTCTTTTCTCACTCCAAGGTGACTTTTGATTGAGTACTAGCCTCTTTTATCATCATCTAAACCCTTAATTTAGCTTGCAATTTCTTTTTTTTTTAGCTAAGAACCAAAACCCCAAAATATCATTAGATAAGATAATAGTGACTTTCCTCAAAGTAGAAGTAATCAACGCGCCCCGTGGAATACGACCTTGGTATTTCTTAATATCCTATACTATAGACGATAAGGTACACTTGCCTTTATCGGATATAGTTTTGGAGAAAATCTCAACCCTTCACTAAAATTTCAAAACCGCAAAATCTATATCAAGTTTTTGGCGCCGTTGCCGGGGAATTTTGCGTAGATATTTTGAAACAAGGATAGCTATTAATTTTATCATGTTGTTTTTATTTTAGTTTTTCTATTTTTGAAAATCTTAAGGGTGAAATTAAAATTCTTGGAAAGGACGCTTTGGGCTTGAATTCCCATCACAGCCTCTAGTACCTTGCAAACCCTTCACCGGGTAGATCTTGGGAAGTCCAAGACTAACTTAATCCGCCTAAAAAGAACAAAAAAAAATATTCTCTCTTTTTCTTCTTCTTTCCTTCTCTTTTTAGTGTATGACCCGTGGTAGCACTTCGATTCTTCCTTTTGATCCGGAAATCGAGCGAACCCTTTTGAGGCACCGCCGTTCTCGTGATCAAGGAAATCAAGTAGAATCTGAAGAGTCAATCGGGGACACTAACGCAGCAAATATGGATCATAATCTTAATCCTCCTAATCTTAACGAGCCAAACCCTAATGAGGACGCGCAACGGACCATGTCCTATTATGCGCGGCCGAATTTGGAAGGCACACAATCGAGTATTGTTCGCCCCACGGTGGCGAACAATAATTTTGAGATCAAGTCCAGCATCATACAAATGGTGCAACAATCGGTGACCTTTGATGGTCAACCAGACGAGGATCCAAATTCACATATCTCTTACTTTCTTGAAATTTGCGACACTTTTAAGATCAATGGCGTCACCGATGATGCCATTCGATTACGTCTTTTTCCTTTCTCTCTGCGGTCTAAGGCCAAGCAGTGGCTGGGCTCCCTACCAAGGGGATCCATCACTACATGGGCCGAAATGGCGGAAAAATTTCTTAATAAATATTTCCCGCCTTCAAAGACCGCTAAATTACGCACGGATATTGCATCGTTCATGCAAATCGACTCGGAGACTCTCTATGATACATGGGAGCGCTTCAAGGAGCTTTTGCGTCGATGCCCTCACCACGCACTTGCCACTTGGCAACAAGTGCAAATATTTTATAATGGCTTAAATCTCCAAACGAGGCAAATGATTGATGCGGCCGCCGGGGGGACATTAAATAACAAAACCCCGATCGCCGCTCAAGAGCTTTTCGAAGAGATGGCCACAAATGCGTATCAATGGAACATGCCCCGAGCGCGGCCTAATAAGCCGGCCGGAATTTTTGAAATAGACGCTAACGCAAATTTGGCTTTACAAGTTGAGCGCTTAACAAAGCAAGTGGCGGAGATGTCTGCTTCCTCCGCCACTCCTCCTTGGGCTAATAATATTTTACTTGAAGAGCAAGTTGATTACATGGGAAATCCACCTCGGCCTTCCTATAACCCGAACATCGCTCCGTATAATAACACCTACAATGCGGGTTATAGGAATCATCCGAACTTCTCATGGAGCAATCAAGGAAATGCTCAGCGTCCCTTAAATTTAAATCAACCTCCAAATCAACTTCTCAATTTAACTCCCCCTCAAAATTTTAATCCACCCGGTTTTCCACCGCAACAGCAAAAACCCTCTCCGCTTGAAGAGGTTTTTGCAAAATATGTTGCTACAAATGAAGCGAACATCCGGAACCTCACCGGATCGATCAAAAATTTAGAGAACCAAGTGGGCCAGCTAGCAAAGATAATCTCCGAGCGACCGCAAGGAGCCCTTCCGGGAAACACGGAGCCCAACCCAAGGGAGAGCGCAAACGCGATTACACTCCGAAGCGGGAAGGAGGTGGCTTCTAAGCAGGACGAACCCATGGTAACTTCCTCTCCTCCTCCTCCTCCTATTTTATCTTCAATTTTACCTACTACGTTAGCTCCGCGCGCTTCTACTTCTAATGTTCCGTATCCATCTAAGTTTAAAAGCGAGAGCGCCGAAAAGAATTATAAAAAGTTTTTAGATATTTTAAAGCAAATCCACATTAATGTACCCTTCTGCGAGGCTATCTCTCAAATGCCTAAATATGCGAAATATCTTAAGGAGTTGCTCTCCAATAAGAAAAAATTAGAAGATATTTCGCATATTTCTTTGAACGCAGAATGCTCCGCGGTTGTACTCAACAAATTGCCTACAAAAGTGAATGACCCGGGACGGTTTTCCATCCCGTGTTTATTTGGCACTTCGTTAGTAAAACACGCTTTAGCGGATCTGGGAGCAAGTATCAATCTCATGCCTTTTTCATTATTTAAGAAACTAGGTCTAGGAAATCCAAGCCCCACTCGAATGAGTATTCAATTAGCGGATCGCTCTTTAAAATATCCGGTAGGAATAGTGGAGGACGTGCTCGTCAAGGTCGACAAGTTCATCTTCCCGGTGGACTTTGTCATTCTTGACATCGAAGAGGATGCCGAAGTACCCCTCATACTCGGCCGCCCCTTCCTTGCCACCTCCCGCGCCATTATTGACGTAAGTAACGGAAAGCTCCTCCTTCGGGTTGGAGATGATGAAGTTTCTTTCGGCATAAATTCCTCGATGCGGAACACATTAGAAAACGACGATTCATGTTTTTACCTGGAAGAGTGTTGGGAATTCGATTCCCCTCCCGAGTTAGTCTCCACCTCGAGTCACGAGTCCGAGTTCGCCGAGCTCTTTTGTCTGGAAGAAGAAGAAGACACTCGTTTCACACCACCCGAACCACTATTTTTAGAAAAATTAAAAATCAAAACATCTTATGAAGAGCCACCCGTTTTGGAACTAAAGCAACTTCCCCCTCACCTTAAGTATTTATTTTTAGAAAAAGAGTCGAAGCTACCCGTCATCGTTTCATCCGAACTTAGCAATTCAGAAATTTCCGAGTTGGCTATTGTCTTAAGAAAGCACCGCCACGCAATTGCGTGGCAAATTTCGGATATAAAGGGTATAAACCCTTCCTTCTGCACTCATAAAATCTTCCTCGAAGATAATTCCCAAAATTCGGTCCAGCCTCAACGACGGCTAAACCCTAACATGAAAGAAGTCGTTAAGGCCGAAGTGATCAAACTATTGGACGCGGGAATTATCTACCCGATATCGGATAGTACTTGGGTTAGCCCAGTACAAGTCGTACCAAAGAAAGGTGGCATTACGGTAGTAGCTAATGAGAATAACGAGTTGATCCCAACCCGTACTGTTACGGGTTGGCGGATGTGCATCGATTACCGAAAACTAAATGATGCCACCCGTAAGGATCACTTCCCCCTACCATTCATCGATCAAATTTTAGAGCGCCTTTCAGGTCACTCCTACTACTGTTTTCTCGATGGTTTGTCGGGATATTTTCAAATACCGATTTCGCCCGACGACCAAGAGAAAACCACTTTCACTTGTCCCTTTGGCACCTTCGCTTATCGAAGGATGCCATTTGGTCTTTGTAATGCGCCAGCTACATTCCAAAGATGTATGCTGGCAATATTTGACGAGTTAGTAGAGGAGGTGATGGAAGTGTTTATGGACGACTTTTCCGTGTTCGGAAATTCATTTAAAAATTGTTTAAAAAATCTTGAGCGCGTGTTGCAGCGATGCGAGGAAACGAATTTAGCACTTAATTGGGAGAAATGCCATTTTATGGTCAAGGAAGGGCTAGTCCTTGGTCATAAAATTTCGGGCATGGGGATCGAGGTCGATAAGGCCAAGATCGAAGTGATTGAAAAACTTCCCCCTCCAACAAACGTAAAAGCTATTCGTAGTTTCCTAGGCCACGCGGGGTTTTATCGGCGCTTTATACAGAATTTTTCAAAAATCACAAAGCCGTTAACCCACCTTCTTGAAAAAGAATCCTCGTTTATTTTTAGCGATGAATGCCATTTGGCTTTTAAACTCATCAAAGAGAAACTTATAAACTCCCCGATTCTAGTCGCGCCGGATTGGTCGCTTCCTTTTGAAATCATGTGCGACGCGAGTGACATCGCGGTTGGTGCCGTTTTAGGCCAACGGGTGAGTAAGTATTTCCACCCTATTTATTATGCGAGCAAAACACTCACGTCGGCACAAGCGAATTACACCACAACCGAAAAGGAGCTTCTAGCGATCGTTTTTGCCTTCGATAAGTTTAGGTCATATATCACCCTCTCAAAAGTTATTGTCTTCACGGATCACTCCGCACTTAGGTATCTTTTAAGCAAATCGGACGCCAAGCCTCGTCTTTTGCGATGGATCCTCCTCTTGCAGGAGTTTGACTTAGAGATCCGGGACAAAAGAGGAGCCGAAAACTTGGCGGCCGATCATCTCTCCCGTTTAGAAAACCCCGCCTCGGAAGTTTTGATAGAATCTGACATCGATGATAAATTTCCCGAAGAGCGCCTCCTCGCTCTCGAAGATATTAATACGTCGTCTACCCCCTGGTTTGCAGATCTGGCTAACTATTTAGTAGCCCGGGTCTTGCCAAAAGAATTCTCGAGTCAGAAAAAGAAGAAATTCTTTTCTGATTTAAAGAATTACTTTTGGGAGGACCCCTTTTTATTCCGTGTATGCGCAGACCAAGTGGTGAGACGATGCGTCTCGAGTGAGGAGGGTCTTAAAATTTTACGACATTGTCACGAGGGACCATCCGGTGGTCATTATCATTCGAACCGAACCGCGAGGAAGGCGCTGGAGGCAGGCTTTTATTGGCCCACGCTCTTCAAAGATGCTCACACCCTTGTGAGTACTTGCGACAGCTGCCAGCGGTCGGGCAACATCTCTCGCCGGGATGAGATGCCCCAAAATATTTTCTTAGAATGCGAGATTTTCGATCTTTGGGGCATTGATTTCGTTGGTCCTCTCCCTCCTTCATTTTCAAATAAGTATATTCTAGTGGCGGTCGACTACGTGTCAAGGTGGGCGGAAGCGCAAGCTCTCCCCACCAACGATGCGCGAGTCGTCGTTAACTTTTTAAAAAAATTATTTTCTCGATTTGGCACTCCGCGCGCTATTGTGAGTGATCGGGGCACCCATTTTTGCAATACTCAATTCACAAAAACTTTAGCAAAATATGGTGTCACGCACAAACTATCCACTGCATATCACCCACAAACGAGCGGCCAAGTCGAAGTGGTTAATCGAGAATTAAAGCGAATTTTAGAGAAAACGGTTTCTATTAATCGGAAGGATTGGGCAATAAAGCTCGATGACGCGCTTTGGGCCTATCGTACGGCGTACAAGACCGTTATCGGTTGTACACCATATCGAATGGTCTATGGCAAGGCTTGCCACCTTCCGGTCGAATTAGAACACCGCGCATTTTGGGCGCTTAAATTTTTAAATCTCGATTCCACTTTAGCGGGTGAACAAAGGAAGTTTCAAATAAACGAGTTAGATGAATGGCGAGCGAATGCGTATGAGAGCAATAAATTATATATGGAGCGAACAAAGTTTTATCACGATAAACATATAAAATTTCCGAAAACTTTTTCGCCGGGCGATCTCGTCCTCCTTTATAATTCTCGCCTTCGCCTTTTTCCGGGAAAATTAAAATCCCGATGGTCCGGACCCTTTATTGTTAAAGAGGTTTGGTCCTATGGGACAATCCTAATTTCCCACCCGGAAAAAGGCTCCTTCAAAGTTAACGGGCACCGCCTTAAATTGTATCTTCCGGGAGACGTACCTAATGACAAGAGTGATGCGATTTTTCTTCATCATATAACATAATCGGCAAGTGGGTCAAGCTACGCGACCTTAAACAAAGCGCTTTTGGGAGGCACCCCAAAGTTATCTTTTGTTATTTTCTCTTGTCTTTTCTTTTCTTCTTTAACAACTTTTGCAGGTAATCGCGGCTTCCCCACAAAAGCTTCAAAAAAAAAAAATCAGGGAAGCCCTTTTTCCTTCTCTTCTTTCGTTTTTGCATTTTTTTATCTTTTCCTACTTCATACTTATTTTTAAACATTGGGGACAATGTTTAACTTTAAGTATGGGGGTGTAAATAGCCCTTTGTAAATTTTTGTAAATAGTTGTTAAATTAGAAAATTTTCAAAAAAAAATATATATATTTTCTTATGTTTTTCTTCTATTTTAGCACTTGTAAAACCCAAAACTCAAAAAAAAAATAGAAAACAGAAAAATTTAAATCTTGGAAAGGGACGTTTGGGATTTTATCCCATCACACCTCCTAGTACCTTGCGAACCCTTCACCGGGTAGCCCTTGGGAAGTCCAAGACTTGCAAAAAAATTTTTTAAGTTTTAAATCTAGTTTCCTTTCTTTGTAAATAGTTTTTAATGAGAAAAATTCAAAAAAAGATAATATCAAAAATTCAAAAAATTCTTATTTCCCTCCTTGTTGTTTTTGTGATTTCTTAGAAATCTAGTTGAGAATGTTTATAAGCATGTTTAAGTTTTTAATTAGCTAAAATTTTGCTTATCATAGTTTGTTAATTTTAAATTTGAGGTAATCTTGATTTAAGAATCATCTTATGATTTTAAATTGATTAGAGAATTTTGTTAGCATGACTTCTCTTTTTATTTTTAAATGGCTTCATTTTGTAGTAAATTTCTTAAACCTCTTCAGATTTCAATTATACTTTCTTCTAACTTCTCAGATCTTAGGAATTTTAATTTTACTAGAATTTGCTCTCAATATGATTTAAAACTAGCTAGATTTATTTTTCCCCTACCCTACCCCCTTTGATGGCATAAAAAAAAATGTGTATTAAAAGATCATATGTCATGGGAATAAGAGGATAAAATTCATTATTCCCTAAAACATATGCACCCAAAATATTTGAAAAGATTATATGGCATGGAGTAAGAGGATAAAATTCATTACTCCTAAACCATATACATTTTGGGTTTTTATTAGAAGAGAAAAAAAAAAAAAAAGGGAATTTCATGATAAATTCCATTTCCTCCATTCAAAAATTTCTCTTCTTATGCCAAATTCTATGAAATCACCCTTAGCCAATTATCATTGTTCTAGTTTTAGTTGAAAATTATGGAGAGAGCAATATTTAGTAATTTACTTTTCCTTAAGATTCTTTTAAGATAGAGTTCTTATAATTTTAATTTAATTTAGTTTTATAATTTCTACAATTTTGTCAAACTACTTAATTTTCTTGAGAAGTTATTGCCTAAACATTTTTCCCTCTTTTCAAATCATCATCATAATTTAGGACTTAACTCCCCCTTGAATTTACTCTTAACTTAACTTTTGGTTAAATGAAATTTTAGTTTTAAATTAAAAATTTTTTTTTTAAGGATGTCTTATAAATTATGTCTCACACTTTTGCTCTGGAATAGCAAAACCTCAAGTATGGGGGTATTTGATAAAGTAGTTTTTATATAAGTTTTTAATAGAAAATTTTGTAATTATTTAATATGAATTTTCCTTTTTATGTCAATTTTAGGTTATAAGTAGTTCTTTTTGTAATTTTGATTCTAACTTAGCCTAATTTTAATATTTGCAGATTTCTGGGACAAATCGGGAAAAATCACATGTCACGCCCTCGGTCACGCCCGTGACCAAGGGCGTGTAACCTGAAGATCAGTCCAGAGTCGCAGCCGTGCTGTTGAGCTAGTCCACACCCAGTCACGCCCCAGGTCACGCCCGTGACCCAAAGTCACGCCCGTGACCGGGGGCGTGTAATTTTAGCATCTGCCACGTGGAGCCGCCGTCGAGACGAGAAGCTGCCGTTGAGAAGTCAACTTGAGTCACGCCCGTGACCCAAAGTCACGCCCGTGACCTTCCCGCGTGATCCAAGCACGCCGCCGCGCCGTCTGGCTAGCCCATGCCGCATTAAATGAAGCCGTCCTGAGTCACGCCCGTGACCCAATTGTCACGCCCGTGACATGTGCGTTTTTCTCCCGCCGTCACGCCAAGCCCACGCCGCGACCGGATCCGATGCTGCAGAGATTACACGCCCTAGGTCACGCCCGTGACCGAGGGCGTGTAACATGAAATTTTTGCCTATAAATTCAGAGGCTCTCCTTGAGTTCAAGGTTCAGAATTTTGGAGTGGGGAAGGTGCTGCTGGAGCCAATCTTGAGTAGTTTTCCTTTTTCATGTTCATGTTCATGTCTCTTTATTTTCATGCTCTCTTCCTTTTCTAATGCAATGTATTAGCTTTCCTTTAGTGCAATAGTCTAGTTTAAGCTTGTAATCTTGTTTTTCCTAGCTTGCAATTTCCTTTCTTAAGTCTTGTAATAGTTTTTCATTTAAATAAAAAAAATATATAGTTTGTTCTCTTTAATTTTGTCTCCTCCTTAGCTAAAATTTCTTAATATGCATTTTTATCTTTCTTCCTCTTCCCCCTCCACCATGATTAACTAATCCTCATTAGTACTCGATCAAAATGATCCGAGGATGAGTTAGACAAGTTATGATTTTCTAAAGTTTTCTTTTTCCGTTTTTATAAACACTTGAATTATCCTTGATTTTTAATTAGTGAGGCCATACTTTCGATATATGGTTTTCGCTTAAGTTTTCATATTTAGTTAGCCGAGAGGCTCAAAGTATGAATCGATCACTCAAGGGTAAAGAGAGTTGCACGCACCCCTCGAGAGAGGATGACGTAAATCTCCCGGATTGGAGTCAAATCCAATAGTGGGGTTCACCTCGTAAAGCAAGTTTTAGGTAATCGATTATAGGACGAGAGTCCGGTTGATTTTTCCTAATCTTAGTTGGGCATTAACCTCGAGAGAGGCATGTTCGAGCTTCGGGAACCTCCACGGTCAAGTAGTTCAATTTAAACGGAATTAGATTTAATTTCTTTTTACTTGTCTTTTCTCACTCCAAGGTGACTTTTGATTGAGTACTAGCCTCTTTTATCATCATCTAAACCCTTAATTTAGCTTGCAATTTCTTTTTTTTTTAGCTAAGAACCAAAACCCCAAAATATCATTAGATAAGATAATAGTGACTTTCCTCAAAGTAGAAGTAATCAACGCGCCCCGTGGAATACGACCTTGGTATTTCTTAATATCCTATACTATAGACGATAAGGTACACTTGCCTTTATCGGATATAGTTTTGGAGAAAATCTCAACCCTTCACTAAAATTTCAAAACCGCAAAATCTATATCAGCTGGTCTCGCCTCCCCCCTCCCCCAGCGACATCTCTGAATTCCTTTGCGACCACGAGGATGCCCGTACTATGAAAGAACAGATGATAGAGCTTTTCGGCAAGCTGATCTGGATGCAGTGAGATCAAGCCAACCTGACGGAGGAGCACCGGGCGGCCTTCGAGCGTCGTATTAGCGTCCTCGAGCGAGACTACGGGCACCTGGTTGGGGAGATGGAACGCCAGGGGGTGGGTGCGAGGAGACCTATCCTGGGTGGCACATCGCGTGAGCCAGGGATCAAATGCGCTTGATGGCGGTGGGATCAGTACTAAGCCCACCGGCTCTCACTCCCTGCGCTCTCCTGCACCCCTGCTACTTCTTCTGTTTTATTTCCTTTTTCTTTTTTGCACTGGACAAAGGCGATACCTTTCAGGTCTCGCAAACTATTGCTTGTGTGTCTATATGTATATGTCTCATTTTCACTATTTTTTCAGAATACTGCCTTGCGAGTGTTTCCATTCTTGTTGTGCTATCTGGTCCGCATTTGCCGGAAAGGTCTCGACTATTGCTTTTGCCTTTCGGAATGCGACCAGGATTGGGTGGGTGGTTCAGACTCCAAGGCGCTAAGAAGTCGCGGGGGCTATCCGCACCCTGCGCGCAAATGATTTCGATCATTTTTCTCCTTTTTCTATAAATAGTTCGCCCAACCACCGTCATTATTACACTTTCATCTCTCTCTTCTCTTTTGCTCTCGCGATACCACTCGCCCTTCTCTCTACTCCTTGTTGGAACATGGTCTTCCGCATCTCCTAGGTTTGAGAATAACAAATCCTATGTGTATTTGATCTTGTGTGTTTAAGTGTGCAGGAAAACAAAGTCCATATGACTCAAGGATTACATAAGAAGGTTGCCCCAAATTTGAGCCATCAAATCCAATACTCCTACTAGCACCGGCGGTATCACCTAGCGCCTGGCGCTAGCGATGATCTGCGCAATTCCGGGAGCACATATAGAAGGAGATAGCGCCTAGCGGTAGCCGATAGCGCAGGCGGTAGCGCGGAGCACAGAAGGCAAGAGAGAAATGTTTCCTCGGATTGAAGATTCTGCCGTGCAGAGTATGTCCTAAAATGGGATAGCCTCGACATTAGCTCTAGCCCAGGCGCTAGCGCTGAGGCTATAAATAGGACCCCTCTTCTCTCATTTCAGAAAGATATTAGAGAAAGAGATTGAGTGCTAGAATTCCAGAGGCTGCCTTGGACGAAAGTTGATGTCCTACCAAAGCTCTGCGAATTTCTGAAGGAGAATCTCTTCACGCCGGATCCAAATGAAGTCCGCTTCTACAACGCTTATTCAACAGCGGATCTTCGTCTCCAACTTCAGAAGTTCTTCAAGAGGGAGTTTTTAAATATTTTCATTTCATATTTCTTGTAAACGGTTAGAGAAATCGCCTCATGTTGGCGACTAGGTCTGGGTAGGACTTAGGGCAGAAATTCGCCTCGTATTGGCGACTAGATCTAGGTTAGGTCTAGGGGGGGCTCGAGGCCATATCCGAGGAAGGGTTGGCTAGAGCGGCTTGAGTCCAAATCTGGGAAGGATATGCTAGGGCCACCGGTTCGTGGGGATGCGAGTCGTGATAGAAAAAAAAAGAGTCTTCTATTATTCACCTCCGATTTCTAGCTTTATAGAAATCAACTTTTGTAAAACCTTATTTCATATTAATAAAACATGTCCTTACTTTATTTCAATAGTTTTACTTGATTTCTGATTGTCTTAATCTCACATTATTTCAAAGCTTTTTCAAAAATATAATATAAATTTTAAAAACCTTATTCACCCCCCTCTAAGGGCGCCTACCGATCCAACAAGTGGTATCAAAGCGGTTTTATTCCAATCGGCTTAACAACCGGGAATAATGGCATCTCATGATCTCGCTTTTCCGGAGGGTCAAGGGGTTAGTCGACCACCTCTCTTTTCTGGGTCAGATTTCAACTACTGGAAAAATCGAATGATGTGTTTTCTTATGACGATGAATGTAGAAGTATGGAACATGGTAGAAGTTCGGTACTCTCCTCCTACAACTGTAGCGAGAGAGGCGACATTACTAAAACCTAAAGATAAATGGGATGATAACGATAAACTAAGGTGTAAAAATAATGCTAAAGCAATGAACGCTTTATATTGCGCCATAAATAGGACTGAGTTTAATAGAATTTTTGCATGCATAACTGCTTATGATATTTGGAATCAATTGGAAGTTACTCATGAAGGTACATCGCAGGTGAAATATGCAAAGCTATTCCAACTGGAATCTGAATATAAAAAATTCAGGATGGATACCGAAGAGGACATCAACTCGATGTACACTCGCTTCACCAAGATCGTCCACGCTTCAAAGGCACTTGGAAAGATCTACTCAGATGGGGATTTAGTGAGGAAAATTCTTCGCTCTTTACCTCCAAGGTTCAATCCAAAGGTGACAGCCATCTCGGAGTCGCACAACTTAAGAACTCTCCAGATCGAGAACCTTATTGGGAATCTCAAAACTCATGAGGTAGAACTCCAGATTCAACACGATGAATACAACAAATAGCCAAAGAAAAAGGTGCTAGCACTAAAATCAAAGAAGGAGAGCATCGAAGATGATGATGAAGATGAAGAAGGTCTCCTGATGAAGAACTTCAGGAAGTTCATCAGGAATCCGGAAAGAAGGAACACATTCCGAAAATACTTCCAAAAGGATGCTCGACGAAAGGGATCTTCCTCTTCATCAAGGAAAGGAAAAGGAAGCGAAGATGAAGAAGAAAGACCACCACCAGAGTGCTACCACTGCATAAAGACCGGGAACATTTGGAGCCAGTGCCTGAAGTATCAAAAGGAGCAAAAAGAACAATACAAAGCAATAGAGAAAAAGAAAGTACTGAAAGCCGCAACTTGGGATGATTCTTCCTCTGAAGAGTCAAATGAGTCTGAGGCAAGCAGCGAGGAGGAAGCAAACTTATGCTTAATGGAAAAAAGCAACGATGACGACACCAGTGTTCTTAGCGACACTGAGGTAACTCCTCCTACCTTCGAAGAACTTAATGATGAATTTGTTCTGACTTGCAAATCCTATGATCAAAGTATAAAAGATAATATCACATTAAATCGTGAAAATGAATCTATTATTAAAGAAAATCATAAGCTCACAAAAAATTGATTTCCCTTGAAAAGAGAAAGGTTTCATGTCAAGAGTGTGAGCACTCTTTATGTAAGGCAAAAGAATTTGAAATTTCTCTTTCTAAGGCCCTCTCACAAATCAAAACTATTACAAAAGAAAAGGGGGACTTAGAGAGAAAACTAAAAACCTCTCTTTTACAAATTGAAAATAACAAAAAGGGCTTTGAAAATAAATGTGTTATGATTGTACAAGAAAATACATTTCTTAAAAAACAAAATCATGACCTCAATATAGCCATAAAAAAATTTGGGATTGGTCAAAATTCCTTGGATATGATTCTGGGAAACCAATGTTATGGTACTGGAAAATTTGGGGTCGGATATCAAAGTGAGCCCTACTGCCCGGCGCTAGCCACTAACGCCGGCGGTAGCTCAACATTTAAAAAATCTCCTGTTTTTTCTAAAGTTCAAACATCATCAAGCAAGAGCAATGTAGAAATTCAGAAAAGGGTCTCAACCCCCTTTATTTCATGTGCAAATTGTCTTAAGTTTGGACACACGTCTAGCTCTTGCAGGAATATAAAACAACGACCGTTAAAACAAATCTGGGTACCTAAGAAATCCACTTACTCTATGGGTGGTACCTCTTGGGTATCTGGATCTTTACTCTCATCTTCTCTCTAGATTTGCAGGAAGGCTAAGGAAACGGAGGACGTGTGGTACTTGGACTCAGGCTGATCCAAGCATATGATGAGCAACAAAGCATAATTCCTTAGCCTAGAAAAGAAGAAAGGAGGGATCGTTACGTTTGGTGATAACGGTAAAGGACGAATCATGGGAGTAGGTACAGTGCGTAACAAATCCTTTCTTATCTCAAATGTTCTTTATGTAAAAGGATTAAAACAGAACTTAATATCTCTAAGTCAACTATGTGATAAAGGATTAGATGTATTATTTGAATCATCTACTAATCTTTGCAAAATATTTAATCCTAAAACAAAAGATGTGTTACTAACTGCACCTAGAATTCACAATGTTTACATAGTTTCGTTTCATGATCTTTCCAAATCATCTATAAAATGCTTTATAACCCAAAATGATGAATTAGAACTATGACATAGAAGTTTAGGCCACGCTAGTACAAAGCTCATTTTAAAACTAGCAAAAAAGGAATTAATTAGAGGATTGCCTAAATTGAATGGAAATTTATCTTCACTATGTTCTCCATGCCAAAAAGGAAAATTTACAAAATCATCTTTTAAAAGCAAAAACAAAATTTCTACTTCAAAACCATTGCAATTAATTTATATGGATATCTTTGGTCCCGTTAACACCACAAGTCTTGGTGGTAGAATATATACTTTCGTTCTAATAGATGATTTCTCAAGATATTGTTGGACTTTATTTCTCTCTTCCAAATCCGATGCGTTTTGCGAATTCTCAAAATTATGTACTCGTATTCAAAATGAACTAGATTTAAAAATAAAATGCATTCGCTCAGATCATGGAGGTGAATTTGAAAATAAAAATTTTAAATCTTTTTGTGAAATGTTAGGTATTAAGCATAAGTTCTCCGCTCCACGCACACCTCAACAAAACAGTGTTGTAGAAAGGAAAAATAGGACAATCCAAGAACTAGCACACACCATGTTATCTGAATATAAATTACCTAAGTCTTTTTGGGCCGAAGCCGTAAGCACATCATGCTATGTAATGAATTGAGTCATGCTTCGCCCATCACTAAATCTCACACCGTATGAACTATATTATCAAAAGAAACCTAACGTATCATATTTTAAAGTATTTGGATGTAAATGTTTTATTCTTAATACAAAAGATTCTTTAGGAAAATTTGATGAAAAATGCGATGAAGGAATATTTCTTGGATTCTTCAACTAGTAAAGCCTATAGAATATTTAACAAAAGATCGAGTAAGGTTGAAGAGTCTATTAATGTTAAATTTGATGAATTTATTCCGTATGCAGAAAAGCTTCCTACATGTACAAATGATGAACCTTTGCCATCTTCGGAGCGCGACGAAGAGGAACCTTCCAAAGAAGAGGAGGAGAAGTCCAAGGAAGATGAATATGTACCTCCAAGCATTCTGAACTTCTCAAAAAATCATCCAAAAGAGCTAGTCATTGTGGAACCGTCTACTGGGGTAAGAACTCGATCTTCTCTTCATGAAACGTTTTCAAATATTTGCTTTGTTTCCGAAATCGAACCTAAAAACATTTCCACCGCATTAAATGATGAATTTTGGTTTTTGGCTATGAATGAAGAGTTAGATCAATTTGAAAGAAATAAAGTTTGGAATCTAGTAGATAGACCATCTTATCATCCAGTTATCGACGTAAAATGGATCTTTAAAAATAAATTAGATGGTGAATCTAGGATTATAAGAAATAAAGCACGCTTAGTCGCTCAAGGTTATTCTCAAATCGAGGGGGTTGATTTTGAAGAAACTTTTGCACCCTTTACTCGCTTAGAATCTATACGAATATTTTTGGCATTTGCGAGTTTTAAAAGAATAAAATTATTTCAAATGGATGTTAATAGTGCCTTTTTAAATGGGTTTATAAAAGAAGAAGTTTATGTAGAACAACCCCCCCGGTTTTATAAATGAAAAATTTCCTAATCATGTTTACAAATTAGAAAAAGTGCTTTATGGTTTAAAACAAGCGCCCCGTGCATGGTATGATAAACTTACATCATTTTTGTTAAAGCACGGTTATGTTATGGGAAGTGCCGACAACACACTCTTAATTAAGCATAATAATAACGATCTAATTATTTGACAAATATATGTTGATGATATCATTTTTGGAGCCAATAATGAAGAGTTGTGTAATGAAGTAGTCTTAGTAATGAAAAATGAATTCGAAATGAGTCTTGTAGGAGAACTATCATATTTTCTTGGTTTTCAAATTACACAACGAACTGATGGTATCTTTATTTGCCAAACAAAATATGTTCACGATATGCTTAAACGATTTGGATTTGAAAATCTTAAACAAGCTTCTACTCCTATGAGTGCTTCGTTAAAACTAGGAAAAGATGAATCACGAATTTCCATTGATCAAACGTTATATAGAGGAATGATGGGATCTCTTCTTTACTTAAGTGCATCTAGACCAGATATAATATTTGTTGTATGTTTATGTGCTCGCTTTCAAGCCAATCCAAAAGAATCTCATTTAAAAGCGGTAAAACGTATGTTTCGTTATCTATTAGGGTCATCTAAATTAGGATTATGGTACCGACACAATGATTCATTCACACTCCACGACTATTCCGATTCAGACTACGCCGGTTGCACTAGCGGTACTTGTCACTTTTAGGACCCTCATTAGTTGCATGGTCTAGTTGGAAACAATCTTCGGTTGCACTCTCCACCACGGAGGCCGAATACATCGCACTTGGTAGTTGTTGTGCACAAGCGTTATGAATGAGTCAAACTCTAGAGGATTTTGGATTTCATCTCAAAAACATTGATCTTAAATGTGACAACAAAAGTGCAATAGACCTCACATATAATCCCGTACATCACTCTAGATCCAAACACATCAATGTTCGTCATCATTTCATTAGGGATCACATAACGAAAGATAATGTAAAAGTAAGTTTCATTGGCACGGACTCTCAACTCGCTGACATATTTACCAAACATCTTCCCAATGCAAGATTTCGATTATTATGACTTGAGTTAGGTATCCTAGATCTTTCAAGTTAGAACACATTCATAAACGCAATTTTGTAATGTTTAACCATCTAAAACATCTCCTAAAAATCTGAAATTTCTGCATGAAATTACTATTGGGACACTTAATCAAGATTAACAATTAAAAAATTTCAAAATCATCAAAAATCGTGTACTGTTTCCCGCGCTAGCGCTAACGCCGGCGCTAGCGCACTTATTTGTTTTTCCGTATTTTTAAAATTTTGCAAAATCCCTAAAAATATATTAATCTATGTGTACCATTTATTTCTGCACTTTTGCTTTTATTTCATTTTTGAAAAATCAAATAGAAAAATAAAAAAGCCAAAATTACAAAAAATATATGTTTTTGCTTATTTTTGTCATTTGTTTAAATTCTATTTCTAAATACAAAAATCAAATACAAAAATATAAAATGCAAAAACCAACAAAAAAACTGTATGGAATTTAGTGTGATAATCAAGCACGATTTAATCTATTATTTAGAACTTCTATAATGTTACAATTTATCTTTTCAAACTACTTTGAACATTGTTTTCATCATGCTTTGATATATCTATTCATATGTGCATCAATTATATTGTAAAAGTTGTGTAGAACCAAGCTTAGCATGCCTCTATGTATGAGAAAATGTTTTATGTTTGATAATGATATTTTTTCACTCACTAATTTTGGCATTGTCTACATATGTGTTTAATCTAAGATTGCTTGTGTATGTTTTGTATTAGTACAATGAATTAAAATTGCACAAGTATCTTACCTACACTATCTTTATTTGCACTTTTAAAAGTTAAGAAAAGTGGTTATGTTTTTCATAAATTATATTGGTTTGCAAAACAAGTGTATTCAGAGAACTTTGTACAAAACAAAAATCATAAAATAAAGTGACAAAGATAACTCCACCAAGCACTACTTGAACCTCCTGATAAGTCTTAATAAGCGTTGTGAGGTTGAGCACCTTGGAAAGAATAGTAAAGTATCTTGTGAAAACCATATCTTTCAAAATAAAAACCACTTACTCTTAAGTACACTGGATCACTAGTCACAACATTACAATAAAATATGTGATCCCCCATGCACTACTTTGCACCCTGATAAGTCTTGATGAGCATTGTGTGTGCAAAGCACCTTGGTAGTTATACAATTATTTTTGTGTGCATTAAAGTGTGTTGGAAGTTAAATTATTTGTGTTTTATTGAGCTCTTACTTTACATATTTCTTGTATTTTTGATTAAAACATTTGCTTACTCTACTCAAAAATACACTTATGTGCACATCATTATCTTCCATAACACTTCTTCTCATGAGTATTGGATCCTAATGAAAATTCTATACTACTCTTTATTTTTGATATGCACTAGATAACCTAGCATGCGTTCTACAATGTTTGGTATATTTTGTGAATTAAAATAACATTGTAGTAATCTCTTTTTTAACATTATTTCATGCTTGGTTACTTTATTGTTGGACTTAACGATTTTAATTGAACAATGATTTACAACAACATCTTCTTTATGAAATTTAACTCATATATCTTTTTATCATCATGTCTTACAAAAGATGTTTGATTGTATTTTCTAAGTCTTCCGCAAAGTTACATTTACCTTGTATTCTCCTTATGCTAAAAACTCTGACTTATGAAAATATTGTAATGCTAAAAACTCTGATTTATTTCTATGAAAATATTGTATTGCCTAAAACTCTGATCTATTTCAATGAAAAGTATTCATAAACTCCTTATCATTTCCTTCTCACTAAAAAGCTTGATCATGCCTTTATCTTCTAATCAAAAATTTTCTGTGTGGTGCCTCCTTACCCACTTTTGCTAATAACAAAAGGGGAAGAACTAACATGATAAATATAATCTGCTATCAAAATAGAAAACTAACTTGCTTAATTAAGATGATAACTTACATATTAGGGGAGCATTCACTTAGGGGGAGCATGTATTTAGGGGGAGCAATTCTAAATACTAAAATCAATAATTATCCTAAGTCATCACTCTCTCACACACACAAGTAAGTTTCATCATGCTTATATATTAATGCTCTGATTTATCATTAATGGATTTGTTATTATCAAAAGGGGAAGTTTGTTGGAACATGGTCTTCCGCATCTTCTAGGTTTGAGAATAACAAATCCTATGTGTATTTGATCTTGTGCGTTTATGTGTGCAGGAAAACAAAGTCCATATGACTCAAGGATTACATAAGAAGGTTGCCCCCAAATTTGAGCCATCAAATCCAACACTCCTACTAGCGCCGGTGGTATCACCTAGCGCCTGGTGCTAGCGATGATCTGCGCAATTCCGGGAGCACATATAGAAGGAGATAGTGCCTGGCGGTAGCCGATAGCGCAGGCAGTAGCGCGGAGCACAGAAGGCAAGAGAGAAATGTTTCCTCGGATTGAAGATTCTGCCGCGCAGAATATGTCCTAAAATGGGATAGCGCCGGCGGCAGCTCTAGCGCAGGCGCTAGCACTGAGGCTATAAATAGGACCCCTCTTCTCTCATTTCAGATAGATATTAGAGAGAGAGAGAGAGAGATTGAGTGCTGAAATTCCAGAGGCTGCCTTGGCCGAAAGTTGATGTCCAACCAAAGCTCTGCGAATTTCTGAAGGAGAATCTCTTCACGCCGGATCCAAATGAAGTCCGCTTCTACAACGCTTATTCAACACCGGATCTTCATCTCCAACTTCAGAAGTTCTTTAAGAGGAAGTTTTTAAATATTTTCATTTCACATTTCTTGTAAACGGTTAGAGAAATCGTCTCGTGTTGGCGACTAGGTCTGGGTAGGACTTAGGGCGGAAATTCACCTCGTATTAGTGACTGGATCTAGGTTAGATCTAGGGGGTGCTCGAGGCCATATCTGGGGAAGGGATGGCTAGAGCGGCTTGAGGCTGAATCCGGGAAAGATAGGCTAGGGACACCGGTTCGTGGGGATGCGAGTCGGGATAGAAAACAAAAAGAGTCTACTATTATTCGCCACTGATTTCTAGCGTTATAGAAATCAACTTTTGTAAAACCTTATTTCATATTAATAAAACATGTCCTTACTTTATTTCAATAGTTTTACTTGATTTCTCATTGTCTTAACCTCACATTATTTCAAAGCTTTTTCAAAATATAATATAAATTTTAAAAACCCTTATTCACCCACCCTCTAAGGGAGCCTACCGATCCAACACTCCTTTGCTCTCGCGAGATCACTTCGCTCCACGATGCCGAAAGAAGCGGATGGTAGGGCTAACTGCGCCCAGGCTTTCTCTAATCGAGACTTCGACGCCTGCAACCTCTCGAAGGTGGATTTTAATCAGGCCGTCATGGATTTCGTTCTGCCAGGTTTTGTCGGGCGCCTTGCGGGGAGCCGGGATCACATTAATCAGTTCTCTCCCGACACACTCGCAATCCCCCTTGAACACTTCGAGTTAGGGCTCCGCATCCCGCTATGGCCAGAGGTATGCCTGACCTTGCGCTACTTCGGGGTAGTTCCCGCGCAGCTCAACCCCAACTCCATCGCCATGCTGATAGCATTCACATGCTATCTGTGCGAGGATGGGATCGAGTTCTCGCTCCCGGTCTTCCGCAAGCTCTTCACCTTCAGGGCCACCCGCGGAGTGGTGTTCTTCTCTGGGCAGAACCCCCTCACCGTGACCGGCACTGCCAATAAGAACCACGACTGGGATCGGCGGTTCATCTTTGTCACGGGGATGTTTGGCAACGTGCCACTCGCACCCGTGTAAGAGGATGAGTCAACCTTCCAGCCTCCAACACTGGGAGGGTTCGAGGCTAAGCTTCACGCCTTCTTCCTAACGCATGACATGGACGTCGTGCACTTGAGAAAGCATGTCGGCTAGCTGTCGATGGTCCCGCCGGGAGAAGGTAAGCTGAATCATTTCAACCTGAACTCTCGCTCTTCCTACACTCGCCTCTGCTTGTTTTAATTGGCCTCTTGAACACAGGGCTTCAGAGCCTCCCCCTTCATCCGCTGAATGCGAGCGTGGGGATCCCTCCTGCCGACGCCCTCTCCCGCACGAAGTCTGCTTCCGTGACATGCCGCAAGAACCCACATCCCGCGAAGTCCAGCGGGCAAAAGCCAAAGCAGAAGCGGAAGCCTGACGCGGCTTCGAGCCCTTCCACCAAGCGGTCGAAACCCTCCGCTGCCGATAAGGGCAAAGCGACCGTGGAGGATGTTCCGGGCTCGAGTGCTCCTGCGGAGGGAGTCTTGGCTGACCAGCCTGCCGCCGCGCCAACGACGACCTCTTCGGGGCTGGTGCCGAGAGGTCACCAAAACTTTCCTCTCGGCGAGAAGTACGCCAATCTCGCCGGTGAGCTCCTCATTCACTAGGACCGGCAGGCCAACCGGGTCTCCATTTCCACCCTTCCTCCATCTTGGACGGAGAAGGAGACCACCAGCAGTCACGCTTATGGCCTCTCGTATGCGCTTTATATCCGCGAGGGTGCTTCTATCTACGACACCGAGTCGACACAGACTCTCACACACGAGGCGGCGAGGGATATGATGCTCGCGCGAAACATTGTTGAGGTCGAGAAGACCCACTCTCTTGCAGCCGCCGAGGCTGCGACAACGAAGCAACATCTGGCCGCTGCCGAGGCCCTTTTCGCCAGCCGCCCAAGCCGAGAGGTATCCCTTTCCTCCTCCTGTGACTCGAGCTCTCACTTACCTTTCTTTCTTCCTTGCGCGTTAACCTTCTTTTCTCTTGCAGGACGTAGCCAACTATGACACCCTACTCGTTCGGTCTCGCATCCTCGAAGTGAAAAATCTGGCGCTGGAGGCCGAGAACCGGAGGTTGCGAGATGCTGCCGCTCGGCCACCCCCCGTGGAGAGGGAAACTCAGCATCTCTATTCCAACGCCGAGTTTGAAGGGCTAATGTAGAGGACGGCACAGGGAGCGGCGGAGCATGCGCTGGATATGCTACGGAGGGCCGACCTTCTGAATGAAGAAGGCGAGAGGATCCTGGCCCATCACGTACTTCCAGAACTCTTTGCCCCTACCGATGCCGTGGATGAGGCTGGAGATGGGCGAGATCTGGGAGGCCTCTCCTCTCCGAGTAGCGGGTATTCTGACGATGAGGCCGGTGACCCTTGAAAATTTTATTTCTTTTGATGTAAGGCGAGAGCCTCTTGTAATTCTATGACGAAATAGAAAGTAATACTTTTGTTGTCGTTCGTGATTTAGTTACTGTGCATCTCTTTTTTTTGCACTTCTTGCTATCGTCCCCCGATAGCTCGCGCCTCGCATTCCCTTTTGCATGCTTCTCAAGTTATCATGCTCGTACTCACATCTCTTACTTGCTTGAGTGTTGATGGCCGCTATCCTTATGCCTTTACCGAGATGATTCCGCCACGTAGGCGCGCCCTGCAGACGAAACCCTTTTCGCATTCTCCTGTGCCCTCTAAGGACTTAGACAATTTTATTGATTTCTGTCGGGAGCTAAACTGCGGCGTGGACCCACTTCATCTTGCATACTTCTTGCATCTCTTGGGACTGGCTAACTCTCTGTCGTGCATCCGTCAGGCGAATGCCTTTCTCGCAAGACCCCATTCGCGGGCGAGTGAACCTTGTGATGGACATCACTCGCCACTTCTGTATCAAGGCTCACCCTGTGATAATTTTCCTTTATTTGTCTTTCCTTTATTACCTTATCTTCCCCTGGGTTACCACCGGGTGAGACTCTGACCCTGCCAGCTAGGTGAGAGCCTGGTCAGCAGGTCTGCCCGGGGACAGCCTTTGAAACTTTGGAAACTGCCACCGAGTGAGCCTTCGGCCCTGCCAGCTAGGTGAGAGCCTGGTCAGCCGGTCTACTCAGGGCCAACCTTTGAACCTTTGGAACCTGCCGCCGAGTGAGCCTTCGGACTTGCCAGCTAGGTGAGAGCCTGGTCAGCGGGTCTGCTCGGGGATAACCTTTGAACCTTTGGAACCTGCCACCGAGTGAGCCTTCGGCCCTGCCAGCTAGGTGAGAGCCTGGTCAGCGGGTCTGCTCGGGGCTAACCTTCAAACCTTTGGAACCTGCCACCGAGTGAGCCTTTGGCCCTGCCAGCTAGGTGAGAGCCTGGTCAGCGGGTCTACTCGGGGCTAACCTTCGAACCTTTGGAACCTGCCATCGAGTGAGCCTTCTCCCCTGCCAGCTAGGTGCGAGCCTGGTCAGCGGGTCTGCTCGGGTATAAACTTCGAACCTTTGGAACCTGTCATCGAGTGAGCCTTCGGCCCTGCCAGCTAGGTGAGAGCCTGGTCAGCGGATCTGCTCGGGGCTAACCTTCAAACCTTTGGAACCTGCCACCGAGTGAGCCTTCGGCCCTGCCAGCTTGGTGAGAGCCTGGTCAGTGGGTCTGCTCGGGGCTAACCTTCGAACCTTTGGAACCTGCTACCGAGTGAGCTTCAGCCCTGCCAGCTAGGTGAGAGCCTGGTCAGCGGGTCTGCTCGGGGCCAACCTTTGAAACTTTGGAACCTGCCACCGCGTGAGCCTTAGGCCCTACCAGCTAGGTGAGAGCCTGGTCAGCGGGTCTGCTCGGGGCCAACCTTTGAACCTTTGGAACCTGCTGCCGAGTGATCCTTCGGCCCTGCCAGCTAGGTGAGAGCCTGGTCAGCGGGTCTGCTCGAGGCAAACCTTCGAACCTTTGGAACCTGCCACCGAGTGAGCCTTCGGCCCTGCCAGCTAGGTGAGAGCCTGGTCAGCGGGTCTGCTCGGGGCTAACCATTGGAACCTGCCACTGAGTGAGCCTTCGACCCTACCAGCTAGGTGAGAGCCTGGTCAGCGGGTCTGCTCGGGGCCAACCTTTGAAAATTTGGAACCTGCCGCCGAGTGATCCTCAGCCCTGCCAGCTAGGTGAGAGCTTGGTCAGCGGGTCTGCTCAGGGTTAACCTTCGAACCTTTGGAACCTGCCACCGAGTGAGCCTTCGGCCCTGCCAGCTATGTGAGAGCCTGGTCAGCAGGTCTGCTCGGGGCTAACCTTCGAACCTTTGGAACCTGCCACCGAGTGAGCCTTCGGCCCTGCCAGCTAGCTGAGAGCCTGGTCAGAGGGTCTGCTCGGGGCCAACCTTTGAACCTTTGGAACCTGCCACAGAGTGAGCCTTCAGCCCTGCCAGCTAGGTGAGAGCCTAGTCAGCAGGTCTGCTCAGGGCTAACCTTTGAAACCTTTATCATCCTTACGCAAGCCATCATACCGCACATGTATATATAAAAAATCAAGTTGTAAAGCAAAGTATTCTAATTACATGGACTTAGGGATGGAAACATTTTAAGTCATCACCACTCCACGTGTGATTGAGGGACTCGCTCTCCACATATTAGAGGCGGTACCCCCCTGACTTCAATGCTTCTTCAACGACATAGGGGCCCTCCCAATTGAGATTGAGCTTTCCTACCGTGGCTGACCTTCCGGCCGCGTCGAACTTTTTCAACACGAGATCCACCTTCTCGAACTGTTTGACCCTGACGTGCTTGTCAATGTACTTGGCCATCCGCCGCTTGACTTCTTCTTGGCGAATAGCGGTGAGATCTCGAACTTCCTCGATCAGATCCAAGGAGAGCCACAGCTCCTCCTCATTTCCCGTTCTCCATTCTTCATCCCCATCTGAGGCTTCCCTTACCCGCAACGTCTTGACTTCAAATTCTACGGGAATGACGGCCTCGCAGCCATGAGAGGGCTTGAAGGGGGTCTCGCCGGTGGCAGTGTTGGGGGTGGTTCTTAGAGCCCATAGGACCGAGGGGAGTTGTTCCACCCAGTTCCCCTTCAAGTTCTCCACCTTCTTCTTGAGCAGGTTTACTATGACCTTGTTTGCCGCCTCCACCTGCCCGTTGCTCTGGGGGTGATGGATGGATGCGAACCTGAGGTCTATCCCAAGCTGGTTGCATAAGCTGATGAACTCTTCGCTGGCGAACTGCTGACCGTTATCCGTGACTATGGCTTGAGGGAGCCCATGTCGACAGATGATCTCTCCCCATACGAAGTTGCGAACTACCTGGGAGGTGACCTTTGCTAGGGCCTTGACCTCCAACCACTTTGAAAAGTAGTCGATCATAACCAAGAGAAATCTTCTTTGCCCGCTGGCCTGGGGAAAAGGTCCTACCAGGTCCATACCCCATATGGCGAAGGGCCAGGGCGCCGTGATTCTCCTTAGCCTCTGAGCTGGCAAAAGTTGAAGTGGGGCGAACAGTTGGTATTTTTGACATTGTTTGGCGAACGCCGCTGCATCCCTGCTCAGGGTCGGCCAGAAGTATCCCTGCCTCATTATCCTTGCTTCCAACGTCCTGTTCCCTGAGTGACTGCCACATTCGCCGGAATGAAGGTCCTCCAGGACCCTCGGGGCTTCTTCCTCAGAGACACATTACGCCAAGAGTCCGGAGAGGGTCTTCCGATACAAGTCCCCTTCATGAAGCACATAGTAGGCGGACTTATATCGAAAGCGTCTTTAATCTGGGACCTCTTCTGGAAACTCACCCGTTGCCAGAAAGGTTATGAAAGGGTCCTTCCACGAGCGGCGCTGTTCTATGTCCATGAGCTCCCCTTCCTCAATCGAAGGGTGAAACAGATCTGTCAAGGTTCCTCCGATACGAGGGCCGGACTTGGCCAGCTGATCCGCCTAGACACTTTCCCCTCTCGAAATGTGCCTGATGGAGAAGGTTTTGAATACCCCAATGAGACCCTTGACTTTGGCCAGATACTTCACGAGGGTGGGCTCTCTTGTCTCGAACTCACCCTTGACCTGCGAGACTACTACCATTGAATCAGTAAGAATCTCCACATCACAAACCCCCAACTCCTGAGCCAAACGTAGGCCAGCGATCACCGCCTCGTACTCTGCCTGGTTATTGATGATGGGAAAGTGTATTACTAGTGTTTGTTCGATTTTCATCCCATGAGGGCTATCCAACACCACCCCTCCCCCTAAGGAATTCTTGACTGATGCTCCATCGACCAACAACTTCTAGGGGATGTGGTGGAGAGCTTGGCCTCCCTCCATTTCGATCACATAGTCTGCCATAAAATTCGCGACCGCTTGAGCCTTCATCGACAATCGGGGGACAAAGGAGACGTCGAACTCACTCAACTCCACCGACCACTTCGCGAGCCTCCCCGAGTGCTCTACCCCCTCGAATATTTTGCAAAGGGGATGGTCAGTCACTACCCGGATCGAGTGGGCCTGGAAATATGGCCTGAGCTTCCAGGCCGAGATGACCAGAGCGAAGGACAACTTCTCCAAAATCGGGTATCGGAGTTCTGCCTTCTTCAAAACCCTGCTTACGTAGTAAACTGGCAGCTGCTTCTTGCCCTCTTACCAGACCAGGACGGAGCTTACTACTTCAGCCCCAACCCCGAGATACAAGGATATATCCTCCCCCTCCTTCGTACCTTGGAGCAGTGGAGTCTTGGTGAGCTGACCCTTCGGGCCTGGAAGGCCTCCTCGCATTCCTCCGTCAATTTGAACCTCTGATTACTTCGCAACACCTTGAAGAAGGGGGAGCATTTCTCTCCCGCCCGGGAGAGAAACCTACTCAACCCTACGAGCTTCCCAGTTAGACGCTGAACTTCCTTAGCATTTTGCGGCGATCTCAACTCCATTATGGATTTGACCTTGTCCGGGTTAGGTTCCACCCCCGCCGGGGTGAGGAGATGACAAAGGAACTTCCCCTTGCTAGCTCCAAATACGCACTTCAGGGGGTTTAGACGCATCTTGTATTTGCGCAGAGTGGTGAAGGTCTCCTCGAGGTTCTGGAGGTGAGAGCTCAAGCTCCTACTCTTCACCATGATGTCATCTACGTAAACCTCCAAGTTTCTCCCCCTTTGCTCCCGGAAGACCCGGTCCATCATTCTTTGGTACGTCTCCCCCACGTTCTTTAGTCCGAATGGCATCATCTTATAGCTATAACACCCTTCCCTTGTGATGAAGGAGACGTCTTTGACATCTGGGGGGTGCATACTAATTTGGTGGTAACCTAAAAAAGCATCTAAGAAAGACATTACAGAAAAATCGACGGCTGAGTCAACTAGCGCGTCGATTTGAGGCAAAGGAGAACAATCCTGAGGGCAGGCTTTGTTTAATAAAGAAAAATCAATACACATACGCCAGCGACCATCGCCTTTCTTTACCATAACGACATTGGAGACCCAACCTGGATACAGGATCCCCGATACGAAACCTGCCTCGAGGAGCTTCTCTGCCTCCTCGCGAATCGGCTCCTCCAGCTTGTCAGCGATGCCCCTTCTCTTCTGCATAATGGGGCGGGCTCTTGGCTCGAGGTTGAGGCGGTGGCAGGCCATGCCTGCATCGATGCCTGACATGTCTTCCGCGCTCCATGCGAAGATGTCCACGCTCCTCTGGATGCACTCCAGCATCCTCTCCCTGTTCTCCGGGCCAAGACCCCCGCTGATCCGCACCTTTTCCACTCTCCCTCCGTGGGTGGTGACCTCCATCTCGACCACTTCTTAAGCCACCTCCAGACGGGCTGGCTCTTCCCATCTGCCCTTCTCCTTTCTTCTCTCGGGCAGGGTCTTCTCTTCTTCCAAAGCCTCCTCCTCCATTGGCTCGACACGCTCCTCCGGAGCCACTTCCTGCTCCTTCCCTAGGATGCTTCTCTCCCCCTCTTCTTCCTTCTCAGCCCAACCTGGCCCCTTTGGCCTATACATCTCCTTATCCGCCTTTTCGGCCTCCGCCATCCAAGAGATGGTGTTGACGACAGTCACAAAGCACTGCCTTGCCACCTTTGCATCCCCCTGGATCCGGACCTGAACTCCTCCACTGCGGAACTTCAAGCATTGATGGAAGGACGAGGGAACGCACCGGAAGGTGCTGATGAGAGGGCGTCCAAATATGGCATTATAGCTGCTCGGAGCGTCCACTATGGCGAACCGACAATTCCTGGGGACCCCTCCCAACGTCACCTGGAGGCCGACTCCTCCCTCGACCTCCTTCCTCTCCCCTGAAAACCCAAACAGGGGTCCATATGAGACTTGCATCCTCTTCACTTCCACCTCCAGCGCGTCAAAGGCCTTCTTGAAGATAACATTCACTGAACTCCCATTGTCGACCAGGATTCGGGAGACTGTGAAGTTTTCGATTGCCGCCTGGATCACCAAGGCATCACAGAATGGGTCTTCAAAGTCCGGCATGTCTTCTGCCGAGAAGGTGAGCTTCTCCGAAGGGGGCGGGGTTTGGGAGGTCGACGCGATGCTTCTCCTGAACATTGCTTGGAAGCTTCTCTTGCGAGTCGCTTCTATTTCCACCCCACCATGGATCACTCTGACCTCCCCTGGCTCCCATGTCCGTCCTGTCTTCGCACCTATCCTCCTCATCTCCAGGTAGCACCTCCTCGATCCTCACAGGCCGATGCTGCTGCTGACCTCTTCCCCTTACCTCCAGAAATTCCGGTCAGGTGGCCGTCACGTGACATTCTACCTGATGAAAGTCACAATAGGGCAACGCCACCCTGCCCCCTCATCCTCCTCTTCTATTGGATCTGTAGGCGCCCTTAGAGGGTGGGGGGGGGGGGTGAATACGAGTTTTAAACTTTTCAGGAATATTTATAAATTAATGCTCTGCTGCTACCGCCAGCGGTAGAGTTACCGCTCGGCGTTAGTGGTAGTGAAAGACCTTTTACCTTTGAGCAATGAAAATCACAGAGTACGACTCAGAGATGAAAATAAACATATTTTCATTAATCAATAACTAGAATTAAATATGATTACAAAACTTTTCCCAATAATGCTTGGAAAGAGACGACCAATGAAAGCTCTTTTGGTTTTCTATACCGACCCATCTCCCAAGGACCGGTTGGCTTTAGCCTATCTCTCCCTAGACAAGGCTTCAAGCCGCTCTAGCCCTTCCCTCACTAGAAAGGCCTCAAGCACTCCCTATATCTACAGCCTAGACCTAGTCTCCAACACGAGGTGAATTTCCCCTAGTCCCCGCAAGGCCCTAGTCGCCGTATGGCGAGTTTCTCTATCGAACAAAAAATATAAAGATTACAATTTGAAAGTAAAAACAAAAACTCAAATTAAAAACTCCCTCAAAAATAGAACTTGGTGTCGATGTAGATGTGATCAGATCGGTCTCCAAGTTCTTTGCGTTCACGAACGTTGACATAGTTCTTTTTGGCTGCTTCTGAAGGTTCACACGAGTGCTCTGAAAGTAAGGCTCCAATAACTTCTGTAACAGCAAGCAACAACGGAGGAGGCACCGATCTTTAAATAGATTTGACAGCTACCGCCTGCGATAGTACTACCGCCCCGCGATAGTGACACGACGTGCACACGGATCGTGGCAGTTAAGGCAACTTCTGAGCGCAAACGGTTATGATAGCCTAGCGCCCCGCGGTAACACTATCGTCCCGCGATAGTGCAATTTCCTTCCTTCAGCCAAAATCTCTTTCCATATTTTCCCCTCAATCAACTACAGACGAGATGTTTCCAAAAGCTACTGCCGGGCGTTAAACCTAACGCGCCGCGATAGTACTTGCCAAACACAGCGACCCGTCGACATTCCTTTTTCTCCACTTTCCTTTCTGTCAATAATTTCCATATATACTAACGCTAGCGTCAGTGCTAACGCTCCGCGGTAGATCATTTCGTCTGGCCAGCTTGCATCTCAGCGGTTTCCCTTCCCAGCGATTTCTTCTAAGCGTCTCAGCGGTTTCGTCTCAGCGGTTCCGTCTCAGCGGTTTTGTCTCAGCGGTTTGGTTTCGTCTCAGCGGTTTTGTGTCAGCGGTTTTGTCTCAGCGGTTTCGTCTCAGCGGTTTGGTTTCGTCTTAGCGGTTCCGTTAGTGCTAGCGCCAATGGTAAAGTTAACGCGGTACGGTAGCAATAGTACACAAAACCATTTGAAAGCACAGAATCCTGCATACTATAAACACAAAACAAGTATGATCAAATACAATAGAATTTGTTATTATCAAACCAAGAGATGCGGAAAGCATGTTCCAACATACTCCCCCTTTTGATAATAACAAATCCCTTTAGAAAGAAATAAATCAATTGATAGGAATTTGTGTTTATAATATAGATAAGCATGAAATTTGAGACATGTGCATATGCTCCCCCTAAATGAATGCTCCCCCTAACTGAGTGCTCCCCCTACAACAAAAATTCCTATGAACTTAACTCCCCAAACATGTTAATTTCTTTCAAATTTATTCTCCCCCTTTTGGTATTATCAAAAGTGGGTGGAGAGAAAGGCCAACTAAAAGTGTGCAATAACTGTGTAGAGAGGGAATGAACATGATAAAGTGATATATGCTTAGGAGAAAGAATATGGGAGTGAGTAGCGAATGTGAAGAAATAGCATAAAGAAACCCATGTTGGAAAAAAAAACGTATTCGTGATCGAGCGAACAAGTAGTAAAGAGGTAGAAAGCATGACGAAATATTTTTATGAAGAGAACATCTATATAGGAATTGAGAAGCAAAGTAGATGATTAAGAATTTTAGATATATCAAAATAGATATTGTAGCATTTTAAGTACACAACATAATTTCAGTTTTAACATAGCCATACACTAGTTTTGAAAGGTATGCAATACAGAGTTCTCATGGCGTAGCAGAAAAAAATATATAAGCATGAAAAAAGTTATCAAGACAAGATAGAAGAATACAATGTTCAAAATTTAGAAATCAAGTACACTTATACATTGTAATGATCATGCAAGACAATCTAGTGCATTTACTTAAGAATTTAGAGAAGACATGTAGATAAGCAATAGACTCCAAATCTCATGAGTGGAAGGCTTATAAGTGATAATGATGTGTACAGAAGAGTGTTTTTGATAAAAGTATACATATGAGTTAGTCAAAACACATGACATGTATAATTGAATAAACACAATATTATTGAACAAGCGTTTTTAGAGTTACCTCTTCCCACAAAGCTATATAAAATTTTCAATGCACATAGAAAAATAGTACAACAGCAAGGTGCTCTGCACACACAATGCGTATTAAGACTTATCAGGGTGCAAAGTAGTGCTTGGGAATCACAATTATTATTTTGAATTTTATTTATTTGTGATTTGGTGTACAAGAAGAAGTATGTAAAAGGAAAATATTTGCGACAAGGCACTTTACAATTCTCTCCAAGGTGCTCAACCTCACAATGCTCATTAAGACTTATCAGGAGGGTGAGTAGTGCTTGGTGGAGTTATCTTTGTCAATTTTCATTTGAATTTTTGCTTAACGACAAAGGTCTCCGAATTCACTTGTATGTGCAAATTTTTTTTGAAAAGACACACTACTTCAAAGATAGGTGCATGAAAAAGATTTTTACTTGTGGTGTAGGTAAAACAAAGCATGCCAACAATAATATGAAGTTGTTACACTACACAATCATGTAAGAGAAGATTAAATTCATATGTAGTTTGTCAAAAAGTGTGAGTGAAACAAAATCATTAGCGGATATAAGCCATTTACTCATACATAGAGGCACGCTATGCAATGCTACACATGATTTCTATTATCAATTTTAAGGCACATATAAGATAAGGATCATTACATGATACAAAAACAATGTTATTAAGATACTTGAACTAGAGAATGAAACATTGTATACTAAGCTTGGCAAGATAAACTATATCATCCTTGAAATATTGAGAAATTACATCAGTTTTTATAAATTCTAAGTTTTCAAAAATAAAACAAATAAAAAACATGTTTTTGATGTTTTAGTTGTTTTTTCAATTTTGTAGTTTGTTTTGATATATAAAAAAACATGTTTTTGGTTGGATGTTGGTTTGTTTTACTGTTTTTTTGTGTTTTTGGAATTTTAAAAGAAAATAGCAGAAACTGAAAAATAAAAATGAAAAAAGAGACTGGAAATACAGAAGTATCCACTACCGCCAGCGGTACCCAGCTATTGTTGGGCGGTAGTGACAGAACTCGAATTTTGGGGAGAACGTGAATTTTTTCAGAATTTTTCTTTTGATTATATTTATGCAGATTTGTGACAATGTAGTTCAGCAAAGAAATCAGACATATGTATACATAAATAATGTGGATTTTGCAAGTTCAAGCTAGAATGTCCAAAACCCCTAGTTCAAGTATAAGTAGATGAAATCGTGAATCAGGTAGGGGCTTGGTAAAGATGTCCGCAAGTTGCGATTCAGTTCCTATGAAGCTTACATGAACATGTTCCTTTTTGATGTGATCCCGAATGAAGTGGTGTCTTACATCAATGTGTTTAGATCGTGAGTGATGAACGAGGTTGTTTGTTAAGTCAATAGCACTCTTGTTGTCACACTTAAGTTCAATATTGGTTAAATGAACACCAAAGTATTCTAAGGTGCTTGGGCTCAACAACTTCCTAGTGCAATATATTCCGCCTCGGTGGTGGAGAGGGCAATAGAATTTTGTTTTCTGCTTGACCATGCAACTAGAGAAGGACCTAAGAAGTGACATGTACCACTAGTGATTTTCCTATCTAGGGAACAACCCGCGTAATCAGAATCAGAATACCCATGCAAGAGAAAAGAATCATTATTTGGATACCAAAGTCCTAATTTTGATGTGCCTATTAGATATCGAAAAATTCGTTTCACCACTTTTAAATGAGATTCTTTTGGATTTGCTTGAAATCTAGCGCATAAGCATACGACAAACATGATATCGGGTCTAGATGCACTAAGGTATAATAGGGATCCAATCATTCCTCTATATAAAGTTTGATCAATTGAAATTTTAGCTTCATCTTTTCCTAATTTTAGTGATGCGCTCATTGGAGTACTAGTTTGTGTTAAATTTTCAAAGCCAAAACGTTGTAGCATATCATGGACATATTTGGATTGACATATAAAAATTCCATCATTTCTTTGGGTTATTTGAAATCCTAAAAATTATGTTTGTTCACCCACTAGACGCATTTCAAATTCATTTTGCATCACTTGAATAACTTCTTTACACAACTCTTCATTAGTGGCTCCAAAAATAATATCGTCAACATATATTTGTAAAATAATCAAATCATCATCATAGTGCTTAATGAAGAGCGTGTTATCGGCACTACCCATTTTATAACCATGCTTTAATAAAAAAGATGTTAAGCGTTCATACCAAGCACAGGGTGCTTGTTTTAGACCATAAAGCGCTTTTTTTAAACGATATACATGATTTGGAAATTTTTCATCAATAAATCCGGGAGGGGGGGTTGTTCGACATAGACTTCCTCTTTAATTATCCGGTTTAAGAAGGCACTTTTAACATCCATTTGAAATAATTTAAATTCTTATAACTCGCAAAAGCTAGAAAAATTCTAATCGATTCAAGGCGAGCAACGGGTGCAAATGTTTCATCAAAATCTGCCCCCTCGATTTGAGAATAACCTTGTGCCACTAATCGAGCTTTGTTCCTAGTTATTCTAGATTCTCCGTTTAATTTATTTTTAAATATCCATTTGACACCTATAACCGGATGATTTGATGATCTTTCAACTAGTTTCCAAACCCTATTGCGTTCAAATTGATTCAATTCGTCATTCATAGCAATAAACCAAAATTCATCATTCAAAGCGGTGGAAACATTTTTCGGTTCTATTTTGGAAACAAAACATAAGTTTGAAAAAGATTCATTAAAAGAAGAACGTGTAGTTACCCCTCTTGATGGTTCTCCAATAATAAGCTCCCTTGGAATATCTCTTGTAAATCAAAGCACACTTGGAGGCACGTGCTCCTCTTGCACCGTCTCTACTTCTTTTTCTTCTCCAAGTGGCTCATCATCCTCATGCTCCAATGGTGAGAGAGGTACATCATCATTTCCTGCACAAGTAGAATCTACACAAGGCATAAGTTCATCAAACTTCACATGAATAGATTCTTCAACCTTTTTAGATTTTTTATTATATACTCTATATGCTTTGCTAGTGGAAGAGTAACCAAGAAAAATACCTTCATCACATTTTTCATCAAATTTGGCTAATGCATCCTTGGTGTTTAAGATAAAACATTTACAACCAAAGACATGAAAATATGATACATTAGGTTTCTTTTGAAAATACAATTCATATGGAGTTAATTTTAAAATAGGGCGAAGCATAACATGATTAATGACATAACATGATGTATTTACTGCTTCGGCCCAAAAATAACTAGGCAATCCATACTCGGATAGCATGGTGCGTGCAAGTTCTCGAAGAGTTCTATTTTTCCTTTCCACCACACCGTTTTGTTGGGGGGTGCGTGGAGCAGAAAATTCATGTTTAATACCTAGATCATTACAGAAAGTGGTGAAGCTATCATTTTCAAATTCCCCTCCATGATCCGATCGTATACACTTGATTTTTAGATCTAATTCATTTTGAATACGATTGCAAAGTTTTGTAAATTCGGAAAATGCATCGGATTTGGAGGTAAGAAATAAGGTCCAAGTAAATCTAGAGAAATCATCAATTAAAACAAAAGTGTACTTTTTACCACCAAGACTACATGTGCTAATGGGCCCAAAAAGATCCATGTGAATTAGTTGAAGAGGTCTTGAGGTGGATATTTCCTTTTTACTTTTAAATGATGTTTTTGAAAATTTTCCTTTTTGGCATGGCAAACATAAAGAAGATAGATTTCCATTTAGCATAGGCAAACCTTTAATGAGTTTATTTTTTGACAATTTTAAGATTAAATTGGTGCTAGAGTGACCAAGACGCCTATGCCATAACTCAAGTTCTTCACTTTTTGATATAAGACATTTGAGAGACGCACGCGATAGATCATGAAAGGCAATGAGATATACATTATGAATTCGTGGTGCGGTGAGTACAATACTATTGGTTTTAGGATCTATAATTTTGCATAAATCAGTAGAAGACTCAAATAAAACATTTAGACCTTTATCGCAAAGCTGACTAATAGAAATCAAGTTGTGTTTCAAACCTTCTACATATAAAACATTAGTAAGAGAGAAAGAATTGTTACCCACGGTACCGGTGCCTAAAATCCTTCCCTTTCCATTATCCCCAAATGTCACCATTCCTCCTTTCTTCTTTGTGAGGCTAAGGAATTTTACTTTATCGCTCGTCATGTGTTTGGAGCACCCTGAGTCCAAGTACCACATGTCTTCCTTTTCCTTAGCCTGCCAACATACCAAACAAGAAGATGAAAGTAAAGATCCAGATACCCAAGTGGTTCCTCCCATAGAATAGGTGGAAACCTTAGGCACCCAGATTTGCTTGACCGTACATCAACCCTTCATCCTGCAAGTGTCCAAGGTGTGTCCGAAGTGATGGCACTTGGCACATAACACAAAAGGGGTTGAATCCTTTTTCAGTTTTTGTTGTGGACTCTTGCTGGAGGATGGGGAATCAGCAGAATAAATTCCAGATTTTTGTGATTATTCGAAGAAATATGAGTTTTGTTACTACCGCCAGCGATAGGAGTTTCCGTCGGGCGGTAGTTCCCAGAGACAAAACTGAGAACAGATTTTGCACTACCATGCCTTTGGTTTGCCAAAATCATATCAAGAATTTTCTAGCCAACTCCGAATTTTTCTATGGCTAAGTTAAGGTCATGGATTTTAGCTTTTAATGCAAAATTTTCACTAACTAAATTTTCGCATCTATTTGCAAACTTTTTCTTTTCATTTTCAACATTAGAAAGAGTGAGTTTTAAATTTCTTTCTAAGTCTCTCTTTTGTTTCGAAAGTGATTCGATATTGGAGAGAGCATTAGAAAGATCAGTTTCAAGTTTGCAAGTCCTTGCCAAGAGATCATCATTCTTTTGGCAAGACACCATCTCCTTTCCCAAAGCAAAAACTTCCATACTTAATTTTTGATTTTGTTTCAAGAGAATTTTATTTTCAGTTTTAAGTAAATCAAGATCTTTTAAATTTTTGCCAAAAGATTTGCAAGTTCTTAAGTATTCGGAATAAAGATCATCATAGTTAGTGGGGATTACCTCTGTGTCTCTTTGGACACTGCACTCGTCGTCGGTTGATTCGTTGCTTTTCCCCATTAGGCACAAGTTTGCCTCATCATCATCGCTTGAGCTTGAACTACTTGAGCAACCGGAGGAAGAGTCATCCCATGTTGCGGCTTTTAAGACCTTCTTCTTCTCCGTTCCTTTAACACGTTTTTCTTTTTGCTCCTTCAGGAATTTTGGGCATTGACTTCTAATGTGACCGGTATTCCTACAGTGGAAGCACTCGGGAGGTGGCTGTTCTTCGTCTTCGTCGCTAGACTTCTCCTTCTTCTCTCTTTTGGATGAGGAGCCCTTTTAGAAAAATTTCCGAAAGGTGTTCCTTCTTTCCGGATTCTTCATAAACTTAGTGAAGTTCTTCACGAAGAGACTTTCCTCGTCATCTTCCTCGTCGTCATCTTCTTTTCTTGACTTCAGTTCCAAGGCTTTCTTCTTTGGTTCCTTGTTGTACTCATCTTCTTGAATGATGAATTCTACCTCATGGGTTTTAAGGTTCCCAATGAGGCTCTCAATTTGGAGCCGCCTAAGATCATGCGATTCAGAAATCGCCGCCACCTTTGGATTGAACTTTGGAGGGAGTGATCGAAGGAGCTTTCTCACCAAGTCGCCGTTTGAAAATGTTTTTCCAAGAATCGTTAAAGCGTTGACGATCTTGGTGAATCGAGTGTACATGGCGTCGACGTCCTCATTTGGATCCATCCTGAACCTTTCAAATTCAGATTCCATTTGGAATAGTTTTGAATCTTTGACCTGCGAAGTACCTTCATGCGTTATTTCTAATAAGTTCCAGATATCATAAGCAGATTCACATGCACTGACTCTATTAAATTCAGTCCTATCAAGAGCACAGAACAGAGCATTCATAGCTTTCGCATTATTCTTACACCTAGCCTTATCTCCATCGTCCCATTTATCCCTAGGTTTTTCCATGGTAACTTCTCCAACAATGTGTGTAGGAGAAGTGTATGGATTTTCAACACATGCCCATACATCTAGATCTAAATTTATCAGAAAACAACGCATACACGTTCTCCAGTAATTATAATCAGTTTGAAAGTGGAGGTTTAGTTCTTATTTATCTTATTAAAAGATCTTGTTTAAGTTTTTCTTTAAAGTAATGATATATGTATATATGTATGCTGAGTGAGGAATAAAATCAAGCACTAACAATGCATAAGAAAAATCACAGCACAACAGTAATAAAAGTAAAGTAGAAACAAGCAAAGTCAGATGACACAAAATATATAGTAGTTCCCCTCAACTGGGTACATCTACTCTTCTACCCACTGGTAGGAATCCACTAGGAGGTTGTTGATAAGGTGCCCTCACACCAAGGTGTTTTTGGTAAGGTGTCCACACACCAGGTGAGCTGTTGATAAGGTGCTCTAACCAAGATGCAGGTTTTTGCTAAGGTGCACTGTCACCGGGATTAACTTTTGAAGGGAGTTATAACCCTGTACAGGATGGGGTAAGGAAGTAAAATGAAAACAAAAATTATATTGTTCTTCTCTGTATAAGAAGACTCTTGGAGATCCAAATGTGGTGTTGAATGGATCTGATGTTGAAGAGCTCCCCCTGTCTGATATGGTTTGATGACAGTTCAGGAGGCCTCTTCTTTTAAGCACTTCTTCCTTCTTTTGCAGTGATGATCCTGAGCAAGTAGTTGTGATTTGTGTCTCAGGATGTTTTTAATCTGCAGGAAGATGTTAGCAATGAAGAACAATTGATTTTCTCTTTATTTCTGTCGTGTGCTCTCTCTTTTGCTTTCTTTGTAACTATCTTTTTATAATCTGAGAACCTTTTCTCTTAATTTGAATTCTTCTCTTGGGAAGAAGGAAAAAGATAAAGTCTCTTTAATTTGATTCCTTGGGAAAAGGTGTTGCCGTCTTTGACTCTTCAGCAAACGGCTATAATCTTTATTGCCTGCAACAGCTACATCAGAAAAGCATATATAATAATATAATAATGTTAGTCGAGCAGTATAATGATTTAATAATGTTGCTGATAACATTTTCGCCGAGCGCTATTCTGAAATAGATTTGTCGACCGCTGGCTTGAGTTTGTCGAGTGCCGTTCAGAGAATTCCTGTCCGCTGAGGTTATTCTGACTGAATTCGTCGAGCGCTGTTCGCCATTTATCGAACGCTGTTCTGATGAAGATTTGTCGAGCGCTGGCTGGCTGGAATTTGTCGAGCTCCGTTCGACATTCGTCGAACGTAGAGAACTTGTATTATTTTCTTATGAATATTCTCTGATTCGATCGCATCATATTTTATTTATGTTTTCTTAGTTTTCTTAGATAAATTATTAACAAAAGGGATGGATCCTAACTCAAATCAAAAGCTAAGGTTCCAACAATCTCCCCCTATTTGAGTTGGGATCCTAAAGCAAATTAAAACTAGTGGCCTGGTGGTCTCCCCCTATTTGGTTTAGGATGCCGACAGTTTTAATTTTTATTTTCTCCTTTTCTCTCTCACGTGGTTTCTCTGAATTTCTCATTTTCTCTCTCACATGGGCTTTTTGTTCTTAAATTATTTGAGCAACTCTGCTTTCCTAGATTTTGATTTCTAAGGATTAAAATTTTCAATTGCAGCAACCTTTAATGGAGTTTTAAGGAATCTTTATCTGATACCTTCCTTCTTAAGAATCCCCTTATTAGAAGAGACTCACACGCAGTGCTTCTGATTATTTCTAATCAATGTAACTACAGTAGAATGCTCAACATAATTTGGAGAAGGTCTGTAAGAATTTGAAGTATATCTGATAATGTTTTCAAAAGAATTTTAATTATAATTTGAGTGAGATTATTAAACATTTCCTTATAATTAAGTATATTGGCCTTTTTTACTTCATTAAAGTACAAACAAAAAAATTTCTTTGATAATTAATTTCTTTTTCTTTAGATCTTTGTTCAAACTTTTTGGCCTGCATTTTGAGATTTCTCCCATTGGTTGTGCTTGCCATAGAAAATTTGTTTTTAAGAAAAACAGTTTGTTCTCTTGATGATTTCAAATTTTCTTGAAGTTTATTATTCTCAGGAGTTAGAAAATTTATTTTTGTTAACTCTTTTAAAATTTTATTTTCATATTTTATTAAGTCTGTAAATGTTAATTTAAGGTCAGACTTGAAAGTATTAGAGGTAAAGTTGGAAGTTGGAGTTACCTCATTTACCTTTTCTAATTTAGCTTATGTATCTGGGATTTGATGTGTGCCATATATGGCCATCATGCAGAAAGCTCTAGCTCTAAGTTCTTCTTCTTCTTCTTCACTTAGGTTTGTTGATGGTTCTGCATCATAAATACAGTTAGTTAAAGAAGTAAAAGAGGGTTCATTTACCATCTTAGAGAGGGAGTTCCAGATTCCTCTTGCAGAAGTGCAGTCTTCAACTCTTTGAAGAATGTCTTTTGACACTGATTGAGTTAAGATCTGCATAGCTTTTGTATTTGCATCTGTTGAGTAGTCTGAAGATGGGGAAGGTCCTTTATGTTTATCAGTCTGCCCATCATCAGCACCAGCTTTGAATTTATCTGGCTTCATTTTGCAAACACGGGCAGTGACATCAGTTTCTCTGTTGGTAGTCTTCTTTGAAGAAGATATATCAGCACCAACAAGCCCTTTCATTGCTCTCGAAGGGGACATGAGATTCGAGGAACTAGGTAATGCAGGTGTAGCTGCCTTTGATGATATGAGGGGAGGTCCTGTCAAAATAGATTTGTAAATTTCTTCATCTATAGCATTCATATATAATTTAATTCTAACTTGCCATAATGAGATATTATCTAAATTAAATATGGGTGGATCTGGAAACAGAAAGGTTTCTTGTGCCATTTTAAAAACCCTAAGAACTAAATGTGATCTTTGTGATTTCAGGTGTTAGCCTGTAAAGAATCAACACCCCTCTGATACCAGCAGGCATAGTGGAAGAGTTCGTCGAAACACAGCCCTCCAGAGTTCGTCGAGCGTAGGAGCAGAAGAAAGCCTAGGCGAGTAGGGGTGCACTCGTGCGAGTAGCCCGGATACTCGCCAAAAGGTGGGCGACCATAGGTGATACTCGCCCATTTGCCCGGGGAGATCGCCTCAATGTCGCTAGTCGCCGGGCAGGGGCTGGGCTATAAAAAACCCCTACCCCTTGGTTTTCCTATAAATAGGACCCTATGGGTACTTGGATTGGCACCTGGACTTGAGCTCTTGAAACCCTGCTCTTGCATTCTGGAACCTGTCGCACTTGGCCGCTACTCCTGGTACTAGCCAAGTCGGTGCCTTCCTTGTACCCTGCTCGGCCATTTTTGGTCTTGGAGGGGAAGTCTCTTCGGAGCTTCTGGGTACGTGGTGGGACCTCCCTGCCGTGGCACGTGGGGTCCTGTTCGTTGCTCTTCTAGCTTACTCATAGTTGCCCGCCAAGCCATCTCTTCGAGCCGCTTGGCTAGTAGTCTCCGGCTGCATCGGTCTGAATCTTGAGGTCAGGATTTTCCTGGCGTCAACATCTTAGTTTTGTTTCCGCTGTGTTATCTGAGTTTTGAGTTAGGTAGTTATATCATCTTTTAATACTGAAGCTGTGGCGGTTATATGTTGTGGGGTCCCGGCCGGACCTATGTTATATAGTCATTACAGGGGAGGTGTTACATGTACCCAGGTGATAAGACTGCAAAGTGTGCAACCTTAGTGAGCCGATCTACCACCACTAAAATGTCTGTGTATGCCTCCGATCGTGGTAGATGGGTGATAAAGTCCATTGAAAGGTCTGCCCAAATTTGGGTTGGTATTGGTAGTGGTTCCAATAAACCGAATGGTGTGTGATTGCTTGATTTGCATTTTTGACACAAATCACACTTTTTTATATGATTCTTCACATCCATAAGTAAACTAGGCCAATAAAAATTATTTTGCAAACGCTTAAATGTTGGTTTTATTACTGAGTGGCCCTCAGATTTAGTATCATGCGCCTCTGTAATTAGAGTTTGACGTAGTTCTGATTGAGGAATATAAAGTTGATTTTTATAAAAAATATAAGCATTATGAAAAGTCCAGTTAGGCTTCGTGCCCGGGTTTATTTGTAGGGTTGATATAATTTTCTTTGAGAAATCATCGTTTTTATAAAAATTTGTCAACTCTTTTAAAATAGTACTTTTTGGTAAGGAGGCATTAAAATTTGCTAGCCATACATCAGCAGTTGTGTCCTCTACTCTAGACAGGGCATCGGCAGCTTGATTTAGTTTGCTTGGCTTATATTCAATTGTAAAATCAAACCCTAATAATTTTGTCAAACATCGTTGTTGCTCTGCACTGGTTATTACTTGTGTGGTGATATGATGTAATGTTTGATGGTCCGTACGTATTTTAAAAGGGGAACCTAATAGATAATGTCTCCATTTGGTTACTGCTGTAGTAACAGCTAATAACTCGCAGAAATAGGTTTATTTAGCTTGTTCCTGGGTGTTAGTTTGCGGCTAAAAATGATATTGGGTGATTATCTTGACTTAGAACTGCTCCTATTCCACAGCCCGAGGCGTCCGTCTCTCCTTTCAACAAAAACCATTCTTTCTCTTCGCATTAACATTATCGGGGGGGGGGGGGGGGGGGGGGGGTATTTATAGGAAACCACAAATATAGGAGAGATGGGGGGGGGGGGGGGTTCACTCTTGCAGCACTCAGCAAACCTCCTTGAGGTGCACTCGCCAACTCCACATGGCAGCCCCCCCCCTTTGATGCACTCGCCACCTTCCACTCGGCAGCCCCCCTTTTGATGCACTCGCCACCTTCCACTCGCCCCCTTCCCCTCTCAAGCACCACTTGGCAAGTCTCACAACAAGGCAGCCCACAACACTTTGCTCCACTCGGCAAGAGCACTCGCACAGCCCTTGCAGGCACTCGCCCAGCTATACATGGCAGCCCTTCCACTCCATGCACTCGCCCTGTAGGGGGTAGGGAGAGGGGTGCACTCGCCAACCCCCCTCTCTTCCACTCGCCTCCCCTCCTCTTCCTCACTTCAGCTTCAACACTCCCCCTGGAAGTGAGCTTCAGGGACAACTCCAAGGCAAACACGTAGCTTCTTGAACAACCCCGCAGATAGGGGTTTTGTGAAGATGTCCGCCAGGTTCTCTTCACTTCGCACATGCTCCACCGCAAGCGAGCCACCCAGCACCTTCTCTCGGATGAAGTGGTGCTCGATCTCTATGTGCTTTGTCCTTGCGTGACAAACTGGGTTGGTTGCCAGCTTCAGAGCACTCTCTTTGCCTCCACGCAGCACAGTAGGTCAACTGACCTTCTCATCCACATCTTCCACCAGCCTCCTCAGCCAGACACACTCCTGAGCTTCTAAGGACGACGCCTTGTACTCAGCCTCAGTGGTGGAAAGGGAAATGGAGTCCTGCTTCTTGCTGCACCACGAGATGGCAGTGGCTCCACAAATGAACACGTAACTTGATGTCGACTTGCGGTCATCAGCGTCACCTGCGTAATCTACATCTGTGTAGCCATGCAGCTTGAAGTCGATCCTCCCTCCATAGAACAACCTCATCTCTAGGGCCCCCTTCACATACTTCAGTATCCCCTTGCCTGCCTCCAGATGAGGCTTCCGCGGCTCCTGCATGTACCGACTCACTCGGCCGACAACAAAGGCGATGTCCGGCCTTGTGATGGTCAGATAGATAAGGCTCCCCACCAGTGCCCGGAAGATCTTCAGGTCAGGAAGAATCCTCCCTTCTTCCTTCCGAAGCTTCATCCCAACCTCCAGTGGAACGGAGCTGCTCTTCCCTTCCTTCATGCCGAATCTCTCGACGATCTTCTCGGCATACGCCTTCTGGGTCACGAGCAGCCTGCCACTTCTCTTCTCCACTTGAAGTCCAAGGAAATGGTGCAGTTCACCAAGATCCTTCATCTCAAACCGGATGGCTAGCTGCTGTCTCAGTGCCGCGACCTCTTGGAGATGAGCACATATGGGTAATGGTGGCCTATGAGGTGCCCCACTCCTCCTTTCAACAAAAACCGTTCTTTCTCTTCGCATTAACATTATCTTGGGGGGGGGGGGGGGAGGTATTTATAGGAAACCACAAATATAGGAGAGATGGGGGGGTCACTCTTGCAGCACTCGGCAAACCCCCTTGAGGTGCACTCGCCAACTCCACATGGCAGCCCCCCCCCCCCCCCTTTGATGCACTCGCCACCTTCCACTCGGCAGCCCCCCTTTTGATGCACTCGCCACCTTCCACTCGCCTCCTCTCCTTCATCCACTCGCCCCCTTCCCCTCTCAAGCACCACTCGGCAAGTCTCACAATAAGGCAGCCCACAACACTTTGCTCCACTCGGCAAGAGCACTCGCACAGCCCTTGCAGGCACTCGCCCAGCTATACATGGCAGCCCTTCCACTCCATGCACTCTCCCAATAGGGGGTAGGGAGAGGGGTGCACTCGCCAACCCCCCCCCCCCCCCCCCCCCCCCTCTCTTCCACTCGCCTCCCCCTCCTCTTCCTCACTTCAACTTCAACAGTTGTAACATTGTCGGTCCATTTAAACTTGTCCTTCACCAATAAGTCGGTAAGAGGTGCGGCCAGTACTGCATAATGTTGAATAAATCGTCTATAGTAACCCGAAAGTCCTAAAATACTGTGTAGTTGTCGCACGGATGCCGGAGTTGGACAGTTTATAATTGCCGAAATTTTATCTGGATGAGGGGCTACGCCTTGTGCTGAAATGATGTGTCCTAAAAAGTCTATAGATCTTGTTGAGAAGCTACATTTAGTTTCTTTTACAAATAGGCTATGTTGTCGTAATAGGATAAAAACTTGTCACAAATGAATTAGGTGAGCTTCTGGGGTGGAGCTGTAGATTAATATATCATCAAAAAATATCACAACAAATTTGTGTAAGAATGGTTGGAAAATTGAGTTCATCAGCGATTGGAAGGTTGCGGGTGCGTTTGCTAAGCCGAATGACATAACTAAAAACTCATACAGGCCATGATGTGTTCTGAAGGCGGTTTTATGGATATCGCTACGGTGCATTAGCACCTGGTGATAGCCAGACTGCAAGTCTAGTTTTGATAATATTGTTGAGCCATTTAATTCATCAATTAGCTCGTCCACAGTAGGCATTGGGAAGGATTCATGGACTGTGATAGCGTTTAAAGCTCTGTAATCCACACAGAATCGCCATGTTCCGTCCTTTTTTTATGAGGATTACCGGAGAGCTAAAAGAGGAATGACTTGGTCTAATTAAGCCCTTATGGAGCATATCTTTAATCAGAGATTCAATTTCAGTCTTTTGGTAATGTGGGTATCTATATGGTTTAACCTTTGTGACTAAATCCGGATGTTGTAGAGGGATTTTATGGTCACAGGTTCTGCTAGGAGGTAGGCCTGACGATATTTGAAAAATATCAGAAAATTCCTTAGGAGAGATGTCAAACCTGGAGAGTTACATGCGATAATTAATTGCTTATCGTTTTCGTTTTTATCCTGACTTTTATCTTCGGATTTTAGTGAGATAAAGCATAACATTGCTTCTAATATGGATTGTTGGCTAACCATTTTGTTGAGTGTAGTGGGGGAAATATTCTCTGTCGTTTCTTCTGTTAGTCCTTGTAAAGAAGTTTGTTTGTTATGCCACATGAATCGCATTATTTTATTATTATAGTTTGTGGTTATGTCTCCTAATGACTCCAGCCACACCACTCCTCGGACTATATCTGAGCCCTGCAGATCTATAACAAAGAGATTTACTTCGAATTCATTATGTTGTATATTGACTAAGCAGTTTTTACAAACCCCTGTACACCATAAAATTGCTCCATTTCCTACATATACTTTAAAGGGTTTAATAACTGAGATAGGTAGTCCATGGAATATTGCGAATCTTTTCGCAATAAAATTTGTTGTACTACCACAGTCTACAAGAATATGTGTTGGGTGTTTTCCAAGAGATCCTGAGAATCTCAGAAATTTACTAGAGAAATTCCCTACTAAAGCGTTGAAGCATATTGTTGGGTCATGATCCTCTGAGATATTATGTTGCGGATTGGATTGATTGTGTTCTTGTTCTGCTGGGTCGTCGTTATCTTCTGTGTCTTCTACATAAAAATATAGAGTTTGTTTATTTTTGCACACATGACCTGACATATACTTTTCATTACACGTATAGCATAAGCGCTTTTCTCTCTTAAATTGTAATTCTTCTTTCGATAAAGCTTTATAATGGGGTTTACGAACGTAAGTTGATATTGGTTTATTTATTGTTTGTAATGGTTTGTTATAGTTATTTCGGGAAGTGTAGTATTCTTCTTCGGGTGGGTCCTCATACATTCATGCTAATGAGAAGGCTTGGTGTAACGTTCTAGGCTGACGTCCCATGACCTCTCTACGAATTCTTGACTTTAATCCCGATATAAATGTGTTCTTTAAGACCTCATGAGACATACCAGTGATAAGACATGAAAGTTCCTCAAATTTGTCTTTATATGCTGAAAGTGTTGTTAATTGGATCAGTTTTGTTAATTTTCCCATAGGTTCGTCACAATACGAGGGTCCGAAACGCTCCATTGCCGCAGTTTTGAATTCTATCCAATTATTGTCAAAACCATCTTGTTGTATGGAATAAAACCAGCGTGACGTCGAGGGATCTAGGTGAATTGATGCAATAAAGACAAAATTGGTTTTCGGAATATTATAGAATCGAAAATAGGATTCTGCTTGGCGTAACCAATCAGTTGGATCCCCATTTGCAAACCTTGGAAAAAATAATTGAAACGGACCTTGTTGATTAAAAGAATTTTGGAGTTGCGTGTCGTTACCGTTATATGTTGTGAGTTGATTGTAGGGCCATTGAGTGGATTGGTCCACATCTGCATCTTCTTCAAACAGTGATCGTTGCCTGGAGGTGGATGGTTGGCCATCGCCAATAGTAGTGTGTTGAAACCCTCTGGTAGGCAAGATGTTGACTGGTTGTGATGGCGTCGTGCCTAACAGTCCCTGTGCTGGTGAATTGGAGTCATTCACCAGATCCTTTCCGCGGGCTGCCCGCGATTCTTGATTATTTTGTTTCTGAGCTTCGAACAACGACTGTATTTGAGTTTGAAACGACTTGAAATGCTGGGTCAAGGTTTCGGATTGGGAGGAGGACAGTTCCACGGTTTTGCAGATTTTGCTAATTTGGTCCTCCAATCTTGTAAACCGATGCTCTGTTTCGTGTTTGTGCACTTCCAGTTGGTCACCGTGTAGATCAAGTTCTTTGAGTAGTTCTTGACGTGTTTCTTCTTGGCTGGATGCCAACTCCTTCAAACGAGTGTTGGGTGGATCGAACGCTGCCATTGTGGAGGGGTATGGAGGCGAGAACATCAACGAGATAGCACCATTGTAACGCTCTCAAGAGGGAGCAAGAAGTAGAAGGACGAAGCCCTAGAGGGTGGGCGGAGGAGAGAGATGAATAAGGAGAGAGAGACGAAAGGAAAACTGATGTAGGCCCGACCAAATCGATCCTACACGGATGACGAAACTATGACTCTCGTTACGTTCTACGCCCTCTTTAACACACACTAACGAAACGCAGCAATCACAATATATTTTATTTATCTTTCGCGCTAACGTACGGGTAACCACACCACAAATGGTTCGGAGAATGGCTATAGGCCAAAATCCGCTCCAGCTAAAAAGAACAATATTGGTTCCGACGAGCTTGGAGTTGTACCAAAACAGATTCACTAAAGAAAATCACGATTCGAAAGTGGTAGGCTCTATCCCAACTAGAAAAAAAAGTGAGGGTCGCCAATCCTCTCGAGAGTTATCGGTAAACCAAACAAAAACCACAGATCTATTATTAAAAAATACCGTGAAAATTTAAGCTTCGAAAATCCACGCAAAAATCGTCCACCACATGTAACATCCCAATTCGCACTAAACCCCTCGGAGATGTTTTGACTCGCCTTGGGTCGGTTTTGGGCAAGGGAGGATTGAGTTCTACGAAGTGCTCTCCGTTCGACGAAAGTGTGGAGTGCAGGGTGTGGGTATTTCTCTGCTGCCTTCCAGTAAAGGCTTAATTGCATGTGAAGGTTTATATGTTGGTAGGTATATATGCAATTATATGTATATGTGTATAAGTAAAAAAGGTTTTATATAGGTAAGAGTATATATATATACTTAAACAGTGAAATAAATGAAATATGTTAATAAGGGTTGCCTTCTAATCTGAGAGCTATTGGGAGCTTTGTTTGGACTTGTGTTGTGACCTATGGTGTACTGATTTTAGTGTGATACTAGCAATTGTTATTAGATGTGCTAATAGCATTTTCTATTAGGTGTCCTGTTGCATTTGCTACTAAATATGCTAATAGCCCGTGCTAATAGGTATGCTAATAGAATTTGCTAATAGATATGCTAATAAAAATTACTACTACATGGGGGTGCTGATAGCAGGGTTACTTAATCATTTGGATCAGCTGGAGGCGGTGGAAGATTCCTTTTATTATAATCTTACCGGCTCCCCCTTTCTCTTTATCTCTCGACCCTTTCATTTCTCCCTCTCCCTCGAAGGTGTCGCGTTAGGGCACGGCGCCGATCTCCTCTGTTCTCCCTTCCTTCTCTAAAATTCACAGAAAAGCACTTGGAAGTCGTGGTTGTTCAAGGATTTCTTGTTTGTGGATTTGGTTGATCTGGAGCTTTGACAGCTTGGGGATTTTGCCGAAGCAGGACCTCGGTTTTACCCTAAATCGCTGTGAGCTTCTTGTTTCCTTCTTCTTCTCTTAACTTTTATGTGTTGATGTTGGCTCCTTGGGAGGAAAAGTATATGTTGTATGTGATGTGTTGGGGGTTTCAGTTGGTTTTGAGTTAGCTGATGGAGAGATCTGCTGCTTCAGTTTGGTCACTGTTTTGTTTTAGGGAGAAGTACTTCTCAGCAGTTATCCTTCCTCTTATCAGTTTTTTTGTGTGTTGATTAACTGTTAGCAGTTCTAGTTTCTTCCCTTGAACTGATTGCTACTCCTATTGATGCTGCTGTCTTTAGGTGATGTGTATGGTTTGGAGAGGGGATTGTTTTTGTTGTTTTACTGCTGCAGTTCCACTTACCTGAACTTTCTTGTTGATCGGCTGCTGCAGTCCAGTTAACTGTTATACTCATTTTGTTGGTCGGCTGCTTCTTATTGGTTTTGTTTTGGGGTGAATCGTGTTGCTGTGGTTACTCTTTGCTTTGTTCCCTGTTTAGCTGGGTGTTTTCTGTTTGAAATCAGAGGGGTGAATTATTATTAAGCTGTAATGTTTTCAAAGGGAGGATTTCTTCTTGTGAGGGCTGACTGCTATCTTCTTGTATACGTTGGCTGAATATCAACAACCCATAATGCTGTCGTGCTGCTGTAGTATGTTGTCCCTTTACTCTGCCCCTGCTATGATTGTTCCTATTTTTCTGGGTGGTCTTGTTGGCCGACTTCTGAACCTATTTTTATTGGTTTTGTTCTTAGAAAGAGAGAGGAAATCTTGGGGAAATAAAAGTGAACTGTTTTGTAACTGAAAACAACATTTACACTATACTGTTATGGCTGTTTTGAGTGGCCTACTGATTGTTGTATTCCTCTTCTTAGTTTGGGGTAATGCTGACTGATTACATGTTTGATATTTTTGTGGATCAGGACCCTTTAATCAGTCTTGGCCAACTGCCGCCATGCCGCAGAGGAGACAACCGCGAACGTCAGCCGGAAATCAGGTGACTTCCTCCCCTCTCCCTTGGTGCTAGCCTCTTAGATCACAATAGGAGAGATGAAGGCTCAAGAGAGCTTCTCGTGTGAGCTTTAATGGATTTTCCATAGGAAGACCAAGCCGGAACCTCAAAATTAGGGCATCGTTCGCCGCGAGGTTCTAGGGATCATTTCTTCTCTTCAAAGGAAGAGATGGGATTTGAATTGGGGCAAACCCATGGTCGTTGTGGGAGAGTAAAGTGAATGATATTTAGGGATTTTAAAAAGGGGGTGAAATGATCTTCATGTTTGGGGAAGATGATGGATCGTGCTCTGTTAAATAGGTTTGTCTTTTATTGTAAATATTATGTAACAAGGTTGAAAATAGCCACTCGGATTAGAAGTCCTGTTGTACGTAGATACACAGATTGTTTAAAAGGACTTGGATTAGAAGTCCTAGTGTACGTAGTTACATGGATTGTTTAGAAGGACTCGGATTAGAAGTCCTGGTGTACGTAGATACACAGATTGATTAGAAGGACTTAGATTAGAAGTCCTGGTGTACGTAGATACACAGATTGTTTAGAAGGACTTGGATTAGAAGTCCTAGTGTACGTAGATACATGGATTGTTTAGAAGGACTCGGATTAGAAGTCCTGGTGTACGTAGATACACGGATTGTATAGAAGGCTTGGATTAGAATTCCTGGTGTATGTTGATACACAGATATGAATGGACCCCGCTGGGGAGGATTACTTGTGGCGGGTCTACGGGCTTGCTGGTCGTGACACCGAAAGAAGCCGACAGTAGACTCTAGACCAGTTGGGTTGGATGCTTGGTGCTCACCTACCCAAGTCCCCTCCTGTGTGCTTGAAGGCTCAGCTTAGACTCTAGGCCGGTTGGGTTGGATGCTTGGTGCTCACCTACCCAAGGTCCCCTTTCTGTGTGCTTGAAAGGCTCAGCTTAGACTCTAGGCCGGTTGGGTTGTATGTTTGGAGGCTCCGCTGTGTGTTCTTAGCGTCGAGCAGTACGCAGGGTCTCCGCTGTGTGTTCTTAGCGTTGAGGCGTACATAGGCCTAGGTCAGGTAGTGTTTATACCCACCTAGTTATAGAGGAGCCCGGTCCACAGTCTCCGTCTGGCCACGACGCGAGGTGCCTGAGTGGTTAGCTACCCTCGAAAAGTGGGAACTACAGGTCTATGTCGACATAGCAAAATTATGCATGGGTGAGTTCATCATATCATAATCATTGCATTGCATTCATTCTGCATAATCATAGCATTGCACCGCATCGGGTCCATCATATAAATTAGTATGGGCTCTTTTATATGATGGGTCCCAAATTGGAAACCTTAACTTATAAGTTTGTATGGGCATTCATATAAGTTAAGGTACGATATGAACTGCTTATGCTTCCTGTTACTAGTACTTGCTTATTGATACTCTGCTTATGCTTCCTGTCACTAGTACTTGCTTATTGATACTCTGCTTATGCTTCCTGTTACTAGTACTTGCTTATTGATACTCTGCTTATGCTTCCTGTTACTAGTACTTGCTTATTGATACTCTGCTTATGCTTCCTGTTACTAGTACTTGCTTATTGATACTCTGCTTATGCTTCCTGTTACTAGTACTTGCTTATATATGTACCTGTTAGTTAGAGTCATTGCAAGTACTCGGGTACTTATGCAATCGACATGTATATACAACCATTCCTGTCACCTGCTTTGTATATTATTGCTTATATTGCAGCTTTTCTTCCTTTCCTTCCGCCCGGTGCCTTGGAGTCGCCGGGGGAGCGGATGTGAAGCCACTTAGTCTTTATGACTAACGGTTGATACATCCCTCTTTTTAGGAGTGTTCCTTAGAGCAGCAGTGCACGGTGCTGGAGGAGGCCAGACAGGTCAGGTGTGCAGGGTTGGTGTCTTTGGTACCTTGGTTGCCGTTTGTGGCAGAGGTGAGCGAGTGTTTATAGATGTAGCCCTTGGGGCAAGTTTTATACTCTGATGTTTTGCAGGAGCTTGTGTAGCCTTCTGCCTTTCTTTGTACTGTTCTGGACATTATTACTTATTGTGAACCTATGGCTTTAGTGCTTTCTTTTATTGATGGGTTGGCGCTGTTCAGTTGGTTTGACCGGCAGGATAGGCGTCTTGTGGGGGAGGCTAGCTCGTGTGCTGGCGCTTCCATAAGGTGGCTGTCCTGGGCATAAGACTCCCCTCGGCCGTGTCGTGTGTTCCGGGAGGGGGTCTTACACCACAAGACTATCAAAGAAGGGAAAATCTCTTTAGTAGTAATTTTCGTTACCCTTCTCGGAAAAGTAGATCCGAGATTTTGGATCCACAAGAAATGATCGTTGTCCCTCGAGATCCACAGGAAGCGCACCAAGGATGAAGAACACGTCCGTCTTCTCCGCTTTACGCCGTAGAAGATCACCCAAGCTTTTCCTTCTTGCACGTGAAACTTTGGAGCCAAGGATTAAAGGAGAACTAGAGAGATGAAAGGTGGTGGAGGAATAGTATTTAGAAGAGAATAGGGAGGAAGGGAGAAGAGAGAGAGGGGGGCGGCCGAACCAAAGAAGCAAGGGGAAAACCCTTGTGGGCGGCGTCAATGAGAGAGGAAGAGGGAGAGAGGAGCTTTAGGTTTTGGGGGGGAAAGTTTTAATATTGATCTCAATAATATTCTACTAACATAGATAGAGTTTTGGCCTTATATAAGGCTTACATCCAAAAGTCTAATAACAGCCCATAACAGTGGCTAAACGCAAACCACAAATTCAAAATGATAGAAATAAAATAATTAATTGCAAACCACATAAATGGATAAACGCAGACCATAAACTAGCAAGATAAATTAATTAAATTCTTGTTGTGTCGGCGAAGATTGTAGCCGTGACCGCTACGACGCCGCAAGTCTTTGGCCGACGGTTCATCATCATCATCTTCCGCCACTATCCCATGATCACCCAGTGCGCCATGGACGTCATCTTCATCACCAATTTGGCCGTCGTGGTGGCTGTCGCCATCAAAAACAGCAACAGAGACTTCATTAATTCCATAATACAGTTTTACATCCATACATGCTTTTATAACAGACGAGAATAGTTGACCGTTGGTATTGAACCGTTGCTTTACATTTAATTAAAATATAAAACTAAAGCATTTAATAAAAGTAAAGCATTTATTCTATCGATGCCATACAGATGTGTTGGAACAACCCATATTTCTGATTTGGGCTAGGATCACTATATGTTGACTAAGGACAAAGTTGACCCCAATGTATAGTTTATGGGTCAAGAGTTTAGGTTGTTAGAACTCATGAATTCATTCAGATTCTGCGTTCTACGAACTCCATACTGCGTTCGACGAACTGCTCTCTGCGTTCGACGAACGGCATGCTCTCTGCGGTCAACGAACGACTTGCGTTCTGCGTTCAATGAACGACATATTCTCTGCATTCGACGAACGGCTATCTGCGTTCTATGAACGTCGCTCTGCGCTCGACGAATGATATTCATTCTGCGCTCGGCGAACAGACTTTTTCTCAGCGGTCGACGATCCCGTCTCAGCGGTCGACGAACAGAACCAGGCTCAGCGGTCGACGATTTTGCTCAAGCTCAGCGGTCGACGAATTTATCCAGGCTCAGCGGTCGATGAATCCTTCCGTTCGACGAACTCCAGTCTGCGTTCGAAGAATCTTTATCAGATGCTCAGATCGACGAAAGATCTTCTCAGCTCTACTAATTCAACTCTTCCAGAGCAAAGTTTAATTGAGATCGACGAAAATCTTGAGGTCGACGAATCTGCGTTCGACGAATACCTTCAGATCGACGAAAGTTCTCCACATCTCAACAAAATTAATTCTTCCAGCAAGATTCATTTGAGGTCGACGAACTAAATTTTGTGTTCGACGAAAATTATTGAGATCGACGAAAATTCTCTATACAGCAGATTTAATTTCAAAGGATTATATCATTTCATTCTCTAAACTCAGATCGACTACAGCAATGGCTCTATTATATTAATCAAGTAAGGAAAATATATTTCCTTTTATTATTTCAAGTTATAGCCGTTGACATCCAACAGAAAAGGACATTTCATGTAAAAGGAAAAAGTAAGGGGCGTATCAGATATGCAGTACTGTACTGATATCTCTTCAGCGCATTTTATTCCTTAATATAAGGGATTTGCAATTAATGTTTGTCAGAGATTTCAAAAGAAAAAAGGCAGAAGACATAGCAGATTTTTATACATCAGTTTTACACGACAAAAAATTTACAGAACATAATATAGAATATATGTACACAGAAAACAAAGAGGAAGAAAGAACAGAGAAGAAGAAGAAAGAAGAAAAGAAAAAGTTTATACAGATCTTCTTCTTCCTTGAGCAGCATTCACTTACCGAGAACATCTTCAACATTATTCTCTCAGTTATCAGCTGCAAGCACAGATCTCCAAAGAGCAACAAACAATCTGAGAAGCATTCTCGTATCTCAGATTTATCAGCTATCAGGAAGATCATTTCTTTCAAGAAAAAGCTCCAGCAAATCTACTGCCAACAATTTCATATCAGACAGGGAGTTTTTCAACATACATCCACTAGAGTCTTCTCTCAGCATCTTGACAGAGAAGAACATCTAAACCCCTCTCTATCCCATCTTGTACATGGTTAAAACTCCCTTCAAAAGTTTACCTCCTTGGTGGCAAGACACCTGATCAAAAAATCTAGTTGGTTTTGAGCACCTGATCAAAAGCTCTGTGGTGTGTGGACACCTGAACAAAAACCCCTTGGTGTGAGGGCACCTGATCAACAATCCTAGTGGATCCTACTAAGTGTGGTAGAAGAGTAGACGTACCCAGGTTTATTGGGGAACTACTATAAAATTCCTTGTGTCTTTGTGCCTGTGAATTTCTGTGTTGCTTGTGTTGTGTGTTGTTTTCATTATTCATTTTATTTTAGTTTTTATAAAACACTCTGCTACACATATACTTATATCAGTATTTTTAATTCCGCAATAAAACTAAGGGAAAAAGTTTTAATACTCTATTCACCCCCTCTAGAGTTAATTTAAGATCTAACCTCACTTTCAATTGGTATCAGAGGGCTGTTGATTCTTTACAGGCTAACACCTGAATCACAAAGATCAATTAGATCTTAAATTCTTTCAGAGTTTTTTCTTATTTATTTTTGTTTAAAAACTCATGGCACAAAACAAAGAATATTCTAGCACAAGACCTCCTATGTGCAATCTCAGTAAGTTTGCACTATGGAAAGCAAGAATTAGGTTATATATGAACTCTATTGATGAAGAAATATTCAATGTGATTTTGACAGGACCTCCAGCTCCCACAGCAACAACTAGTGCTGAAACCAACACTACCAACAATGCTGTCCCACCTCCTGAGTAGACAGAAGCACAGAAAAAGCAAAGGAGTGCTGATGCAAAAGCCATGAACATTCTGGCTCAAACAATGTCTGATGACATCTTTCAGAAAGTAGTGGAATGCACCTCAGCAAGAGAAATATGGATTTCTCTCAACAATATGGTTGAGGGATCTGTTGATGAAAGGAAGGGCAGAAGGTCCCATCTTATTTCTCAATATGAGAAGTTCAAAAAGGGAGAATCTGAAACAGTAGCTGATATGTACAATAGGCTCAGCCTCATAATAAATGAGCTGAAGACCATGAATAAAGTAATCTCTATCACTGAGATCAAAGACAAGATCTTAATGTGCTTCCCCATCACATGGGATTCTAGGATCTGGCCAATCAAGGAAGCCAGAAGCCTCAATGAGATTACTACTGAAACATTGTTGGGCAAGCTCAAATCCTATGAGCAGCTCATGAAATCCAGGGAAGATGAACAATCAACTTCATCTCCAGCAACAAAGAAGGAAAGGAACATAGCTTTCAAAGCAGCTGAAGAAGAAGAAAAAGCTCCAAGAGATGAGGAGTTCATGAACCTTCTAGCCAAAAGGTTCTACAAGATGGCCAAGAAGGATTTCAGAAAGAAGGACTCCAGATCAAGGGAAAAGCCAAGGTATGATAAGTCAAATCCTAAAGAAATCATTTGTTATGGTTGCAGGAAACCTGGACATATTTTGCCAGATTGTCCAGAGAATCAGAAGAAGGAGAAGAGAATTGAAAAAGAAAAGGAAGAAAGAAGACACTCCAGCAAGTCTTCCTCCCACAAACACCAAAAGAAGGGAAGATGATTTGTAGCAGAAACCTGGAGTGAGACAGAATCAGAACAGTCATCCAGTTCTTCAGATGATGAAGAAGAATCAAAAGAAAATGACCAATGTTTGATGGCCATTTATGACTCAGCCAGTGAGTCAGGAAATGCATCATCATCCAGTGATGATGAAGATAATGAAGAAGAAAAGAACTTCTGCATGATGACAATCAATGCCTCAGCCAACAAATCTGATGAAGAAGAATCAGAATCAGAAGCAGAAGTTGATGCTGATTAGGTAATATCTAACTTTGATTTCAATTCAGTTGGATTCAAAGATGAATTCAAGGTTCTTTGCTCAGACTTAATAAAATCTGAGAATGAAATAATCACTCTCAGAAATAAGCTAGCTGAAATGAATCAAATAAGTGAAGAAAATGTAAATCTAAAGAAAGATTTGGCTGCCTCCAGGGAACACATTGTTCTCATTGAGAGCAAGTTGTCTGATGCTAAAAAGTTTGAAGAATCCCTAAATGGGAGAAGCATCAAACTGATGGACATTACAAGCACTGTTAATGCTAGACTTAATAGCAAACTGGGCTTGGGTGCTTCATCAAGTGAGCCACATCTGATTAAGAAGAACATATTATCTACACCTATAAAATTCATCTCTTCTAAGAACAAAGAGGTTGTAGATGTAAATAAAAATATTTCAAGTAAGGTTGTTAAGAATAATAGAATTCAGCAGAATTCGTCAAACGGAGCTCGACGAAATGTATCCACTTCGTCGAACGGAGCTCGACGAACTCTGAAGACAGATTTTCAATATAGTCATTATATGAACGGCGCTCGACAAAATCTCAGTCATTCGTCGAACGGCGCTCGACGAACTCAGCCCAGTTCGTCGAACAGAAACTATACAGAGAATTTGAACAATTCTTATTCTTCAAATTCTAAGAATCCTTTCACTGAATGGATAATACCTCCAAGGAGATATCATCCACAAGGTTACAAGGACCAACCTGAAATGTCCTTTATTTCAGATTTTTGTGGAAATTCAAAAAGACCCAAGGTAGTCTAGGTCAAGAACAAATAGATTGTTTTTCTGTCTTTGCAAGAATAAATGAAAAATGATATTTGGATAGTGGCTGTTCAAAGCATATGACAGGAAACAAGACCAACCTGAACAACTACAAGGCAAAGCTTGGACCAAAAGTAATATTTGGAGACTCCAACTGTGGACAAACAAAAGACTATGGAAAAGTCAAGGTTGGAGAAGTCACCTTCAAAGAGGTAGCTTATGTCAAGGGACTGAAGCACAACCTCATCAGCATAAGTCAATTATGTGATGAAGGGTATCAGGTAACTTTTAATAAATTAAAATGCCTTATTAAATCTTCTGATAATATTATTGTTTTATCAGGTATTAGGCAAGGTAATATTTATTTAGTAAATTTCAATTCATCTAAATCAGAAATCTGTTTATTTAATGAATTAAGCAAACCTAGTGAACTTTGGCATAAGAGATTAGGACATGTAAACCTTAGGACCACTGCTAAATTATCTAAGGACAATCGTGTTAGAGGTTTACCTTTAGGTTCATACAAGAAAGAAGGTCTTTGTAGGACATGTCAACTAGGCAAGCAAACTAAAAGTAGTTTTAAATCATTATCTAAAATTGATTCACCTAGAATCTTATATTTGCTACATATCGACCTTTTTGGACCTATAGAAACAAAGAGTTTAGGGGGGAAGTCATACACTCTAGTTATTGTAGATGACTTCTCTAGATTCACTTGGGTGTTCTTTTTGAGAGAAAAGTCAGATAACTTTAAAGTTCTTACAGACTTTCTTAAGAGCATTCAGATTGAGTACTCTACTGTAGTTGCATTGATCAGAAGTGATCATGGCACTGAGTTTGAGTCTCTTCTCATGCAAGAATTCTGTGAGAAGGAAGGTATCAGGCATTGCTTCTCAGCTCCTAGAACTCCTCAACAAAATGGGGTAGTTGAAAGGAAAAATAGAACTCTAATTGAATCAGCAACAACATTACTTGCAGATGCTAATTTGCCCCTATCTTTTTGAGTAGAGGCTGTTAGCACAGCAAACTATATGTTGAATAGAATTTTGATACACAAACTTAAGGGTAAGACTCTTTATGAGTTACTTAAAGGGAAGAAACATAAAGTTAACTATTTTAGAGCATTTGGTTGTAAATATTTTGTTCACAATAATGATAAAAAATATCTTAGGAAATTTGAACCAAAATCTGAAGAAGGAATTTTCTTAGGCTATTCTTTAATCAGCAAGGCATATAGGATTTATAACAAATCTTCTCTTAAAATTGAAGAATCTATGCATGTTTCCTTTGATGAAACTAATATGTTTTACAAGGAGAAGAATTCTTCTACCAAAGAAAACCTACAGGTGCCTACACTATGTGAGCAGCTAGATCAATTAGCTCTACAGAAAGAAGGATTTCTAAATCCTGTACAGCAGAATGCTGAAGAAAGTGAAGAAGAAAATCATCCAGATTTTGCTGACAGTTCAAATCAGATAACAACAGAACATCTTCCACAGGATATCACAGCTGAACAAATTCCCCAAGTGGAAATCATTGCTGAACCCACTCCAATTGTTGATCACATCACAATTAGAGATCATCCAATATCTCAAATTATTGGTGATATTTCAGCAGGTGTGCAAACAAGGCATCAAGCAAATCAGAATATGATGCATACTTATTTTCTCTCTCAGATTGAACCTCAATCCCTACAAGATGCAGAACAAGATCCCAACGAGATCATTGCTATGCAAGAGGAGCTCAATCAGTTTGAGACAAACAAAGTTTGGGATTTGGTTCCTAGACCAAATAATCATCTAGTCATTGGAACTAAATGGGTCTATAGGAACAAGCTAGATGCAGATGGAAATATTGTGAGAAACAAAGCTAGACTAGTAGCTCAAGGATACTCACAAGAAGAAGGAATAGATTATGATCAGACTTTTGCACCAGTTGCAAGGTTAGAAGCAATCAGGATCTTCCTTGCATTTACTGCATACAAGAAATTCAAGGTTTATCAAATGGATGTAAAGAGTGCATTTTTGAACAAAGAAATCAAAGGAGAAATCTATGTGGAACAACCACCAGGTTTCATCTCTCCAACTCACTCTTCTTTTGTATTTAAGCTTAATAAAGCTCTCTATGGTCTTAAACAAGCTCCCAGAGCATGGTATGAGACCTTAGCTAGTTTTCTTTTAGAGAATAAATTCTGTAGAGGCATAATATATAAAACTTTAATTTTCAGGATACATAAAAAATCAAACTCTACTAGTTCAAATTTATGTAGATGACATTATCTTTGGCTCTACTGATTCAAACTTATGCAAAAGATTTTCTAATCTAATGCAATCTAAATTTGAAATGAGTAGTATGGGTGAACTATCATACTTCCTTGGTCTTCAAGTGAAGCAAACTCCAAATGGAATCTTCATATCCCAATCTAAGTATGCTAAGGAATTAGTGAAAAGATTTGGTATGTCTGATTCTTCCACCATGAAAACACCCATGCCTTCTAATTAATGTTGTTGTTGATACTGATGAATAAGGGAAACCTGTTGTTCAGAAGGTATATAGAGCAATTGTTGGCTCATTACTTTATTTAACTGCAAGTAGACCTGATATAATATTTGCTACCTGTATTTGTGCTAGATTTCAAGTTAACCCCAAAGAATCTCATCTAATTTTATTAAAAAGAATTTTGAGATATATAAAGGGTTGCCCTAATCTAGGACTTTGGTATCCAACAACATCTGAATTTGAATTAACTGGATTCTCATATTCAGATTATGCTGGATGCAGAGTAGATAGGAAAAGCACATCAGGAACTTGCCAGTTTCTTGGTGATATGCTTGTGTCTTGGCTTTATAAGAAACAAACATCTGTGTCTACATCAATAGCTGAAGCTGAATACATAGCTGCAGACAGTTGCTGCTCACAGATATTGTGGATACAAAATCAGCTCCTAGACTATGGTGTCAACTTAAATAATTCAATTATATTTTGTGACAATACTAGTGCAATATCTATAACACAAAATCCAGTTCTCCATAGTAGGACTAAACACATAGAAATTAGGCACCACTTCCTTAGGGATAATGTGGATAAAACAAAATCTGCTTACAGTTCATCTCCACTGATTTGCAAAGAGCTAACATTTTCACCAAGCCCTTGGATGAAAAGAAACATATTTTCTTTATAAACCAGCTAGGTATGATAGATGGAGATTCATCTGTTAAAAAATTAAGTTTTCTACTTACCCATCTCTTCATCTAACTAAGATAGACGAAATCAAGTTTTTCGTCGAATGGAGATCGACGAAGTCATCAAGTTCGTCGAACCGAGATCGATAAAAACTCATTTTTCGTAGAACCCAGTTTTCTGAAGCCTTTTTTTTTATTTCAGCCTGTCATCATTAATCAATTTTTTTTAGCTGAATGCCTACATAATTGCTTCTCTTTCTAGTTCTCTTTGCACTTGATCTCTATTTTATTGTGCAATAACAATATCAATGACAATCTTGCATCCTTCCCTACCTCCATCAAATGTCCCTTCTCCAAGGGGCCTAGCTTCAGGCCTTCCTGAAACTAGGCAGGGCGAGAAGTTTTTACGAACAAGCTCCATTTGATGCAGTGTTTTGCTCAGGGGGAATTGTTCTCTAAACTAGGCAAGGGGAGAAAGCTGAAGAACCTCCAGTCTCAGGGGGAGACACTCTCAGGGGGAGATGCCATCAGAAAGGGCAAGATGACAAGCACAGCTAATCAGAATTATAAAGCTGTTCAGATTAGAAAGCAGATTGCAGTATTTGTATGCATATTCAGAATACAGCTTTGGATTTAAAAGAAGCAGCAGATAACATATTCAGAATATAAAGATTCAATTCAGATCAAATTCAGAAAGCTGAAACATAGCAGATTTAGTTCAGACAAAATCAGACATCAGAATTATCAGATCAGAAATCAGATTTCAGAATGTCAAATGGTTCTTTTTATTAGTTTTTATTGAAATGTAATTTCAAAAATCAGAGTACTATTCATTTTATATCTGATGAAATATTTAAAATATATCAGATATATATATATATGCTCTGTTGTTTTTGCTGTATTATTGTTTGTTTACTTTCAATTTTTGTCAAATAGTGTCCTAACCCAAATTGGGGGAGATTGTTGGAACAACCATATTTTTTATTTGGGCTAGGATCACTATATGTTGACTAAGGACAAAGTTGACCCCAATGTATAGTTTATGGGTCAAGAGTTTAGGCTGTTAGAACTCAAGAATTCATTCAGATTCTGCGTTCGACGAACTCCATACTGCGTTCGACGAACTGCTCTCTGCGTTCGATGAACTGCTCTCTGCGTTCGACGAACGACATGCTCTCTGCGTTCGACGAACGGCTTGCGTTCTGCGTTCAACGAACGGCATGTTCTCTGCGTTCGACGAACGGCTATCTGCATTCTACGAACGGCGCTCTGCGCTCGACGAATTATATTCATTCTGCGCTCGACGAACAGACTTGTTCTCAGCGATCGACGATCCCGTCTCAGCGGTCGACAAACAGAACCCGGCTCAGCAGTCGACGATTTTGCTCAAGCTCAGCGGTCGACAAATTTATCTAGGCTCAGCGGTCGACGAATCCTTCCGTTCGACGAACTACAGTCTGCGTTCGACGAATCTTTATCAGATGCTCAGATCGACGAAAGATCTTCTCAGCTCTACTAATTCAACTCTTCCAGAGCAAAGTTTAATTGAGATCGACGAAAATCTTGAGGTCGACGAATCTGCGTTCGACGAATACCTTCAGATCGATGAAAGTTCTCCACAGCTCAACAAAATTAATTCTTCCAGCAAGATTCATTTGAGGTCGACGAACTAAATTTTGTGTTCGACGAAAATTATTGAGATCGACGAAAATTCTCTATACAGTAGATTTAATTTCAAAGGATTATATCATTTCATTCTCTGATCTCAGATCGACTACAGCAACGGCTCTATTATATCAATCAAGTAAGGAAAATATATTTCCTTTTATTATTTCAAGTTATAGCGGTTGACATCCAGCAGAAAAGGACATTTCATGTAAAAGGAAAAAGTAAGCGGCGTATCAGATATGCAGTACTGTACTTATATCTCTTCAGCGCATTTTATTCCTTAATATAAGGGATTTGCAATTAATGTCTGTCAGAGATTTCAAAAGAAAAAAGGCAGAAGACATAGCAGATTATTATACAACAGTTTTACACGACAACAAATATACATAACATAATATAGAATATCTGTACACAGAAAAGAAAGAGGAAGAAAGAACAGAGAAGAAGAAGAAAGAAGAACAGAAAAAGTTTATACAGATCTTCTTCTTCCTTGAGCAGCATTCACTTACTGAGAACATCTTTAACATTATTCTCTCAGTCATCAGCTGCAAGCACAGATCTCCAAAGAGCAACAAACAATCTGAGAAGCATTCTTGTCTCTCAGATTTATCAGCTATCAGGAAGATCATTTCTTTCAAGAAAAAGCTCCAGCAAATCTAGTGTCAACAGTTTCATATCAGAGAGGGAGCTTTTCAACATACATCCACTAGAGTCTTCTCTCAGCATCTTGACAGAAAAGAACATCTAAACCCCTCTCTATCCCATATTGTGCAGGGTTAAAACTCCCTTCAAAAGTTTACCTCCTTGGCGGCAAGACACCTGATCAAAAAATTTAGTTGGTTTTGAGCACCTGATCAAAAGCTCTGTGGTGTGTGGACACCTGAACAAAAACCCCTTGGTGTGAGGGCACCTGATCAACAATCCTAGTGGATCCTACCAAGTGTGGTAGAAGAGTAAACGTACCCAGGTTTATTGGGGAACTACTATAAATTTCCTCGTGTCTTTGTGCCTGTGAATTTCTGTGTTCCTTGTGCTGTGTGCTGTTTTCATTATTCATTTTATTTTATTTTTATAAAACACTCTGCTACACATATACTTATATCAGTATTTTTAATTCCGCAATAAAACTAAGGGAAAAAGTTTTAATACTCTATTCACCCCCTCTAGAGTTAATTTAAGATCTAACCTCACTTTCAAGCTAGCTTCCTCTTTATTAACCCTCTGCTTATAACAGGACGCGTGTCAAGATCTCTGCCGTTACACGATACTACCGGTTCATGCGTACAGCTTGCTGGCTGTGAAGTTGAGATAATAGCAGAATCTGCTAAAATGAACGAGGATATGGGTGCAAAGATTATCGACTTAATTTTTGGTTGCCCTACTAAAAAAGTGGTAGGAGTTACTCTGGTTCAGCCTTAATGAGAGATAAAAAATTAGCAGCTAAAATCTTAGAGACCACTGTAAATGTAAGAGAAGAATCACTTACACACACAGCAGGTATGAAATACACGCAACGAGAAGGGAAGGTATTATGATTTTAACTCTTGATTTTTCATTACATAAACTGATGGTATTACATGGCTTTTATACTTGTACATAAGAACATTCTGGATACAATCAGAAATACATAAATGTGGAATATTCTAGAGAGAACACTCTAGATTTCTTATATCTAATTTGGGCTTTACTAGTGCAGATTTGGGCGTTGATTCATCTGGGCTTGTACACCGGCCCCCTCTAAATCTGTATGGGTAGCCATTTTATTTTTGTTCTGAGCTCGCCGAAACTGAGCTCGACGAAACTGAGCTCGACGAAACTGAGCTCGACAAAACTGAGCTCGACGAAACTGAGCCCGACGAATCTGATCTGAGCTCAACGAATCTGAGCTGAGCTCGACGAAACTGGGCTGAGTTTGATGAAACTGAGCTTGACGAATCTGATCTGAGCTCGATGAAACTGAGCTCGATGAATCTGAGTTGAGCTCGACGAATCTGAGCTGAGCTCGATGAAACTGAGCTCGATGAAAATGAGCTCGACGAATCTGAGCTGAGCTCGACGAATCTGAGCTGAGCTCGATGAAACTGAGCCCGACGAATCATTAGGTCGCCTTCTAAATCTGTACTGTTAGCCATTTTTATTTTTGTTCTCAGCTCGACGAATCTCTCCCGCGCCAGTGGCTTTGTCATTAGGTCAGCGAGTTGGCGCTTCGTCAGGGAGAAATCGACTTCGACCATCTTCTTCTCCAAGAGTTCTCTTATGAAATGGTGTTTTATGTCTATGTGCTTGCTCTGGCTATGGTATACTGGGTTCTTTGAGAGAGCAATTGCGGAGTTGTTGTCACAGTGAAGTTTTACCCCTTCTCTTTTTCTTTCTCCTTCTCCTTCTATCTCATTCTTTAGTCGAAGAATCCAGATGTCTTCGCACGCAGCATTGTTGAGGGCCATATACTTTGCTTCAGTGGTCGATAATGTGACTGACTGCTGTTTGCGAGAGCTCCATGAAATTGGACCTGATCCTGCAAAAAAGATGTATCCTCCGGTGCTTTTTCTGTCGTCGATGTCCCCCGGCCAATCAGAGTCGGTGAAGCCCTGAAGAGTAAAATTTGAGCTCTTTTGATAAAGAATTCCATAGTCTTTTGTGCCTTGTAGATAGCGGAGGATGCGCTTTGCTGCAGCGAGATGATGACTTGAGGGATTGCTGATGAAGCGTGCCAATATATTCACTGAGTTCTCAATGTCTGGTCTCGAATTAGTGAGATAAATTAGGCTTCCAACAAGGCTTCTATACTTCTCTTTATCTGCTTCTTCTTCTTCTTCTATTCTGGCGGTGAACTTGTCGGTGGTTGACATTGGTGTTATTGCCGGGTTGCAATTTTCCATGTCAAATTTCTTCAGTAGCATCTTGGTGTAGTGTTCCTGGGAGATGAAGATGTTGCCATTGAACTGCTTGATCTGGAGTCCCAGAAAGAATTTCAGGGCACCAAGATCAGTCATTTCGTACTTCGTATTTAATTTCTCTTTGAACTCTTCTATTTTGGCTTTGTTTGATCATGTTATAATCAGATCATCTACGTATAGACTTATGATGATATTCCCCTCTTCTTCATTCTTGATGTAGAGAGTTGGCTCAACAGGACTTCAGATGAATCCTTCTTGCAGCATAAACGTGTCAATATTATGATTCCACACCCTAGGGGCCTGTTTTAGGCCATAAAGAGCTTTAAGTAGCCGGTAGACTTTCTCTTCTTCTCCTTCTACCTCAAATCCTTGAGGCTGTTTTACATAGACTTCTTCCATGAGCTCCCCATTAAGCAATGCAAATTTTACGTCAAGTTGGTATACCGGCCAGTTGTACTGTGCTGCTATAGCAAGGATTAACCGAATTGTGGTTAGCCTTGCAACGGGGGCAAACATTTCATTGTAATCTTGACCAGGTCTTTGGGTGTACCCCTTTGCCACTAGCCTGGCTTTATATTTTATGATTTTACCTTCTTCATCTTGTTTTAGCTTAAAGACCCATTTGAGTCCTATTATGACTCTGTCTTTGGGTCTGGGAACAAGGATCCAGGTTTTATTTCTTGTGATGGCTGCAATTTCTTCAGTCATAGCATTTCTCCATTCTTTAATTTGTGTAGCTTCTTCAAATGATGCAGGTACACTTGATGCTATGAGAGCTAATTCATCATTCAGGTATATGTCCTGTAATGATCGGAATCATTGTGGCGATGATGACTCATGGTCTGAATCTGATAGTTCAGATTCTCCTCCTTCTGTGTTATCCTGGATGGGGCTTGGAGGAGTTCTTACTGTTGGAGAAGTGCTCAGCTCAACCGGTGACACAGGAGAATGAGGTGAGACATGTTCTGAACCCCAATTCCAGGCGTCTTCTTCATGAAAAAACACATCTCGTGATATAATGAGTTTGTTATTTCTGGGCTCAAGAAGTCTATATCTCTTGGTTTGATCACTGTAGCCCAGAAAAATGCACTTTGTGCTAGTTTCTTCTAGCTTGTCTTATGTTTCAGTGGTTTTATGTGCATAGGCTATGCATCCAAATACTCTCAAGTGAGAGATGAAGGGCTTCTGGTTGAACAATGCTTCATATGGGGGTTAATTTGACAAGTGCTTTAGTGGGCGTTCTGTTAAGAATGTATACGGATGTGGTAGTGGCTTCTCCCCAAAATGACTTAGGTAGAGATTTCTGAATCAGCATTGCCCTCATCATCTCTACAATGGTTCGATTCCTTCTCTCAACAACACCATTCTGCTGTGGTGTAGCAGGTGCAGAGAGCTCCATGTGGATTCCTGCTGCCTGGCAGAATGAGTTGAATTCTTTGGAGAGGAACTCTCCCCCTCTGTCACTTCTCAGGGCTTTAATGTGCCTTTCTAATTGGTTTTCAATTTGAGTTTTGAAAATGATGAAGTGCTGGAGGCTTTCTGATTTTTGTTCTAGGTGCATTATCCACATGTAACGGCTGAAATCATCAACAATTAACATGTAGTATCTTTTGCCTCCTAGAGATGGCACTCGGGCAGAGCCCCAGAGGTCAATATGGAGAAGTTCCAGGGACTGTGTAGCCCTTCTTTGTGTTGTTTGTGGGAAGGGCAGCCGGTGTGATTTGCTCCGGGCACAGGTATCACATTTTAATTGAGTTTTAGATAGACTTGGCAGTCCTTCTACAAGTTGATCTTAGTGCATGTGGTGGAGAGAGGGAAGGTTCAAGTGTCCTAATCTGTAATGCCAGATTTGGACTGTCCTGTTGTCTTGGGTGAAAGCAAGCACAGTGGATTTGTAGAGTGGCAAATCCAATGAGAAGATGTTGTTGGAGTTTAATTTTGTTGTCCCAATTAGAGAATTGGTTCCAGCTTGATATATTGAACATGTGTTATGATTGAACACTACTATGTGCCCTCTTCTCATTAACTGCCCAACACTTAATAGGTTTTGTGTGAGGGAGGGGACAAAGTGTACCTCTTCAATTAATTTCCGAGCTCCATCTGTTGTGATGACTACAGCTGTTCCTTTACCTTCTATTCTTATCTTCTTCCCATCTCCTATCATGACTTCTGATTTGCAGGTCTCATCCAGTGTGATGAAATAATCTCGATCATTCACCATGTGGCTTGAGCAGCCACTGTCGATGAACCAAAGATAAGAGGAGTCTTTGCTTTCTGGCCCTTTACAGGTGAACATAAACTGGTCACTGCCGGCAGCTTCTGTGAATTTAGCCTCTTGTTTTTGCTTGAACCAGCAGTTCTTCTCAGAATGGTTCTGGACTTTGCAGGATTTGCATCTGAAATAGCAATCCTTGGTTTGGTGATTTTGCTTCTTACAGATTGTACAGGAAGGACCTGATGCTGGAGTTGTGTCCTTTAGCTTGGAATAGACCTTCTCTTCAAGTTTTTCTTGTTTCTGATTTTTAAATTTTTTGTTGAAAGGAGGCCTCTTCCCTTTCTTATCTTTGAAGGTCGTTTTGCTTTGAAAAATCTTTTCCAGGGGGGTGCTATCATGGAGTAGGAGATCTTCATGAGACTGGAGTGATCCCATTAACTCTGTGACATACATTGCTTCAATATCATGGGCTTCCATGATAGCGGAGACTATGTGATTATTGGTCTTGGGCAAAGACCTTAGCACTTTCTCCACTATTTGAGTTTCTTCTAAGTTCTCCCCTAAGGCTTTTATTTGATTTGCTAGGCTGGTTAACTTAGAAAAGTATTCTTGTGATTTCTCTCCCTCATGCATCTTAATATCGTCGAACTGTCGTTGTAATGTTTGGAGTTTGATTTTAATTACCTTTTTTGTTCCCTTATACTCGTTCTTGAGCCTTTCCCAGGCTTCCTTTGAGGATTTGGACCCCATGATCCTTGGATAGATGGTTGTTGATACTCCTTGCTGTATCAAATGCAATGCAAGAGCATCCTTCATCTTGTCTTCTTTCTTGGGTTTTGGTGCTGCACCATCAGTTCCTTTTCCCGTGGTGGGGACGCCGTCGTTTACAATCTCCCACAAGTCCTGTGAGATCAATAGAGTTTCCATTTTGTCACTCCATTGCTCATAGTATTCTCCATTGAACATGGGGATGGAAGGATGAGGGAAAATGGGCATAGTGGTAGATGATGAAGCCATGGGTTTGAGTATGTGGATCCACCAAGCTGAGTTGGATGATGATTCCCTAACGGCTCTGATACCACTGTTAGAGAAGAATCACTTACACACGCAGCAGGTATGAAATACACGCAACGAGAAGGGAAGGTATTATGATTTTAACTCTTGATTTTTCATTACATAAACTGATGGTATTACATGGCTTTTATACTTGTACATAAGAACATTCTGGATACAATCGGAAATACATAAATGTGGAATATTCTAGAGAGAACACTCTAGATTTCTTATATCTAATTTGGGCTTTACTAGTGCAGATTTGAGCCTTGATTCATCTGGGCTTTTACAGTAAAAGTCGTAAAAATTCCAGTTACTTTAAAAATGCGAACAGGATGGGACGAGCAAAACAGGAATGCCTCAACTTTAGAAAAAATCGCCTACAATGTAGGGATACAAATGATTACAATCCATGGCAGAACCAGATGCCAGTTTTATTCTGGAAAAGTAGATTGGAAATTTATAAAGCAAGTTAAAGATATAGTAAAAATACCTGTTATTGCTGATGGAGATATTACTACATTAGTGTTGGGAATAAGAGCTAACACTCCTGACCAGAGCACCTGTTGCAAATTTGAGCGAGCACATGTGCGACCGCGTTGAGCAGTATGCAAATACGCAAACAAAAAATATGATGCAAAAATAATAAAAGCACACATGAAATTTTAACGTGGAAAACCCAATTGGGTGAAAAACCACGGGACGATCGGAGTCCAACCCGGAAAGCCGCCACTAAAAGTGTGTGAAAAACTCACACGCACGAATTACAGGCTTTCCCACCGATCCACAAAGGATCTCCACTCCTCCACCACCACAACCACAAAGGTTTGCACAGTCTCCTTTCAAACCACACACAATCACAAGTATTTGAAACAGGTACAAAATAGGTGAGAAGCGTTACCCGGACGGATTGAATAATCCGTCCCAACGTCAAAGATGATGTTCTCAGATCCACAGAGAAGAATGGCTAAGAGCAGACCCTTTATTCCTCGTCTTAAGCCTCCAAGATGTAACATCCCAACTTTAAAAAGGTGTCTAGCCGGTTCGGTTGAACCCTTGGAAGAGCTTAGGCTGGGTCATAGGACAACCACGACCCAAACTTCGCCACCTAATGATGGTCCTATTTTGGGTAGCATTGTGATTCGCCATAACACCGAAGTAGTATAATAAGCATACGTGCTCTGTATCGACTTCCGTCAATTGCGTTAGACTCGTATGGTCGATACGAGTGCAACGGAACTCGTTTCGTTCCAATCCGATGTCATTTGGTGAAAGTGACCATTTTGAGTATCGTAGCGCGTCACGACGACGCTATTTTAGTTTGGTAAGCAAACAAGCTCCGAATTCAGTTACTTGCATCGAACTCGTATGCATGGTCAATACAAGCGCAATGCAATTCGTTTCGTGCAAACCTGATGAGATTTGAGAAAGTTAACTATTTTGAGCTATATACCACTCGAGGGAATAATTGCGATTAAATAGACTCAAAATCAACCTTGACCACATTCATTTGGCTAGTGAGACTAAAACAAGCTTAACGACACCCTCCGTTCTTTCTCCCGCATTTAGTTTGAAGGATATTTGTATGTATGTATGCATATATATAAATATAGATATATATATATCTAAATATAAATAAACGTATACATATATATATATAAACGTGTATATATATATACATATGTATATTTCTTTCCTAACCTAAAGGGCAGCGGGAGAGGGGTTAATCGGAGGGAGGAAACAAGCGGAGTTCAGGCATAGGAAGAAATCACGAGCTCCGGCGGGATCCGAAGCTCGAGCCTCCTCTTGGACGGGATTCCGGGAAGATGCACTGGCCAAGGATCGACGGTCACGCCTTCATCTTAGAGGAGCTCGGTGGATGCTCCAGATTGGCCGGTCATGGCTATAAAATGGGGCTCGACTGGTACTCTAAGGGCACCTCACCTCCTCCCTCAAGCTCGACGGCAAGGTCTCCCCTCCCCATCTTCCCTCTTCCTCCTTCTGCCCTCCCTCTCATGGCAGAAAATTTGTCTTCTTCTTACCCCCTCTTGCTACTTGATTAGGCGTGGATTGAGGGAGCCAAACTATTCCAAAAATGAATGGAGATTTAATCTCTCTCCCTCTCTTTCTCTCTCCCCGTGCCCCATAGGGTTTATTTTCTGCAAATTAGCATTTAAACGATGGAAAAACTGAATAATAGAAGAGGTAATGATAGGCACATGTATAACTTGTATCATATCTCGACAAACCGAAAAAAAGGGCGCTCTGATTAATATCTCATGGTTTCCGATGATTCTCGATCTCTTGCCTTATTATGCTAACAAGAATGAATATAATTGGGAGGAGGAGATGCTACCACTATAACCAAATCATATGGGAGGATATTGAACTTTGTTCATCTTCATCCCCCAAGTGATTGATGTTAACTTCTTCCTAATCTACTTCTCCTATGAAAATTAAACCTTGATTATAGATTGGGGGTTGCTATTGACAGTGGGGAGATTGACTCCAAACAATTCGACAACTGCATATTTTCTTCCCTTTTCTGAATTATAGGTTATCATAATTTAATCTTCCCTTAGTTAATTAATTGTGGCTAAAGGTATTAGTCCTGATGAGCAAAAGGATTGTTGGTTCTGGAAATTGCTCGAGTTGCTCTTAATATGGTCACCTTAATATGTACCCCTCCTTACATCTACTAGGCCTCCCTACTATGTTGCTCAGTATTTTTCTTTGGGGTTGGCTACTATATGGAGATCTTTGAACTATTCTCCATATAGTTGGAGGAAGATACTGATATTTTGATGGGTAAAATTCATGGCAAGACCATCTCCCTCACTCTCTCTCACTCCCTCTTTCCATCTTCCTTTGTCTGTGCAAGTTTTTATATATATACACACATATACTTATACATATATATGCACATAAGAAGGGGGGGGGGCTTCACAGGAGATGGTGGATAAGCAAAGGCTCTAGTGCAGCCCTTGGATGTTTCAGGTGCTCCTACTCTTCCTCTAAGAGCTTTACTTGTGATTGATGTGCTAATATCTTCCTCTCTCCCTCTCTCTCTATGTCTATGCAAGCTCTTATATATTTATATATGGGAGTTGTAAGCTTGCTCAAGAAAGGGCCTATCTTGGGCTTCATTTGAGAAGGTTGGGGTGCTTAATAAGTGACTTTTTCTGCATGGGTGATACCAAGTGTTATCTATTAGAGTCCTTCCCCCCTCTAATGTTTATAAATAGACTGAGTGTATAAGAGCTGTAAATGATTTTGGTGGCTGTATTCATTTCAAAAATGCTATACACACTTCTTCTCTCTCCCTCTCCCTCCCTCTCTTGGCCTTTAGAAAGGAAATAAAGATCATCTCTCTCAAGCCCTCTTCATCTGATTGGGTAAGTTTTTACATGTATATTCACATAGTTAGTTGGTTTAGAGTGGGCCTGTTATGAGGTTCCACTTATAGAATTTGGAGGAGTTTGATGAGAAGCTTTTTAGAATACATGGGTTTAATTATGCAGGCTATATGCACAGAATCTGGTTATTCCTTCTGTGGGTAGCGATGAAAAACAAGCACATGAAATAAATTGAAATGAATGTTGCTTTCCTCTGCACTCCTATTTCAGCTCTACATGAAATTCAAGGGGTTCTTGAACTCCTAGAAGCCTCTCACCCTTTTTGCTCTCTCTCTCTTTTCCCCCTCATCCCTGTTCCTTGATTATGAAAGTTCTTATATATCTATATATTCACAAACAATATGGCTTAAAATCGGGCCTGTTTGGAGCCTCACTTAAATAATTTGGAGATAAGGAGTCGAGCTAGTCTAGACTCATCGAGGAGGGATTGCGACCTCATGCAGCCCATGAGCTGTCACTCCTCTGATTTTTGAGAATGGGCTGAAGATATATAACTTGGGCTTAAAAATTAATGTTGTTGGTTTGGGGGTTGCTCCTTGTTGAGTTGGACTGCAGGTATGTTGATTTAGGGCTGCTCCTTTCCTTGTTGAAATGGGGGTGCTGCCTCTTTTGTTGTTGGTTTGGGGGCTGCTCCTTGTTGAGTTGGACTGCAAGTATGTTGATTTAGGGCCGCTCCTTCCCTTGTTGTAATGGGGGTGCTGCCTCTTTTGTTGTTGGTTTGGGGGCTGCTCTGCTCTTTGTTGAGCTGGACTGCAGGTATGTTGATTTGGGGCTGCTCCTTTCCTTGTTGAAATGGGGGTGCTGCCTCTTTTGTTGTTGGTTTGGGGGCTGCTCCTTGTTGAGTTGGTCTACAGGTATGTTTTGCTTTGGGCTGCTCCTTACCATTTTCCCTGGGGCTGTTTTGCTTTGGGCTGCTCCTTACCATTTTCCCTGGGGCTGTTTTGCTTTGGGCTGCTCCTTACCATTTTCCCTGGGGCTGTTTTGCTTTGGGATGCTCCTTACCATTTTCCCTGGGGCTGTTTTGCTTTGGGCTGCTCCTTACCATTTTTCCTGGGGCTGTTGCATTGGGGGCTGCTGTTATAAAAACCTGCTGCAGTGTTTCCTGTTAATTAGGGGCTGATTTCATGTTGTTTTTAGTCGGGGTTGCTCTTTGTCTTCTTTTCTGAAGGACTGTGGTTGTTGGTCTATCCTTCTAGGAATCTCATTATTTGAGATGTCCTTTGCTTATGTTTTATGGGGAAATCGTGCTGGTTTATCCTTCCAGGAGGATGGCTGTTGATTTACTCTTCCAGGAGCTTCACTATTAGAGGTTGAGTCGGTTATACGTAAAAGTGGCATTTTGAATGAGGTAACAAATTCGTGAGAGAATGGAATGACTATGGGAGTTGACCACCCATGGTCTACTATGATATACACCTCGTCTATCTTCATCTTATTCAGGTTTTCTCTCTTACTCTTCGATGCTACTTCATGTACCAAGGAAGGAAATAAAAGTTCACGAGTATTTTGGGCTTGATCGCCAAACACCCAAGTGATTGGCGAAAGTCTACATGAATCCAGTTGTGCCTTATGTGGGCAGCTTGGGTTTGATTGCCAGCCGGATTAAAATAGTGGTATCCTCTCGGTTGAAGATACGGTAAGCTTATAAAGAGTTTATCTTCTCCCCTTCTACTGAGTTCTCGGGTGGATATATTGCTGATTTTAAAGAGTGTATCTTTTCTTCTCTAATGAAATGTTGCCTTCGAGAAATAATTCCTACGGGAATGAAATGTTGCCTTCGAGAAATAATTCCTATGGGAATGAAATGTTACCTTCGAGAAATAATTCCTACGGGAATGAAATGTTGCCTTCGAGAATTAATTCCTACGGGAATGAAATGTTGCCTTCGAGAAATAGTTCCTACGGGAATGAAATGTTGCCTTCGAGAAATAATTCCTACGGAAATGAAATGTTGTCTTCGAGAATTAATTCCTACGGGAATGAAATGTTGCCTTCGAGAAATAATTCTTACGGGAATGAAATGTTGCCTTCGAGAAATAATTTCTACGAGAACTAATTGACGCCTTCGAGGAATGTGACAAGGGATAAAATTGGATGGTCTATGAGTTTTACTCTAAGGCAACCCGCACGACGGACGGTCTAGGAGGGCAACCCGTGCGAAACTAATAGAACTACGTGGGTCTGAGGCCGTATGTAGGATGATACGGAGTACGTAGGCGGTGGTCGCGGGAAGACTGCCTCGGCCCAATAAGAATTCCAGATATCCCCTCCCTTATAAATGTTATATTATGTTTGTTTGTTAGTAAGGGTTGGATTCTCTTCGTGGTTCTAATAACTTGTCTTTAGCACAAGTGACAGGTGCAGATGAGGGACAACACTCTTGGGTGGAGGAGGCCACAGAGCAGGCTACTTCAGGTATACGTTATTAAGTCGCATCTCCCTTTTGTTGTGCCCTATCTCAGGGTATATATATAATGGCAATGAAGCCTTGATGGATAGGATTTAATGCAGCGGCGAAATCGATATTATTCATACAGGTTTTTAAATTATGGTTTCTGTGATATTTAATCTTCCGCTATAAACCATGTCTTCCGCTAAGGGTTACAAAACGCACTCATTAATGATGTCTTCTGCTAAAATACTACTTCCTTACTCTGTTGGTGTGTAGTGACTTTCTCTTAACACCACCCCTAAGCGTGACATCAGAGTGTTCAAGGAAAAGGGTTGGAGATGCTAGTGCCTTCACCCTTCGGGGTCGCTTCGGCGTTGTGCTAAAGGGTGGTGTGCGATAAGATCCCCCGGTCGGATCGTCGATTTTGGAGGGGGGGTCTTACACAAGACACGAGCAAGACCGACCGGTCCTTCAAAGCTTCAACAGTCGGCGGCCTCCTCTCCAACACAGCAGCGGCGAGACTTCTCCAACAAGAACAGCAGGCCGGCGCTTCTCTTCCTCCCTCCAGGAGGCCACACACCAGGCGACATCCCCTTTAACAGATCCCAGTGGCAGCCCCTCCTCTTCTCAGCGGCACCCCCTCCTCTTCTCAGCGGCAGCCCCTCCTCTTCTCAGCGGCAGCCCCTCCTCTTCTCAGCGGCAACCCCTCCTACAACACCAGGCGGCAGAAAAAGTGAGAGAGAGGGAGAACGGGAGTGGTGGTTCCTTCAAACAGCGTGCGTGAGAGAGAGGGAGAGAATAGATTAGGTTTTAAGTTTTCCTTTTACTGCTTTTTGTATTCCCATCCCGGCGGTTACGAATCAGAAAAATCGGATCTAAAATTCGCAGATATGTTGCAACACCCGATTTTTGTGTTGCAACACCTAGCTCTCCAGGAAATTCAGAGAGTAACAAGTTGCAACACCCCGGTTTTGTGTTGCAACACCTTTGTCAAAAAAAATTCAGCAAACTGCATATCACGTTCCAGTTTAAACTAGCGCGTGCCCGGTGGTTTTTACCGACTCGGATGGGAACCACACCTAACAAATCTCCCCCTTCACATCGAGGCTGAAGAAACCCCCATCTCAGCGATTCTAACGCAATGCTCGAACTTCCCCCTTGGCACGGACTTGGTCAGCATGTCTGCCCCATTGTCATCAGTGTGCACCTTCTGAAGATCAAGCTCCTTCTACTCCAGGACATCTCGTATCCAATGATAACGAGTGTCGATGTGGTGAAACGTGGGTTCTTCCTCAGATGAATAGCGCTCTGACTGTCACACAAGAGTGTGTATCGGTCCTGAGTGAATCCTAATTCTTTGATGAACCTCTTCATCCAAAGCAACTCCTTCCCAGCCTCAGTAACCGCAATAAACTCATCCTCCGGGGTAGACAGTGCAACACACTTCTGCAATCTCGACGCCCATGAGATAGCTCCCCCTGCAAACAAAATCAAGTACCCGGACGTCGACCTCCTGGAATCCAAATCTCCAGCCATGTCTGCATCAGTGTAGCCCAACAGCTCTGGCTCACTGCCTCCAAATCTCAGCGTCAAGTCGGACGTCCCCTGCAGGTATCTCAGTATCCACTTCACTGCGCTCCAATGCTCTCTCCCAAGATTGGAGAGAAATCTACTAACGGCCCCAACCGCATGCGCAATGTCTGGATGTGTACACACCATCGCATACATGAGGCTCCTAACCGCAGATGCATACGGGACCTTCTGCATAGCCCCGATCTCCTCGGGTGTGCTGGGGAACTAATCAGCGGTAAGCCTGAAGTGACCTGCAAGAGGCACGCTCACCTTCTTTGCCTGATCCATATCAAATCTCTGCAACACCTTGCGGATGTACCGCTCCTGTGATAACCAAAGCAATCTGGCTCCCCTGTCTTTGCGAATATGCATCCCCAAAATAGTCTTTGCAACACCCAGATCCTTCATCTCAAAGGTGGAACTCAACTGCCGCTTCAACTCAGCAATGCGCGCAATGTTCCTCCCGACGATCAACATATTGTCCACGTACAACAGCAGAATTATGAAATCCTCTGGAGCATACTGCTTGATGAACACGCAATGGTCAAGGGTGGTCCTCCTGAAGTCGATCTCCCCCATAAACGAATCAAACTTCTTATACCATTGTCGCGGGGCCTGCTTCAGGCCATATAGACTCTTCTGTAAGTGGCACACCAGACCTTCCTTCCCTCTAACACTGAAACCCTCAGGCTGCTCCATATATAGCTCCTCCTCAAGATCGCCTTGCAGAAAGGCGATCTTGACATCCATCTGCTCTATCTCCAAATTGAGCCTCGCGGCGAGGCCAAGTACAACACAAATAGATGACATCTTCACCACTGGTGAGAATATCTCATCGAAGTCAACACCCTGTCGCTGTCTAAAACCCTTCACCACCAGCCTGGCCTTGTATCTCGGAGGTGTGGAGGAATCTCCCTGCTTCACCCTGAAAATCCAACGATTCTTCAGGGCCTTCTTGCCCTTAGGCAATCTCACCAAGTCATATGTGTGGTTCTTCTGCAGCGACTGCATCTCCTCCTGTATAGCAGCCATCCACTGGCGCTTCTCAGGACTCTCCACTGCCTCATCATAACTCTCAGGCTCCCCCGCATCAGTCAGCAGTATGAACTCTGATGCAGAGTATCTGGTGGAAGGATGCCTGACTCGATCTGACCTCCGCAAGGCAGGCTCAGGGGCCGGTGCAGGCACATCATCAGCAATGTCCTCAGCGACTCCGGTTCACCATTAGTGGTGATATCATGATCCGGAAGGGTATCAGTACCCTATGCTGGCTCAGGCTCAATAGCCTCCTCAGTGTCGTCATCTCCAACCATAGGTGACTCTGCAGCAGTGCGAGAGTCAATCTCAAACTCAACAGTCTCCTCCGGATCACCAACAGTCTGATCCTCACAGAAAATAGCGTCACGGCTACGTACAAGCTTCATCTCGACTGGATCAAAGAACCTGTATCCAAACTCTCCACTATAGCCGTACCCTAAGAAAATACACTGCCGGGTCTTCGAATCCAACTTCGATCTCTCGTCCCTGGGGACATGCACAAAGGCTTTGCAGCCAAATACCCGCAAGTGACTGTATGAGGGGTCCTTCCCGTACCAGACCCTATCTGGGACATCCTCCTGCAAAGCTGAACTCGGCGAGAGGTTGATGACATGCGCTGCTGTAAGAAGAGCCTCGCCCCAAAACATCCCTGGCAGCTTCGACTCAGAAAGCATGCACCGAATCCTCTCCATCAACGTCTGATTCATCCTCTCAGCTACGCCATTCAGCTGCGGTGTCTTCGGCGGGGTCTTCTCATGTCGGATACCATGGTCCCTGCAGTACTCATCAAACAGACCAATGTACTCTCCCCCGTTGTCAGACCTGATGCATTTCAGCTTCTTCCCAGACTGTCTCTCCACCTCAGCATGAAATCTCCTGAAAGTGTCGAGGACCTGATCTTTGGTCTTGATAGCATAGACCCAAAGCTTCCTCGAATGGTCGTCAATGAAAGTGACGAAGTATGATGCTCCTCCTCTAGTCTGGACCTTTAGTGGTCCACACACATCAGTGTGAACAAGCTCCAATGGCTCCGATCTCCTGGTAGACGTGTGGCTGTGAAATGAAACCCTGTTTTGTTTCCCAGCCATACAGTGGTCGCACCTCTCCAAGTGAACATCAGACATATCACTAATCAACTTCTTCTTCGCCAGGCATCCCAATCCCTTCTGGATAATATGTGCTAGCCTCCTGTGCCATAAAGAGGTGGATGTCTCATTCCTGACGGAGTTGGCCTGAGCAGCTTCAGGCCTCCCCTCCATGTAATACATGCCAGAATCTCTATAACCCCTGGCCATCACAAGTGATCCCCTGATCAGCTTCCAGAAGTCTCCTCCAAAGACACTGAGGTGTCCTTCGTCTCCAAGTCTGCCAACTGATATCAAATTGAAGCGAATATCTGGCACATGCCGCAGATCCCTCAGAACCAGTAGGGCACCAGTACTCGTCTTCAAGTGCATGTCTCCACGCCCAAGCACCTTGGAAGTATCCCCATTGCCCATCCTCAACACCCCACAGTCATGAGTGGTGTAAGTGGCAAATAACTCCCTGTTGTGGGAGACATGCGCAGAGGCTCCAGAATCAACGATCCAGCATTGGTCGTCACACGCAAGTGCAGCAGTGACGTCGTCGCCAACAATAATGACGTCGTCCTCCTCAATAGAAACGGTAGCTGCCGTGTGACCCTCATCCTTGCCTTCAGTGGCAATCCCCTTCTTCTTCTGATCGTTCTTCAATGAGTAGCAAAACTTCTTGATGTGTCCCTTCTTGTGGCAGTAGTGGCATTCCACATTCTGATAACGTGAGTTCGATTTGCCCCTACTCTGACTCATGTCCTCTTTCCTTCCTCGGCTCTTACTCCTTCCTCTCCCTGGGCTCAGTAAATAGAACGTCGGCTCGTGAAGAAGAGCCCGAAGTCCCTTGAGACTTTCGTCTCACCTCCTCATTCAAGATCCCACTCTCGGCGATCTCCATGGAAACAATCCCCTGGGGGGAGAATTGATCAGAGAAACTCTGACCATCTCCCAAGAATCAGGAAGTGACTTGAGTAGCCACAATGCGTTCACCTCATCTTTAAAAGTAACCTTCATGGCAGTCAGACGATCGATAATCCCCTGGAACTCGTTGATATGATCCAAAATAGGTGAGCCCTCCCGGTACCTGAACTCTCTAAGCTTCTTCAGCAGATAAAGCTTGTTGATGCCCGTGCTCTTGGCATACAACGTCTCGAGATTCGTCCACAGTACCTTTGCATCAGTGATGCTAGCCACATGGTTGTAGACGTTCGGCTCCACGAATCGTCTGATAAACCGACACACCTTCCGATGCTCCACCTTCCATTTTGCCGGATCCATGTCCTCTGGCATCTCCTCAAAGATAGGAGCATGCCAACCCTTCACGTAGATCAGATCCTCCATCAGAAGATGCCACTGGTGGTAATTGGCACCATTCAACTTTACCATCTGCTCTGAACCTGATGTGAACTCCATTCTGCTCTGCCAACTGGCCGGACCGACCACTAATCTTTGAGTTGACTATCTCGCAATATGCAACCAAAGAGGATAGCCAGAGGAACAATGGTCGTAAACTACCACTCTCAATTGCACACTCGAGATCACAATCAACTCGTCCTGAAAACCAAAAGGTCAGCCCGGTAACTGCTCTGTCACTGAAACGCATGGCTTTGACTTTGAACTAAAAAAATCAAATCGCCAATTCTTACCTCCACCCATGAGTTTTCTGCATAATCGAGTGTTTTTGCCAGAGTTTTTCGGCCTACGCGCGTGTTTTCCTGCCGGGAGTGGGTTTTTTTCGTCGGGTGTGTGTTTTTTCGGTCGGCGCGTGTTTTTCGGTCGGCTATTCAATTTTTGCCCAGGCTGACGTTTTCTGCCCGGGCGCGCGTTTTTTCGGTCGGCCGTGAGTTTTTCTGCCGGCCGGGCAATTTTCACCCGAGCGCGCGTTTGTTTTGCTCGGGTGCACTTTTTTCGCCCGGGCACGCTTTTTTCGCCCGAACGAGATTTTTCTGGCCGAACGCGGTTTTTCCAGTCGAACGCGATATTTTTTGCCCGAACGCGATATTTTTTGCCCGAACGCGATATATTTTGCCCGAACGCGATATTTTTTGCCGGACGCGAATTTTTCTCCCGACCACGTTTTTTTCGCCCGTGCGCGTTTTTTTCGCTGGGCGCGCTTTTTTCGCACGGGCGCGATTTTTTCGCCCTAGCGCATAATTTTCCGCGAGCGAGATTTTTTCGCCCGGGCGCATTTTTTTCGCCCGCACGCGAGCTCGCTGTGCGCCCTTTGGGCCCCGGATTTCGCCCGGAGCGCTCCCGCGCTCGTAACGTGCTCAGAACGCCTCTAAGCGCGTTAGGAGCACTTCCGTGTTCGCTGCATGCTCAGAACGCTTCTGAGCGCGCTTGCGCGCCCGGAGCACTTTCACATTTTGTCTTTCTGACACACTCACATTTTGTCTTTCCAGTTTATCAGATTGCAGGAACGGCTTGTCGCCTTTTTCGCCTTCAACAAAGCTGCCCGAACCGCCCGAACTACCCGAACTGCCCGAGGGAGAGACGGTCATTTATAAAAAAAATGACGATCATATCCGTGTGCTCCGAACCGGAAAATGCAATTCATCCGCCAGATGGTTATGGTGGTTACGACGGCAAAATTACCTGGCTACCCCCGGCCAAAGCTATAAAATGAGCCCAGAGCCTTCATTTGAGAGGATCTTGTCTTCTGCACCCGGGAGAGCTCCTTGAAGATTTTCACGGAATTCTCCTTCGGCGCTTGAAGATCTCCTTCGTGGACTTGAAGATTTTCTTCATCCAGAAAGGCGACCCAACATTCTCACTTTTGTTCTCCGGAGCATTCTCACTTTTGTTCCCCGGAGCATTCTCACTTTTGTTCTCCAACATTCTTAGAAGGAAAAAGTCTTAGTTTTTCTGGAGGTGGCATGTCACCTTCGGAACTCTCCACGTTAAAAAGTCTCAGTGTACTCAACGAATTTCTAATTGACTGTTTGCGCGCTCGGTTCGCTTCCGAGCTAAGGTGGTTCAATTCGATCGGTCTACCAGAGCACCCGAGCGACCCGCAACAACAAGGAATAATTGCTAACGATTCTAATATTTCTATTGATGAACTAATTAAACTTGCATTAAAAGCACGTGGAAGTAATGGCTAAAAAATTTTTGTGAGGGGATAAGTTACCTACGGATCATGAATTGTCTTTAAGACCTAGCTACTTAGAAGAATTTGTAGGACAACAACAAATTAAAGGCAATTTATCAGTTTTTATTAAAGCAGCTAAAAATCGCTCTGAACAATTGGATCATACCTTACTTTATGGTTCCCCTGGCCTTGGCAAAACTACTTTAGCACAAATTATCTCAAAAGAAATGGGGGTTAATTTTAAATCTACCTCAGGTCCCGCTATATCAAAGGCAGCTGACTTAGCAGCTATTCTTACTAACCTGCGGATAAAGATGTATTATTCATTGATGAAATTCATCGTCTTAACATCAACATTGAAGAAACCTTATATCAAGCAATGGAAGATTTTGCTCTATGTTGCGGGTCGCTCAACGTTCTTTCAGACCGGGCGAATCGAATCGTCTTAGCCCGAGAGTGAACCGAGCGCGCAAGCAGTCACAGAGAGAATGAACATGTGGCAAGAAGACGTTTTTACCGTGGAAAACCCGGAAAGGGTGAAAACCCACGTGGTCGGATCAGCGCCGACCAAATTTCACTATGTGGTGGAGCGTTACAAGTAATGGTGCGAGAATCGGGAGCGACAGGCCGCTCCCGTTACAATTGTAGTTGAATGAATGTCTCTGAGGGTGACAGGCCACCTCTCAGAAAAACTAAGTACTTTTCTTGCCGGGAAGTCTTCAAAGTCCGCAGAAGATCTTCGAGTGACGATGGTGGTCTTCAAGCGACGAAGGAGTTCTTCGAAGGTTGAATGAGGTCTTCGAGTGTTGATGAAGGTCTTCGAACGGTGAAGGAGATCTTCGGGTTCCGAAGGAGATCTTCGTGTTCCGAAGGAGATCTTCGAGCGCTGAAGGAGATCTTCGAGTTCCGAAGGAGATCTTCGAATGCTGATGAAGATCTTCAAGGGAATTCCAGAGAGCTCTCTCCCGTGTAGAAAATTCCAAGTCCCTTGAAATGAAGCCCTGAGGTTCCTTTTATAGCTTTTGAGGGTGGTTAGAGTGGTTATGGTGGTTAGGACGGCTACCCGCACACCATAACCAATTTATGTGCTATATGCACATTTATCATGAATATGGCTATGCGCACACCAATTTTGTATAGTTTGGTGATGATATGTATTCATATGACGGATATGGTTACACGCACACCATAACCATATTATTTGCTAGACGCAGACCGGATGCCCACTCATCATGAATATGGCTATGCGCACACCAATTTGTATAGTTTGGTGATAATATGTATTGACATGACGGATGGTTATGCGCACATGCACCATAACCATACAATTTGCTAGACGCGGACCGTATGCCCATTTATCATGAATACGACTATGCGCACACCAATTTGTATAGTTTGATGATGATATGTATTCATATGACGGATATGGTTACGCGCACACCATAACCATATTATTTGCTAGACGCAGACCGGATGCCCACTCATCATGAATATGGCTATGCGCACACCAATTTGTATAGTTTGGTGAAGATATGTATTGACATGACGGATATGGTTATGCGCACACCATAACCATACTATTTGCTAGACGCGGACCGTATGCCCATTTATCATGAATACGACTATGCGCACACCAATCTGTATAGTTTGATGATGATATGTATTCATATGACGGATATGGTTACGCGCACACCATAACCATATTATTTGCTAGACGCAGACCGGATGCCCACTCATCATGAATATGGCTATGCGCACACCAATTTGTATAATTTGGTGATGATATGTATTGACATGACGGATATGGTTATGCGCACACCATAACCATACTATTTGCTAGACGCAGACCGTATGCCCATTTATCATGAATACGACTATGCGCACACCAATTTGTATAGTCTGGTGATGATATGTATTCATATGACGGATACGGTTACGCGCACACCATAACCACACGATTTGCTAGACGCAGACCGTATTAAAGGTTTTTACTATTTATACCCCCATGTTGGAGGATTTTCACTATTTGCACCTCATGATGTGGAGTTTCACTATTTGCACCCCATGATGGGTGGTTACAGGTTTAGTGAGATTTGCCTTGATCGTCCTCGTTTTCTCTGCCGAATGAGGCGGGAGAGGTCGGGCGAGCGCGTCCGTTGGTCAAGGGAGGCCGACCGGGGATGAGACGAGAGGGGCCGGAGAATGCGCCCGGCGGCGAGGGAGGCCGGCCGGCACCGCGCCCACCGTCCGGCCACGTGTGGAGCCGGGCGGTACCGCGCGGTGCCGGGCGCACGGTACCGTGCCACCGCGTGGTGCCGCGCGGCCGTGCGGTGCCGCGGGGCCGCGGGATGCCGCGCGGCCGTGCGGTGCCGCGGGGCCGCGGGATGCCGCGCGGCCGGGTGGTGTCGCGCGGTCGTGCGGTGCCGCGCGGCCGCGCGCGGCGTCATGCGGCCGTGTGGTGCCGCGCGGCCGCGCGCGGTGCTGCGCAGCCGCACGCAATGTCGCGCGGCCTTGTGGCCACGCGGGGTGCTGCGCGTGGCTTCGTGCGGTGATTGCGGCGGTTGTGGTTGCGATTGTGGGCGGTTTCCTCCTCTTTCTTGCTCATACCTCCACCATCTTAGTGGGGAGTTGGGTTTTTGGCTAAATGCAATCCGGATTTCTCTACAAAATGGATGATAACCCATCAGTTGCCCCCCAAATCCTCGGAGTTCTTTACTATTACTCAAGGAAGTGCGAGGATTTTGTAATCTTTCGGCGTGGCCTGGGCGTTGTGGTGGAGCTGGAGGAGTCCCGTGCTGGAATCCGGTCGGAGAAGGCCATTGTGGAGGGTTCAACTCATTTGTTGAAATATTTGCGAGCTACAACGGCTTGTCTGGGGGCCGAGTTGTTGTCTTTCGAGATGGGGGTGGATCGCCTCTCCATACCGGAGCGGACTGCTGAGTTGAAGGATGTTGGAGTCGCCGAGTATAAAGCTTTTATAGCTTATGTGTAGGACTGTTCTCGGATTTTGGAATAAGTTCGCGAGGAGATCTGGAACAAGGAGGTGGAGCCCCAAATTGAGGACGAGCGCGAGGTGGCCTTCATACGCGGGATGAGGAAAGCCCTCTGCTTGGTCGTGCGGACACGAGGTTGCGATGTGTGCGGATTGAGTGTCGGAGATCATGACGAGCTTGTCGTTTAGCGTTGAGGCCTTATGAGTTTAATGGCGAGGTGGATAAGCAACGTGGTGGTGAGGGGCCCAAGCAGCGCGGAGGCGTGGTGCCTGAGCAGCGCAGAGGCGAGATGCCCAAGCAGCGCGGTGGCGAGGTGCCCGAGCAGCGCGGAGGCGAGATGCCCATGCAGCGCGGTGGCGAGTTACCCAAGCAGCGCGGTGGCGTGGTGCCCAAGCAGCGCGGAGGCGAGGTGCCCAAGCAGCGCGGAGGCGTGGTGCCCAAGCAGCACGGAGGCGAGGTGCCCAAGCAGCGCGGAGGCGAGGTGCCCAAGCAGCGCGGAGGAGAGGTGCCCAAGCAGCGCGGAGGCGAGACGCCCAAGCAGCGCGGAGGCGAGGTGCCCAAGCAGCGCAGAGGCGAGTTGCCCAAGCAGCGCGGAGGCGAGGTGCCCAAGCAGCGCGGAGGCGAGGTGCCCAAGCAGCGCGGAGGCGAGACGCCCAAGTAGCGTGGAGGCGAGGTGCCCAAGCAGCGCTGAGGCGAGTTGCCCAAGCAGCGCGGAGGCGAGGTGCCCAAGCAGCGCTGACGCGAGTTGCCCAAGCAGCGCGGAGGCGAGGTGCCCGGGCAGCGCTGAGGCGAGTTGCCCAAGCAGCGCGGAGGCGAGGTGCCCGAGCTGCGCGGAGGCGTGGTGCCTGAGCACCGCTGAGGCGAGTTGCCCAAGCAGCGCGGAGGCGAGGTGCCCAAGCAGCGCGGAGGCGAGACGCCCAAGCAGCGCGGTGGCGAGGTGCCCGAGCAGCGCGGAGGCGAGGTGCCCAAGCAGCGCGGAGGCGAGGTACCCAAGCAGCGCTGAGGCGGGTTGCCCAAGCAGCGCGGAGGCGAGGTGCCCAAGCAGCGCTGAGGCGAGGTGCCCAAGCAGCGCGGAGGTGAGGTTGTCTTTTTTAGGCAAACTTAATTAAGATTGTTGTCCTCGATGCCAATCCTTTACTTGTATGAGGCCTTTTCTTATCACCAAGTTTGGCGAGTTAGCTGTTTGGTGTTAGTACCGAAAGTCATGGCTTTAACGTTCATCGCCTTACTTTAGGCGATCCATATCGTTAATGGAGTCAGGGAGTAGCAGCAGTAATTTTAAATACACAATGGGTACATGCGCGCAAGTACAATCTTGCGGCTTACAGTTTTTAGAAGCAAAGAACTGGAAGAAGTAAAAATGGAAATTGATGATATGTGAAGCGCACAGGATGTATGCGCTCTACTAGGGGGAAGTTCCCCTGCCTGGTTCCTTCGGCTCAGCCCCGGCGGGGTATGACGTTGTCCTCTACTGGATTGTCAGCCTGAGGTCCGTGTGGGTTCGGGACCTGGTTTAGTAAAAACCTTCCGAGGAGGCCTTGCCGGATAAGACGCTCGATTTCCTCCTTCAACCGGTTGCAGCCTTCAGTACTGTGTCCATGACCTCGATGGAAGTCGCAATATTGCGACTGGTTTCCTCTGTTTGGTGCAAGCGGCTCACGCCGGCGAAGCGCGTTGCTATCACGAATGGCAAGAAGAACGTTAGTTCTGGTAGTGTTCAAGGGAGTGTAGTCCCGGTGCTGCTGGGATCCTCGATCTCGGTTGGCGTTATCGTGATGCTTGTTGTTCTTATTGGGAACAGTCTGCGGCAACGAGTCATCCTTCTTCCTCTTCGAGCTCCCCTCGAATTGCTGGCGGTGTGCTTCAATTGCTTCATCAGCTGCTATCTAGGCCTCGACTCGGTGAACGAGGTCTGGGTAGCTGGGTACAGTTTCCCGCACGGAGCAGAAGCCACCGGGGCGGATCCCTACAAGAAAAACTCCTCGCAAAAGCTCGGGGTCCACCCCTGGAATCTGACGCGCCTCAGTAGTGAAGCGGCGGAAGAAATCCTTAAGAGTTTCTCCGTCGCTCTGGCGGATCCCCGAAAGATGGGAGGGGTCTCGAGCAATCCTGCGGTTGGCGATGAACTGGTCGGTGAACTGTCGTGCCATTTCTGCGAAGCTATCTATGACTCCATCTTGCAGAGAGTGGAACCAAGTGCGCGCTTGGACTTTTAAGGTTGCTGGAAACACCTGACAGAGAAGCTGATCTGGAGCGTTGTAAATTCTCATGATGGTAGCAAAATGATTGACGTGCTCCAATGGGTCGTCGGTCCCATCGAATGTTTCCATGATAGGGAGCTTGAAGTCGTGAGGAACTGGGTGAGCTAGAACGTGAGGCGCTAATGGGGAGCCGTTGAGCAAGGGACGATTTACTAACCTGCAGATAAAGATGTATTATTCATTGATGAAATTCATCGTCTTAACATCAACATTGAAGAAACCTTATATCAAGCAATGGAAGATTTTGCTCTATGTTGCGGGTCGCTCAACGTTCTTTCAGACCGGGCGAATCGAACCGTCTTAGCCCGAGAGTGAACCGAGCGCGCAAGCAGTCACAGAGAGAATGAACATGTAGCAAGAAGACGTTTTTACCGTGGAAAACCCGGAAAGGGTGAAAAACCACGTGGTCGGATCAGCGCCGACCAAATTTCACTATGTGGTGGAGCGTTACAAGTAATGATGCGAGAATCGGGAGCGACAGGCCGCTCCCGTTACAATTGTAGTTGAATGAATGTCTCTGAGGGTGACAGGCCACCTCTCAGAAAAACTAAGTACTTTTCTTGGTCGGGAAGTCTTCAAAGTCCGCAGAAGATCTTCAAGTGACGATGGTGGTCTTCAAGCGACGAAGGAGTTCTTCGAAGGTTGAAGGAGGTCTTCGAGTGTTGATGAAGGTCTTCGAACGGTGAAGGAGATCTTCGGGTTCCGAAGGAGATCTTCGAGCGCTGAAGGAGATCTTCGAGTTCCGAAGGAGATCTTCGAATGCTGATGAAGATCTTCAAGGGAATTCCAGAGAGCTCTCTCCCGTGTAGAAAATTCCAAGTCCCTTGAAATGAAGCAATGAGGTTCCTTTTATAGCTTTTGAGGGAGGTTAGGGTGGTTATGGTGGTTAGGACGGCTACCCGCACACCATAACCAATTTATGTGTTATATGCACATTTATCATGAATATGGCTATGCGCACACCAATTTTGTATAGTTTGGTGATGATATGTATTCATATGACGGATATGGTTACGCGCACACCATAACCATATTATTTGCTAGACACAGACCGGATGCCCACTCATCATGAATATGGCTATGCGCACACCAATTTGTATAGTTTGGTGATGATATGTATTGACATGACGGATATGGTTATGAGCACACCATAACAATACTATTTGCTAGACGCAGACCGTATGCCCATTTATCATGAATACGACTATGCGCACACCAATTTGTATAGTCTGGTGATGATATGTATTCATATGACGGATACGGTTACGCGCACACCATAACCACATGATTTGCTAGACGCAGACCGTATTAAAGGTTTTTACTATTTATACCCCCATGTTGGAGGATTTTCACTATTTGCACCCCCATGATGTGGAGTTTAACTATTTGCACCCCATGATGGGTGGTTACAGGTTTAGCGAGATTTGCCTTGATCGTCCTCATTTTCTCCGTCGAATGAGGCGGGAGAGGTCGGGCGAGCGCGTCCGTTGGTCAAGGGAGGCCGACCGGGGATGAGACGAGAGGGGCCGGAGAATGCGCCCGGCGGCGAGGGAGGCCGGCCGGCACCGCGCCCACCGTCCGGCCGCGTGTGGTGCCGGGCGGTACCGCGCGGTGCCGGCGCGCGGTACCGCGCGGTGCCGGGCGCGCGGCACCGCGCGGCGCTAGGCGCACGGTGCCGGGCGCGCGGCACCGCGCGGCGCTAGGCGCACGGTGCCGGGCGCGCGGGACCGCGCGGCGTTAGGCGCGCGGCACCGCGCGGTGCCGGGCACGCGGTGCCGCGCACGGGACCGTGCCACCGTGCGGTGCCGCGCGGCCGTGCGGTGCCGCGGGGCCGTGGGATGCCGCGCGGCCGGGTGGTGTCGCGCGGCCGTGCGGTGCCGCGCATGCCGCGCGGCCGGGTGGTGTCGCTCGGTCGTGCGGTGCCGCGCGGCCGCGCGCGGCGTCGTGCGGTCGTGCGGTGCGTGGCTTCGTGCGGTGGTGCTGCGCGTGGCTTCGTGCGGTGGTTGCGGCGGTTGTGGTTGCGGTTGTGGGAGGTTTCCTCCTCTTTCTTGCTCATACCTCCACCATCTTAGTGGGGAGTTGGGTTTTTGGCTAAATACAACCCGAATTTCTCTACAAAATGGATGATAACCCATCACTCTAGATATTATTATTGGAGAAGGACCCGCCGCTAGAACAGTCAAAATAAATCTTCCAAATTTTACTTTAATAGGGGCAACTACTAGGCTTGGTCTATTAAGTAATCCTTTATGAGATAGATTTGGTATACCTTCACGTTTACATTTTTATAACGTAGAAGAGTTAAAAGCTTGTTATTACTAGGGTAGGAAAATTATTAGGGATGAATTTAACGGATGAAGCATTAGAAGAAATAGCTAGACGTAGTAGAGGAACTCCACGTATTGCTTTAAGATTAGTAAAGAGAATTAGGGATTTTGCCTCGGTAGATAATAAAAGTGAAATAGACCAGCAGATAGCTAATACTTCCTTACACCGTTTAGAGGTTGATCAAATAGGTTTAGATAGCAATGATTATAGATATTTAAGGTTTATAGCAGATAATTATTCAGGAGGTCCAGTAGGGATAGAGACTATTGCTGCAGCTTTATCAGAGCAACGCGATGCAATAGAAGAAACTATAGAACCATATTTGATACAAATAGGGTTACTACAAAGAACCCCGCGAGGAAGAATAATTACTAAGTCAGCTTTAAATCATCTTGGGATAGAGAAATTGTTGGAATGTACTCACATCAGCCTTATGAGACAAAACATTAAGCAAAATGAAAACTTCCCCAATATCGGTGCTCAGCTGGATGGAAACTTCCCCAATGATTATAGATATTTAAGGTTTATAGCAGATAATTATTCAGGAGGTCCAGTAGGGACAGAGACTATTGTTTATTTCAATATAAAGGCTAAACAATTAGAAGATACACAACAAAACTCATTTGTATTAGCTTTCAACAGTAGTTTATACAAAGCTGCCTTCATGGGCTATTTATAGAGTTTCTAATTACATATTTTTTTGGCCTTTTTAGGATTTTGCCTTTTTCAGCCGCTTGCAGAGATGTCCACAAAAGTCTCCCAAGTATATCTACTTGGTCTTGGACAGTGCTTCTTCTCTATTCTGTTTTCTTCCCGATTTTGTTTGTTCTGCTTTACTGACCTGCAGGATTAGGTTTAACATTCACCTCCTTAATCTTGCGGGCTAACAACGCCGAGGTTTCTTCGCAATGTATCGAAACGATCTCGCGGTAAAGGTTTTGTAAGCAAATATGCGATTTGTTTCTCGGATCTGCAAAAGGCAAGGTTGATTTCGTTTTTCTCTATCAATTGTCGAAGAAAATGATGGCGAATGTCAATATGCTTGGTCCGACTATGGAAAGCAGGATTATGAGCAATAGCCATGGCTGATTGACTATCGCTATACAATGTGACGGGGTTTTTGTCTTTCTGCTCTTTGATTTCTTCTTCATCTTCTTCATTCTTGTTCCCCTCTTTGTCTATTTCTTTTAATAGACGTTTTAACCATACTGCTTCAGTAGCAGCATAAGAGATGGCTACATATTCAGCTTCTGCTGAGGAGAGTGCTATAGATTTCTGGCGTTTAGCACTCCATGATATCAGTTTGCAACCCAAGAAAAATACATAACCACTGGTGCTGCTACGATCCTCCAAGTTTCCGCCCCAATCACTATCACAATAACCCTTTAGGCCCCGTTCGTTTGGACGGAATTGAAGACTTGGAATTGAAATTCGACATCGAATTCCAGTTACGCCGTTCGCTTGTTACGTAGCTTTAATAATTGAAATTTGAGTTGAATATCATGAAATTGATTTTAGCCTAAGCACAAAATCTAGCTAGACATATCGGAATTGGGCGAGTCTGGCACGCTCGATTTATCGCGTTTTTTGCCCGGGCGCGTTTATGAGTCCGGGCGCACAATTTTTCGCCCGGACGCGAGTTTTTCGCACGGACGCGAGTTTTTGCCCGACCATGCGTTTTTCGCTCGGACGCCCAAATTTTGCCCAGGCGGAAATTTTCCGCCCTAGCGAGCATTTTTCGCCATGGCGCGCGTTTTACGCCCTGGCGCGCACTTTTCGCCCGAGCGCACGTTTTTCGCCCGGGCGCGCGTTTATGCACCCGGGCGCACAATTTTTCGCCCGAGCGCGAGTTTTTCGCACGGACGCGAGTTTTTCGCCCGAACGCGCGTTTTTCGACCAGACGCCCAAATTTTGCCCGGGCGGAAATTTTTCGCCCTAGCACGTGTTTTTCGCCTAGGCGCTTTTTTTGCCCGAGGGCGTGTTTTTCGCCCGGGCGCATGTCATGTCACCCGGGCGCGCAAATTTTTGCCCTGGCGTGAGTTTTTCGCCCTGGCGCGCGTTTTTCGCCCAGGCGCACATTTATGCGCCCGGGCGCACAATTTTTCGCCCGGGCGCGAGTTTTTCGCACCGATGCGAGTTTTTCGCCCGAACGCGCGTTTTTCTCTCCCGAACGCCCAAATTTTGCCGGGCTGAAATTTTCCGCCCTAGCGCGCGTTTTTTCGGCCCGGCGCGCGTTTTTCTCCCTGACGCACGTTTTTCACCCTGGCGCGCGTTTTTCGCCCGGGGGCGCGTTTTTCACCCGGGTGCATGTTTTGTCACCAGGGTGCGCAATTTTTTGCCCGGGTGCGAGTTTTTCGCCCGAGCGCGTGTTTTTCACCCTAGCACGCGTTTTTCGCTCGGACTCGCGTTTATGCGCCCGGGCGCACAATTTTTCACTCGGGCGCGAGTTTTTCGCACGGACGCGAGTTTTTCGCCCAAACGCGCGTTTTTCGCCCGGACGCCCAAATTTTGCCCAGGCGGAAATTTTGCGCCCTAGCGCGCGTTTTTCGCCCAGGCGCGCATTTTTCGCCCCGACGCGCGTTTTTCGCCCCGGCGCGCGTTTTTCACCCTGGCGCGCGTTTTTCGCCCTGACGCTCGTTTTTTGCCCGGGGCCGCGTTTTTCGCACGAGCGCATCTTTTGTCACCCGGGCGCGCAATTTTTTGCCCGGGCGCGAGTTTTTCGCCCGGGCGCGCGTTTTCCCCTGGGCGCACGCTTTTCGCCCGGGCGCAATTTTTTCCCACGAGAGCGTTTTTTCGCCCGGACACAATTTTTACGCCAGGGCGCGAATTTTTCGCCTGGACGTGAATTTTTCGCCCGGGCGCAAATTTTCCTCCCAGGGGAGAGATTTTTGCCCCGGCGCGATTTTTTCACTTAAACGCGATTTTTCGTCAGGGAGCGATTTTTTTGCCCGCGCGCAATTTTTTCGCCCGGGCAAGATTTTTTTGGCCGGGAGCGATTTTTTTGCCCGGGCGAGTTTTTTTCGCCCTACGAGATTTTTTTTAATGCCTATGCGAGCTTTTTTCGGCCGGGCGGGTGGAAAAATCGCACCCGGGAAAAAAAAATTGCGCTCGGGCAAAAAAATCGTGCCCGGGACACAAAATCGCGCAGGGCGAAAAAATGAGCCCGGGCAAAAAATGCGCGCCCGGGTGAAAAAATCACGGTTGTGCGAAAAAATTGGGCCCGGGCGAAAAAAATCGTTCTCGGGCAAAAAAATCGCTCCCGGGCGAAAAAAATCGTCGTTATGACATACATTTGTGTATGATATATGTGATAAATATTAGCTTCTTCGTAATCTTTTTCAATTCTTAAATTGAATTTTATTTGACAAACGAACAAAAGCATTGATTAATTTCACAATATTCAACAATATTGTTTATTAGGCGAACGTTAGAATTGGAATTAGTCACCAATATTTAATTCCACAGTATTTATCAATATTCAATTCCAATATCGAATTCCAATTCCGTCCAAACGAACGGACCCTTAGAGAATTGTCTTCATCTTTTTGATACATGATGCCCAGCTCTTTTGTTCCTTTTAAGTAACGTAGAATCCTCTTTGCGGCAGTAAGATGATTTTGAGTTGGGCTATGCATATATCTTGCTACAATTCCAACAACACTATCAATATCTGGTCTCGATTGTGTTAAATAAATCAACGATCCTAAGTCGTTGATAGTATTCTTCATTAGCTTTAGGAGAAGTATCAGATTCATATAATCTCTCATAAGTTACCATTGGAGTTGATACAACATAAGCATTGTGCATTGCAAATCTAGTAAGAAGATCATTTATGTATTTGGTCTGATTAACAAATATCGCATTGGATTGTTGAGATATTTGTAACCCCAAGAAATAACTCATCTTACCCAAATCAGTCATATTATAATTTTGCATCATACTCTCTTTAAACTGCTTTAATCCTTGTATATCAGAACCTATGTAGATGATATCATCTACATATAATGCTAATAGGAGGAATTGCTCTTGGCTGCTTCTTTTGATATATCAAGATTCTTCAGAGGGGCATGCAACAAAATTTTGTTCTTTTAGAAATGTATCTATGTGAGCATTCCACGCACGGGGAGCCTGCCTCAATCCATAGAGAGCTTTGTTTAAGCGATAGACTTTCATTTCTTCTCCGGCTACAATATATCCTTCAGGTTGGTTTACATAAACTTCCTCTTTCAAATTGTCATTTAAGAAAGCTGATTTAATGTCAAGTTGATAGACGGGAAGCTGAAGTTGAGCAGCAATTGCAAGTAGTATTCTCACTGTTTCCATGCGAGTAACTGGTGCATAAGTTTCTGTGAAATCTTTCCCAGGAATTTGGGCATACCCCTTGGCTACTAGTGTAAGACCCCTTTTTTTTCTTTCAAAAACCCGGGTCTTATGCCCAGAACCGCCGCTTTGCAGTGACACCCTCACTCGGGAAGGTCGCCACTACAAAACAAGTAGTATTCTCACTGTTTCCTGCCGGCCATATCGATCACAGAAGAAGAAAATTATATTTGAACATATAGAAAAGCTCAAGTCCACATCACAGGAAATATATAAAACCATAAATGGTAAATGTCCACAGAGAGTAACTGAAATAAAAAGATAACAATAATAAAGGGCTCATGCCCTGTACATCATATCCTCACTACAAGGTCACTCGCGGAAGCTAACTACCAATCACTCACTGATCCTGAATCTGGTGCTCCTGTACTAGACTGGCCCGGCTCCGTCTGCACAGGCCTCTGGTGCTGCAGCATCTCCTCGGTCCCCTAAAATGATATGGTTCACTGACCGTTAGTCAAAAAGACTAAGCCTTATGTTCCCCACCCCTCCCCCAATGGCTCCTAGGCATCGAGTGAGAGGATGAAGCGGAGGACAGCAAGGGGTATAAACAATAGCAGGTCACAGGGGTACAGGGAATGTCTACACTACACATGTATATATATATATAATTGAAGCAGTAAAAGAGCATAGTAAAAGCAGGTAAAGACTAAGTGAAGTGCAGTAAGTAAAGACATGTATATAGTAGAAAAGTAACCATTGATCTATAGGAATGCCCATACAAACCTATAGACCATGGGGTCGTTTAGCAAGGCCTATCGTATAAGAAGTCCCATAACCGACTTATACGATAGGGGTAGGGGTATGCAATGCTTATGCCATGACATGCAGAGTTATGCAGTTTATGCTATGTTCATACAAGTGCAACTCACACACTTCGACTCTATGCGCACAGACCTTTAGTTCCCCCTTTTTGGAGCTGGCAAGACTCCCAGGATACTCCCGTAGTGGCAAACGGAAGCGGTGGGTTGGGCCTCACCCACCTCTAGGTTGGTATTCATACTACCTAACCTAGACCTATCGTACGCCTCAACGCAAAACCGCAGAGCATCTGCGTACTCTTACTGGCTGGACCACTAGACTTTTATGGCTAAGTGCAAATTCCACACTCGTCGAGTCAACGTATTGATGTCGGTGTGAAGGACAGTCCAATACCGAAGACCCACCACCTCCATGCACATGCAAGAATGTTCTACAATATCCCGAGCCATAAACTCCGCAGCCTAACCTGCCCGTCATCATAATCTTCCGAGCCACCGGCTCGCCGGACCAACCCGTCCGCACCAACAAGCATTACTGAGTCACAAGCTCACCGGACTAACTAGTCCGCTGCTTCAACCACGAGCCTACCGCTCGTAAGACCAAACTAACTAACCTCACGGAACCACGGGGTGTGTGCGTTATTAAGTTAATCTTGTACAACATATTACTCCTACAGTTTATGGTTAATCTTGGACTTCCCGAGGATTACCCTGTAAGGGGCTCGCTACGGTACTAGGAACTATAATGGGATGACACCCCAAAGTTCCCTTTCTCAAGACACTTAGGGTTGTTGGTATCTACCCATAAGATTACCCTTCTTATCTTTACCCTTGGATTACCCTAAGTGTGTTATGACCCTATAAGGGGAAAGACGATCTTTCGTCTATCCCGAGCATAACTAACCCTTAACTCACCAAGCACACTTTCACCATCTAATCCATTTTGGTGACCTTCAATCTCTTCAACCTGACCATGTACACCAACTGCATGTCACTTCTGTTGGATCTTGCGGCGCCCTTAGAGGGGGGGGGGGGGTGAATAAGGGATAAAATTTACTTTGATATTTTTCTAATATATTATGATAATTTTAACGGATAAACAATTAGATTTTTAGACAACCCAAATAAGCACTTAGAAAATCATAAGAAATTGGAAATCAAATTTTATTTCCACAAGTGATGAATACAAAGGATTGTCGATCTTAATAAAACTTAAAATCAAGGCTATGATAAAAATAAAATTCTTTTCAATTTACCGGTCCTTCAACCAAGGACCGGCTGGCTATAGCGAATTTCTTCCTAGATCTTGCTACTAGCCTCCCCCTAGATCTCTCCACGATCTAGACGCTGCACACAAGGAGGCGATTTCCTCCTAAGCCTCACACGGACCTAGACGCCACGCACAAGGAGGCGATTTCCTCCTAAGCCACACACGGACTTAGACGCCACGCACAAGGCGACGATTTTCTCTACGGATTACAAGATGAATAAATGAAATACAAAATAGAGACTAAGATATGAGAACTCCCTAAATCCACAGCTCTGAAAACAACGTTGAATGATTGCAAAGGTTGCTTGAGATTCTGCGCATGAACCGTCGCTCCTTCGATCTTGAACGTTCTTGCCGAAAAGGAAGTTCTCGAATTTCTGGAGCTCAATGATGAAAAGCACTCGGGAATTGGTACTCTAGAAAAGTGTGTAACTTCTCCTCCACGAAAAATGAGACAATATATAAAATCTTATGTCGTCGACTACATCTAGATGTAGTTTGCCGACGGTATCTCCTCCAGTTGACACGTGTCCCATGCGAACGAAGTGTGCGCACGACGTGATGGTTTCTGCTGAGACATGGAGCTGTCGTCGACGACATCGATGTCAGAATTCCGACAGTGCATGGAACTTGCAGAACGTGTGGAAACCGCTGAGTCGTGGGCTGTCGGATTCCGATATCAAGCTGTCGCAGACGACAGTGATTTTTCTGGAAACCGCTGAGACTGGGATGTCGTCGGCGATATCTAGCCATCGCAGACGCACTGATTTTTCTGGACTATTCATTCTGAGCTCCAAACAATAATTAGCATAGTTGCATACCTATTATACCTGCACACCATAGAGAAAATAGGATCAAACACACCCGGGATTTGTTATTAGCAAACCAAGGAGTTCGGAAAACATGTTCCAATAATCTTCCCGTTTTGATAATAACAAATCCACTTTGAAAGAAATCATAGTGTCCTATTAAGTGATATAAGATAAGCAAGACTAAATAATTGGTTGTGCGATAAGGTTATTCAGATGAAGTTCCCATATATGTATTCTCCCCCTAAGTGTGTATTCCCTTTACATAGGATAAGAAATTAATGTGTTTAGGATGTTCAACTCCTTATATGTAATCTCCCCCTAAGTATGTACTCCCCCTAAATATGATAAGAAATTAATGTGTTTAGGAATGATTTCTTTCTTTCTAACAAGAATAATTCTCCCCCTTTTGGTATTATTAAAAGAAATTAGGGTTAGGGAAATAATGATGCAATCTTTTGGAGTGAGGAACCATGATTGACCTTTTGTAATAAAGAATGTTTAAGAGTTTAAACATAGAAGTGTAGACATTTCACAAGAAATAAATACAAGATTTAGGCTAGCGGAAGATTATCAGAAACATTGGATTGTAAGCATGAAAATCATAAGTAGAAATATGAGTTTGAGTTCAAATTATAAAGTTTTGTAACCTTTGTGAAATCTCATAAGTGTTCATAAATTTATCAAGCATGATATGAATATATCAGAAAGAGAATATACTACAATGCTACCAAATTTGAAGTGTAAGAGATACCAAAAACATTGTAGAGATCATGCTAGGTTATCTATTGCATTTCTTATATAAAGAGCAGTATAGAGATAGCATTAGAATCCAATACTCATGAGAAGAAGTGTTATGAAAGATAATGATGTGCACATAAGTGTATTTTGAGCAATGTTAACAATGGATTTAAATCACAAAATACAAGATATATGTAGAGTAAAGTGCGCAATAAAACACAAGTATATTTTCGTTCACACACTTTAATGCACATATTGTTAGAGAAAAATGGTGTAAGAACAAAGGTTTGCACAAGACACTTTGCTATTCTTTCCAAGGTGCTCAACCTCACAATGCTTATGAACACTTATCAGGAGGTTCAAGTAGTGTTTGGTGGAGTTATAGTTGTCTACATATATAATTTTTTTGTTCATATTTGTGCGACAACATTCTTCGAATACACTTGTTTGCAAACCCACAATTTTTGAAACTTAACCACTTTTCAAAATTTCATAAGTGCAATTCAAATGTAGTGTAGGTAATAAACTTATGCAAGGTTTAATTTATTGTACAAATACAAAACACAAACAAGCATTTTTAGATTTAAACACACATGTTGATTACCAAAATAAGTGAGTGAAAGGTATCATTATCAAGCATAATACATTTACTCATACTTAGAGGCATGCTAAGCTTGTTTCTACACATATTTGTCAATACAATTTATGCACTTTAAATAGATATATCAAAGCATGATAAACAAAATAATGTACATATTAATTTGAAGAAATAAATTCTAACATTGTAAATAATTCTAAATAATAGAATTCATTCATGCTTGATATGAGCAATAAAGATCATATTTTTTTAATTTGGGGAATTGAAAAAGAGAAAAAAAATTGAATGTGCGAACTTTTAAATTGATGTTTCAAAATAAAATAGTGCATATAAAAAGAAATTTTTTTGATTAATTTTTGAAAACTAAAAAAAAATTTGTCAAATGAAATTTGACTCATTTTTGGATGTCGGAAAACGACAGCAAGGTGTCGTCGATGACATTAAAAAAACGATAAAAGATCGCGAATCCGAAAAAAGCAGATCTGGGAGGCATTTCCTTTAGGGTTTGCGCGAGAGCTACTGTTGGAAGTCGATGGAAAATTTAAGGATTGAGGTAAAGTTTATGATTTTTTGTTAATTTTTGTTGAGATTTTTGAAATTGAAACTTGATTTGAGGATTCCTTTTCGTTTTTGTGAAGTTTTTAGAAAGGAAATCCTAGATCTAAGAGAATGTATGGGTTTGTGATAAATTTTGTTAATAATTTTAGAATAAAAACTTGGTTTAAGTAGGTCATTTTGTGTTTGTGAAGTTTTGAGAAGAGATCTGTGATGTATGTGTGGATCTAAGAAAATACTAGATTTCATGATACAAAGTATAGTTAGAAAATTCTAGATTTTCATCTGTTTAAAGTTTTGATGATGTCGCTAAACGACATCTAGCTGTCGTCAACGACAGGGAAAAGAACAGAATTTTTTTTTGAAGTTTTGTTTGATTTTCATCTGTTTGGAGGAATGAGATGCTACAAATTTTTTTTGTTTTTGATATGAAGGTTGGTCGGGTAAAGAGATGGCATCAAGTTCTAGAGCATATCCGGGCATTGAAAAGTCACTTATTGGAGTAGCGAAGGTGGTGCAGCTTGACCTTCCAAGACATGAACACATATATGATCTACTCGCCGAGGCAGGTATAATTTTCGTCATAACTGCAGACATGTTCTCATCAGTTTTAATTTGAGAGTTTTACAATCACTTGGAAGATCCAAATTATACGGATTTGAATGTTGGTGTAAGATCAAAAATCCAAGGACAATATGTGGAAATTACCCACATAGATTTGAGAAACGAATTTGGACTGATTGAGAGTGAGCATGTGATTGACAAAGTAGAAAACTATAGAAAAGAACGAGATTGGACGCTCCTCAATATGGTATTGCATAGAAATTCTATGGAGAATTTAATCACAACTGCAATGACGCTCACACCTGATGCACAGGTTGTGCAAGAAATCCTAAGGAATACGGTCATGTACAAAGCCGGTGACTCGAGGAGTATTACGACACAACTTAGTTTTGTGACATATTTAATATTAGAAAGAGAGTCATTTGATGTTGCAGATCTCCTGTTATCCATTATGCGTTATACATTTAGATTGAAGAGTCCGACTTGGAAGAAAGTCCATAGCTTGCCGATGGGAGCAATCATCCAACGCATATTATATAAGAAATATTCTTGGATAGACCAAGAGTTTTATTTAAGTGATTGTATTCCCGGTATTTTCACTACGGATACTATGCGACCTAGTCGATCTCAGCGTGAGCCATCAGTAGAGATGAGAAATCCACGAATCTCACGTGGAGGATCTGTACGCGAAGCTGTGGATGAGTTACGTGACTCACTTGAGGAGCATAGGAGGTCTGTTGGGTATTGTATCCACAATTACCTGGATTTGAAGATGTCCCCTAGTGAACTAAATTGAATTGAGTATGTATTTGATGATTTTCTGTTTAGATGTATTATGACATGTCTTAATGCTAAGTGCACACCAAAGTCAGGTTGCAATGGATCACCAAACACAGTTCTAGACAATGTAATCCCTCATTGTGTAGAACAAAGTGTTGGTCCATGTGTAATCTCTCTATTGGGGTGTACTTCATATACTCATAACTGAAGGTTTTCAAGATTGAGGAATGGAGCAGGTTTTCAGAATGAATTTTATTCTTGTCTAAGTCAATTCGTCGGGATGTCTAGTGAAGTTCCGATGAATCTCGACGAATCCAGACAGAAGCCAAATTTCAAGTTTAAAGAAGAATTTTCTGCGGCTAAGTATATTCGTCGAATGTTCTCGAGAACTCCCGACGAATTTCGACGAATGATAACAGAAGACAATTTTCAATGTTTTATCAGTGTTTTTCAAGACCAAGTCAATTCGTCGAATGTTCACGTGAAGACTCGACGAATGACGGACAGACGGATTTCAAATTTCAGTTTCGTTTTCGAAAATTAGGGTTCGCCGCCATGTATAGTACACGTGGCGATCACTCCTTGTTCGTCGCCCGAGTCGTTGGAGGTTTCCCTATAAATAGTTTTTTATTTTTAGGGCAAACACAAGAAAGCACCCGATTGTTAAAAAGAGATAATATTTTCTAGCCGTTTCTTCCTCTCTTGCTGAACAAGTTTTCTGAGATCTAGCTTCTGCGCCGCTCAAGTTTCGTTCTTCTGCGTTGCTAAAGATTTCTCAGATAAGAAGGCCTTTGATCAAGTTGCTGCTCTCAATATTGAAGATCTTTTCAATTTAATCAAAGGGCATATTCAGATCAGGTTTGCCGATTCACTATTCTTCCTAATCTTTGAAGATTCAAGCTTTCACTCTAAAGGAAGAATAAGATTCAGTTTCTCCAGATCTGAACTTAATCTCTATTGAGATTCAAAGAGAAGTTTTGTTTCAAACTTTATTTGATTCATGTAGGAGGTTTTTTCTCCGAGTTATTTTGTAGGAGTGGTTTACTCCGAGTTGTAGGAGTTGTTTACTCCGAGTTTGTAGGAGAGGTTGTTCTCCGAGCTTGTAGGAGCCGTAGTCTCCGAGTGTAGGATTTGTTGATAAATCCGAGTTTTGGTGAAGTTGCCGACGCTAGCCCGAAGTGCTAGATAGGCGGAGAGGGAGAGAGGAGTACCCACCTTTGGGGAACCTCTATAAATCTTGTGTCTCTGTGCTGTGATTTTTTGTTGTGTTTGTGCAAAATTTTTATTCCGCAATCGCGGTAGAGATCACCTATTCACCCCCTCTAGGTGATTTAGGTAGACAACAATTTCTTTCAATTGGTATCAAAGCGAGGTTATCTTTAAGAGGTTAACACCTAGATTAAAGATCTTTCAACGTTGTCAAAATCTCTATCTATGGACAGAGGCATGGAAAGGTTTTCCTCCAAGCTCCCAGTTTGCACTAAGGAGAACTTCCCAATGTGGAAAGAAAGAGTTATCTTCTACATGGAAGCAAATGATCCCCGAATCTCCCAGATAGTTAAGGAAGGTCCCTTCATTCCTATGGTTGTTTCTACCATTGATGCCACCAAACAAGTGCCAAAGAAACTGATGGATATGACAAAGGACAAAATTGCACTTATCACTCTGGACAAGAAAGCAAAGCACATCATAGCAGGTGCAATTGATGATTCAATGCTACAAAATCTGATTCACTGCAAGTATGCAAAAGAGATGTGGGATTCTATTGTGGTTCTGATGGAAGGTACTGAAGAAGTTCGAGATGACAGGAAGTCTTTGCTGAACCAAGAATATGAAGCCTTCAAATAACAAGGCAAAGACACAATTTCTGACACCTACGAGAAATTCTTCAAGATTGTAAATGGTTTGAGAAACTATGGAAGGGAAGTCACCATGGGTGAACTAAACGATAAATTCCTTAGATCCCTGTCTAAGGAATGGAACCCCAAGGTGATAGCTATCAGAGAACATGGTAAGTTGGCTACTACGGAGCCACAGATTCTGTATGGGAAGCTGCTTTCCCATGAGCTGAAGTTGAATATCAGGAAGTCAGAAGAGGAAAGCAGTAGGAGCTCTGGTAAGGAGAAGACCATTGGTCTAAAGGCTGAAAGCTCCCGGAGAAGCAGGGATCTGTCCCCTGTGAGGGACGAGTCTTCTGAGGATAAAGCTGAAAGCAGTTCTGCAAATTCAGAACTATCTGAAGGAGAATTTTCCCTCCTCTCCAAGCAATTCAAGAAGTTGCTTAGCAAGAGGAGGCAAATGAGAAAAGGCTCATCTTCCTCAAGAGATCACAGGAGATCACATCGTGATAGAAACGACAGGTATGGTTCTAAACCGAACAAATACGATTATACTGAACCTGTTTGTTATTGTTGTAAAAAGCCAGGGCACATGATAGCTGATTGCTCACACAAGAAGAAGGAATCTTCAAGAAAAGAAGAAAAGAAGTCCTTCAAAGGAAAGAAGAAATAGGAGAAGAGTTTTGTTGCCAAGAAGTCCAAGACTCTGAGTGATAGTGACTCAAATGAGTCTAACTCAGATGAAGAGGCATTCTTTGGACTGATGGCTCAACTTGATACAGAAGACCAATTTGTTCAATATAGAGGAAAAGGCCTCACAGAAGACTGCTTCTACAGTCTAATGGCCATGTCAGATGATGACAAATATATTGTTCCTTTCACCGGCCAGGTATTATCTTCTACACCTCTTTCATGTTCAGAAATGGCATCTGATGCTAATGAAAACTACTACTCAGAAGAGGATCCTGAGTTGACTGCTAAGTATGTGGAAATGTTGAAGGGGTTTAATAAGTGTTGAAAGCTTGTTAAAACTCAATCAAAGGAGATTCAATCCCTAAAGGATCAAGAATCAAACCTGAGAAAGGAGATTGAAGAATCTAACCTACTCAGGGATGAAATCTTATCCTTGAAGATTGCTCTCTCTGAGGCCACTTCAGCAGGCATTCAGAAGAATGAAATTATCAATGATTTGACAAAACAGCTTGAGGCTGAAAAGAAGATCACAATGAACTTCTCTAAGCCCAAGACAGTTTTGCCTATCATAGACACTTTCACTGCTGTTTCTGGTAGTAGTGGATTGGGCCATGTTGCTGAGAAGAGCCTAAGTAAGTCAGCCAGAAGAAGAGCTGCTAAAGCAAAGGGTAAGGGTCCGCAATGTGCTCCAACTTTCAAGAAGGTGGTTCTTCCTACAAACACCTATGATTTTGAGAGCATCTATGGTCACTTCAGCAGACCAACCTATGTTGAGCCTGCCAAGGTGAACTCAGTGTGGACCAGACCCAGAAACTTTGGATCTAGATCCCTCAAGGCACCTTATGAGGAAGTTCAATTGAAGCATCATGGACCATTCGTTCATGGATCGAATGCTAAGAAGGCACCGCAGGTCAAGCCTATTGTGCCTAAGAATTATGTATGTTGCACCAACGAGGCTTCTACCTCCAAGGTTGCTCGTCCTGCAAAGCCACCCATTTAAAAGGCTCAGCAGAACACAAAGAGGAGATACAATAGATTTGAATGCTGGTGCTGTGGCAAAATTGGTCATTTTGCCATAGATTGTTGGTTCAATCAAACTGTGCCAAGAACTCCACGAGTTAACAGTGCAAGACCGACCACTTGCAAAGTTAATGTTCCAAGTGGTGTTCCACTAACAAGGAACCAAGGGCCCAAAAAGGTTTGGGCTTCTAAGGGATATTGATCATGCTTGCAGGAATGTCCAAAGGCCGACGAAATTCCTATCTGGTATTTGGACAGTGGTTGCTCTCGGCATATGACCGGGAGAAGAAGATTACTTCAGGATTATGTTCCAGTTGAGAACGGGCCTAAAGTAAAGTTTGGCAGATCTGAACGAGGTACTATTATAGGATATGGTTCAATAACCAACAACTCAGTCGTAGCTCATGTGAAAGGATTGAAATACAATCTGATTAGCATAAGCCAACTGTGTGACAAAGGCTACACCGTTGAGTTCTTTAGAGATAGATGCCTGGTAAAGATGTTCGTGTCTGCGAAACCTATTTTAACAGGCTATAGGAGTAGTGGTATATACTGTTTGGATTTTATATGTTTACAGTCTTCTACCCCAGTGTGTTTTGTTGCCAAAGATAGTGCATCTCTTTGTGACCAATGACACAAGAGATTAGCACATATTAATTTCAAAACAATATCTATGTTATTTTCTCACAACTTGGTAAGGGATGCCCCCAAAGTTAAATGCATTAAAGAAAGCCCTTGCCATGCTTGCCAAATGGGTAAGCAAACAAAGGCTAGCTTTAAGAGCATAATTGGCAATAATTCTACCAGATGTCTTCATCTGCTGCATATGGATTTATTTGGTCCAATGTCAGTTAGAAGCTTAGGTGGGAAAGCTTACACTTTGGTTATTGTTGATTACTATTCCCGGTTTGCATGGGTGTTCTTTCTAAAACTTAAGTCAGAAACCATTGGCATATTCACTATATTTGTCAAGCTTATTCAGAATGAACTTGACTGTTCAGTGGTCAAAATCAGAAGTGACCATGGAACAGAATTTCAGTCTGGGGCCATGACAGAGTTTTGTGAAAGTCAAGGTATCTCCCATGAGTTTTCCTCTCCTCATACTCCACAGCAAAATGGAGTAGCCGAGAGAAAGAATAGAACCCTCATAGAAGCTGGCAGGTCTATGTTGAGTGATTCTGCTCTTCCAGAATATTTTTGGGCAGAAGCTATCAACACAGCTTGCCATGTGCAAAACAGAGCACTCATCAATAAGAACCATCGTAAGACCCCATATGAGATTCTAAAGGGCAGAAAAGCAAAGATTTCATATTTTAGAATTTTTGGCAGTAAATGCTATGTACTTAACAATAGGAAACATCCTACAACTAAGTTTAGTGAAAAATGTTTTGAAGGTATTTTCATAGGATATAGTAGCCATAGTAAGGCATATAGGATTTTTAATAAGAAAACTCTGGTGGTAGAAGAAACAGTCCATGTTGTATTTGATGAGACGGGCCTGCTGCATAGCAAGTCGTCTAGTGTGTTCATTGAAGATGCAAGTGAAAAGCTAAAGGAACTCACTATGGAAGATGGAGTAAATACCACAGATGATGCACCAAAGTTGACAGAAGAGATCTCAGATCACTCTGAAGATGAACAAGAAGTTCATGAAGAAGAAGATGTTCCAGAGGTGGCTGAACCTCAAGTTGCTCCTGAAAATGCAAGTAACTTGGGAGTCAGATATTCAAGAGATCATCCAGCTGATCAGATTATCGGAGATCCTTCAAGCAGAGTTCTAACGAGAAGAGATACAACTAACGAAGTTTTACATTTAAGTTTTCTTTCACAGATTGAGCCAAGGAAGTTTGAAGAAGCAAACACCGATCCATCTTGGATCCTTGCTATGCAAGAGGAGCTCAACCAATTCAAGAGATGTAAAGTTAGGGAGTTGGTACCAAGACCAAAAGGACAGAATGTGATTGGAACCAAATGGGTCTACCGGAACAAGCTTGATGAAAAGGTCATCATTACAAAGGACAAAGCAAGACTGGTTGCACAAGGATACAGGAAAGAAGAAGGGATTGATTTTGATCAGACCTTTGCACAAGTAGCAAGAATTGAAGCCATCAGATTATTTATGGCTTATGCTGCATATAAGGGCTTTAAGGTTTTCCAGATGGATGTGAAGTCAGCCTTCCTGAATGGAGATCTTAAGGCGGAAGTGTATGTAGCTCAGCCTCCAGGTTTTGGAGATCCTAACTTTCCTGATCATGTATATTATTTACATAAAGCTTTGTATGGTCTCAAACAGGCATCCCGAGCCTGGTATGAGACATTGTCTAAGTTTCTTCTTGAGAACAAATTCACAAGAGGAACAATAGACAAGACATTGTTTCTTAGGGAAGTAAAAGGCGAGGTTTTGCTTGTGCAAATCTATGTCGATGATATTATTTTTGGCTCTACAGATGACAAACTTTGCAAAAAGTTTTCTAACTTGATGCAATGTAAGTTTGAAATGAGCAGTATGGGAGAGCTGAAATATTTCTTAGGACTCCAGGTGCAGCAATCTGAAGATGGAATTTTCATCTCTCAGACGAAGTTCACCAAAGAGCTTCGAAATTTGGAATTGAGAGTGCAACCTCTATGAGGACTCCAATGGGCTCAAGCATGTCTCTGGACAAGGATGAGAAAGGGAAACCTTTTGATGAAACCAAGTACAGAAGCATAATTGGATCCTTGCTCTACCTCACTACTAGTAGGCTTGATATAATGTTTTCAACATGTGTTTGTGCTAGGTATCAGGTGAACTGTAAGGAATCTCATTATGCCGCTGCAAAGAGGATTTTGAGATACCTTAAGGGTACACCAAATCTCATCTTATGGTACCCAAGAAGCAATGACTTTGAACTAATTGGTTTTTCAGATGCTGATTTTGCAGGTAGCAAAGATGATAGAAAGAGTACTTCAGGAACTTGCCAGTTCTTGGGAAAAAGACTCGTTTCCTGGAGTAGCAAGAAGCAAAATTGTGTTGCAATATCAACTGCTGAATCGGAGTATATCTCTGCCGACAGTTGCTGCGCACAACTTTTGTGGATAAAAAATCAGCTTGAGGACTATAACTTAAAGCTCACAGAAATCCCCATGTTTTGTGACTCCTCAAGTGCTATTGCCATAGCAAATAATCCTGTCTCTCACAGCAGAATGAAGCACATTGAGCTTCGCTACCACTTCATCTGGGAACATGTAGAGAGTAAGGATATAAATTTGTTATATGTTAATACTGACCAACAAATTGCAGATATTTTTACGAAGCCTCTGGACAAGACCAAGTTCAATTTCTTCAAAATGGAACTTGGAATGCTTAACAAGGAATCTTGAAGACAGGACTGTTGAAATTTTGCGAAATTGCACGGGATTTCACTTGTCAAATCTTTATCTTCTCGGACACGTCTCCGTGAAATCCTTTATTAAATTCGATTTATTGGATCTGAAGAGCCATCCGTGAAATCAGGTACGCGCCTAAACTTCTTATATATATATATAAATATTGAAAACACGTGATTCCACGCGATTATTCCGAGAAAACCCTATTCGTCTCTTCGGCTCTCTCGAGCAATTACTGTTCTTCTTTCCGAGTTCGGCGAATTCAATGGCGCCCAAATATTTTGGAGGTTTGCACTCAGGGGGAGAGCTGGTGAGAGGCGCATTCCGAACTGCATCAGATGAATTTCGAAACATTATTTTGATGCTTGAAGTGGCCGGGCTAAATTTTGTCTTGGAAGAGCCAGCCAGGATTCTCGAACAGGATGTTCTGGAATTTTTCAGAAATGCCAGGATCACCAGTCAATGTAAGAAGATCAAAGCTCCATTAGGTCATGCAAGATTATTCTGAAGGCTAGTGGCATCAATAGAATTTTGAGGATGCCTGAAGTAGAATCTGAAGAACTGTATGTTGAAGATATCCTAATAGCCAAAAGGTTCTGTGGCATTAATGATGAAGGTTCAAAAATAAGAAGAAAGTTTATGAATGATGGAGGCAAGCTGCTTTGTGATATTATAGGAAATGTATTACTTTGTAAAGTAGGTTCTCATGACTACTTCTCTGAGGAAGCTTTTAAGATTCATACAAGCATCATCTGTAGAAAGAACTTCAACTTTGGTGAAGTTATTTTTGAGAAGATCAAGGAAAGCTTTCAGACTCCAAATTTTGGAAGGATCATCAGTTTGCTTCTGCATGGATGTAATCCAGAATTGTTCAATCTTGGAAGAGGTACCCCACTCCATCACACCAAGAAAATCACCTCTTCTATTTTCTCTAAATGGGAAAGAGTTATTTCAAAGGGTGGAGTAAAGAATGTTGCTGGTGGTGATGAGGCACCTTTGCTGAATGATGATAAAACTCTTGAAATAGGACAACCCTCAAGGGGTAGTGGACCTAGTCCAGCTCCTGATCAGGGAAGAGGTGAACATGTTGAGGGGGAGTTTCCAACCCCAAGAGACATCGTTGAAAGTGGTGTTGCTGCAGAATAAATTCATCCCAGTGAAGCTGATCATGTTGATCCAGTTAGTACTGATGTCACTGATGTTGTTCATGACCTGGAGGGTTAAGAGAAATCTGCTAATGTTAATGAAGCTGCTGTGCTAGAAGAGTCAAGGAAATCACCTGCAGTGATTGTTTCTAATTCAGAAGATAATGAAGACTTGCCAGATACTGCATCTGTACATTCTGAGAAATCTGATTCAATAGAGAAGGGCAGTTTTGGTGATCAGTTGGAGTTAGCCAAGAGGATGTCTTTGGCTGAGGGGGAGAAAGAACAAGAAGATTTATTCATGGATGAATCTGCAGTTCCTCAGGTTCTTCCTGTTGTGCTGCTTTTGCCCCCACTAGAAGTTCTTATTAGAAAATCTCCAAGAGTAACTGTGCTTGATGAGCAAGCACAGTCTACCAGTTTTGTAGCTGATAGAGCCTCTCCTGAAGATTTTGAAATTGGAGAGAGCTCTCAATCTTCTCTGTTGAAGTCTATTGCAAGTTTGCTGCAAGCTCAGACTGAGCATTTTGATAAGTCCATCAAGAAAGTCTATCAGAAAATTGATGCTGTTGATAGTTCATTAAGGCAAGAGATGGCTGAAATGAAGCATGAGATGGGAAAATTCAAAAGTGATCAAGATGGTTGGATGACAAGTGCAGGAAAGGCATTGGAGCACACCAATAAGAGAGTTGGGCATGTTCTAAATAACTTGCATCAAGTTGCTGAAGATGTTACTCATTTGAATTCTGCACAAACAGCTCTTAGAATTTCTCATGATCAAGGGCTTAACTTTCTGGATGATCAAGTTGAAAGGCAACTGGAAAAACTCTATACCCTCCTACATGAAGATGTCATAAAGGGGGAGGAGAGTATGGTGTCAAAGATAGAGGAGAGTGCAAGTAAGTTGATTGACTTGAATGGCAATGTATTTTCAAAGATGCAAGAGCTTCATGAGAACATCTTGCAAAATGTTAAAGATGTCAATTGGTATACCCATGAATCAACAAGTTGGTTGTTCAAGGAAGTTGCAGGCATGCTTGGATTCACTGTTTTGGAAAAAAAGTCAGATGTTCCTTCTTCAAGTGCTCCAGGTCCAAGTGCTCCAAGTTCTTCTCCAATTCCTGTTGAGGATTTTGATTTTGCTGAAGAAGACATCCCTGCCTCTACCTACCAAGAGTTCTGGGATGATCCAGTTCTTGTAGAAGGGCCTGACAGCTCCAAAGTATCTGAACCCTCTGAAAAGTCTTTGAAAAGGAAAATATATGGTGACAAACCTTCTGCAAAGAGGTCTAATCCTTATAAAAAGATTAGAGAGTTTTATGATATGCCACCCCAAGGAATTTCCAAGAGAGCTGGAGTCCCACTTCCAAAGGTATTGTTCTCACAACCTTCAATCTAGTCAGTAAACATCATGAAAATGTTAGTGATCACTACAGCCAGGATGAATGGAGTAAGTTCGAGAAAAGGACATCTGAAAGAAGGATTCACTTCAAGACTGGGGGAACCAAAGAAACTGCTCCTGATAAGTATTGGCCTAAACCAAAAGCGTTCTTTGAAAGAATGGAAATTGAGCATAAAAAGAAAGCTGAGGCAGTTGAGAGAATGTTTGAAAAGCAGAAGGGCAAAGACAAATCATGAACAGCACTGATCTCTGGAATCATGTTGTTTTTTCTTTGTTTATATATATATATGTGTGAAGTTAAACATTGATTCTCTCTTTACTTATTACTGCCTGATTATTGTTTTTCTTGTTCATTATATTTTCTGTACAATTCAACTTAGTGCATAGGGTTAGGACATCTTCAAATAGGGGGAGATTGTTGGGTATTGTATCCACAATTACCTGGATTTGAAGATGTCCCCTAGTGAAATAAATTGAATTGAGTATGTATTTGATGATTTCTGTTTAGATGTATTATGACAGGTCTTAATGCTAAGTGCACGCCAAAGTCAGGTTGCAATGGATCACCAAACACAGTTCTAGACAATGTAATCCCTCATTGTGTAGAACAAAGTGTTGATCCATGTGTAATCTCTCTATTGGGGTGTACTTCATATACTCATAACTGAAGGTTTTCAAGATTGAGGAATGGAGCAGGTTTTCAGAATGAATTTTATTCTTGTCTAAGTCAATTCGTCGGGATGTCTCATGAAGTTTCGATGAATCTCGACGAATCCAGACAGAAGCCAAATTTCAAGTTTAAAGAAAATTTTCTGCGGCTAAGTATATTCGTCGAATGTTCTCGAGAACTCCCGACGAATTTCGACGAATGATAACAGAAGACAATTTTCAATGTTTTATCGGTGTTTTTCAAGATCAAGTCAATTCGTCGAATGTTCACGTGAAGACACGACGAATGACGGACAAACAGATTTCAAATTTTAGTTTCATTTTCGAAAATTAGGGTTCGCCGCCATGTATAGTACACGTGGCGATCACTCCTTGTTCGTCGCCCGAGCCGTTGGAGGTTTCCCTATAAATAGTTTTTTATTTTTAGGGCAAACATAAGAAAGCACCCGATTGTTAAAAAGAGATAATATTTTCTAGCCGTTTCTTCCTCTCTTCCTGAACAAGTTTCCTGAGATCTAACTTCTGCGCCGCTCAAGTTTCGTTCTTCAGTGTTGCTAAAGATTTCTCAGATAAGAAGGCCTTTGATCAAGTTGTTGCTCTCAATATTGAAGATCTTTTCAATTTAATCAAAGGGCATATTCAGATCAGGTTTGCCGATTCACTATTCTTCCTAATCTTTGAAGATTCAAGCTTTCACTATAAAGGAAGAAGAAGATTCAGTTTCTCCAGATCTGAAGTTAATCTCTGTTGGGTATTGTATCCACAATAACCTTGATTTGTAGAAAGTCAACTATGAACCAAGATTGAATTGCTTATGTATTTGATATGTTTCTCTAGTTTTGTCTTGCAGGTTCACATTGCTAAGTGTAAACCAATGTCAGGTCACAGTGGGTCAATGAGCACAGTCTCTTACAATGTAATTCCTCATTGTATGAGATATGGTGTTGACTCATATGTGATCTCTCTATTGGGATGCACTTCATGCTCAAGACAAAGGAAGCTAAGGTCTTGGAGGTGTAGCTTTTCTCAGAGAAAAGTTTAAAGAATTTCTTCTAAGTGTATTTCTCGAGAAACTAAGTGTTTTACTCGAGAAATATGAAGAGCTCTCGAAAAACCTCTTTGATTTTCTCGAGAAGTTCTTTTCAGCTTAAGTCTTCGAAGGAAATCTAAATTTCTCGAGAAGCTATCTTTATTTCTCGAGAAGTCTGTTGTGCTCTCGGAAAATCCTTTGAATTTCTCGAGAAGCCTTCTTTGCTGATATTCTCCGAGAAAATCTTTCCTCTCGAGAAGTTGATTCGATTTCTCGAGAAGTTCTTGTTTCTTCCGAAAAGTTTATTTTATCTTATTTCTCGAGAAGATCCTTGTTCTCGAGAAATCCTCTTTTCTTTCTCGAGAAGCTCTGTCAATTTGTTTGAAAGTTTTTTTGAGATCCAGCCGTGATTTCTCGAGAAGTCTTCTTTCTCTCGAGAAATCTGTTTCTCGTTCCTTCAATCTATTTTTGCCGACTTCTGTTTTCCGTCTGTTTGACGTGTCTCCTTTTCTAGCTTAAGGCTTAAATATTCTATTTAGACCTTCTCCTATAAAAGGCCCTCTCACTTAAGATTTAAATATAATTATTCCTTTCCTAATCTCTCTTCCGATCAAAAAGGACGTGAAAAGCGCCGCTCGCCGTCGCCTACGATTGGAGATCGTTCTTCTCATTGGAGTTGTCGATTTCTTTTAAGAAGGGTTCGAGTGATCCATACTCAAGTTCTGCAATCTCTATTGGATCGTTTCGGATTGCCAAAGACAGATTCGAAGGATCGTTGTACTTCCTCATCGTTCTCAAAAGCCATTCAAGAAGAAGGAAGAAAACGCTTCTGTTATTCAGAACTGGTTTAGTATTGTTCAAACCCTTTTCAATCTATTGTAGGAGTTGTTATCTCCGAGTTGTAGGAGAGGTTGTTCTCCGAGTTGTAGGAGAAGTTTTCTCCGAGTTGTAAGAGAGGTTCTCTCTGAGTTTGTAGGAGTTTGACTCCGAGACTGTAGGGTCGTTCTTGATCCGAGATTTAGTGATGTAGTCAATTCTAGCGGTGGTGCTAGATTGGCGAGGCCGGCAAGTGGAGTACCCAAGAACGGGGAACCACTATAAATTTCTTGCTTCGTCTGTGATTGTGTTTTGCTTTATCTGTGTTCTTTATCATCAAGATTTTATTTCCGCAAAAGACGCAATTATCACCTATTCACCCCCCTCTAGGTGATTTAGGTTAGCAATTAGATATTTCAATTGGTATCAGAGGGTCGCTGTTCATTGCTAGGTTAACACCTTGAACAGGATCCATCCTTCTAGTTGCTAGCAAGCCATGGATAGAGTCAAGGAATCCTCTCTGAAATTGCCCATCTGCACTAAGGCCAACTTTCCTATGTGGAAGGAAAGAGTCCGTTTTTATATGGAAGCTGCAGATCCCAGAATCTTCCAAGTCGTGGAAGAAGGTCCCCATGTGCCAATGACTGCTTCGTCAACAAATCCTACTGTTCAGATACCTAAGAAAATGATGGATTTGACTAAGGATGAGATAGCTCTTGTTGCTCTTGACAAGAAGGCTAAAAACATAATTGCAAGTGCAGTGGACGATTCCATGTTGCAAAACTTAATTCACTGCAAATCAGCCAAAGAGATGTGGACATCCTTAATTGTTCTAATGGAAGGTACTGACGAGGTAAGAGAAGATAGAAGGTCTCTACTTAATCAAGAGTACGAGGCGTTCAAGCAGATTAAGAAGGAGTGCATTGCTGATGCGTACGAAAGATTCTTCAAGATAGTCAATGGTTTGAGGAACTACGACAGGGAGTTCACAAACGGTGAACTAAATGACAAATTCTTGCGTTCCCTAACGAAAGACTGGGATAGCAAAATTGTTGCTATTAGAGAGTTTGGAAAGCTGCCAAGTCTAGAACCTCAAAATCTGTTCGGGAAGCTGTTGTCTCATGAATTACAAATGAACATCCGAAAGTCTGAAGAGGATGTAAATCGAGCTTCAAGCAAAGAAAGAACCTTAGCTTTGAAGGCAGAGAATTCAAAGAAGAGCAAAGCAGTGATACCGATCAGAGAAAAAGAATCTGATATTGAAGAAGAATCGGAAGCCAGCTCCTCCTGTTCCGAACTGTCTGATGGGGAGTTCTCTTTAATCTCCCGTCAGTTTAAGAAACTGCTGAACAAGCGGAGGCACATGAACAACAAGCCGTCTTCCTCGGATCATAAATATTCTCGTCGTGATGGCGAATATCACAGGAAGGGCTCAAGCAATAATGACAGGTATAAATCCAAACAGAACAAACATATTTCTTCTGACATTATTTGCTACTGTTGTAATAAGCCATGGCACATGATTGCTGAGTGTCCCTATAAGAAGAAAGAAGGTGGAAGAAAAGAAGACAAGAAATCCACTCATGGAAAGAAGAAATCAGATAAAAGCTTCGTCGCTAAGAAAGCCAAAACTCTGAGCGACAGTGACTCCGATGAGTCAAGTGATGAAGAAGAAGCTTACTTCGGTCTGATGGCTATGTCTGATGATGAAGAAGCACCCCCGTACACCGGAAAGGTAAATTATCACACTATCCTATCTGATTCTGATTATGCTTCGGCTGAACAAAAGGATAACCTCTCAGACGATGAATCTGAGCTCATGTCTCAATATACCAAAATGCTCCAAAGCTTTGACAAGTGCCGAAAGGTTGTCAAAACTCAGGGTAAGGAGATCATGGCTCTCAAGGAGGTGGAATCTAACTTGAGAAAAGAAGTTGAAGAACTTTCTTCTCTCAAAGAGGAAGTCCAAGCCTTGAAAGACAAGATCAAAAGCTCGGAAGAGACTCTTGCCTTGAGAGACAATTCGATAAAAGTCTTGGAAGAACAGCTTGCGGCTGAGAAGAAGTTGGTTGAAACATTCTCTCAACCTAAAACTGTTCTGCCGATTATTGGTACTTTTACCACTAACGCTAAAGGAAGCGGTATAGGACATGAAGCTAGCACTAGCAATTCTTCAAAAAATACAATTGCTAAGAAGAATGGTCTGGTTGCTAAGAAAGCTACTACCAAAGAAAAAGGGAAAGCTCATCAAGAGCCTGTAGCATTCAATAGAGTCATATTTCCTACGAATGCTTATGATTTGGAGAGTTCCTATGGTAATTTCACACGACCAATTCCTTTTTCATCTGTGAATGATCATAAGGAATGGGCTCCTCCCCGAAACTTTGGTGATAGTGCTTTTCAAGCACCCTATCAAGAGATTAATCGGAAAGGGTACGGTCCATTTGTTCATGGTCCGAGTGCTAAGAAAGCACCAAAAGTGAATGCTGTTGCACCAAAGCCGAAAAAGTCAATACCACCTTGTGTGTGTTGCCCCCATGAGGCATCCTCATCAAAAAGGGCTGCTCCTGCAAGAGCTAACGTTCAAAAAGTTAAGCAGGAGAGTGTAAAGAGAAGGTACAACCGATTCGACTGTTGGTGCTGCGGTAAAATTGGTCACTTTGCTGTGGATTGTTGGTTCAATGTTTCTTATGCTTATAGACCACAAGTTAACATTGCAAGGAAGACCACTCGCAATGTTAACATTCAATGTGGATCTCAACTAACAAGGGACCAAGGACCCAAATCTGTTTGGGCTCCTAAGGCGAAATGATTTGTTTTTGCAGGTATGTCCAAAGGCCAGTAAAAATCCTATCTGGTACTTGGACAGTGGATGCTCTCGGCATATGACCGGGACAAGAAGTCTTTTGCAAAACTTCATTCCAGTTGCAAACGGTCCAAAAGTTATTTTTGGCGGTTCAGACAGAGGAATAACTAAAGGCTATGGTATGATTTCTAATGGAAATGTATCTTTTTCCGATGTGGCTTATGTGGAAGGATTAGAACATAATCTGATAAGTATAAGCCAACTCTGCGATAAAGGATACATAGTCGATTTTCGTAAAGATAAGTGTCTGATAAAGTCGGCAGAGAATTCTGAAACGATTTTATCAGGGACTCGCTGTAAGAATATCTTTTGCTTAAACTTTCTTTGTTTATCTTCTTCTACACCAGTGTGTCTTTTAGCCAAAGATAGTGCATCTCTTGTCGATCAATGGCACAAGAGACTAGCACATATAAATTTTAAAACTATTAATAAACTATTTTCGCAAAACTTAGTGCGCAATGCGCCAAATGTTAAGTGCGTTAAAGATAGACCTTGTCATGCATGCATAAAAGGCAAGCAAATAAGAGCTACCTTCAAGAGCATCATTGGCAAAGATTCTAACAGGTGTCTATATCTGCTTCATATGGACTTGTTTGGTCCGTTGCAAATTAGAAGCTTAGGAGGTAAGTCTTTTACATTGGTTGTTGTGGATGATTACTCACGTTTTGCATGGGTATTCTTTCTAAAACACAAGTCAGATACTTTCGACACTTTCACAAGCTTTGTTAAGCAAACCCAGAATGAATTTAACTGTTCAGTGGTCAAAATCAGAAGTGATCACGGAACAGAATTTGAATCTGGAGCAATGACAGACTTTTGTGAAAACCTTGGTATCTTTCATGAGTTTTCCTCTCCCCGGACTCCACAACAAAATGGAGTAGCCGAGAGAAAGAACAGAACACTCATTGAGGCTTGCAGAACTATGTTGAGTGATTCGTCTTTACCAGAATATTTCTGGGCTGAAGCTGTCAACACTGCTTGCCACGTGCAAAACAGAGCACTCATAAATAAGAACCATGAAAAGACTCCTTATGAACTTTTAAAGGGCAAGAAACCAACCATTTCTTATTTCAGAATTTTTGGCAGTAAGTGCTTTGTACTTAACAATGGAAAGCATTACAAGACTAAGTTTAGCGAAAAGAGCTTTGAAGGTATTTTCGTAGGCTATAGCAGCCATAGTAAAGCTTATCGTATTTTTAATAAGAAAACTCTGGTTGTAGAAGAGTCTATTAATGTTGTATTTGATGAGACGAGCATGCTTCAAAGCAGCTCTTCTAGTTCTTCTATTGAAGTTGCAGGTTCAAAGTTGCAAGATACACACTTGCATAAGCCAGTTAAAGACGACGCTCAAACCTTCGTCAAAATCTCTCCTCTAACCTTAGCTGAAGAGGAAGATCACCATGATGAAGAGCCAACTCCAGTGGAAGAATTTGTTCCAGTTGAAGAAGAAGTAGTTCCCGTTGTTCCAAGTGATGCGAGGAATCTTGAATTCAGACACATGAGGGATCACCCTATTAATCAAATCATAGGAGATCCTCATGAAGGTATTAGAACTAGAAGAGGTACTACTAAAGAAAATTTGCACTTGAGCTTTCTTTCACAGGTAGAACCAAAGAAATTTCAAGAAGCAAATGAAGACCCACAGTGGATTATTGCAATGGAAGAAGAATTAAACCAATTCAAGCGTTGCAAAGTCTGGACACTTGTTCCAAAGCCTAAGGATAAGAACGTAATTGGAACAAAGTGGGTGTACAGAAACAAGTTGGATGAAGATGGAACAATCATCAAGAATAAAGCAAGACTTGTAGCTAAAGGCTACAGACAAGAAGAAGGAATCGACTTCGATCAGACATATGCACCGGTAGCAAGGCTCGAAGCGATCAGACTCTTTCTTGCTTATGCTGCTTTCAAGGGTTTCACCGTATATCAAATGGATGTCAAGTCCGCTTTCCTAAACGGAGACATTAAAGAGGAAGTATACGTTGAACAACCCCCAGGTTTTGTTAATCCTGATCATCCCAATCATGTTTATTTATTACAAAAAGCTTTATATGGCTTAAAACAAGCTCCTCGAGCTTGGTATGAGACGCTATCTAACTTCCTTCTTGAGAACAAGTTCACAAGAGGAAAGATAGATAAGACATTATTTCTTAGGGAAGTAAAAGGCAAGATTTTGTTAGTGCAAATCTATGTTGATGACATTATTTTTGGCTCAACGGATGACAACCTTTGCAAGAAGTTTTCAATACTTATGCAGGGGAAATTTGAAATGAGCAGTATGGGTGAGCTGAAGTATTTCTTAGGACTTCAAGTGAAACAATCTGAAGATGGAATTTTCATCTCTCAGACGAAGTTCACCAAGGAGTTAATTAAGAAATTCGGAATGGAGAGTGCAACCTCCATGAGGACTCCAATGAGCTCAGCTATGTCTCTGAACAAGGACGAGAAAGGGAAACCTTTTGATGAAACTAAATACAGAAGCATAATTGGCTCTTTGCTCTACCTTACTGCCAGTAAACCTGACATAATGTTTTCTACATGTGTATGTGCTAGATATCAGGTGAACTCTAAGGAAACTCATTACACTGCTGCAAAGCGAATCTTGAGATACCTTAAAGGCACACCAAATCTTGGTTTATGGTACCCAAGAAGTAATGATAGCGAACTAATAGGATATTCAGATGCAGATTTTGCAGGTAGCAGAGACGACAGGAAAAGCACTTCCGGAACATGCCAATTTCTCGGAAGAAGACTTATTTCCTGGAGTAGCAAGAAGCAGAATTGTGTTGCAATTTCAACCGCCGAGTCAGAATATATTTCTGCAGGCAGTGGTTGCGCACAACTTCTATGGATAAGGAATCAACTTCAAGACTACAATATGAAGTTCAAGAATATTCCAATGTTTTGCGACTCTTCCAGTGCAATTGCTATCGCAAATAATCCAGTCTCTCACAGTCGAACAAAGCACATCGAGCTACGATATCACTTTATCCGGGAGCATGTGGAGAAAGGTGACATCAATCTGAGTTATGTCCCCACGGATAAGCAAGTTGCAGATATATTCACGAAGCCGCTGGATGAGACTAAGTTCTCTTTCTTCAAGACGGAACTTGGAATGCTCAACTTGGAGTAATGCTTAAAGAAAGAAGAAAAATGAAGTTTCTAAAAGTTATATATCTATGAAAAGCAAGAATCTGTCCTTCAGAAAGAAAGAGGTAGAAAATTTCTAAGTCTTAACAGGATTTCTCGAGAAATGACATAGACTTTTTCGAGAAATGAAAGACTTCTCGCAAAATGTACCTGCACTTCTCGAGAAATGGGTTATCCCTCGAAGAATGTTTTTTCAAAGTCAGAAAATCAGAATTCTGGGATCTCTCGAGAAATCAAGATACTTCTCGCGAAATTAGAATAGTTCTCGCGAAATCAGTATATCTCTCGAGAAATTGCGTTCAATTTTCAGAATTCTAGTCTTTATTTTCCGAGATACGAAAGGTCAGGTATGCGCGTTTTTATTTTCTTTATCTATAAATAAATCTCAAATAATTGTCACATCAAATCAAACTATAAATAGACAATCGAAACAAATTAATTTTCACGCGAGTTTCTTCTTCTTCTTCTCGGAAAAGCCGACGCTTCATCTTCCTCTCACGCAAAATCCAGTCGACTGTCTCACGATTTCTTTCTCTCTCGCTTTCGTTTCTTCAAATCCAATCGATCATGGGGCCGCATTCCAAGCCCAAGGTCGGTGTGGGAAGCGAGCTAGTGCGAGAAGGGCTTGTTTCGATTTCAGATGACTTCAAGAACGTGTTCTGCATGCTCGAAGGCGCTGGTCTGTCTTTTCTGGCCGAGACCCCTTGCAAAATCCTTTTTACAGAGGTAGAGGAGTTCTTCTCCAATGCTACAGTAAATAAGAGTGGTCGGAAATTGAAATCCTCTATTGGTTCTCAAAAAGTTAAAATGACTCCTAAGTCAATTTCCAAATTTCTGAAGTTGCCCCTAGTAGCACAAGAGGACATCCTTGATGATGATGATTGGGTCAAGGCAGTGACTTTTGTAGGTTTAAAAACAGCTAAGACACTACGGAGACAGCAAATGAATGATGTTGGAAAACTTCTAGTGGACATTATTTCCAAGGTGCTGCTGGGAAATACTGGAAGCCTGGGATATGTCTCAGTAGATGTGTTCAGTTTAGTTACAGCAGTAATCTGTGGGAAGAAATGCAGCTGGGCAGACATAATGTTCAATAAGATCAAAGAGAGCATTTCTAGTCCAAATTTTGCAAGGATTATAACTCTCTATCTGAATCAATTTGACTCTCAAGTCTTTGATATGTCCAAAGGGACTATCATTCATCATTTAAAGAAGTTGGATGTTTTCACTCTCAAAAGGTGGAACATCAGGATAACCAAGCCTTCAGAAGGTGGTCATTCCCAGGGGGTGCCTTCTGGTCAGCAGGATGTGCATTCAGCTCCTCCTCCAGACTCTTCAGCACAGCATGTCCCTCCAGCAGCAGATTTAGTTCCTCCTCTTACATCAGATAATATTCCATCAGATCAGGTTCCTCCAGGATCAGAGATTCCTCCTTCTGATGTGGTATTATCCCCTATCTTAAATAATGTGGCTTCTTCTCCTCCTCCTCCTCATGTTGTTGCAAAAGAAACTGTTGATGCTAACATAGCAGATGTTCTTCTTGACATTCAGAACACTGTAGTTGATGATGAGCAGAACTTCAGTGATCACCATGCAGGTTCAGGTGCAGATTTTGAATTCCATCATGATGATGATGATGTTTCTGTTCACAATATTCCTTCTCCCCCAGCAAATACTGAGGGGGAGCAAGAGTCCTATATGGAAATGAATGCAGAAGTACAGGAACAGCCTGTAGTTCAAGTAGATGAGACTGTGAATCTGTCTTTTCTTCCAGAGAAAAGTACAGTTGTTCTTGAAGAAATTCCTGAACCAGTCCAGCCAGCCCCTTTTCCTAGTCCTCTCTTTTCTGAATCTAGCTTGATTGGTCAAATTGAAATGTTACTCCAAAGGCAGAGTGCCAAGATAGATTTATCTTTCAAGGAAGTGCATGCCAGGATATCAGATATAGAGAAAGCTATGGATAGAAAGCTGAAAGCCTTCCAAAATAGTTCAGAAGAACTCAAGAGGATTGTCATTCAAGGAGGAAAAGCTATTGACCACACCATTGAGGGTGTTGGTAAGGTGTTAGAGCAGATTATTGAAGTCAGAAAGACTCAAGAATCTATGTATATTAAGGCTGATGAACATTGTTTTAAAATTATTGATGAAGTAGGGTTGTTTAAAGAATCTGTTCTCCAAACTCTTCCTGTAGAAGTCAAAGGGGGAGGACAAGTTGATAGGTTCTATTGATGAGAATTTGTTTGCATTTCATAATCATATGAGTGAGAAGTTTGATCAGCTGTCTCAGGGAGTCCAGAAGCAGATAGCTGATGTCAAAGATTTCACTCAAAGATCTACCACTTGGCTTCACAGTGAGATCTTTCCAGATTTGGGCATTGACCCTGCTGTTCCCCCTCCTCAGCATGAGGCTCCTCAGTTCTCTCCAAGACAAGATGTGTCTTCTGATGTAGAAGTTGCTTCTTCTAAGCAAGGTTCAAGAAAAAGAAAATATGGTGAAGGACCTTCTGCTAAGAGATCAGTTCCTGAATCTAGTTCAGCAGGCTCTGGCAAAGCTGCTGCTACTGATCCTGTGAATTATCCAGAGATTTGGAGTCCTATTTCAAAGGCTATCATTCTTGATTCACTCAGATTAGTTGAAGAAGGTGGAATGCAAGTTCAAGACTATTACAGCTCTTCTGAATGGAAACTTTATCAAACCAGCAAGACCAAAAGGAGATTACATTACAGGACATATAAGTACAATGATCCTACAGCTCCTCCAGCTCCTCCAAAGTACCATCCTAAACCTTTTGCATACTTTAAAAGACAGGAACAGAAAAGAAGAGACATTGCCAGAGGTTGAAGATCATCAAATTCTATTGTCATATGCTTATGTGAACATTAAATCATAAGACAATCTGAAATCTATATATAGTTTTGATTTTGATGTGATAATTATATTTCTTATATAGATTTAGTTTTTGATGCTCTTTCCAATCTGTCTCTATTTAATTCCTTGTATATCATATTGTGTATTATTTTGTTGCAATTCATCTTGGTAAGAAGGGTTCTGACTTCTACAAATAGGGGGAGATTGTTGGGTATTGTATCCACAATAACCTTGATTTGTAGAAAGTCAACTATGAACCAAGATTGAATTGCTTATGTATTTGATATGTTTCTCTAGTTTTGTCTTGCAGGTTCACATTGCTAAGTGTAAACCAATGTCAGGTCACAGTGGGTCAATGAGCACAGTCTCTTACAATGTAATTCCTCATTGTATGAGATATGGTGTTGACTCATATGTGATCTCTCTATTGGGATGCACTTCATGCTCAAGACAAAGGAAGCTAAGGTCTTGGAGGTGTAGCTTTTCTCAGAGAAAAGTTTAAAGAATTTCTTTTAAGTGTATTTCTCGAGAAACTAAGTGTTTTTCTCGAGAAATATGAAGAGCTCTCGAAAAACCCCTTTGATTTTCTCGAGAAGTTCTTTTCAGCTTAAGTCTTCGAAGGAAATCTAAATTTCTCGAGAAGCTATCTTTATTTCTCGAGAAGTCTGTTGTGCTCTCGGAAAATCCTTTGAATTTCTCGAGAAGCCTTCTTTGTTGATATTCTCCGAGAAAATCTTTCCTCTCGAGAAGTTGATTCGATTTCTCGAGAAGTTCTTGTTTCTTCCGAAAAGTTTATTTTATCTTATTTCTCGAGAAGATCCTTGTTCTCGAGAAATCCTCTTTTCTTTCTCGAGAAGCTCTGTCAATTTGTTTGAAAGTTTTTTTGAGATCCAGCCGTGATTTCTCGAGAAGTCTTCTTTCTCTCGAGAAATCTGTTTCTCGTTCCTTCAATCTATTTTTGCCGACTTCTGTTTTCCGTCTGTTTGACGTGTCTCCTTTTCTAGCTTAAGGCTTAAATATTCTATTTAGACCTTCTCCTATAAATCACTTAAGATTTAAATATAATTATTCCTTTCCTAATCTCTCTTCCGATCAAAAAGGACGTGAAAAGCGCCGCTCGCCGTCGCCTACGATTGGAGATCGTTCTTCTCATTGGAGTTGTCGATTTCTTTTAAGAAGGGTTCGATTGATCCATACTCAAGTTCTGCAATCTCTATTGGATCGTTTCGGATTGCCAAAGACAGATTCGAAGGATCGTTGTACTTCCTCATCGTTCTCAAAAGCCATTCAAGAAGAAGGAAGAAAACGCTTCTGTTATTCAGATCTGGTTTAGTATTGTTCAAACCCTTTTCAATCTATTGTAGGAGTTGTTATCTCCGAGTTGTAGGAGAGGTTGTTCTCCGAGTTGTAGGAGAAGTTTTCTCCGAGTTGTAAGAGAGGTTCTCTCTGAGTTTGTAGGAGTTTGACTCCGAGATTGTAGGGTCGTTCTTGATCCGAGATTTAGTGAAGTAGTCAATTCTAGCGGTGGTGCTAGATTGGCGAGGCCGGCAAGTGGAGTACCCAAGAACGGGGAACCACTATAAATTTCTTGCTTCGTCTGTGATTGTGTTTTGCTTTATCTGTGTTCTTTATCATCAAGATTTTATTTCCGCAAAAGACGCAATTATCACCTATTCACCCCCCTCTAGGTGATTTAGGTTAGCAATTAGATATTTCAATCTCTATTGAGATTCAAAGAGAAGTTTTGTTTCAAACTTTATTTGATTCCTGTAGGAGTTTTTTTTCTCCGAGTTATTTTGTAGGAGTGGTTTACTCCGAGTTGTAGGAGTTGTTTACTCCGAGTTTGTAGGAGAGGTTGTTCTCCGAGCTTGTAGGAGTCGTAGTCTCCGAGTGTAGGATTTGTTGATAAATCCGAGTTTTGGTGAAGTTGCTGACGCTAGCCCGAAGTGCTAGATAGGCGGAGCGGGAGAGAGGAGTACCACCTTTGGGGAACCTCTATAAATCTTGTGTCTCTGTGCTGTGATTTTTTGCTGTGTTTGTGCAAAATTTTTATTCCGCAATCGCAGTAGAGATCACCTATTCACCCCCCTTTAGGTGATTTAGGTAGACAATGATTTCTTTCAAGGTCATTTGAGGAACATAAGAAGGATGTGAAGAAGAAGATGAGCAAGATGCAGAAATTTATGAAATTTCTGGTGAAGGGGTTAATGATGAAGCCTACACCTGCTGAGGCCGTTGAATGGGAAGAGTCGGAACCAGAGCCGCCGCGGCAGTCGATGAGACAAATGCGACATGGAAGAGCTGCTGGTCAGAGCTCCAGAGGGGATCAGGAAGAGAGTAGTGGTGCTGAGAGCAGATATTTTTGAGTGTTTTTCTGCAGATTTTGATGTTCTGGTAGATGTCGTCGGCGACAGCTAGATGTCGTGGACGACAGTGAAGTTGTAATTTTTCTTTCAGTTTTCTGTGTTGTAACTTATATGGAGAAGTTATATTCAGTTAGCTTTTGTATGAAACTTTCAGGTAGTGTGAATTTGATGAATTTTAATGATGTTTTAATTACATGGTGTGGAGTTAGCACGTTTGAAATAAATTTTTTTTTTTAATTTTTTTTTTGTTGAAATTTAATTTTGGATATTTAATTTAATATGTCTAGGATTCCCAATTCTAGTCTTAGCATTGAAAAGCGGGAATCAGGAAGTGGTTTTGTGAATATATCGGCAAGTTGTGAATTAGTGCCTATAAATGAAATTTTAATGTGATTTTGTTTGATGTGATCTCGTATAAAATGATGGCGAACATCGATGTGTTTAAACCTAGAATGATGTACTAGGTTGTTTGTTATGTCAATATCACTTTTGTTATCGCACCTTATTCTATTGTTTGATGATTAATGTTATAGTCTTCTAAAGTTTGTTTCATCCAAAGAGCTTGTGCACAACAGCTACCAAGTGCAATATACTCGGCCTCGGTGGTGGAGAGGGCAACAGAATTATGTTTCCTACTCGACCAAGAAATGAGTGAAGGACCTAAAAATGACAAGTGCCACTAGTGCTTTTGCGATCTAATGAACACCCAGCATAATCAGAATCAGAATAGTCATGCAAAATAAAGTTATCACTATGTGGATACCATAAACCTAGTTTAGAAGTACCAATTAGATAACGAAAATATGTTTAACTGCTTTTAAATGTGATTCTTTTGGATTAGCCTGAAATCTAGCACATAAACATACAACAAGCATAATGTCAGGTCTTGAAGCGGTTAAATATAATAATGATCCAATCATCCCTCTATATAAAGTTTGATCTATAGAAATTCCACTTTCATCCTTTCCCAATTTTAATGAAACACTCATAGGAGTATTAGCTTGTTTAAGATTGTCAAAACCAAATCTCTTTAACATATCATGAATGTATTTAGATTGATTAATAAAAATTCCATCATGTTTTTGTGTAATTTGAAAATCAAGAAAATAAGTAAGTTCTCCTACCATGCTCATTTCAAATTCATGTTTCATCACTTTAACAACATCATTACATAACTCTTCATTAGTTGATCCAAAGATAATGTCATCAACATAAATTTGCAAAACAATTATATCATCATTTACATACTTAATGAAGAGTGTACAATCAGCACTGCCCATTTTAAAATCATTCTTTAATAAATAGAGCATCAATCTTTCATACCATGCTCGGGGTGCTTGTTTCAAACCATAAAGAGCTTTATATAACTTATAAACATGATTAGGATATTTATCATTAATAAAGCCAGGTGGTTATTCGACATAAACCTCTTCCTTAATGTACCCGTTTAAAAATGCAGTTTTAACATCCATTTGTAATAATTTAAATCGTTTAAAACTAACAAATGCAATGAAAATTCTAACTGCTTCAAGATGTGCTACAGGTGCAAAGGTTTCATCAAAATCTATTCCTTCAATTTGAGCATAACCTTTCGCCACAAGCCTAGCTTTATTTCTAATAATCCGAGATTCACTATCTAATTTATTTTTGAAAATCCATTTTACTCCTACAACAGGATGATCACTAGGTCTTTCTACAAGCTTCCAAACCTTATTTCTCTCAAATTGACTAAGTTCTTCTGTCATAGCTAAAAACTAAGATTCATCATTTAAAGCGGTTGAAACATCTTTTGGTTCTATGTTGGAAATAAAATAAAGGTTTGAAAATAAATCATGTAGAGAAGCACGTGTACTTAACCCTCTTGTAGGTTCTCCAATGACCAAGTCTTGCGGATGATCAGTAGTGAATCTAAGTTCGCTTGGTGGCACAAATTCCTCAACATCTTCTTGTACTTCTTCCTCTTTTTCTTATTTTTCATTTTCAAGTATGTCTTCTTCATCATCATTTCTTTTCAACGGAAGTTCTTCACCATCGCCTGCAGATTTATTCTCCACACACATGAAACAAGTTCATCAAATTTAACATGAATTGTTTCTTCAACTACTTTAGTCCGTTTATTATAAACTCTATAAGCCTTACTAGTTGAAGAATAACCAATGAAAATACCTTCGTCCCATTTTTCATCAAATTTACCTAAAATATCTTTTGTATTTAAAATAAAACATTTACACTCAAATACTTTGAAATAAGATACATTAGGTTTCTTTTGAAAATATAATTCAAATGGAGTAAGTTTCAACATAGGATGTAGCATGACACGATTTATAATATAACATGCAGTACTAACAGCTTCGGCCCAAAAATATTTTGGTAGTTTAAATTCAGATAACATAGTGCGTGCTAGTTCTTGAAGTGTTCTATTTTTCCTTTCCACTACACCATTTTGTTGTGGTATACGAGGAGCGGAAAATTCATGCTTTATCCCAAATTCAGTACAATATGAAATAAATTTTTCATTATCAAATTCACCACCATGATCTGATCATATACATTTAATTTGTAAATCTAATTCATTTTGAATGCGAGTGCATAGCTTAGTGAATTCAATATACGCATCAAATTTGGATACTAGAAAAATAGTCCAACAAAAATGAGAATAGTCATCAATTAAGACAAAAGTATGTTTTCTACCTCCTAGACTTTGAGTTGAAATTGGACCAAACAAATCCATGTGAATTAATTGCAAAGGCCTAGAAGTAGACATAATATTTTTGCTTTTAAAAGATGATTTTGTAAATTTTCCTTTTTGACATGGCGAGCACAATGAAGAAAGCTTTCCATCTAATAGGGGTAAACCCTTAATCAATTTCTTTTTGGAAAGTTTCACTACAAGTTTAGTACTAGAATGTCCTAGTCGTCTATGCCACAATTCTAACTCATCATTCTTTGAAATAAAACATTTAAGTGATGAATGAGAAAGTTCATGGAAGGTAATCATATAAACGTTATGAATTCTTGGTGCGGTAAAAATAACTTCATGAGTTTTTGAATCTATTATTTTGCAAAGGTTTGACGATGACTCAAATAAAATATTCAATCCTTTATCACATAATTGACTAATAGATATTAAATTGTGTTTCAAACCTTTAACAAATAAAACATTAGAGATTTTGAAAGAATCGTTACCAACTTCACCAACTCCCATGATCCTTCCTTTTCCATTGTCGCCAAACGTTACAACTCCTCCTTTCTTCATCTCCAGGCTAAGAAACTTTGATTTATTTCTCGTCATGTGCTTTGAACAACCAGAGTCCAAATACCACACATCCTCTTTATCCTTAGCCTGCCTGCATACCTAATAAGATGATGAGAGTAAAGATCTGGTTACCCAAGTAGTTCCTCCCATAGTATAGGTGGACGGCTTAGGTACCCAGACTTGCTTAATATTACATGATCCCTTCTTCCTGCAAGAGTCTGCGATGTGACCAAATCTATTACATTTGGCACATGCAACAAAGAGAGATGATACTCTTGTCAAAGTTTTCTGTGGACTATTACTGGAAGAGGATGTTGCAGCAGTAGTATTGTACTTATTTTTATTATTAACTTTCCATTTACTAGAATTTTCACTGTCGTTTTACTAGAATTTTCACTGTCGTCGGCGACAGTGGCTGTCATTTTCCGACAGCCTCCAGCAACATATCCAAGTCCAAACTTAGCAGTTCCATGGCATTGGTTGGCTAATATCATATTCAGTGATTTCTGGCCAACTCCAAACTTATCTATATCCAAGTTTAAATCATGGACTTGAGTTTTCAAAGCGGTGTTTTCTTTGACTAACATAACACACCGATTTGAAAATCCTTTCTTGCTATTATCTAATTGTGAATAAGAAGATTTCAAAGATCTTACTAAATCCCTCTTTTCTTTGATAAGAAAATCTACTTTGGATTTGGATTTAGAAAGTTCTAGTTCTAATTCTTTAATTCTTATCAAAGAGCGATCACACTCTTGACAAGCAATCTTCTCCTTCTCAAGAATTTTCAATTCATTTGTTAGTTTTCTGTTTTCTTTTGAAAGAATTTTATTTTCAAATTTTAGACTATCAACATCTTTAAGAATTTTTTGGAAAAATTTACAAGTACGGAGAAATTCATCATAAAGCTCATCATAAGTTGGGGGAGTTACCTCAGTGTCTCTCTGGACACTGCAATCGTTCTCAGATGATGCGTCGCTTTTTCCCATTAAGCACATATTTGCTTCTTCATGACCTTCGAAACTTGAATCATTTTCTCCTTCCGATGATGTGTCGTCCCATGTTTCCGCCTTTAAAACTTTCTTTTTGTATCTCTTATTTTGCCCTTTCTCTTTTTGCTCTTTCAGAAACTTTGGTCACTTGCTCCTTATATGTCCAATTTTCTTACAATGATAACATTCCGGTGGTGGATGTTCATTATCTTCCTCAGTTTCACTCTTTCATTTTCCCTTCTTATATGAAAAATCCTTCTTGTTAAAGTACTTCTTAAAAGTGTTCCTCCCTTGCGGATTTCTCATAAACTTCTTAAATTTTCTCACAAACAAACTTTCTTCATCTTCTTCCTCATCTCCATCAGTCTCACTCTCAACTTCTTTCTTAGACTTTAGTGCCAATGCCTTCTTTCTTGGCTCCACACTGTACTCTTGTTGTTGGATTTTCAGTTCCACTTCATGTGTCTTCAGATTTCCAATTAAACTCTCTAGTTGAAGAGTCTTAAGATAATGAGATTCCGAGATGGCGGTCACCTTCGGATTGAACTTTGGGGGAAGTGATCTTAAGATTTTTCTAACTAAATCTCCATTTGAAAAATTCTTTCCAAGGACTTTGGAATTGTTGACGATCTTGGTAAATCTGGTGTACATCGTATCGACATCTTCATCAACCTCCATTCTGAACTTTTCAAATTCTGACTCGAGTTGGAACAGTTTGGAGTCCTTCAGCTGCGAAGTACCTTCATGAGTAACTTCTAATAATTTCCAAATTTCAAATGCAGTTTCACATGCACATAATCTATTAAACTCAGTTCTATCTAACGCACAAAATAGAGCGTTCATTGCTTTTGCGTTATTCTTACATTATAACTTATCATTATCATCTCATTTATCCTTAGGCTTATCCATTGTTACACTACAAAGGACTAATGTCGGTGGAGTATAACTCATTTCTACCATGTTCCAGACTTCGATATCTTGCAATTAGAAAACAACGCATACGAGTTTTCCAATAGTTATAGTCCATGCCTGTGAATAAAGGTGGTCGACTAATCCCTTGGCCCTCTACAAATGCGTGATCGTTATGCGCCATTACTCCCAGTGGTAAAACCTTTTTGGAGTAACCTCGCTCTGATACCAAGTGTTGGATCTTGCAGCGCCCTTAGAGGGGGGTGAATAAGGGCTAAAATTTACTTTGATATTTTTCTAATATATTATGATAATTTTAATGGATAAACAGGTAGATTTTTAGACAACCCAAATAAGCACTTAGAAAATCATAAGAAATTGGAAATCAAATTTTATTTCCACAAGTGATGAATACAAAGGATTGTCGATCTTAATAAAGCTTAAAATCAAGGCTATGATAAAAATAAAATTCTTTTCAATTTACCGGTCCTTCAACCAAGGACCGGACGGCTATAGCGAATTTCTTCCTAGATCTTGCTACTAGCCTCCCCGTAGATCTCTCCACGATCTAGACGCTGCACACAAGGCGGCGATTTCCTCCTAAGCCTCACACAGACCTAGACACAACGCACAAGGAGGCGATTTTCTCCTAAGCCACACACGGACTTAGACGCCACGCACAAGGTGACGATTTTCTCTACGGATTACAAGTTGAATAAATGAAATACAAAATAGAGATTAAGATATGAGAACTCCCTAAATCCACAGCTCTGAAAACGACGTTGAATGCTTGAAAAGGTCCCTTGAGATTCCGCGCATGAACCGTCGCTCCTTCGATCTTGAACGTTCTTGCCGAAAAGGAACTTCTCGAATTTCTGGAGCTCTCTGATGAAAAGCACTCGGGAATTGGTACTCCAGAAAAGTGTGTAACTTCTCATCCCCGAAAAATGAGACAATATATAAAATCTTGATGTCGTCGACTACATCTAGATGTCGTCCGCCGACGTTATCTCCTCCAGTTGACACGTGTCCCATGCGAATGAAGTGTGCGCGCGACGTGATGGTTTCTGCTGAGACGTGGAGTTGTCGTCGACGACATCGATGTCAGAATTCCGACAGTGCATGGAACTTGCAGAACGTGTGGAAACCGCTGAGTCGTGGGCTGTCGGATTCCGATATCAAGCTGTCGCTGACGACAGTGATTTTTCTGGAAACCGCTGAGACTGGAACCGCTGAGACTGGGATGTCGTCGGCAATATCTAGCTGTCGCAGACGACAGTGATTTTTCTGGACTATTCATTCTGAGCTCCAAACAATAATTAGCATAGTTGCATACCTATTATACCTGCACACCATAGAGAAAATAGGATCAAACACACCCGGGATTTGTTATTAGCAAACCAAGGAGTTCGGAAAACATGTTCCAACAACTTCCACTTGGTAGGCCTCTAAATACCCAAGTTTCACATTTTTACTATACGCAGACCAAACTAACTATATGAAGCTTATAAGTAGAGGTACTCCAAATATTCATCCAACTGACTCAAGATATTTACTGGAGGGCTATCATGGCATTATAAGACTAACTCCAGATATTCATAATTTTTCTCAACATTTTAGTATTTATTTAAATTTCTCTAATATTTGGCAAGTATGAATATGAACATGATGTGTAAGGTATTCTTATGATATGGCTCTCATAAAATTAAGATAAATCTATTATGCCAAAATATCAGTAAGTAATGAATATCACAATTTTACAGTAAGGAAATGTCCTCTGTTTTTAATATTTATCATCTATCTAAACTTGAAGATTTATGAAAGAACTACCAAGAATACTTATGCCAAAACTAGGGAAAATTTACCAGACCTCTATTGTGTCCAGAAAAGCTTAATTACAGAGTTTCACAAATTATGAGAATCATTTCTTCACTGAAATAATTAATCCAAATAATTCCTAATTTGCACATGTTGTGAAGTAGCCTACTGATAACAATTTCCAAAAATTCTATAAAAATTCACAGAGTTTCCTAGTGCTCTGAAATTTCCTATCACCAAGTTGCACATTTTACCAGATAGTTTTGGACCCATAATTATATTTCTTAAGATTGAGACAAAATAAGTGCCTTGTAAATGAAGTACTGGTTAAATCATCTAATAGAATTCACAAAAAAAACCAGAGGTCTATAATATGATTAAAAAGGCAATACCAAGGTTTCATCATCATCTAAGACCATTAGAACATGTAAATGTCTCTTATAAGAAATTTCCCTAAAGGGTTTATGACCTAATTTAGGGGAATAAATTCTCCTAAAATCCTCTCAAAATTCCCTAGGGCATATATACATCCCATGAACATATCTCCAAAATTTCATGGTCATTCTATAGATTTTGACCACATGTCATTAACAAAGCTCTATATGCCCCCAAGGGGTAAAACTAGGGTCTTAGGGCATATCCACCTCTACACCACCCCCATCTTACTCATGAAGGTGTTTTAGGTGATCCTAAACAAGTGGCCAAGGTTTCACTTCATGGTGAGGAGATTTGACCACAATATCCCAAGATAAACACCATGCCCTAACTTTGACCCTATTTGACCTAACTTGGGTTGACAAATTACCCAACCAAATCAGTCCCAATTAGGCTGAGATTTTTACCAGGGTCATGTGATAACCCTAAGAAGTACCCACCAAAATTTGGAGGGCATTGGAGGTCATTTGACCCAATAGTTAATTAATATTTGATTTATGTAATTATTACAAACGCCTTAGAAGAAGGTTCTCCTAAAATTCCCATCTTTGGGTATGTTATGGGTGTAGGTACAAATAGCCTAGGTTTCAATTTTCAAGTCAATCCCATAAACTAATTAAAAGTTATTCAAGAAATGGTGGCTGTCCTACACTAGGGACCAGTCCCACCAAAATGGACCCACGGGGAGCTATAGAACTCCTTTTGGGCTGAAACAAATTTCAAAATAAAGTAGACTCTAAGGGATACATCTTTGGTATTGACCACTTTTTCATTCGAGTGGTCCTACTATTTTTAATAATTAAAATGATCTACTGCAGAAAGTAATTAATTAAAATAAAATTCTGCGTTCGACGAAATCTAAGCTACGTTCGACGAAATCAATTCTGCGTTCAACGAACGTCGCTGCTTCAGTTCGATGAAATCCGATCTCCAGCCGGTTTAGCTAATATATCTCTGTTCGACGAACTCCATATTCAGTTCGACGAATTAATTCAGTTCGGCGACGAACGCCGGGTTCAGTTCGACGAATTTGCTTCTCAGCTTGGTGAATTCAGTCTTGTATTCCGTTCGGCGAACTCAACTTTGAGTTCGGCGAACTCAACTATCAGTTCGACGAACTTGCTTCTCAGCTCGACGAACTCAGCCTTGTATTCTGTTCGACGAACTCAACTTTCAGTTCGACGAACTCAACTTTCAGTTCGACGAACTCAATTTCAAAATGGAATAACATTATAACACAATCATTTCATAATTAACTCGATCCAGCACGAATCTTGGCGCAGCTTTGGATGACATCTGGTCGTCTTCAAGCTCGAGCCGACAGCTAAGATTGCCCCGACCTAGGCTGCCTTCCTCCTTGTTTTCCCGGCCACCTAAGCGCCGCCCCGGCCGGCCAATGCCACCACCACCTTCGTTGAGGGGGTGCCCGGCGAATAGCGGTGGTTGGCCGTCCGGAAGTGGCCGGAACAGGGATACGGAGGCGGGATTTAAAGATCCGAAAGTGGGGCTTTTGGCCTACCCAATTTGGGACCAATTGGCCCCAATCCTTGCAAGCAATCTGATGAGATCTATCCACAGAGAGAGAGATGAAGAACCAGGTCTGTGCGGAGGGGTGATTGCCTTGTCGTCTCCCGATTGGCCATGGTCGATCCTTGCCTCTTGGTGCCTCAGCAACCTCCACACCATGTTGCATGATTCCTTCAAGTGAATGGGGGAAAATAACCCCCTCTGTCCCTTGAGCTTTTCAATGAATCAATTCGGGGAGGGGAAGTGTGTAACTCCCAATTTCCATGAATGGCCATTGATGGCCATTTTCGGCCATGGTGAAACTCCTCAAATTCTCCCTCTATGTGGCCGGGAATGGCCATTAAACTCCTCCAAATTAATTGGGGAAATTGAATGGAGACATTAGAGGAGGAATTGGTGGTTATTGCTCTCCCTAAGCAATAAATGTCATTAATCCCTCTCTTTCTCTCTCCTCCATTCTTGGAGAAAATGAGATTTCTCTCTCCTAATCACCATTTACAGAAATTGAGTAATAACTCCTGGTATTATCAGCCTCCCAAAGCTAATGGGCTACTCCAATTGGGCCTAGCCCAAGTGGATTGGGCTTGATTAGGTCAAATTAAAGTAATTTGACCTAAATTAAGCTTGAGTTGACTTTGGTCAATTTGACCATTAGGGTTGGCCCCAATGGGTGGCTTATGACCCATTGGACTCCCTTGAGGGTTAGGAAGGTCTAGGTAGGGTCAATTTGGCATGGTGGGGGTCAATTGACCCTAATTAGGTTACTTTGACCAATTTGGGTTTAAGTTTGACTTTGACCAATTTGGCCTCTTTGGTTGACCCCAATGGGTCCTAAATGCTCTAAGGGATCCTCCAAAGGGTTAGGTGTGCCATGGTGGGGTCAAAGGGTCAAGGTGCGGCCCTTAAGTCCAACCCTATGCTTGTTAACTGGAAATTGTTATTTGCAAACCAAGGTAATCTTCCCCTTCAAGCCTAAGGCCAAGTGATCTTTTCAAGCTTCCTAAGGTTTTGTCATGACCTAGTCATGACAAAACCACTCTAGGGGTCTAGTTGTTTGGGGGATGTTACGAATCCCAATAAACAAAAAAAATCGTTCCCGAAATTCAGGTTAGTCCTGCGGGGTTTCTACCGCAAGTGGTTGTATGTAACATCCCTTAAGAAACTAATTTTACCCGATGCAAAAGGCTCCAGATACATCTGCTGTATCAGTTCTAGTGGCTACCTGATAAGCTTCTCATGTCCATGATTTCTCCATAGGACCTTTACCAACGGGACCTTCGCAAGACTCGCATCTCGGTGTCGTCTATCTGGACCGGCTCCAGGTGAATCAATCGATCGGAGGCTACCGTGCCATCTATAGTAGAAATCCGCAGCTCCGGCCGTAGTAGAGCTATCCTAAAGGAGGAGGCATGGAAGACGTCATGCAAACACGCTAACTCCGGCAGCAGCTCCAGTCTATAAGCCAACGGGCTGATCCACTCCAGGATCATGTAAAGCTCCATCTATCTCGAACTGAGCTTCTTCCGCCTGCGAACCTGCGAGATTCCTTGCATCAGGCATATCTTCCGGAACACCCAGTCTCCAACCTAGAACTCTACCTGACGATACTACGCATCGTAATACCTGACCTGGCGGCTCTGGGCCTCTAGCATCCTAACTTGAATCAGTCGCACCTGGGCATCTGTGTCCTCCACAAATTCTGAGCCGAGTGTCTTTAGATCCTCATCCTGGATATTCTATGCTTACAGGCAAAACTCCAACGGGAGCGTCCTTCCGGGTCTAGGTGGCCCTAGCTACCTTGGTCAACCTATCCTCGATGTTCCAAATAAACTTGTGCCTGGAGTGGGGATGTGGTAACCTGTGTATGAAATTCATAATTATGTCCTCAAACTTTCACTCTAACCTAGGCCGTGACTGTTGTAGTTCTCCAGAGACTTTTACACTTATCCTTCACCGTGCATCACGAAACTTATGACGTCTTTCTTTATTTAGGGAAACTACATGGTCCGGAAAACACCATTTCTTCGGTGACTAAAGTTATTGTTTGTAAGGGTAGACAACGCCTCTAAAAGGTTTTCTCTACACGTTCTGATTCTTATTTCTTCACGTGCGTACGAGTACTCAAACAACTCAACTCTACAACTTATCCAGTTCTTACCATTGATGGAACTGATCAGATCGTCAAGCGTCCCAAATATCCTCAAAATTTACGGGGTGCACTTGTGAATCTTATGAACATATGTTAAACAAACAACACTAGTATCAATGTTTATAAGATGACTCCCGATCACTTTCTATGCGGAGTTTGATTCATAAGGTATACGGGTAAAATCTTTTGAAACCTTAAGATTTTTCACAAGTCAATTTCATCACGGAAATATCATCATGTTTATTTCACCAAAATCCTATCACTTCCACATATGCTAGTCTTGATCACTTTCGGACGATCCAAAGTATGATAAACTTAGATCGTTCTTATCATAGTAAACTCAAACACTATATTCTAATTCCAAATAGTCATCGTCTAAGATCTTTGGTTATTCTTCATCATAGCTCCCAAGGTATAAGGGCTATTATTGTAGTTAAAATTTTCAACCATGACAGGGCGTGATTTTTAACAAATCATAAATTGATCACTTCTGAATGCCCCAAACCATAAGAACTTTCGAATATAACTATAACTTGTAAGAACTAATTTCCGTCCTCAACTTCTAGAATAGGACATCGGCATTCCTAAGTGATTAATCCTGGCGACTTAATATTTCCAATGATTCAACTAAGGTTAAGTCATTGCTTGATCAACGATGTCTATCCATTGCCCTGGTATTACTACGGTTCATCATTCCGAACATACTTTTACACAATCTCATCTTCGCCCGAGTAACATCGAATATGATCAACTTCAAAATCATTATTTTCACGACGCAACACTTTCTAAATTATGTCTAAGGGAAACCCAAGTCAGTCAATAATTTGCCCAATAAACAAAAGGTAAGCCCCAATAAACAAAAGATAAGCCTCTATCTATTTTGGGCTAAGTATCGTCGATATCATTATGTTATATTGGTCCAAGCTAGGCACACAATCTTAGACTTGGGGTTCTATCTGAAACTTGTTGGTATACTCCATACTTTAGACTCTTCAAGGTACCTTCTACGACAACCTTATCAGGGTCAACATGTGACAATCCCAAACGGGTCTCTTCTGCACTTGGACTCTTATCTGACCCTCAGTGTTTGTCATGGTGGTTGTCTCAATATAAACATGTCACTGGTACGAGGGTTGAGTCTACGAGTCCCCTTTCCATTCTGCTTATATGTCAATCTCTCTTTCTCTAGCCACTTTGGGGTATCCTTGTACCTTCACCAAATTCATACCTACGGTCTATTTCAGACTAGGGCATGGAATAAATTGTCATGGTAAGTTATGTGTCCTAGTGGAGTTGAGTCTAACTTATTGACTAAAGGACCATCTAAAGAGATCTTTGTAGCCAGAGATACTCCCTGCTGGGGGCAGGGTTTGCCGCATGCTACAAAAGAAAACTTGCCAAGAGATTCAGTTAAAAGTGGACTTTTCCATGTGATTTCCCATATGGGCACACCATTGCTTCTGCTGCTTAGTTTGTCCTCAAACTAAACTCGCGCGTGGTGGCCAAGGGTTTGTGGACTTCTTTTCTTCGGATCGAGGTTTGCTTTGATACCACTTTGTAAGACCCCTTTTTTTTTCTTTCAGAAACTCGGGTCTTATGCCCAGAACCGCCGCTTTGCGATGACACCCTCACTCGGGAAGGTCGCCACTACAAAATGCCGATCTTGCCGGTCATATCGATCACAGAAGAAGAAAATTATATTTGAACATATAGAAAAGCTCAAGTCCACATGACAGGAAATATATAAAACCATAAATGGTAAATGTCCACAGAGAGTAACTAAATAAAACGATAACAATAATAAAGGGCTCATGCCCTGTACTTCATATCCTCACTACAAGGTCACTCGCGGAAGCTAACTACCAAACACTCACTGATCCTGAATCTGGTGCTCCTGTACTAGACTGGCCCGCCTCCGTCTGCACCGGCCTCTGGTGCTGCAGCATCTCCTCGGTCCCCTAAAATGATATGGTCCACTGACCATTAGTCAAAAAGACTAAGCCTTATGTTCCCACCCCTCCCCTAATGGCTACTAGGCACCAAGTGGGAGGATGAAGCGGAGGACAGCAAGGGGTATAAACAATAGCAGGTGACATGGGTACAAGGAATGTCTACACTACACATGTATATATATAATTGAAGCAGTAAAAGAGCATAGTAAGAGCAGGTAAAGACTAAGTAAAGTGCAGTAAGTAAAGACATGTATATAGTAGAAAAGTAACCATTGATCTATAGGAATACCCATACAAACCTATAGACCAAGGGGTCATTTAGCAAGACCTGTCGTATAAGAAGTCCCATAACTGACTTATACGATATGGGTAAGGGTATGCAATGTTTATGTCATGACATGCAGAGTTATGCAGTTTATGCTATGTTCATACAAGTGCAACTCACACACTTCGACTCTATGCGCACAGACCTTTAGTTCCCCTTTTTTGGAGCTAGCAAGGCTCCCAGGATACTCCCGTAGTGGCAAACGGAAGTGGTGGGTTGGGCCTCGGCCACCTCTAGGTTGGTATTCATACTACCTAACCTAGACCTATTGTACGCCTCAACGCAAAACCGCGGAGCATCTGCGTACTCTTACTGGCTGGACCACCAGACTTTTATGGCTAAGTGCAAATTCCACACTCGCCGAGTCAACGTATTAACGTCGGTGTGAACGGCCGTCCAATACCGAAGACCCACCACCTTCATGCATATGCAAACATGTTCTACTATATCCCGAGCCATAAACTCCCTGGCCTAACCTGCCCGTCATCATAACCTTCCGAGCCACCGGCTCGCAGGACCAACCCGTCCGCACCAACAAGCATTACTGAGTCACAAGCTCACCAGACTAACTAGTCCGCTGCTTCAACCACGAGCCTACCGCTCGTAAGACCAAACCAACTAACCTCACGGAACCACGGGGTGTGGGTGTGTGCGTTATTAAGTTAATCCTATACAACATATTACTCCTACAGTTTGTGGTTAATCTTGGACTTCCCGAGGATTACCCTGTCAGGGGCTCGCTACGATACTAGGAACTATAATGGGATGACACCCCAAAGTTCCCTTTCTCAAGACACTTAGTGTTGTTGGTATCTACCCATAAGATTACCCTTCTTATCTTTACCCTTGGATTACCCTAAGTGTGTTATGACCCTCTAAGGGGAAAGACGATCTTTCGTCTATCCCGAGCATAACTTACCCTTAACTCCCCAAGCACACTTTCACCATCTGATCCATTTTGGTGACCTTCAATCTCTTCAACCTGACCATGTACACCAACTACATGTCACTTCCACTTGGTAGGCCCCTAAATACCCAAGTTTCACATTGTTACTATACGCAGAACAAACTAACTATATGAAGCTTATAAGTAGAGGTACTCCAAATATTCATCCAACTGACTCAAGATATTTACTGGATGGCTATCATGATATTATAAGACTAACTCCAGAGATTCATAATTTTCCTCAACATTTTAGCATTTATTTAAATTTCTCCAATATTTGCCAAGTATGAATATGAACATGAAGTGTAAGGTATTCTTATGATATGGCTCTCATAAAATTACAATAAATCTATCATGCCAAAATATTAGTAAGTAATGAATATCACAATTTTACAGTAAGGAAATGTCCTCTGTTTTTAATATTTATCATCTATCCAAATTTGAAGATTTATGAAGGAACTACCAAGAATACTTATGCCAAAATTAAGGAAATATTACCACACCTCTATTGTGTCCAGAAAAGCTTAATTACAGAGTTTCACAATTTATGGGAATCATTTCTTCACTGAAATAATTAATCCAAATAATTCTTAATTTGCACATGTTGTGAAGTAGCCTACTGATAACAATTTCCAAAAATTCTATAAAAATTCACAGAGCTTCTTAGTGCTCGGAAATGTCCTATCACCAAGTTGCAGATTTTTCCAGAAAGTTTTGGACCCTTAATTATATTTCTTAAGATTGAGACAAAATAAGTGCCTTGTAAATGAAGTACTGGTTAAATCATCTAATAAATTTCACAAAAAAACCAGAGGTCTATAATATGATTACAAAGGCACTACCATGGTTTCATCATCATCCAAGACTATTTGAGCATGTAAATATCTCTTATAAGAAATTTCCCTAAAGGGTTTATGACCTAATATAGGGAGAATAAATTTTCCTAAAATCCTCTCAAAATTCCCTAGGGCATATATACATCCCATGAACATATCTCCAAAATTTCATGGCCATTCTATAGCTTTTGACCACATGTCCTTCACAAAGCTCTATATGCCCCCAAGGGGTAAAACTAGGGTCCTAGGGCATATCCACCTCTACACCACCCCATCTTCCTCATGAAGGTATTTTAGGTGATCCTAAACCAGTGGCCAAGGTTTCACTTCATGGTGAGGAGATTTGACCACAATATCCCAAGATAAACATCATGCCCTAATTTTGACCCTATTTGACCTAACTTGGGTTGACAAATTACCCAACCAAATCAGTCCCAATTGGGCTGAGATTTTTACCAGGGTCATGTGATAACCCTAAGAAGTACCCACTAAAATTTGGAGTGCAGTGGAGGTCATTTGACCCAATAGTTAATTAATATTTGATTTATGTAATTATTACAAAAAACTTAGAAAAAGCTTCTCCTAAAATTCCCATATTTTGGTATGTTATGGGTGTAGGTACAAATAGCCTAGGTATCAATTTTCAAGTCAATCCCATAAACTAATTAAAAGTTATTCAAGAAATGATAGATGTCCAACACTAGGGACCAGTCCCACCAAAATGGACCCACAGGGAGCTACAACACTCCTTTTGGCCTGAAACAAATTTCAAAATAAAGTAGACTCTAAGGGCTACATCTTTGGTATTGACCACTTTTTCATTTGAGGGGTCCTACTATTTTTAATAATTAAAATGAACTACTACATAAAGTAATTAATTAAAATAAAATTCTGCGTTCGACGAAATCTTAGCTGCGTTCGACGAAATCAATTCTGTGTTCGACGAACGTCGCTGCTTTAGTTTGACGAAATCCGATCTCCAGCCGGTTCAGCTAATATCTCTCTGTTCGACAAACTCCATATTCAGTTCGACGAATTAATTCAGTTCGGCGAATTAATTACGTTCGACGAACGCCGGGTTCAGTTCGACGAATTTGCTTCTCAGCTTGGCGAATTCAATCTTGTATTCCGTTCGGCGAACTCAACTTTGAGTTCGACGAACTTAACTATCAGTTCGACGAACTTGCTTCTCAGCTCGACGAACTCAGCCTTGTATTACGTTCGACGAACTCAAACTCAACTTTCAGTTCGACGAACTCAATTTCAAAATGGAATAACATTATAATACAATCATTTCATAATTAACTCGATCCAGCACGAATCTTGGTGCAGCTTTGGACGGCATCTGGTCGTCTTCAAGCTCGAGCCGACGGCTAAGATTGCCCCGACCTGTGCTGCCTTCCTCCTTGTTTTCCTGGCCACCTAAGCGCCGCCCCGGTCGGCCAATGCCACCACCACCTTCGTTGAGGGGGTGGCCGGCGAATAGCGGTGGTTGGCCGGGCGGAAGTGGCCGGAATAGGGATACGAAGGCGGGATTTAAAGATCCGAAAGTGGAGCTTTTGGCGTACCCAATTTGGGACCAATTGGCCCCAATCCTTGCAAGCAATCTGATGAGATCTATCCACAGAGAGAGAGAGATGAAGAACCAGACCTGTGTGGAGGGGTGATTGCCTTGTCGTCTCCCGATTGGCCATGGTCGATCCGTACCTCTTGGTGCCTCGGGAACCTCCACACCAAGTTGCACGATTCCTTCAAGTGAATGGGGGAAAATAACCCCCTCTGTCCCTTGAATCTTTTCAATGAATCAATTCGGGGAGGGGAACTGTGTAACTCCCAATTGCCATGAATGGCCATTGATGGCCATTTTCGGCCATGGTGAAACTCCTCAAATTCTCCCTCTATGTGGCCGGGAATGGCCATTAAACTCCTCCAAATTAATTGGGGAAACTGAATGGAGACATTAGAGGAGGAATTGGTGGCTATTGCTCTCTGTAAGCTATAAATGTCATTAATCCCTCTCTTTCTCTCTCCTCCATTCTTGGAGAAAATGAGATTTCTCTCTCCTAATCACCATTTACAAAAATTGAGTAATAACTCCTGGTATTATCAGCCTCCCAAAGCTAATGGGCTTCTCCAATTGGGCATAGCCCAAGTGGATTGGGCTTGATTAGGTCAAATTAGGGTAATTTAACCTAAATTAAGCTTGAGTTGACTTTGGTCAATTTGACCATTTGGGTTGGCCCCAATGGGTGGCTTATGACCCATTGGACTCCCTTAAGTGTTAGAAAGGTCTAGGTAGGGTCAATTTGGCATGGTGGGGGTCAATTGACCCTAGTTAGGTTACTTTGACCAATTTGGGTTTAGGGTTGACTTTGATCAATTTGGCCTCTTTGGTTGACCCTAATGGGTCCTAAATGCTCTAAGGGACCCTCCAAAGGGTTAGGTGTGTCATGGTGGGATCAAAGGGTCAAGGTGCGGCCCTTAAGTCCAACCATATGCTTGTTAATTGCAAATTGTTATTTGTGGACCAAGGTAATCTTCCCCTTCAAGCCTAAGGCCAAGTGATCTCTTCAAGCTTCCTAGGGTTTTGTCATGACCTAATCATGACAAAGCCACTCTAGGGGTCTGGTTGTTTGGGGGATGTTACAACTATCCTGGCTTTATACTTATTTATCTTATCATTCTCTAGAAACTTGATCTTATATATCCATTTTAACCCAATAATAGTTTTATTGTTGGGTTTGTCTACCAACTTCCAGGTTTTATTTCTCTCTATCATTTCCATTTCTTGATCCATTACATCTATCCATTGAGGTTGAGACTGAGCTTCAAGGAAGGTATGAGGTTCTTCTAAACAGGGCTAAGTGTTCATCTTGATAAAATTCAGAAAGTTTTCTGTATTTCTTTGGAGGAGATGATGAGTCTTCACCAACGGCTATTTTCTTTGATGTGCTTGGTTGCGTTGAGCTGGAAGGTAGATTTTGATCTATAATCTCTTGACAAGTATCCTCTTCTACAACCGCTGGCAACCACCTTCGATTCTGATCCTCATCTTTAGTCCAACTCCAGGACTTATCTTCTTTAAAGATTACATTTCTAGATGTAATCAATTTTTGAGTCACAGGGTTATAAAGTTTATAACCCTTAGATTATGAACTATATCCCAACATTATGCACATTTCTGCCTTTTTATCCAGTTTGTCTCTATCTTCTTTGGTAACAAATGCATAAGCCACACTGCCAAATGTTTTCATATGAGACACTTATGGTTTCTGGCCATAATACATTTCATATGGGGTGCTTACTTTTAGAGCGCTTGTTGGAGAACGATTCAATATGTAGACTGCACAGTTCACAGATTCAGCCCAAAACGTTTTTGGTAAATCTTTGGCATGAAGCATTGTTCTTGCCATTTCAACAATGGTACGATTACGTCTTTCCACAACTCCATTCTGCTGAGGAGTCATTCTTGTGGTTAACTATCGATGTATCCCTTGATTTAGGCAGAAATTTGTAAACTCTGTGCTCAAAAACTCACCTCCTCTATCACTTCTTTTGGCCTTGATTTGATTTCCACTTTGCTTTTCAACCAACAATTTAAAGTACAGAAAATATTGGAAAGCTTCTGATTTCTGTCTCAGAAAATAGACCCACTGCATACGGGAGTAATCATCTACTATTAATAAAAAGTACCTGTTACCTGACAATGATGGTGTAGATGATGGTCCCCATAAGTCCATGTGAACCAATTCCAAAGGTAATGAGGCCCTCCATGTAGATTCTTTGGGGAATGATTGTTGATGATGTTTCCCAAAAATACAATGTTCACATGTATCTATTATGGGTTTTATCAGAGGCATGCCATGCACTAGAGATTTTGCTCTAAGTTCACTAAGATCATGATAATTCAGATGACCATATCTTTGATGCCACAATATAGTTCTGCTTGCACATTTTGCTTACATATGAGAGCTGAATTGTAATTGATCAGTAGAGGGAAATATTGTTTGAATCCATTGGTATGGAAGATATAATCATTTGGGTTGCCTTTTCAATTATTTGACAATGTTTAGCATCAAATATTGCTGTATAACCATTGTCAATTAATTGTCCAACACTCAAAAGGTTTTGAGCTAATTGGGGTACATACAAAACATTATGGATCACCTTTGGTGTACCTTGTACTATAAGAACTGAGATAACACCTTTTCCTTCTATTTGTAAAGATTTCCCATCTCCCATATATGCATCTGCTTTCTGAGTTGGATTCAATTCAACAAAACTGTCTCGGTTGTTACTCATGTGATTTGAACAGCCGATGTCTACTACCCAGATATCATGTTTTTCATCTTCTGTGGACAGATATGTATGGAAGACCAAATCAGGTTGAGTAACATCTACTGGAGTAAGCTCAGTCAAATTGTTTTGTTGTTTATTTTTTCTCCAGCAATCTCTTTCAAAATGAGTGGGATTTCTACAAGTCTTACATTTGAAAAAACAATCTTTGAGTTCATGGTTTGTGCGTTTACATAGAACACAATATAGATCTCCTATTTCCATGTAAGACTGATTTTCTTTAACTCTGCCACCTCTACTTTCTCTTCCTCTTCCTCTAGTACTGCCTCTCCAATTATTTCTGTTCATGCCTCTGGAATTGCCTCGGAAATTGCCTCTTGATGATGATTGTTCTATCATTGGAGTTGCTTTAACTTTACTAACTTTAGTTTGTAAGGCTTGCTCTACAGGAGGATTGAACCTAGTCAAGCGTTCTTCATTAGCTTGCAGAGAACTTCTGAGTTCAAGTAAAGAGTAAGTATTGAAGTCCTTTGCTTCTTCGATAGCCATTACAATTTGGTTATATCTTGGAAGTAAATTGTGTAGAACCTTTAACACAATTTGTCTATCTTCCAGTTTATCACCCAATGTTCGGATGTCATTAATTAACACACCTAGTCGTGAAAAGAAGGTAGTGATAGTTTCATTTTCTCTCATCTGGAGATTGTCGAATTCTGTCCATGCTGATTGGAGTTTGATAATTATGATTCTGTTAGAGCCTTTTGAATTCAGTTTGCAGTGAAGCCCAAGCATCTTGGGATGTTTCAGCTGCAATAATACTTGAGAATATAGTTCTACTTACTCCCTGCTGAATATAAAGCAGTGCACTTGCATCTCTTTTGATGTTTTCTGGATATTCCTTGGAAGCTGTAGCTTCCCATGTATTCAGTGGATGTTCGGTTGTAGGCTTATCAAAGTCGTCTGTTACTATAGACCACAACCCTTGTGACAAAAACAATGTTTTCATTTGTATTTGCCATTGATTATAATTCTCACCGTCAAATATGGGTACTCCATTTTGGGTGAATTGGAAAGTTTCCAAGGGTGTTGTTGAGCTAGATGTCATATGATGTAAAGTGATCGGTATAAAGATTACCTTGATGATTAACCAACTGAATCAAGAACAGATTCCACTTATACTGATGGCAGGGTGTAAACCCAACCTCACTCTGATACCAATGTTAATTTCAATACAAAGGCTAAACAATTAGAAGATACACAGCAAAACTCCTTTTTATTAGCTTTCAACAGTAGTTTATACAAAGCTGCCTTCATGCATGGGCTATTTATAGAGTTTCTAATTACATATTTTTGGCCTTTTTAGGATTTTGCCTTTTTCAGCCACTTGCAGAGATGTCCACAAAAGTCTCCCAAGTATATCTACTTGGTCTTGGACAGTGCTTCTCTATTCTGTTTTCTTCCCGGTTTTGTTTGTTCTGCTTTACTCACCTGCAGGATTAGGTTTAACAACTATTGTTGCAGCTTTATCAGAGCAACGCGATGCAATAGAAGAAACTATAGAACCGTATTTGATACAAATAGGGTTACTACAAAGAACCCCGCGAGGAAGAATAATTACTAAGTCAGCTTTAAATCATCTTGGGATAGAGAAATTACCCTTAATTACTGGTGACCAATATATATATTTAATAAAAGTTAGGCTTTATCCCTGAATAAATTGGTGTAAAAATATTAAATCTTCAGAGTTAAGATTAAAAATTTTAGGTAAATATATTTTAGCTATAAAATTAGGGTGGTGTTAAAGGCAAACCAGAATTGGCTATTGGCAAACCAATTTCTATGAGTTATTACGTACCTTTTGAAAATACGCTTTGTACATGTATTTTTAGGAAAAGTGTTCAACACGAAAATTGTAGATCTCGTCGAGATCTACAACTTTCGTGTTGAACACTTTTCCTAAAATTGTACGCACAAGGCGTATTGTCGCCCTGATCGTAACTATAGCGATTTTTTTGAAAATACGCCTTTTACATGCATTTTTAGGAAAAGTGTTCAACATAATAGTTGTAGATTTCGACTAGATCTACCATTATCGTGTTGAACACTTTTCCTAAAAATGCATGTAAAAAACGTATTTTCAAAAGGCGCGTAATAACTCATAGAAATTGGTTTGCCAATAGCCAATTCTGGTTTGCCTTTAACACCACCCATTTTATCCTTGCTAATTTTCAGGAATAAAATAAGTTGAATATTGTTCTGCTCCTGAGAAATAGGTACCGCTATACTCAAATGCTTTAAAGAATTGGTCTTGTTCAGCTTTGGGTCATTTGAATACAAATGTTTAGAATTAATTCGCCTCATGTAATCTACGTTATTTCGAGGATATAGCTTTACCTTTTGATATCTTTCATTTATTATTTCTTCAAGAGTTGTGAAGCTTTTAGCAATTAGTCTTATTCCTCCAGCATCCTTAAACAAATCACAATGAGCAATAACTAAACTTTGTACCTCAAGTAAATGTACAAAAGATTTTAAGATTCCTTCATTATAAATAGTTAGCTCAAAAATATCAAATTGATCAGATAATTGCAAAGTAATGAATCTACCACTACCTGACATACGTGAATCTTTTTTTTAATTACTCAAGCAATTTTTATTTGTCTTAAATCATTAGGGTCGGTTCGTTCGGATGGAATTGAAATTCGATATTGGAATTGAATATTGATAAATATTGTGGAATTAAATATTGGTGACTAATTCCAATTCTAACATCCGCCTAATAAACAATATTGTTGAATATTGTGGAATTAATCAATATTTTTGTTCGTTTGTTAAATAAAATTAAGTTTAAGAATTAAAAAATATTACGAAGAAGTTAATATTTATCACATATATCATAAACAAATGTATGTCATGACGACGATTTTTTCGCCCGAGAACGATTTTTTTCGCTCTGGTGCAATTTTTTCGCACAACCGTGATTTTTTCGCCCTGACGCACATTTTTTGCTCGGGCTCATTTTTTCGCCCGGGCGCGATTGTGTCTCGGGCACGAATTTTTTGCCCAGGCGCAATTTTTTTCCCTGGGTGCGATTTTTCCACCCGCCCGAAAAATAGCCCCCGAGCAAAAAAATCTCGTAGGGCGAAAAAAACTCGCCCGGGCAAAAAAAATCGCTCCCGGCCAAAAAATCTTGCCTGGGCGAAAAAATTGTGCGCGGGCAAAAAAATCGCCCTCTGGCGAAAAATCGCGTTTGAGCAAAAAAATCGCGTCGGGGCGAAAAACTCTCCACTGGGAGAAAAATTCGCGCCCGGGCGAAAAATTCGCGTCCAGGCGAAAAATTCCCGCCCGGGCGAAAAAATCGCGTCCGGGCGAAAAATTGCTCTCGGAGGAAAAAATTGAGCCCGGGTGAAAAAATTGCGCCCGGGCCAAAAAATCGCGCCTGGGCCAAAAAATCGCGCCCGGGCGAAAAAACGCGCGCCCGGGCGAAAAATGCGCGCCCGGGCGAAAAACGCGCGCCCCGACGAAAAACGCGCGCCCGGGCGAAAGACTCGCGCCCGGGCAAAAAATTGCGCGCCCGGGTGATAAAACATGCGCCCGGGCAAAAAACGCGGCCCCGGGCGAAAAACACACGCCCGGGCGAAAAATGCGCGTCAGGGCGAAAAACGCGTGCCAGGGCGAAAAAACGCGCGCTAGGGCGAAAAATGCGCGCTAGGGCGGAAAATTTCCGCCCGGGCAAAATTTGGGCGTCCTGACGAAAAACGCGCGTTCTGGCGAAAAACTCGCGTCCGTGCAAAAAACTCGCGCCCGGGCGAAAAATTGTGCCTCCGGGCGCATAAACGCGCGCCCGGGCGAAAAACGTGCGTCAGGGCGAAAAACGCGCACTATGGTAGAAAATTTCCGCCCGGGCAAAATTTGGGCTTCCGGGTGAAAAGCGCGCGTTCGGGCGAAAAACGCTCGTTCGGGCTAAAAACTCGCGGGCGTGTAAAAAACTAGCGTCCGGGCGAAAAATTGTGCGCCCGGGGGCATAAACGTGCGCCCGGGCAAAAAACCCGATAAATCGAGCGTGCCAGACTCGCCCAATTCCGATATGTCTAGCTAGATTTTGTGCTTAAGCTAAAATCAATTCCATGATATTCAACTCAAATTTCAATTATTAAAGCTACCTAACAAGCGAACGGCATAATTGGAATTCGACGTCGAATTTCAATTTCAAGTCTTCAATTCCGTCCAAACGAACGGGGCCTTAGGGATGACCGTCTGTAAATCTACAGAAGTAAAAATACTAAGGCGTGTTAATAAATCATAATATTTAGTTAAAGGATGAGAGGTTAAAAATAATCCCTTGTGCTGGGGATGAATGTGCCATACTTGGAGACCGTCTCCTCCGCAGTAGTGTCCCTTGTGCTGGGGATGAATGTGCCATACTTGGAGAAACGATCGACTACCACCAAGATCGATCTGAACCCGTCCGATTTTGGCAACGCGTTGATGAAGTCAAGCGTCATCGACTCCCAAGGGTGCTCCGCTATAGACAATGGCTCCAATAATCCCGCGGGCTGCTTGTTGTCAACCTTGTCTTGTTGGCAAACAAGACAAGTTTTCACATATAACTCCACTTCATCCCTCATCCGTGGCCAGAAGTATGACTCCTCCATCAAAGCTAAAGTGCATTTCTGTCCCGGATGTCCAGCCCACTTGGTGTCATGGCACTCCTTGATGAAATCCCTCCACAGGTTTTCCCACTTTGGGATGTACAATCGCCTCCCTTTGGTGTAGAGTAGCTCATCCTCTACCCAAAATCTTCTAGCTTGGCCATCCTTGGCCAGCTCCTTGAGTTGCGTGGCAAGAGGATCCTCCTTCAACCCTCACCTGATATTGTCCAATAACTCCCCATTAGCCGTGGACATTGCGGCTAGCTCAGCTTTGCGGCTTAGTGCGTCAGCCACCACGTTGGTCTTTTCCGCCTTATGCTCCAACACAAAGTCGAACTCCGCCAAGAAATCTTGCCATCTTGCTTGTTTGGCGGTCAGCTTCTTATGTGTCTGGAAGTAAGTGGTTGCCACATTATCCGTCTTGATGGTGAACTGTGCTCCAAGCAGATAATGCCTCCACACTTGCAAGCAATGGATGATGGCCGTCATCTCTTTCTCTTGAACGGTGTATCTCCGTTCCGCCTCATTGAGTTTCCGACTTTCAAAAGCTAAGGGGTGACCATCTTGCATTAGCACTCCTCCAATTGCAAAGTCTGATGCATCTGTATGCAACTCGAACCTTTTGCTAAATTCCGGCAAAGCAAGCACCGGTTCCGTACAAACTGCTGCCTTCAAGTCTTCAAAAGCGCTTTGGCATTCCTCCGCCCAAAGCCAAGCCTTGCTCTTCTTCAACAGGTCCGTCAACGGCACTGCCCTCCTTGAGTAATCCTTGATGAACCTGCGATAGTAGTTCACCAAGCCCAAAAATGATCGTAAGTCCGGTACCTTCGTTGGCGGCTCCCACTCATCAATTGCCTTGATCTTTGCCATGTCCATCCGCAAGCTCCCATGCCCGATGACATGACCAAGAAAGTGTATCTCTTCTTGTCCAAATGAGCATTTGGACTTCTTCACATACAGCTCATTCTCCCACAACACTTGGAAGACTCGGCTAAGATGCTCCACATGCTCCTCGATGGTGTTGCTATATACCACAATATCATCCAAGTATACCACCACAAACTTGTCCAAGTAGGAGCAGAATATTTGGTTCATCAACGTGCAGAAAGTAGTTGGTGCGTTAGTTAAGCCAAAAGGCATCACTAACCATTCGAATGCTCCATACCTCGTGACACATGTGGTCTTCGGCTCATCTCCTTCCGCAATCCGCACTTGATGATATCCCTTTTGCAAATCCATCTTGGAGTAGATCCTTGCACTTCCAAGCATGTCAACAAGATCAGCAATGAGAGGAATAGGATACTTGTTCTTTACCGTCACCTTGTTTAGTGCCCGGTAGTCTGTGCACAGCCGCAACGATCCGTCCTTCTTCTTTTGAAATAGCACCGGGGCACCAAATGGCGCCTTAGACGGCCTGATCATTCCTGATTCCAGCAAAACTTGGAGTTGCTTCCTCAACTCCTCTAGTTCAGGGGGAGCCATTCGGTATGGTGCTTTAGCTGGGGGCTTCATCCCTGGCTCCAACTCAATTTTGTGATCCACCTCCCGCCGAGGTGGTAGCTTTAGTGGCAACTCTGCTGGCATGATGCCTTCATTTCTTGCCAACACGTCCGCAATGATAGGAGGCACCTCCTCCATCGTGTCACCGTCTTCCTCCTTTAGGGTGGCCAAGTACGTTGGTTCACCCTTCTTGAACCCTTTTGCCAACTTTATGGCTGATAGCTATTTTGGCCCTTCCTTTGATGTTCCTTGCACCGTGGGAACCATGCAAGCATTTCCTTCCTCCAAGATGCAAACTAAGCGATGTGCCGGCATGACGATGGCTTGCATCTTCTCCAAGAAGTCCATTCCAAGAACGACCTTGAAGTCATCCATGGGTGCGATTGAGAAGTCCACCCGACCCTTCCAGGTGCCCATGCATAGCTCTACATGACGTGTGACTCCTTCTAGTGGCCTCTCTTGGCCGTTCACGGTCTTGATCCAACCTCCGCCCTTCACAACCTGCAAGCCCAACCTCTTGGCTTCTCCTTCGGTCATGAAGTTGTGTGAAACCCCTGTGTCAATCAAGGCTTTTGTAGCCTTCCCCTTGATGACTGCTTCCATATACATCAGCCTCTTGCTTGATGCGGCTTTTGTTGGCTGCACGTTCAAAGCATTCAACAATTGTAATGAACTCATTTGAGAAGTACCTTCCTCCGTTGGGGTGACATTTTGACTCTCCACCATAGCCGATAATGATACCAACTTTGGGCAGTTGCTCATCGGATGTGGCCCCTTGCACACATAACATCTGCCTCTGGGTGTGAAGTTCTTCTTCCTCTCCTCGAACTCCTTCCTTTGATCGGGCAATGTCTTTGACCCTCCTTTGAAATGCGCCGCCTTGTTGTTTTGTCGGTCTCCCCCACCTTTTCCATAGCCCACCTTGTCCTTCTTCTCCTTGATAGGATTTGGTTGGCGCTGGAACTCAATAAGAGACTCGGCGATGGCAATAGCATTTCTGGTGGTCTTTGGGTCCCTCCTCTTGACCTCTTGTTTCACCCAATTTTGCAGCTCATCGATGAAGTTGAAGAGAAGGATATGTTCGGGGCCATCGAATACCTGAAGTGAGAGAGCAGTGAACTCCTTGACATAGTCTCCGATACTCCCCTTTTGCCTCAACTCCATAAGCTTCCGCAAGTTTTCATCCTTCACATTCTGGGGGATGAAGTTCCTTCTTAACTCCTGCTTGAAGTCCTCCCAAGTATCAATCCAGTAGAGTCCCTTTGCAATATCTGCTTGGATTTTCCTCCACCACAAGGAAGCAAGGCCCTCCAAGTAGTAACCAGCATTGCTTACCTTTAGTGCCTCGTCTGTGATGTCATATCCTTCCAAGTATTTCTCCATGTTCCAAAGGAAGTTCTCCACCTCCAACGCATCTCGCTTTCCCGCAAACTTCTTGGGTTTGGGCACATCAAGCTTTGCATTTACCATGGCTGCACCATTCCCACCATTTCCACCATTGGTAGCACCTCGCCTACGCAAGTCATCCACTTCGTTTTCAAGACTTGTGAGGCGCTCTTCCAAGTTGCTTATGATGGTATCAAAAGCGCTTCCGACTTGCCCATAGTTTGCTCCTTGAGAAGGTCAATATCCACCTGCAACTTCTCTTGTTCAATATGGAAAGTGTCAAAATACTTACATATTTGATCCACTTTCCGATGAAGGGTAAGATGCGCCTCCCGTAGAGCTTCAAATTCAGCTGGATCAACCATATTTTGCTCCAAGATGGAACCATCGCGACCCTTGCTTTGGTCCCTCTTATTCCTTCTATCTCTTTTCTCCTCGGCCGCCCTGCCGCGCTCATCAACAATGCTAGAGTTGTTGTTCCCTTCCAAAGTCATCTACTCCTGATCTTCACGAACCACGCACAAGAGTCAACCTGAGTCAACCTCGCTTTGATACCAACTGTCACGGACTTGTCCCCTTGACAACGTCGCGTGCGGCCTTAGCTCCTTTGTGCATCCCTTCACAACTAGCTAAGTCAGCCTTCTCCAATGATCGTGAGTAAGAGAGCATTTTGTAAGAGAGAGCAAGAGAGATTGAGAGAGCAAAGAACTTGTATTGCTTGATTGCTTGTAACTTGGTGATTTTCAAATGAGGGGGTCTTCCCCTTTTATACTCCCCAAAAGAATTTCCCTCCAAAAGATGGAAGGATCTAGAATGCCTACATTTCTAGATCATTCTACAACCCTCATGTATTTACAACCTTCCCGAGTTCTCTAGAATGTTCCCATGAGATCATTCTAGAGTGCTTCTACCATTCTCTAGAACACTATGTACAAAGTATTCTACATGCTCCTAGATTTCTCTAGAAAGCTCCAAAGGTTAACCTCGTAGAGGTTAAGTCGTGACATGCTGTTCGCCTAAACAGTTCGCTTCAGGAACTTGCCCCGGCTCTACTGCTTGAGACCGCAAGCTTCTTCACACCACTATATTCTGACCGCCCAGTGCTCCTCTTCCTAACCGCAGCTAGGTGTTCTACTGCTTCTTCAAAGAGTCCGCTCCAACTTCTGTCCACCTACCTTGAGACCGCATCTATTTCTTCTACTGTGGAGACCGCAGTTTTGTATTTTGGAGACCGCAAACTTCAGTTCGCAAAAAGATGAAGCTTCCCTTCCGTGCTCGCCAATGGAAGACCGCCTGTGCACGACATTTATTCTGTGCTACCCTTTTTCTCTCACTACACATTTTTTCAATCCACGCGCATGTCATTTTATAGAGTTTGCCAATCCAATGGGGGCAAGCCACCTGTCCCCGCAATTAATGCATGCCTCCATTCTTCACGCCAATATTTTTTCTTGCCACCTTTCCTTTATATATCTATACTATATTAAAAAGAAATATAATTTAGGTTTCAATGGCAAGGTAAATAGGACAACAATGGCAAGCTAAATGAGACAATGCATCTCATCCGTCCATCCAAGGCCAAGTGTAGGATCTTAACCATCCGATCCAAATCCCTAATTATTAAACACAACTCCCGCTCTCTCTCCCTTCCATGCGTCGTCTTCCCCTCCCGATATCGCCTATATTATTCCCGATCAACCACTCTGCTGGTCGCTCACGTAAATCCTCTTAATCCCGCTCCTCCCCGCGACCACTCCATTCTAGGGCAGAGTTCGCTCTCTCCCAGCGCCAACATCATTCTCTCCCTCTCTCCCGCGATCATCATCGTCATCAACGCTCTCCTGCGATGGTTCTCTCCCACCCTCGGCTCTCCATTACAAGCAGTACGAGCAGTTCCTCTTCTAGGTCAAGATGGCATCTCCGGTGAACATTATGCACGTGTTTCTTTTTCTTCTTCCCTGAAACTGACCTTTTCTTATTTGCTCAAACTTAAATCAGATGTAGTAGGCACACGGATACCGTCTCTCTCACTCCACTCGCTGGATGGATTTTTAGGATCGTTTGGTCTTCTTCTTCCTCCTTCGCAATGACTTGGGAAAAGGACTTATTCTTCTTCTTCGATTGTGGTAATTTTGTTCTCTTGCAAGCAGTTCATTTCTTTGGTGGACCGTCTTCTCGCAACCCAACCAGACACCGCTCACTCTAGCTGACAACATCGCATGTCATCCCCTCCAGTCCGACCCTATTCCGTCCTCCTACACTACTCCGGTAACCTGCCGTCAACTTGCCGTCAACTTGACACTAGCTACCCTGCCGCCAACAGTAAGCTCTGATGGCTCCTCTTTCCCCCTCCTGCTTCAACTTCATTTTCTAATTTTCTTTTATGATAAATAGAGCTGCTCTGTAATTTTATTTTTTTAACAATTGGAATATCTCTTTATGAAGATGGTGTAATGTACATATGCCAAGGAAGTTGGTGATGCTTCGTGGTGAAATCACAGATAGCTTTTTATGATTGCAATGGCTTTTTGGTTAGTGATTGTATAAAATTATTGGGTTTCCTGGACTGATATAAAAATTACAGCATTCTAGCTTTATTATTTTTAATAATTTAACTTTTTAATTAAACAAAGTCTTTGATTCTTTTGATTAATATTTAGGGAAGTTAACTTTTTGATGAGTTCTTCAATATTTATGAATCAATTTCATGTAAAGAGGGAACATTGATGGCCAAACCCAACACTAATTCCTTCTCTTTCCACCTCTTCTCTCCTCCTCTTTTCTCTTCAATCTCTGGCCACGACAGTGGCTTAGCACCGAATTATTTTATGAATTTTGATTGATTTTCACTTTTACAGCTCCATACTCTCATATAACTGGAACTTTCTTAGTTCTCCAGAAGTTTTGGTATACCAATGCATTATATTAGTTCATTTCCGGTGAACATGGTCGTCGTCCTCTTCAACCTCAACCTCTGCACCGTTCATAGCCAGGTTTGTCTCACTTTAGATTGGATTGCAAAGCATTCCTATGTTCTATCACTTATATTTCTATAACCTGTTATATTTTTTTCTTCCACTTATCCTGAATGGAATTCTTCCTCTTCCCGTGAACTATTTCCTTCCCGTGAGCTCTTTCATTATGAGTTTGTAGCTGTTAACCTCTTTCTTTGATGGCTATCCTAATTTCATTGATGAGTGATTGCTGAAATCAATTCGCACTGTTGGTTAAGGAGCGCAGCCCGTTCGCATATTGATGCAGCCTGCAAGAGAGCATCGAGCGGCCGCGACCCTCAATTTTTCTTGGATAGTTTTTGATTGCGATCCTCCCAAAGTATAGAGGTTGTATTCAACGAAACATTGCAACCCCCAGCCCCATCGACTCAACGAAAGAATATTCGGATGACGATCCAGGTATCGCCTTCCCTCTCCATTTCTTATTGCATCTGATTCAATTTTTTTTTTATATTTGGGCATTTGATGTACTTAGGCATTAATGAGACTATGCTTAAAGATAGGGCGCAATGGCGACAGAGGATCCATATAGCCGACCCCACTATGGTGGGATAAAGGCTTGAGTGTTGTTGTTGTTGTTGTTATATTTGGGCATTTGAAACAACCAGTAGGCCCGCACAATTCTTGGGGTTTCACACACATATAATCATCATTAGTTTAGACATGCCTGCAATTGCTTTACTTTACCACCATCCAAAGTACCGAACTATGTCCCCAAATACTTTTAAGCAAGAATGCAGACATGATTGTTGTTGCTTTTTTATCTCATGTCTTCATGCTTAGCTAAAAGTGTGTTATAGATGAGGATTATTATTATTATTGCTATATGAAATGGCTTCTCATGTTTGACTTTTCTGCAACAATATCAAGCATCCTCTTAATTAGGTTCTTTTTTATATGATATTAAAGTCAAGACTGAGATGTTTCGTTTGCATATTTTTCCCTAGGTTCTACTCTAAAATTTCCTAATTTTGTTCTCCATCATCCTTAACGAAATCAGGTGCGTTGGTGACACCATTTACTGAATTTATTATGCTCTTCTTTATGCGTTCGAAGTCAAGAATCCGTTGGATTATGCACATTTTTTCTCAAGTTTTGCCATGAAATATTCTAAATTTCTCAAGTTTTCCTCATCTGTTTCGTATGTATTGATTGCATAGTCTAATAGTCATGCACTGATGCAGGTGAATGTATATTATACTTTAAAGGAAGTAATTAACTCTGATGAGGAGCTAGGTTTGGAATCCATGGATCACAGCTCTATAAGCAGCAATTGAAGGCAATTTTGGTATAGAAGCCAGGTATGTTTGTTGATCCCACATAAGCCTTCTGTATGTCCTGAAAATTTTGATCCACTTGATATAATCTATCATTTAAATTTTAAAGTCTTTATTATTTTTTAACTTTAAACCATAATAATTTTTAGTTTCAAAGGTTTTGTTTGTTCTATTCTTCAACTATGCTTAGGTAGCATTGTAACATCCCTGATCTGCAAATAGAATATAATATGGGTCCGGCCGGGACCCCACGACATATAATACCCACAAAATCTAGAATGTTAATAACTGATGCAAGAAAATAATTAAAACACTCAGAGTAAACGGAAGCTAAACCAAATAGCCCAAAACAGGGGCCCAAAACACGGGACAGCTCAATTGGTGATGAGAAGTGAAAGTACTTCGTAGTTAAGCGTGTTCGTGCTGGAGTATTCACGGGATGGGTGACCTCCTGGGAAGTCCACGCGCTGCCGCTTAACTGGCTCAATTCTCATCAAAGGGGGACTGCAGTCTCCAATAACCCACTGTGCCCTGTGGTGGGACAGAGAGGGGAAGTGGTGCATGGTCTGCAGACCATCTGGTTAGACTGAACCCTTCCGGTGCCAGCTGGGTCCCGTGTTGGCGGGCCTAGGCTGGGAGGGTGCCGGCGGTCCAGCTGAGTCCCGTGTTGGCGGGCCTGGACCGTTACAAAAAGTGCAATCCGCCAGGGCGTGGGATTGCGACCCCGGTGTAGTTTTCTACTTTTATTTTGTTGAAAGCCATGTAAGGCCTTAAGGCCGAGTACCATGTTTGCTCTCTTCGATCTTTCTAGTTGTGGACATTTGGGCCCCTGTTTTGGGCTATTTGGTTTAGCTTCCGTTTACTCTGAGTGTTTTAATTATTTTCTTGCATCAGTTATTAACATTCTAGATTTTGTGGGTATTATATGTCGTGGGGTCCCGGCCGGACCCATATTATATTCTATTTGCAGATCAGGGATGTTACAATGCTACCTAAGCATAGTTGAAGAATAGAACAAACAAAACCTTTGAAACTAAAAATTATTATGGTTTAAAGCTAAAAAATAATAAAGACTTTAAAATTTAAATGATAGATTATATCAAGTGGATCAAAATTTTCAGGACATACAGAAGGCTTATGTGGGATCAACAAACATACCTGGCTTCTATACCAAAATTGCCTTCAATTGCTGCTTATAGAGCTGTGATCCATGGATTCCAAACCTAGCTCCTCATCAGAGTTAATTACTTCCTTTAAAGTATAATATACATTCACCTGCATCAGTGCATGACTATTAGACTATGCAATCAATACATACGAAACAGATGAGGAAAACTTGAGAAATTTAGAATATTTCATGGCAAAACTTGAGAAAAAATGTGCATAATCCAACGGATTCTTGACTTCGAACGCATAAAGAAGAGCATAATAAATTCAGTAAATGGTGTCACCAACGCACCTGATTTCGTTAAGGATGATGGAGAACAAAATTAGGAAATTTTAGAGTAGAACCTAGGGAAAAATATGCAAACGAAACATCTCAGTCTTCACTTTAATATCATATAAAAAAGAACCTAATTAAGAGGATGCTTGATATTGTTGCAGAAAAGTCAAACATGAGAAGCCATTTCATATAGCAATAATAATAATAATCCTCATCTATAACACACTTTTAGCTAAGCATGAAGACATGAGATAAAAAAGCAACAACAATCATGTCTGCATTCTTGCTTAAAAGTATTTGGGGTAACATAGTTCGGTACTTTGGATGGTGGTAAAGTAAAGCAATTGCAGGCATGTCTAAACTAATGATGATTATATGTGTGTGAAACCCCAAGAATTGTACGAGCCTACTGGTGGTTTCAAATGCCCAAATATAAAAAAAAATTGAATCAGATGCAATAAGAAATTGAGAGGGAAGGCGATACCTGGATCGTCATCCGAATATTCTTTGGTTGAGTCGATGGGGCTGGGGGTTGCAATGTTTTGTTGAATCCAGCCTCTATACTTTGGGAGGATCTCAATCAAAAACTATCCATGAAAAATTGAGGGTCGCGGCCGCTCGATTCTCTCTTGCAGGCTGCATCGACATGCGAACAGGCTGCGCTCCTTAACCAACAGTGCGGATTGATTTCAGCAATCACTCAAAAATTAAATTAGGATAGCCATCAAAGATAGAGGTTAACAGCTACAAACTCATAATGAAAGAGCTCACGGGAAGGAAATAGTTCACGGGAAGAGGAAGAATTCCATTCAGGATAAGTGGAAGAAAAAATATAACAGGGTATAGAAATATAAGTGATATAACATAGGAATGCTTTGCAATCCAATCTAAAGTGAGACAAACCTGGCTATGAACGGTGCCGAGGTTGAGGTTGAAGAGGACGGCGACCATGTTCACCGGAAATGAACAAATATAATGCATTGGTATACCAAAACTTCTGGAGAACTAAGAAAGTTCCAGTTATATGAGAGTATGGAGCTGTAAAAGTGAAAATCAATCAAAATTCATAAAACAATTCGGTGCTAAGCTACTGTCGTGGCCAGAGATTGAGGAGAAAAGAGGAGGAGAGAAGAGGTGGAAAGAGAAGGAATTAGTGTTGGGTTTGGCCATCAATGTTCCCTCTTTACATGAAATTGATTCATAAATATTGAAGAACTCATCAAAAAGTTAACTTCCCTAAATATTAATCAAAAGAATCAAAGACTTTGTTTAATTAAAAAGTTAAATTATTAAAAATAATAAAGCTAGAATGCTGTAATTTTTATATCAGTCCAGGAAACCCAATAATTTTATACAATCACTAACCAAAAAGCCATTGCAATCATAAAAAGCTATCTGTGATTTCACCACGAAGCATCACCAACTTCCTTGGCATATGTACATTACACCATCTTCATAAAGAGGCATTCCAATTGTTAAAAAAAAAGTATAGAGCAGCTATGTTTATCATAAAAGAAAATTAGAAAATGAAGTTGAAGCAGTAGGGGGAAAGAGGAGCCATCCGAGCTTACTGTTGGCGGCAGGGTAGCTAGTGTCAAGTTGACGGCAGGTTACCAGAGTAGTGTAGGAGGACAGAATAGGGTCGGACTGGAGGGGATGACATGCGATGTTGTCAGCTAGAGTGAGCGGTGTCGGGTTGGGTTGCGAGAAGACGGTCCACCAAAGAAATGAACTGCTTGCAAGAGAACAAAATTACCACAATCGAAGAAGAAGAATAAGTCCTTTTCCCAAGTCATTGCTGAGAAGGAGGAAGAAGTGTTGGAGTTTCTGAGATGATCTCAAAACAATCAACAGTTAGTCTTGCTGCCAACGCAATATGAGCCTATAGGGTCGCACATAAAAGCGTTTGGAGAAATTGGAGAAAGGATTGTGTTGGTCTTACTCATATTGGATATGAGTGGAGGACCAATCTTGTGACTGCTTGGAATTAAGTTGAGAATGTCTCAACGGGAAATCGTTTAAAGGGTTTAAACGAATGGATTCATTCATGACAAATTCGGCTAAAGGGTTTAACCGAATTATGTCAAATTCGGCTAATGTGATTAACCGAATTATGTTGATTCGACTAATGAAATTCGGCTAATATGATTAACCGAATTTATTACAGATTCGACTAAAGGGTTTAGCCGAATCCGGTCAGTTCGACGAAATGGTTTCGCCGAATTTATATAGCCGAATAATTAGTCGAATTCGGCGAATGTCATTAGTCGAATTCGGCGAATGTCATTAGTCGAATTAGGCGAATGTCATTAGTCGAATTAGGCGAATGTAAATCTGGACATATTTTCTGTTTTTCCCTCTGGTCTGCGGATAGTCGATTTTATGCCTTGCGTATAAAAGGACGTGATTAGGGCTTCGGTAATGACGGTTCCTTTTCGCGAGAGAACAGACGACGGAAGTGTTCCGGCTGCTCTCGTTCCGTCCGCCGATCGACGTTCCGCCGCAGCTAGTCGCCGCCGCCGGTCGCCGCCTCCTCTGGATCGGACTTAGCAGTCCGTGAGGACGTTGAGAGCTTCCTTCTCCGACCTAGTTCTTGTACGACAAGAAGCTAGGGTTCTTCGTCGCTTGTGTGGACTTCTGTAGAGGGATCGATCTATTTCGATCCTTGAAGAACTCAAGGCAGAAATTCGGATTTCTCTTGGAGCATCTAGGTTGGATTTGATCCAATCCCGCAAAGGTAATTTTCATACCTAGTAGTTTTGATTAACTTCTTGATTCAATGTTCATGGCCCGATCCAAACTCTTTTGGGTTGTTCTCTTTAATTCCGCTGCGCCTACATATGATGTATGGTTGTAGAAAACCCAACAGTCGTATCAGAGCTAGGTTACGACCATGAATGTTGTTTCAGAAGTTAGGTTATTCCAGTACGTGCAAATCTAGGTATTTGGAAGCGTTCTAAATGTCAAGATTTCTTCCTGGAACATCAAAAGTTGATAATTTTTCCAAGGGAATTCGGTGGTGATTTTGAAAAAAATTTGGACGGGGCTCTGCCCCGCACCCCGCAGGGGCTCTGCCCCTTGACCCCGCCCGCTGATCGGTCAGCGGGACCACCGCTAGGGGCGCTGCCCCTTGGAACCCCGCCAGGAACGTCTGGGATTTCGTGGTAATTTCTAATTGTTAGAAATTGTTGTCTCCTTAGTAGTAACCGTCCCTCAAGTGGTTAATGAACCCTTGTATTGTTTTGGATTTTGAATCCAACAATGAGAGACGAGCTTGTCTACTGCTTTAAGTCGAGTTGTCTTTGCCTTTGTCCAATGCATGTAAATCTGAAGATTTGGAAGAGTTCTAAATGTCCAGATTTAGCTCTTTCGTCTATCAAGGGTTGATAGTCTTATGTTGTGCACATAAGGGATGCATGTGGATTTTTAGAAAGTCTGCTTTTCTGTGGATGTGCACACTGATCAAATGTTGATCATGGTTAAGTGTTAACCTATTATTAAAAATCCCTTCATCAAATATTAAGTGTTCGGATGCCTTCCGATGGATGACACTCTTCCTGCCTCGATCGATGAAATGTGGGCTTGCCAAAGCAAGGTGCATTAATCTATCTTGGTAAGGGTGCGAGCGGATAATTGTGATATCCCACTGTCGACATCGGGTCTAACTTAACTAGGTGACCTCAAAGGTTGAGTGCCTAGAGGCATAGGGTTGGATTGCACCATATGATGGATGCAAATAAGGAGTTATTCACCAACCATACAAGAGTTGCATGAGGATGCAATTGGCAAGCGTTGTCTACCTAAATAACTGCATAGTGAGAGAAAAGCCAAAGCTGACTCATTGTGTTGGTGAAATACGGGTCTTGTCCACTAAGAGAGTAGCTCACGTGGATTCTCCGAATTGATAGTGAGGGCTATCAATTTGAATAAAATAGTGGGAGTATTTAATTGAAGTCCAAATTAAAATAAATTGTATTTTGAAATTTTGGTACTGATTAAATTCTGCATGAATTCTTGTAGAATTCCATGGCAAGTGGTTCACATTCCACCTTGTCCCTGAGAGCTATCCTTGAGAAGGACAAGCTAAGTGGGACGAACTACATGGACTGGTATAGGAACCTGAGAATTGTTCTCAGGCAAGAGCGAAAGCTCTACGTCTTGGAAGAAGAAGCCCCCGAGGTGCCGACCGGGAACTCGTCCCGTGTTGATAAGGATGCTTATAAGAAGTATACCGATGACGCCTTAGACGTTGAGTGCCTTATGTAACGGCCCAAAACGTGAAATGACCCAAAGTATAATAAAATGACATAAAAAGTCCATCCCCTATGATGAAAAACTTAAATCAGTGTCAACTTGGTATAACTTTGAAAATTGAGCATGAATATAACTACGCGCTGCGACGCTCGAAATATTTTAGCGGACTATGAACTTGTCCTATATTATATATGATGGCAAACGATATAAATATATATATATTGGTAAAGTTTTGGGATATATATATGTTGACTGCTATTATGGTATTAGCATGGTTTAAGAGATAAAGAAGAGTTAAAAGGCTAATGGTTGATATGGGTAGTTGTTAATGGTGTGCTGATAGAGGAGCTTGATAGAATTGGGGTGCTAATAGACTGATGGGTGTGCTAATAAAGACTCAAGGAAGTTAGTTGAGCGGTGGGTTTAAGTAAAGTGGTGATCGATGGCTTGATGTACTGCTCCTTATCTTTTATTTTTCCGAGACCCATCTGATGTTCTTCCGCCTGGAGATTTGGAAGGTTGGAAGCTAGGGTTAGCCTTGCCGAGCTCTCTCTTTCTTTCACGATTTCTCTTGGTTGGAAGTAATTCTTTGCGCCGGTCTCTGCTTCCTTGTTCGAGCTCTTGCGGTAACTTCGTATTACTGGGTGTTGTTCTCTTGCGGCGACTTGCTATTAAGGGCATTTAGCGGGCTGACTTTGAGAACCCTCTTCCTCTGTAAGTCCTTCAGTTTCTTTAATAATTATGGTTAGTGGGAGTACTGGATGAGTTTAGGGTTGTGATTTCCCTTCTCTTTGATGTGTGTTTTCCTGGAGATAATTCGTATAGATTTTGGGGATAACTTTTTATCCTTGTTGACCGGCTCATGCAGGGGAGTTATGGGTGATCTCTATGTTATAAAGCTGGAAGTCTAATTGTTTATGTTGAGCCTCTTTTCTCTCTTTTCCCTTATATTGAAATACTGATTTCTAGTTATGGCTTTATCGGGTTCTGAGTTGGAGGAAAGTCTTAAATTGTTGAAGACCCTTGATGGAGGGATTCCAGCTGTTGTGTTGTGGCTTTACTTTGCTTTAGGATCGGCTGCTATGGTTTTCAAAGCTATAAATTGTTCAATGGGGGGTTTTTGAACTCTATTTACAGTTACCTGTTACCATCTTTGTTCAATGGGAGTCTTTCATGTGATAGTTGCTGTAGGAGGTTTAGACCTTGCATTATCTCCTGACAGCTACTGTTACATAGACAATGAGTATTGGATGTGAATTAAAATAAGTGGGTTGAATTGGGTTATATCATTGGGTTGAAAATGTCTTTTATGCAACATAAAGGGCTAGTGGAGTAGCTTCCAAATGATGTTATCATCGAAGTCAATACTGTAGCTATAACGAGATGCAACCCCGTTATAAACGACCCTAAAGGCTATGATGCTTATACAGATATCGCGAAGGATGGCACCTCAAAATAGACATGACAATGCTATGAACACTGATACTGATGGTGAGAGCTACATGTTTCATTTATGCTTTATGGCATTACTTTCTTTTTACACACGCACTCTTTTTATATTGAATGTTACATGCTTAGTTGATATCACTGATATTTAATGTCGCTTTAATGTATGGCCCCTTAAAGGCAAACAGGCGAATAAATTCTGAGGGGATATATAAAAAAAAATGAATAACTCACTTAATGTAAACGTGTCGACACGAGGTTATATTACGGGCGAATGAACTGCTAGCACATGAATGAAATCTCACAGAAGAATTGCCAAACCAGTCGGCCGAAAGGCATAAACGCGTGTTGTACATACTGGTGAGGACATTGATGACCCTTCGGGGTGGGCCCAAAGCATGAAACATGACATGAAAGAAACATGTACACTGAATATGGATTCAATCGCCCCTATTATATCCTAAGAAATGAAACAGTTATAAAAATACAGATATACTGATACATAGAGATACTGATACACTGACATAGAAATACTGATTTATTGATTTACTGCATACATTGATATACTGATACATTTATTTATTGCTACATTGCTATAACAGGAATATGATAACTGGTTCATAGATTGCTTAATTGTACTGGTATACGGAGATAAATGTTGCATAGCTTTCTTTCTTACACAGCCACTATGATATAGATACTGATATGATCCTATAATTGCTCATATTGTTTTACTGGTACTAACATGTTCATATAGTTATATGCTACATAAGTTCATTGATGAGACAGAGAAATGGTTAATATGGAAAATGTAATTTTTAACTGCATAAGTTTTCTCTAATTGTATATAGCAATGAAAGAGGTATATCCTCACTTAGTCATATTTATATGACTAAGCCCGTCGTCAAATTTTGTAGGTAACGGACATGACATTGGATACGCAAAACAAAAGAACTGATTATGATAAGACAGAAAAGATTCAACAAGTAAGCAAGGTATGCAAGTAAATTTCTTATTATGTGTTTTTATTTGGTATTCACTGGCATTACTTCAACCTGGGACACATGTATGAACAGAGCTTAGATACAGATGTATGTGGGGTCTAAATGGGGGCCTCACACCTTATGCTTGCCACCATGAACTCTGAGCTTCAGAAGCAACACGAGAACATGGGGTGCAAGGAGATTGACGAGCACCTAAAGAAAATGTTTCAAGGGCAAGCTCGTCAAGAGAGGTTCGATGTCACGAAGGCATTATTTCAGTGCAAAATGGGAGCTCGAGACTCGGTTGGTACTCACGTACTCAAGATGATTGGGTACATAGAGAACCTGGAGAGACTGGGTTTTCCTCTGGGTCAAGAGTTGGCCACAGATCTTATCCTGCAATCATTGCCGGATAGTTATGAGCAGTTCGTCTTGAACTACAACATGAATGAAATAGACAAGACACTGCCCGAGCTCCTAGGCATGTTGCGAACTGCCGAGATAAACATGAAGAAGGCCAAGCCTGCTAGTCCCATATTGATGGTACATAAAGGCAAGGGTAAGGCCAAGGGCTTCAAGAAGACGAAGGTGGGACCTAAGTCACATCTTGAGCCCAAATATTCTGCGCTGAAAAGGAAGAGCACCGTGAAGGAAGGGAAATGCCACCACTGTGGCAAGGCTGGTCATTGGAGGAGGAATTGTCCTTCGTACATTGAGGGTCTGCAGAAAATGAATGGAGGTATGACTTCCGCTTCGAATATTTAGGTTATAGAGATAAACCTTTCTGCTCCTTCATCTTGGGTATTAGATACCGGATGTGGTTCTCACATTTGTACAAATGTGCAAGAACTGGGAAGGAGGAGATTGCTGAGTAAAGGAGAGGTGGACCTGCGCGTCGGCAATGGAGCAAGAGTTGTTGCTGTAGCCGTAGGGGTTTACCTACCAAGAGGCTATGAATGGACCAGACTCCGACAAATGGCTTGAGGCTATGAAATTCGAAATGGACTCCATGTATACAAACCAAGTTTGGAACTTGGTGGAACCACCTGAAGGGGTACGACCCATAGGGTGCAAGTGGGTCTTCAAGAAGAAGACCGACATGGATGGGAATGTGCAGACATTCAAAGGGCGACTGGTGGCTAAGGGTTTCAAGCAAATTCATGGTGTTGACTATGATGAGACCTTTTCCCCTGTTGCCATGGTAAAGTCCATTAGGATATTGCTTGCTATTGCTGCGTATTATGACTAAGAGATCTGGCAGATGGATGGCAAAATGGCTTTCCTAAATGGAAACCTCCTTGAGGAAGTGTACATGACACAACCCGAGGGTTTTGTATCCCCAAATGAAGCCACTAAAATATGCAAGCTGAATAGGTCCATCTATGGATTGAAACGGGCCTCTAGAAGTTGGAATCTTCATTTTGATGAGAAGATCAAAGAGTTTGGTTTTGTCAAGAATGAAGATGAACCGTGTGTTTACAAGCGAATCAGTGGGAGCATTGTTGTCTTCCTAATATTGTATGTAGATGACATACTGCTGATCGGGAATGACATACCTACCCTGAAAGTTGTTAAGAACAACCTAGGGAACTACTTTTCTATGAAGGACTTGGGTGAAGCGACTTACATACTCGGTATTAAGATCTATAGAGATAGATCGAAGAAGTTGTTGGGTTTGACCCAGAGTACATACATTGAGAAGGTGTTGAACCGGTTCAACATGCTTGAGTCCAAGAAAGGATTTTTGCCCATGTCTCATAGTGTGAATCTCTCTAAGGACCAGTGTCCAAAATCTTGTGAAGATAAGGACCGCATGAAGTTGATTCCATATGCTTCGGCAATTGGGTCAATCATGTATGCAATGTTATGTACTCGACCCGATGTCTCTTTTGCTTTGAGCATGACTAGCAGGTATCAGTCTGATCCCGGTGAATGTCACTGGATAGCCATGAAAAATATCCTGAAGTACTTGAGAAGGACTAAGGATGTATTCTTGGTGTATGGTGGAGAGGAAGAGCTCGTTGTAAGTGGTTACACGGATGCCAGCTTCCAAACTGATAGGGATGATTCGAAGTCTCAGTCAGGGTTTGTGTTTTGCCTGAATGGAGGAGCTGTGAGCTGGAAGAGTTCCAAACAAGAGACAGTTGCCGATTCTACAACTGAGGCCGAGTATATCGCTGCGGCAAATGCAGCGAAGGAGGCTGTATGGATTAGAAAATTCATCGGCGAGCTAGATGTAGTTCCTAGCATTGTTGGTCCCGTAGTTCTCTACTGTGATAACAATGGTGCAATTGCACAATCTAAGGAACCTAGATCCCATCAGCGCTCCAAGCACATACTTCGGCGGTTCCATCTTATTCGTGAGATTGTCGAACGAGGAGATGTGAACATTTGCAGAGTGCCGACTGAGGAGAATATTGCAGATCCACTGACAAAGCCTCTCAAGCAGAGAAAGCATGATGGTCATACTAGATCAATGGGTATACGATACCTGAGTGATCAACTCTAGTGGGAGTCTTGTGGGTTGCATGTAAAATATATATTCTGTTGGCTGTTTATTATTTATTCATATGATGAATTGTGTACCAATTATTTCTTTTTACAATTAATGGCAAGTTCTTTTATTATGATATACTGTTTCTATATGATAGAATAAAATTCGTGATAAATACCCTTAGAATGTTCGCTTCCAAAGGACATCAAGTACGTGACTAGAATGTGAGAGCCTATGATTTCGAAGCTTCATTCTTAAAAGGTCCCTGGTCGATGTATCATCGTAGAAGCTAAGGGTGATGATGATACATTAAGACTAGCATGTGTGTTGACTGATGACCGGTTCTCACAGGTCATGATATTGTGATATCAAGTCATCACGTGGGTACTTGTTAGTGAACAAGTTGTACTGGACAGGCCCAACCTGAGACTACTTTGTGGATTGTTACTTAAATGTGTCACAAGTAGGTCTCATTTGACTATGGTGTTGTGGTCCTTTGACCTGAAGTCACAGCATTCATCGAATGAGGAAGAGCGTGCTTTGATGTCATCTAAAGTCTTCCTTGAAGAAGGTTGATGATAAGGGTGGTCGTTGGGTACGTTACGAATCATTTGGGTGTTTGGGTGTGAGCAGATATGGGATTTGTCCTCCTATATAACAGGAGTTGCATCCATGGGCCCCTTGATGGAATTGGACTGAGAAATGCATGGCCATGTTTGGTTGAGCCAATATGTGATATTGGGCTCACCATTCTCTGGAAGTCCGTTCTAGATCAAGAAACTTTGATTGAGCTATCATGAGGGTGACACGGTCCATGCCTCTAGTTCTTTCCGGATGTAAGGGACAAAGGGACATGATAACACTGATACATTGGTCATGACAGGCTTATATGAGTTATGAACTCTTATTGCTTGGGTAGCAATGATGTATTGCTAGATGCCACTCATTGTTTGTGAGACTTTTGTTGATACTTTGTGATCAAGTGGGAGACTGTTGGAGTTTCTGAGATGATCTCAAAGCAATCAACAGTTAGTCTTGCTGCCAACGCAATATGAGCCTATAGGGTCGCACATAAAAGCGTTTGGAGAAATTGGAAAAAGGATTGTGTTGGTCTTACTCATATTGGATATGAGTGGAGGACCAATCCTGTGACTGCTTGGAATTAAGTTGAGAATGTCTCAACGGGAAATCGTTTAAAGGGTTTAAACGAATGGATTCATTCATGACAAATTCGGCTAAAGGGTTTAACCGAATTATGTCAAATTCGGCTAATGTGATTTACCGAATTATGTTGATTCGACTAATGAAATTCGGCTAATATGATTAACCGAATTTATTGCAGATTCGACTAAAGGGTTTAGCCGAATCCGGTCAGTTCGACGAAATGGTTTCGCCGAATTTATATAGCCGAATAATTAGTCGAATTCGGCGAATGTCATTAGTCGAATTCGACGAATGTCATTAGTCGAATTAGGCGAATGTCATTAGTCGAATTAGGCGAATGTAAATCTGGACAGATTTTCTGTTTTTCCCTCTGGTCTGCGAATAGTCGATTTTATGCCTTGCGTATAAAAGGACGTGATTAGGGCTTCGGTAATGACGGTTCCTTTTCGCGTGAGAACAGACGACGGATGTGTTCCGGCTGCTCTCGTTCCGTCCGCCGATCGACGTTCCGCCGCCGCTAGTCGCCGCCGCCGGTCGCCGCCTCCTCTGGATCGGACCTAGCAGTCCGTGAGGACGTTGAGAGCTTCCTTCTCCGACCTAGTTCCTGTACGACAAGAAGCTAGGGTTCTTCATCGCTTGTGTGGACTTCTGTAGAGGGATCGATCTATTTCGATCCTTGAAGAACTCAAGGCAGAAATTCGGATTTCTCTTGGAGCATCTAGGTTGGATTTGATCCAATCCCGCAAAGGTAATTTTCATACCTAGTAGTTTTGATTAACTTCTTGATTCAATGTTCATGGCCCAATCCAAACTCTTTTGGGTTGTTCTCTTTAATTCCGCTGCGCCTACATATGATGTATGGTTGTAGAAAACCCAACAAGAAGAAGACCAAACGATCCTAAAAATCCATCCAGCGAGTGGAGTGAGAGAGACGGTATCCTTGTGCCTACTACATCTGATTTAAGTTTGAGCAAATAAGAAAAGGTCAGTTTCAGGGAAGAAGAAAAAGAAACAGGTGCATAATGTTCACCGGAGATGTCATCTTGACCTAGAAGAGGAACTGCTCGTACCGCTTGTAATGGAGAGCCGAGGGTGGGAGAGAACCATCGCAGGAGAGCGTTGATGACGATGATGATCGCGGGAGAGAGGGAGAGAATGATGTTGGCGCTAGGAGAGAGCGAACTCTGCCCTAGAATGGAGTGGTCGCGGGGAGGAGCGGGAAAAAGAGGGTTTACGCGAGCGACCAGCAGAGTGGTTGATCGGGAATAATATAGGCGATATCGGGAGGGGAAGACGGCGCATGGAAGGGAGAGAGAGCGGGAGTTGTGTTTAATAATTAGGGATTTGGATCGGATGGCTAAGATCCTACACTTGGCCTTGGATGGACGGATGAGATGCACTGTCTCATTTAGCTTGCCATTATTGTCCTATTTACCTTGTCATTGAAGCCAAAACTATATTTCTTTTTAATATAGTATAGATATAAAATATATAAATGTCATTTGACTTTGGTCAAGCACCAAATTTCCGCCAACAGTATCAACCTTAATTAAGCTAAATTGGTTAGAAACTTTTTCTATATGGTATGAAGAAGCGTAAGCAAGTAATTTAGGAATGCTAGAAAGTAATTGGTGACGATTAGTATTTAATTCGTCAAAACATCCAGCTTTAATAAGATTTTCTAATAATTTCTTATTGATAATGCTTTTAAATTTACCATTTTTTATTCTTTCTTAATTCTTCTAATATTTTACTAAAACTAAGAGTAACACTCTTTATAGCAGCTAAGGCATAAACTATAGATTTATTGTCATTATATATAATGTTAAAGTGGCCAACAGATAGATTAACATTCGGAGGAATAATAGAAATATTATTATTTTTAGCTTCTTGAATAAACAAATTTATTTTATCATGATTGTTTAATTCAAGGTTTAAAATTCTGTAAGAAAATTTGCTTTAAGATAAGCCGTTTGATAAGATATTACACTATAAGCTGAAGCATGAGCCTTATTAAAACCATATCCAGCAAATTTGGCTACAGTCGCAAAGACCGTTTGAGCTTGGTGACGTGCAATTTTCTACATAAGTTGTCTTGGGTACTCGAATGATTTGGAGAATTGGAACGTAAAACAAGGGGTGAGCAAGTGAATTTCCTGCAGTTTTGCGGAAGCCAATTCTTCAAATCATTCGAGTATATGTCAGGATGCTCAAACTGCTGGGTACAGTCAAGTGTTAGATGCTACTCCCTTAAAATTTTTCTTCAACCAGCATCGCTCGCTCTAAACAACTCATAGCTATAATTCAATTATTTTGCCTCATATCTCCTACCAAACCAATCAGGAATATCCGCACAAATACAGCTGTCGCTTACTTGAAACATAGGAAAAAATATTGACCCTAAAGGTTATAGACAGTATTCGTTAGAATTTGGCTAAGCGGGTAGGTAGGCGTGTAAAAGCCCAGATGAATCAAGGCCCAAATCTGCATTAGTAAAGCCCAAATTAGATATAAGAAATCTAGAGTGTTCTCTCTAAAATATTCCACATTTATGTATTTCCGATTGTATCCAGAATGTTCTTATGTACAAGTATAAAAGCCATGTAATACCATCAGTTTATGTAATGAAAAATCAAGAGTTAAAATCATAATACCTTCCCTTCTCGTTGCGTGTATTTCATACCTGCTGCGTGTGTAAGTGATTCTTCTCTAACAGTGGTATCAGAGCCGTTAGGGAATCATCATCCAACTCAGCTTTGTGGATCCACATACTCAAACCCATGGCTTCATCATCTACCACTATGCCCATTTTCCCTCATCCTTCCATCCCCATGTTCAATGGAGAATACTATGAGCAATGGAGTGACAAAATGGAAACTCTATTGATCTCACAAGACTTGTGGGAGATTGTAAACGACGACGTCCCCACCACGGGAAAAGGAACTAATGGTGCACCACCAAAACCCAAGAAAGAAGACAAGATGAAGGATGCTCTTGCATTGCCTTTGATACAGCAAGGAGTATCAACAGCCATCTATCCAAGGATCATGGGGTCCAAATCCTCAAAGGAAGCTTGGGAAAGGCTCAAGAACGAGTATAAGGGAACAAAAAAGGTAATTAAAATCAAACTCCAAACATTACGACGGCTGTTCGACGATATTAAGATGCATGAGGGAGAGAAATCACAAGAATACTTTGCTAAGTTAACCAGCCTAGCAAATCAAATAAAAGCCTTAGGGGGGAACTTAGAAGAAACTCAAATAGTGGAGAAAGTGCTAAGGTCTTTGCCCAAGACCTATAATCACATAGTCTCCGCTATCATGGAAGCCCATGATATTGAAGCAATGTATGTCACAGAGTTAATGGGATCACTCCAATCTCATGAAGATCTCCTACTCCATGACAGCACCCCCGTGGAAAAGGTTTTTCAAAGCAAAATGACCTTCAAAGATAAGAAAGGGAAGAGGCCTCCTTTCAACAAAAAATTTAAAAATCAGAAACAAGAAAAACTTGAAGAGAAGGTCTATTCCAAGCTGAAGGACACAACTCCAGCATCAGGTCCTTCCTGTACAATCTGTAAGAAGCAAAATCACCAAACCAAGGATTGTTATTTCAGATGCAAATCCTGCAAAGTCCAGAACCATTCTGAGAAGAACTGCTGGTTCAAGCAAAAACAAGAGGCTAAATTCACAGAAGTTGTCTGCAGTGACCAGTTTCTGTTCACCTGTAAAGGGCCAGAAAGAAAAGACTCCTCTTATCTTTGGTTCATCGACAGTGGCTGCTCAAGCCACATGGTGAATGATCGAGATTATTTCATCACACTGGATGAGACCTGCAAATCAGAAGTCATGATAGAAGATGGGAAGAAGATAAGAATAGAAGGCAAAGGAACAGCTGCAGTCATCACAACAGATGGAGCTCAGAAATTAATTGAAGAGGTACACTTTGTCACCTCCCTCACACAAAACCTATTAAGTGTTGGGCAGTTAATGAGAAGAGGGCACATAGTAGTGTTCAATCATAACACCTGTTCAATATATCAAGCTGGAACCAATTCTCTAATTGGAACAGCAAAATTAAACTCCAACAACATCTTCTCATTGGATTTGCGACCCTACAAATCCACTGTGCTTGCTTGCACCCAAGACAACAGGACAGTCCAAATCTGGCATTACAGATTAGGACACTTGAACCTGCCCTCTCTCCACCACATGCACCAACATCAACTTGTAGAAGGACTGCCAAGTCTATCTAAAACTCAATTAAAATGTGATACCTGTGCCCGGAGCAAATCACACCGGCTGCCCTTCCCACAAACAGCACAAAGAAGGGCTACACAGTCCCTGGAACTTCTCCATATTGACCTTTGGGGCCCTGCCCGAGTGCCATTTCTAGGAGGCAAAAGATACTACATGTTAATTGTTGATGATTTCAGCCGTTACATGTGAATAATGCACCTAGAACAAAAATCAGAAAGCCTCCAACACTTCATCATTTTTGCACAACTCTCATATTTGCCGAGCTGGTTTGGTTAACCTAGACTCAGCAGAATCGAGGCGGTTAAGGAGAATAGCCGTTCACAAGCGACCGGAACAAGCTAAGGTGAAAGCGGGTCCAGAGGAGATGGAAAGAAGGGCGGTGAGGCGAGCAGATATATCCTCCGCTTCCCTCGGACGAGTGGGGGGGATCCCCCACTCGCCGGGCTCTTTGGGAGAGTGGAGCACTCGCCCGGCCTTGGGCGAGCGCAGCACTCGCCCGGCCTCGGGCGAGCGCAGCACTCGCCCGGCCTCGGGCGAGCGCAGCACTCGCCCGGCCTCGGGCGAGCGCAGCACTCGCCCGGCCTCGGGCGAGCGCAGCACTCGCCTGGCAACGGGCGAGTGGAGCACTCGCCCGGCCTTGGGCGAGTGCAGCACTCGCCCGGCCACGGGAGAGTGGAGCACTCGCCCGGCCTTGGGCGAGTGGAGCACTCGCCCGGCCACGGGCGAGTGCAGCACTCGCCCGGCCACGGGCGAGTGGAACACTCGCCCGGCCTTGGGCGAGTGCAGCACTCGCCCGGCCGCGGGCGAGTGGGCACTCGCCCGACCCCTATTCTTCGGAGGAATTCGGCTATCCGCAGTCCTATTTTGGCTATTCGCAGTCCGTTTTTAGGAAAGTCTATAAATAGACCCCCATGGGCACCTTGAGAAGGGTTGGTCTCTACCCCCTCCCTCACGCGTGAGCAAGCACTACCCCTCCCCCTCCCCTTGTCGTTGAAGGTGGTCGGTGAGGTGATCCTTAGTACCCTCCATGGTGCCCAAGCTCAGCATTGGCTTGGGAGGGGAAGTTCTGAGTGAGCTTTCGGGTGTGTGGTGGGACCTCCACGCCGCAGCTTCACGGGTTTGTTTATAGGCTCCAGCAATCGTCAAGGGCAAGTCTCTCAGTTCCTAGTGACCGGTCAAGGGTCTTAGCTTGGGTCAAGTAAGAGTTAGCTGCATCCCCCTTTCAAACGCTGAAACCGGGTTACTGGTTTCAACATTCTGGTGTGGTGAGCGTGGAAGCGGCTAGTTCGGAAAGCTCTGAGCCGAGTCCCATGGCTGGAAACGACGAGTTGGGGGGAACACCTCCCACTTGTGAGTATGTAAAGAAGAGTGACTTCGATGAGTTCAGTAAGAGGATCTTGGAGCTCCTGCAGGTCGCACCTCCCACTCGCGGCGAGTGCTCGACACCACCTGCACCTATGGTCGTCTCACCACCGGTAATGGAAATAGGGCGAACCCGTCAGCAAGGGAGAGAGACAGCCTCGGAGGAAAGTTTGGGCCTCCAAGCGCGAGTGCTCTTCAACAACTCGCCCGGAACCAACTTCCCCAGCGGGGAGATGATGGGAACGCCTCCGTCCAACCAAGGGGGATGGAGGAGCCCTTTTTGCGAGCTGATTGTGTCAGCACCTATTCCAGATGGGTTCCGCGAACCCGCAATGTCTTATTATGAAGGGAACAGTTGTAACACCCCAAAAATCGTAGTTCAGCGAGGTAGGCAGAGTGGTAATGCTGCGCTCGGGATAGGCTAAAAATTCCACAACAGTTCTCTGCGCACGACCATTGTCCTCTTCGCGCACGACCAGTGATCGTGCGCCATTGATCGTGCGTATCTCGCAAGGAATCGGAGTTCTGTCTCGGCTTATCGCACGACCATTCTCCTCTTCGCGCACGACCAGTGATCGTGCGCCTGTGATCGTGCGGCCTGTTTATTTCTGTTCCGCGAAAACGTGCGGGGATGACGATCCGACCGATCAAATATTTCGGGATTTGATCCAGCGGCTGAGATGTTTCGCTGGGGGGCTTTAGGGCTTGGATGAGGGGTTATTCCCTCATATTTTCAAGTCCTTTCTCTCTCTTAGGTTGGAGAAAGGAGAAGGGGGCAAGGAGGAAGAAGAGGGGAGATCCGCCATTGTTGGAGCTTCGGAGCTCCGATCGCCGATCCGAGACCGGCAACGCGTAGAGGGCGTCAAGGCGCTTCTTCTCCACCGTTGGTTTGCAAACTTCTCATGGCTAGGAGGAGATCTCAAAAGGTAACAACATTTCTCCTCCCGGTCTTTAGGATGCGTGCTTGGCATCCCTTTATTTTCTGCATTTTGGCACCGGATCCGTCGAGTGAGAGGGATCCGGGTCGCCTTGGTTCAAAAGGAACCATCGGGTTGATTAAGTCCGTCCCCGACATGATTTGCACTAGAGATCCGCTCCGTTAGCGGATTAGGCATTGTGGGTGAAGCCGGAATTGTGGCCGTTGGTCCGATTCGGTGATGTTGATTTACGCGCATTTTAGGGGTTTTGTTAGAAATCCGATTATGGCGAACTCGTCGTTGTGATGCCCTTGTAGCTTCGTGTGGTAACGAACGTTGGGTTAGGGCGGAAAAATAATGTGCGGAATATGGGGCTTGTGATGCCTAGTGTTGTGCGAAGGCGCGATTGGTCTTTGTGGTCGGCTGGCTATCCCGTGAAGACTGAGATTCACGTGTGGAGAGTGTCCCGGCAAGATTAGTCCCTTCGATTATTGACTGAAGAGAATGTCTGTGCTACGGATGAGTCCGTTGACGGTCGTCAGGCGAGGCAATCGGTGGACATTGTCCCGAGAGTAAGTCCAGGGCCTTGGGACGTTTTGGCTAGCCAGAATTCTTAGTATCGGTCTTGGTGTGTTGTTGGCGGCCCGAGCGTGTGAGCTGTTAGACAAGCCCGATGGCATGGTGAGTCAGGCGAGGTGGGTCTCAGCGAGAGCTCTTGGCCTTGGGTTATGATGCCCTTGCGGGGAAATGATGAGTACCCTTGTGTTTGTGATGTGATGATGATGTGATAGATTCATACGCTTTAGGGTGCCTTGGGTGAAACCCGGATTTGCATTCATTTTGCATTGATAGGCCCCTTTTTATTATCTGCTCAACATAGAAACGTGGATGTTGTATGCGACACTCATACCTATTTTTATGCTATTTTCCGTTTATGTACATTTGCATACGAAGTGCTGACTTGTAGGGTGAAGTAGTTCCCCGGGGTCCTCTAGGACGGCCGGGAGGAGGGATGTTGTTACACCGTTTGTGGTCAGCCATAGCTGACCCTCGTTTACCGCTCTTTGTGATTTGGTTGCAGGGCAAGAATCGCAGGCTGGACCCAGCGCGCCGGCCAAAAAGGCCTAAAGTCTCATGAAGTGTTTACCTTGTCTTCATGTACTTTTATTATTACATTTTGTTGTAACCGGCTTGCATGCCGAGGTAGTTTAGGTAAAACTATTATCTGTCCCCTTTTGTTGGGACGTTCTTTTGTGTTGAATGTTTGGTGATTTGGACTGTGGTTTTGTATGGCCTTAAGGCCAGTTGGACTCTTATGTAGTATGGACAACCTCTGTGTTTTATGTTTGTTTCCGCTGTGTTGTCTGAGTTTTGAGAATGGGTAGTCAATATCATCTTTTAATACTGAAGCTGTGGCGGTTATATGTCGTGGGGTCCCGGACGGACCCATGTCATATGATCATTGCAGGGGAGGTGTTACAATTTGGTATCAGAGGGAGGTTGAAGTATTCTTGCGAGGTCTAATGTTCTTGGATCGCGTAAGAGATTGCCCACATAGGAGTATTGTGCGGGATCATGAGTATCCCTGCGTTCGAGTCTTGCGTTTAGATCATGATGAGCTTTTATTTTTCCTTGCGTATGCTAGGACGTTGGCGACGATGCGGGGACGTCGAGGAGGCAAGAGGAGCCTTCGGGGAGCAGTGCTACTGCTCCAGGCCTCATGAATGTGGGCATGTCCCCGGCTGATTTCTGTCGCATGCTAGCGGAGGCAATGGTAGCGGCTCAAGCTGGAGCGATGCCACGGGTTCCTACACCGGTAGTGCAAGTTGCGACTCCTGTTACACCGGCGGCTACGCCGGATACACCGGAGGTCGAAGTAAGGCAAGCAGAGCCTTTAGCGGAGAGAGCTATTCCGATGGGTGATCGATTCATGAAGTATTTCTTGAGTTTCCACCCTCCGACATTCAAGGGAGTGGGCACTCCAACGGATGCCGAGGATTGGCATTCGAGGATCCAGGAGCTCTTGAAGGCAGCTGAGACCCCAGCTGAGAGGCAGTCTCACTTTGCGAGTTTCATGTTAGAGGGCGATGCGAAGTTGTGGTGGGTGAACCATAACGGTCGACATTTTGTTGGGCGTGTTCCGTCCATGGAGGAGTTCGGAAACGCTTTCCTAAAGCGTTACATTCCGGCTTCAACAAGGTTAGCACTGCAGCGGCAGTTTCTGCATTTGGTGCAGCGGGAGAAGACAGTGGATGAATATCTGCAAGAGTTCACTCGGTTGGGTCGTTATGCGGGTACGACTATGGCAGATGATGAAGAGAGAGATAACCTCTTTTATCAAGGGTTGAGGGAAAATTTAAGGCAACCACTCATAGCCTTGAAGAATGCCGGATTCAATGAGTTGGTCGAAGCCGCTCGCACGCTGGAGAGCGACTTGGAGCGAACTCAACGGCGAAAGGGTGTTGCGGCAAGGCAGGGAGAAGGAAAGCCTTCTCAGTCTCAGCCCCAGTGGAAGTCCGAGGGCAGCCGATGGAAGAAGAAGCCCCGTCCTAATAGGCCTGGGGAGAGAAGTAGCGCACCTTCGGGAGATTTCCGTTCCAAAGGTCTGGTTACTTGTTACCAGTGTGGCAAGGTGGGTCACATTAGCCGTTTTTGTACCAAGGGCGGAGCTGGGCCAAAGCCGAGACAAGAACAATCGGTGAGTTCGGGTCCCAGTGTTGCAGAGAAGGGGAAAGCGGTGGAGTCGAGTGCTTCGCGGTTCCCTCCAGTGCAGCCTAGAGCCTATAATCTTGGGCAACAGGAGGCGATACGTCAACCCGATGTGGTGACAGGTACGAAAGGTTTAAGTTTCGTTTGTTACTATAATGTAGGTTGCGGCCTTTCATGTTGTCTTGCACGTGGTTAGGTTTCGTGCTAGTTTCGGGCTACCCCTCTCGAGTGTTGTTCAACACGGGGGCGTCACACTCTTTTCTTGCGGAAAGTTTTATCCGGAAGATTGGTGCTGAGTCCGTAGTGGCAGAAGTGGAGCTGAGTGTGTGTATGCCGAATGGGTCGTTCATGACTACCATGAGGAAGGGACGCATAGTGATGCAAATTGGCGATTGTGATTTCGTGTAGGTAGCAGCGATTCTGCCACTAGCCGAATTCGATGTTATCTTGGGAATGGACTGGCTTGCGGAGCAGCGAGCTAGTATCGACTGCCAGTTGAAGGTGGTAACCCTGAGAGGTGAAGGTAGAGCAGAGGCCAAGTTTGAAGGCCTAAGCGGAGTGGCTTGCTCCCTGATTTCCGCTATGCAAATGAGGCGTGCGGTAAACCAAGGAGGCGAGGCGTTCTTAGCTTTGTTGGAGACTCACTCCACAAAGTTGGCTATTAGAGAAGTTCCGGTGGTGAAAGAATTTGAGGATGTATTCCCCGAGGAGCTTCCGGGAGCACCTCCTCAGCGTGAAATTGATTTCTCGATAGAGTTGGTACCGGGTGCGAGGCCGGTGTCGCGTCCTCCGTTTAGGATGGCACCGAAGGAACTGGCCGAGTTAAAGGTTCAGTTGCAGGAGTTGTTAGAGCAAGGGTACATTAGGCCCAGCTCTTCGTCGTGGAGCGCGCCGGTATTGTTTGTGAAGAAGAAAGACGGAAGTATGCGGTTGTGTATCGATTATCGTGAATTGAATAAATCGACCGTTAAGAATAAATATCCGATCCCCCGAATCGATGATTTGTTCGACCAGTTAGTGGGGTCAGTGGTGTACTCCAAGTTGGATTTGAAATCGGGGTACTACCAGCTGAATATTCGAGAAGTGGACGTTGCCAAGACAGCGTTTGGGACTCGGTATGGACACTACGAGTTTTCGGTGATGCCGTTCGGACTGACGAACGCGCCATCTGTGTTCATGGATTTGATGAATAGGGTTTTTCGCCCGTTCTTAGATTCGTTCGTGGTGGTGTTTATTGATGACATTTTGGTGTATTCAAAATCGGAGGCAGAGCATGAGTCTCACTTGAGGCAAGTATTGCAGACTCTAAGGGAGAATCAGCTTTATGCTAAGTTCTCAAAATGCGAGTTTTGGATCGAGAAGGTGGCTTTCTTGGGTCACGTAATTAGTGGAGATGGGGTGGCGGTAGATCCAGCGAAGATTGAAGCCATTAGAGATTGGCCTGTCTTGAGAACCGTGGCGGAAGTCCGGAGTTTCCTTGGACTAGCCGGCTATTATAGAAGGTTCGTGGAGAACTTTTCGCAGATGGCGTTGCCCCTCACCACTCTCACTCGCAAGGACCAGAGGTTCGTATGGACACCGGAGTGTGCCCGTGCATTTGAGAATCTGAAGGAAAGGTTGATGTCCGCTCCAATCCTTAGTCTTCCTAGTGGGACGGAAGGATTTCAGATTTTCAGCGACGCGTCAGGTTGCGGGTTGGGTTGCGTGCTGGTGCAGCACGGCAAGGTGATCGCTTATGGGTCAAGGCAGTTAAAGGCTCATGAGAAGAACTATCCCGTCCACGATCTGGAGTTGGCGGCGGTAATCTTTGCGCTAAAGTTGTGGCGGCACTACGTTTATGGTGCGAAGGTGGAGATCTTCACAGATCACAAAAGCTTGAGGTATCTTCTAGACCAAAAGGACCTGAATATGCGGCAGCGTAGGTGGGTCGAGTTCCTTGGGGACTACGACGTGGAGATTCAATATGCGCCGGGTAAAGCTAACGTGGTGGCGGATGCTTTGAGTAGGAAGTACTCCGGGCAAGGTAATTGGATGGAGGCGCATAACGAGCGTTTGATTCGAGACTTGGAGTCTCTTGACATTTCTTGTGTGGCTAGAGGTGAGTCTAGCGTAGCTCGTTTGAACTGGATTGAAATGCAGTGTGATATAACGGATCGAATCCGAGAGGCGACCAGTGCGAACGAGGAGTGCCAACAGTTGGTGTTGGAGGCTCAGCAAAGCGAAGGCACTGCTTTGGAGATGGTTGGTGGAATTCTGAGGAGAGACGGAAGGATCTGTGTTCCGCGCTTCAGCAAGCTTCGCGCGGAGTTGATGTTTGAAGCTCACTTTACGAAGTACTCCGTTCATCCAGGAAGTACAAAGATGTACGCAGATTTGAAGAAATCTTTTTGGTGGCCTGGGATGAAGCGGGATGTAGCCGAGTACGTGAGCCGATGTCAGACTTGTGCCTTGGTGAAGGCTGAGTGCCAAAGGCCCGGTGGGTTCTTGAAGCCTCTTCCCATCCCCGAATGGAAGTTCGATGACATCTCCATGGATTTTGTACATGGTTTGCCTCGATCGCAGCAGGGTAACGATGCGATTTGGGTGATAGTGGATCGCCTGACGAAGGTGGCCCACTTCATTCCGAATCAGAAGGGCGATGGCGTGGAGAAGCTCGTGGAGCTTTATGTTCGAAACATTGTGCGGTTGCACGGGATTCCGAAGAGCATCGTTAGTGATCGCGATGGGCGATTCACCTCGAAGGACTGGAAATTAGTACAGAAAAGTCTAGGCACGAAGCTCAAGTTTAGTACCGCGTTCCATCCGCAGACCGATGGTCAGACGGAGCGAAGGAACCGTACGTTGGAAGACATGTTGAGGATGTGTGCCCTCGACTTTGGCAAAGGTTGGGAAGACCACCTTTTCATGGTGGAGTTCGCCTATAATAATAGCTTCCAGGCGAGTATCAAGATGGCGCCATACGAAGCTTTGTATGGAAGGAAGTGTTGAACGCCGATGTCTTGGGCAGAGGTGGGAGACACAAAGATTTTGGGAAAGCAAGTGGTGGAAGATGCTTGCGAGATTGTGCGGACGATCCAGGAGCGCATGAAGGTTGCTCAGGATCGACAAGCGAAGTATTTTAATGCGCATCACAGAAATGTGGAGTTCGCAGTGGGCGACATGGTCTACTTGAAGATCAAGCCGTTCAAGGGTGTTTCACGGGTGCGGCGACTCAAGAAGTTGAGTCCGAGATATTTGGGTCCGTTCGAGGTTACGGAGCGTATAGGCGAAGCAGCCTATCGTTTGGCGTTGTCCGCAGAGCTGAGTGGATTACATGACGTTTTCCATGTCTCCGTGCTGAGGAAAGCTTTGGTAGAGCCGAGCGTCGTGGTCGAAGCGGCGGCGGTGCCGGTGATGGAGGACTTGGGGGCGAGGGTTCGCCCGGTGTGCGTGGAGGATTCAGAAGTCCGGCAGTTGCGTAACAAGCAAGTCAAACTTGTAAAGGTGCGATGGGACAACTGCGGGCGAGACGAATTCTCTTGGGAGCGTGAGCAAGCGATGCGGGAGGATTTCCCGGAACTTTTCGCTCCAGGTATGCGTTATGAATTTCCTATTTAAATTCTGAAATTTCGAGGACGAAATTCTTTTAAGGGGGGTGGAGTTGTAACACCCCAAAAATCGTAGTTCAGCGAGGTAGGCGGAGTGGTAATGCTGCGCTCGGGATAGGCTAAAAATTCCACAACAGTTCTCTGCGCACGACCATTGTCCTCTTCGCGCACGACCAGTGATCGTGCGCCATTGATCGTGCGTATCTCGCAAGGAATCAGAGTTCTGTCTCGGCTTATCGCACGACCATTCTCCTCTTCGCGCATGACCAGTGATCGTGCGCCTGTAATCGTGCGCCCTGTTTATTTCTATTCCGCGAAAACGTGCGGGGATGACGATCCGACCGATCAAATATTTCGGGATTTGATCCAGCGGCTGAGATGTTTCGCTGGGGGGCTTTAGGGCTTGGATGAGGGGTTATTCACTCATATTTTCAAGTCCTTTCTCTCTCTTAGGTTGGAGAAAGGAGAAGGGGGCAAGGAGGAAGAAGAGGGGAGATCCGCCATTGTTGGAGCTTCGGAGCTCCGATCGCCGATCCGAGACCGGCAACGCGTAGAGGGCGTCAAGGCGCTTCTTCTCCACCGTTGGTTTGCAAACTTCTCATGGCTAGGAGGAGATCTCAAAAGGTAATGACATTTTTCCTCCCGGTCTTTAGGATGCGTGTTTGGCATCCCTTTATTTTTTGCATTTTGGCACCGGATCCGTCGAGTGAGAGGGATCCGGGTCGCCTTGGTTCAAAAGGAACCATCGGGTTGATTGAGTCCGTCCCCGACATGATTTGCACTAGAGATCCGCTCCGTTAGCGGATTAGGCATTGTGGGTGAAGCCGGATTTGTGGCCGTTGGTCCGATTCGGTGATGTTGATTTACGCGCATTTTAGGGGTTTTGTTAGAAATCTGATTACGGCGAACACGTCGTTGTGATGCCCTTGTAGCTTCGTGTGGTAACGAACGTTGGGTTTAGGGCGGAGAAATAATGTGCGGAATATGGGGCTTGTGATGCCTAGTGTTGTGCGAAGGCGCGATTGGTCTTTGTGGTCGGCTGGCTATCCCGTGAAGACTGAGATTCACGTGTGGAGAGTGTCCCGGCAAGATTAGTCCCTTCGATTGTTGACTGACGAGAATGTCTGTGCTACGGATGAGTCCGTTGATGGTCGCCAGGCGAGGCAATCGGTGGACGTTGTCCCGAGAGTAAGTCCAGGGCCTTGGGACGTTTTGGCTAGCCAGAATTCTTAGTATCGGTCTTGGTGTGTTGTTGGCGGCCCGAGCGTGTGAGCTGTTAGACAAGCCCGATGGCATGGTGAGCCAGGCGAGGTGGGTCTCAGCGAGAGCTCTTGGCCTTGGGTTATGATGCCCTTGCGGGGAAATGATGAGTACCCTTGTGTTTGTGATGTGATGATGATGTGTGATGATGTGATAGATTCATACGCTTTAGGGTGCCTTGGGTGAAACCCGGGTTTGCATTCATTTTGCATTGAAAGGCCCCTTTTTATTATCTGCTCAACATAGAAACGTGGATGCTGTATGTGACACTCATACCTGTTTTTATGTTGTTTTCCGTTTATGTACATTTGCATACGAAGTGCTGACTTGCAGGGTGAAGTAGTTTCCCGGGGTCCGCTAGGACGGCCGGGAGGAGGGATGTTGTTACACCGTTTGTGGTCAGCCATAGCTGACCCTCGTTTACCGCTCTTTGTGATTTGGTTGCAGGGCAAGAATCGCAGGCTGGACCCAGCGCGCCGACCAAAAAGGCCTAAAGCCTCATGAAGTGTTTACCTTGTCTTCATGTACTTTTATTATTACATTTTGTTGTAACCGGCTTGCATGCCGAGGTAGTTTAGGTAAAACTATTATCTGTCCCCTTTTGTTGGGACGTTCTTTTGTGTTGAATGTTTGGTGATTTGGACTGTGGTTTTGTATGGCCTTAAGGCCAGTTGGACTCCTATGTAGTATGGACAACCTCTGTGTTTATGTTTGTTTCCGCTGTGTTGTCTGAGTTTTGAGAATGGGTAGTCAATATCATCTTTTAATACTGAAGCTGTGGCGGTTATATGTCGTGGGGTCCCGGCCGGACCCATGTTATATGATCATTGCAGGGGAGGTGTTACAATTTGGTATCAGAGGGAGGTTGTAGTATTATTGCGAGGTCTAGTGTTTTTGGATCGCGTAAGAGATTGTCCACATAGGAGTATTGTGCGGGATCATGAGTATCCCTGCGTTCGAGTCTTGCGTTTAGATCCTGATGAGCTTTTATTTTTCCTTGCGTATGCTAGGACGTTGGCGACGATGCGGGGATGTCGAGGAGGCAAGAGGAGCCTTCGGGGAGCAGTGCTACTGCTCCAGGCCTCATGAATGTGGGCATGTCCCCGGCTGATTTCTGTCGCATGCTAGCGGAGGCAATGGTAGCGGCTCAAGTTGGAGCGATGCCACGGGTTCCTACGCCGGTAGTGCAAGTTGCGACTCCTGTTACACCGGCGGCTACGCCGGATACACCGGAGGTCGAAGTAAGGCAAGCAGAGCCTTTAGCGGAGAGAGCTATTCCGATGGGTGATCGATTCATGAAGTATTTCTTGAGTTTCCACCCTCCGACATTCAAGGGAGTGGGCACTCCAACGGATGCCGAGGATTGGCTTTCGAGGATTCAGGAGCTCTTGAAGGCAGCTGAGACCCCAGCTGAGAGGCAGTCTCACTTTGCGAGTTTCATGTTAGAGGGCGATGCGAAGTTGTGGTGGGTGAACCATAATGGTCGACATTTTGTTGGGCGTGTTCCGTCCATGGAGGAGTTCGGAAATGCGTTCCTAAAGCGTTACATTCCGGCTTCAACAAGGTTAGCACTGCAGCGGCAGTTTCTGCATTTGGTGTAGCGGGAGAAGACAGTGGATGAATATCTGCAAGAGTTCACTCGGTTGGGTCGTTATGCGGGTACGACTATGGCAGATGATGAAGAGAGAGATAACCTCTTTTATCAAGGGTTGAGGGAAAATTTAAGGCAACCACTCATAGCCTTGAAGAATGCCGGATTCAATGAGTTGGTCGAAGCCGCTCGCACGCTGGAGAGCGACTTGGAGCGAACTCAACGGCGAAAGGGTGTTGCGGCAAGGCAGGGAGAAGGAAAGCCTTCTCAGTCTCAGCCCCAGTGGAAGTCCGAGGGCAGCCGATGGAAGAAGAAGCCCCGTCCTAATAGGCCTGGGGAGAGAAGTAGCGCACCTTCGGGAGATTTCCGTTCCAAAGGTCCGGTTATTTGTTACCAGTGTGGCAAGGTGGGTCACATTAGCCGTTTTTGTACCGAGGGCGGAGCTGGGCCAGAGCCGAGACAAGAACAATCGGTGCGTTCGGGTCCCAGTGTTGCAGAGAAGGGGAAAGCGGCGGAGTCGAGTGTTGCGCGGTTCCCTCCAGTGCAGCCTAGAGCCTATAATCTTGGGCAACAGGAGGCGATACGTCAACCCGATGTGGTGACAGGTACGAAAGGTTTAAGTTCGCTTGTTACTATAATGTAGGTTGCGGCCTTTCATGTTGTCTTGCACGTGGTTAGGTTTCGTGCTAGTTTCGGGCTACCCCTCTCGAGTGTTGTTCGACACGGGGGCGTCACACTCTTTTCTTCTTCGACACGGGGGCGTCCGAGGACAGTGGATGAATAGCGCTGCAGCTCAATTGGTGATGAGAAGTGAAAGAACTATATAGTTAAGCGTGCTCGGGCTGGAGTAGTACTGGGATGGGTGACCTCCTGGGAAGTCCCTGTAGAGACACTTAACTGGATCACTTCTCACCAAAGGGAGGCTGTGGCCACCAACAACCCGCCTGTGGGTTGGAGAGGGGTTGGGGTGCATGGGCTGCAGCCCGGTAATGGTCTCCAGGCGAGGCAGTCGGTGGACGTTGTCCCGATTGTAAGTCCAGGGCCTTGGGACGTTACAACAGTGATCCTCTCCAACATCTTCAGTGGTTCGAAGACATGTCCTAGATTAGGCAGATGTCGGATGCTTTCAAGTGCAGGATCTTCACTGTTACGTTTCAGGGAAAGGCGAGGGACTGGTTCCACCAGCTCCCGGTGGGTACCATCTACTGATTTGAAGACTTGCGCCGAAGTTTCCTGTTGAGGTTCTCTACCTCGAAGAAGAGGAGGAAGGGGGTGGAAGCCTTGTTCGCGATCCGACAAAAGTCAGGGGAGACGCTGGCTAGCTACATGGATAGATTCCATGGGGAGGTCCTCCTTGTCATCGAGGTACCCAGGCACACCCTACAGCTAGCCTTCACCCTTGGGCTATAGCAGGGAATGTTCAGGATGAGTTTGACTCGGGACCCTCCCTTGTCTTTCGAGGAGTTGATGGAGCGAGCTGGTCTGGAAATCGAGTGTGAGGCCAGCAACCAGGATTTCGTGGCAAGATTCACCCAGGTAGCAGAGGACGAGAGGAAGGAGCATGGAGAAAGAAGGAAGGAGGAAGTGAGGAGTCAGGGACACCAGGGGCCCCCCGTTGGACAGGAGCAAGGTTGGAGGTCGCAACCAACAGCCGCCCGACCAGCTTGGAGGTCACGGGTAGGGCCCGCTCAGGGCCAAGGAAGGGGCCACTTCCAGGGAGGAGGAGGTTCTCAGGGGAGGCACGGGCGGTTCCACCCGGCAGGGTGGCAATAGAACTTGGGACCGCTACAAGTCCAGCCCCTGCAAGCCATGGCCATTGGCCGGAGGAAAGGAGGGAAGAAGAGGGGACATTGGGAGAAGCAAGGGAACGAGTTGGCGCTGCTGTATTGTGACTTCCACCAGCAGGAAGGTCACGCGACCGCGGCTTTCCCGGAGTTCCTCGAGATGAGAGAAGGAGGAAGAGCCCCAGCAGGGGGGAAGCAGTTGTGCCTGGAAGGTCCACGGACAGGAGAAAAGGGGAAGAGCAAAGAGGAGGATGACCCATGCGAGGAGAGGGTCGACGTTGGGGCCCTGGGAGGGATCGGGGTCATCCATGGAGGAGTGGGCAAAGAGGCCACCCGGAAGGGGAGCCTCCACGCCATATACCGCCGGAGCATCGCTTCGACCTCCCGATCCCCACCTTCGAGCGAGAAAATCACCTTCTCGACCCAGGACTTGCCGGCCCATGAGGACCCATTCCGCGACGCACTTGTCATCAAGGCGGCGATCGAGAACTTCACGGTCTCCCGGATCCTAGTCGACAACAGGAGCTCGGTGAACGTGATATTCAAGAAGGCCTTCGAGGGGATGAAGGTCGAGGCAAGGCGAGTGCTGGCATCAGATGGGCCACTCTTCGGATTCTCCGGGGAGAGGAAGGAGGTGGAGCGAGGAGTCGAACTCCTCGTCACCCTGGGGGGAACTTCGAAGAACTGTCAGTTCGTCATCGTGGACGCGTCGAGCAGCTACAACGCTATCTTCGGGCGCCCCCTCATCAGCGCGTACAAGTGTGTGTCGTCCTCCTACCACCAATGCCTGAAGTACAACTCCGGAGAGGTCCAGATAAGAGTCAGGGGAGATCCCCGGGAGGCGCGTCAGTGCTATGTCACTGCAGTCAATGCAATCGGATGGATGCAGGAAGCTGAAGAAATGGAAGAAGCAATGGCGGAGATGGCCAAGGAGCATTCGGCCGAGTGAGCCCGGGAGGGGCGAGATGTAGTAAAATGCCCAGAGAGGGGCGAGATGTAATGAAGTGCCAAGAAAAGGGCGAGGTGTAATGAGGTGCCCGGAGGGGCGTAGCGTAAGGAAGTTGTAAGCAGGTAAACTATGAATGAAAAGTGGGTTCTAGGTAAATATCCCGGTTCAAGATCCTTGACTGCGGACCCTCCGCCGGGCTTGGTCATGCCAACAGATAGGGGGTTCGTCAGGTCGACTCGCGGCCCAACAACTGATTAGAAGGGCGTTAGGTTTCTCCCGTCTCCAGGTAAGCAAACCACCTAGGACGCGGGTGGGTACTTCCACCTCCAATTAGATTGGGAGGGCGTTGAGTTCCCCCATCTCCAGATAAGCAAGGCGCCTAGGACGCGAGTGGGTACTTCCGCCTCCAATTGGATTGGGAGGGCGTTGAGTTCCCCCGTCTCCAGGTAAGCAAGCCACCTAGGACGCGGGTGGGTACTTCCGCCTCCAATTAGATTGGGAGGGCGTTGAGTTCCCCCGTCTCCAGGTAAGTAAGGCGCCTAGGACGCGGGTGGGTACTTCCGCCTCCAATTGGATTGGGAGGGCGTTGAGTTCCCCCGCCTCCAGGTAAGCAAGCCACCTAGGACGCGGGTGGGTACTTCCGCCTCCAATTGGATTGGGAGGGCGTTGAGTTCCCCCGTATCCAGGTAAGCAAGCCACCTAGGACGCGGGTGGGTACTTCCGCCTCCAATTGGATTGGGAGGGCATTGAGTTCCCCCGCCTCCAGGTAAGCAAGCCACCTAGGACGCGGGTGGGTACTTCCGCCTCCAATTGGATTGGGAGGGCGTTGAGTTCCCCCGTCTCCAGGAAAGCAAGCCACCTAGGACGCGGGTGGGTACTTCCGCCTCCAATTGGATTGGGAGGGCGTTGAGTTCCCCCGTCTCCAGGTAAGCAAAGTACCTAGGACGTGGATCGGCTCAAGAGGGTATCGAGTCCCTAAGCGGTAGAGAAGTGACGTAAGGGAGAACAAGCTAAGAGATTCATTAGAACAATAGCTGGTTCGGCAGCGACGTATATTACACAATCTGTTGCTTCACCCTTACTGATATATGCAGGATGAAGAAAAGAGCACATGCAAGAGATACATGATTCCTGTAAGAAGCAGCAACTAAGAAGGGGCCCCTGACAACCATGACATTCAGGGGGAATAACCACCGCTGCAAGGAGACGAGTCGGGACGCCCGGGAGAAGGGAAGAACTCGTGCAGGATGTCATCGGCAGAGACCCCCTCCAGGTATCTCGGAGAGCATCCGCCTCGTGAAGGCGGCTCACCAAGGCCTGAGCTGTTGATGTCACGATCTTCCTCCGAGCACTCTCGGCTTCAGCCGGGCGAGGCGGGACGAACGTCGATGCTTTCGAAGGTCCATCTCTTCCCCTCCCTTTCTCTTTTAACTGTCCTTGGGCGTCAGCTAGGTGAGCCCTCGGGTTATGCACCTCCTTATCCGACTCCTCGCACCGTCTCCTAAGCGAGTCAGCGGCGCTGGGTCCCTGCAAGTAAGCAAAGCAGAATGATTGGATCATGTATAGGTGAAGGGGTTAGGAAAGGGAAAGCCATCAACACAAGCACGAACCAAGCCCTCCGACGACTCCTCCAGGAGTCTCTCAGCAATACCCAAGCGTGTCGCGAGGTCGGCAGCCTTCTCTTCCGCTGCCAGCTTTGACGCATCGGCTAGCCTACACCTGTTCGAGAGACTAAGACCTCGACGGGCGGCCATGTGAGAGAGCTCGGTTGCGCGAAGCAAGGCCTGAGAGCTTGCGCACGCGAGGTCACGCATGGGCCTCTCCTTATAGGAGGCAGCATCCTGCCGGCCATAGATGCCGAAGGAGAAGTTGTATGCGGCATCATCGATAACATCCCCCTCGGCCCACGAAGGGAGCTGAGAGGTGAGCGAGATTCGGTTCACCGTTTCATCCTAGAAAATGATGGGGTCATCGAAGGGGTCCATAGCTTTCTCCCCCATCCTGAAGTTGGGATGATTCGCCAACGCGTGGGGATCGCTCGGTTCTCCTCTCTCCCTAGGGGGTACCCCAGAACTCCTCCGGCAGATGACTTTCCCCCGTCACTTCCTCGGACCCTTCGGGGGGGAAGAAGGTACTCCCTCCTCTGACGCCGGACCTTTGTCCCTCCTTTGCCTCGGCTCGGGAACCTTCGGGCCCGAAACACGGGCAGCCGCGTCCTCCTCAATGAACCAGTGGGCGGGGGAGGAGCCTCCCCCCCGCGAAGGGAGGGTATTGCGGGAGGGACCGTTCACCTGCACAAGTTAAGAGGGGGTGATCAGCGTTAGGTGGAGGTAAAAAGAAGGGAAAGGATGTTAGTAGGATCCGAATACCTGTTCCCGGCTCCACGTAGACGAGCCGATCGATGTTCCTCCGGAGGTGCTCAACCTCAAAGCTCACACCCTCAAGGCGACTATATAGCTCAGCGGCCTCTCCATGTAGCGGAGGGGCTCGGCAGACCTTCTCGGATCTCTGGATGGGAGAGAAGGGGATGTCGCCCAGGTCACCCCGAACGAACAAGAAGGAGTGGTTCCAATGGCGGACCTTGTTGGAGGTCTCACTTACCTTCACATGGGAGCCAGTCAAGAAACAAACTCCATCAGGAGTCGCTCGGAAGACAAATACCTTGCGGAATACGTTCAGGTCGAACTCGAACCTTTCTTCCCGCAAGTAGCAGGCGTAGGCCGTCAACATCGAGATCGTGTTCGAGTTAACCTGAGCTGGGACTACGCCAAAGTGGTTAAAAAATTCCTTCACCTCGGGCCACAGGGAGAACCGTAGCCCGGCCTCAAAGTGAGGAAGGGGGAATGTGAGCCAGTCCTCGTAGAAGGAATTAATGGTCTCGCCCGACGATGGACGTCGGGACGACCTCCCCGCAGGAAGATAAGAGCTCTTAAAGGCTAAGTAGTCCTCCTTGGACACCCTCCCCTCGGGGAAGGAGTGTTCTGAAAAGTTGGCCGCGCTCTGTTCCCGACCATTTCTCACAACAGGGGGACGGTTAGGGGCCATGCCGCAGGATTGTTAGGAAGAGGAGTAGGCTTCGGAGAGAAGGTAAGACAAGAAGGAAGGTGAGTGTGAGGACATGGAAGGAGGAAGGGGAGGTGTATTTATAGGGGGAGGGGTGCAAAAGAGGAGCAAGTGGACCACGCGGTCCACTCGCCCAGGGCAAGGGAAGGAATGGACCACGAGGTCCACTCATCTCGGGCAAGTGGACCGCAAGGTCCACTCGCCCCGTGCACTGGCAAGCGGACCTCGAGGTCCGCTCGCCCGAGGCATGGGAGTGGACTTCATAGTCCACTCGCCCGGCAGAGATGGGTGGACATTGTGATCCGCTCGTCTAGCATGGGGATGAGGATCGAGAGGTCCACTCACCCGTACCGCCCCCTAACAGGGCCCAACCACTTCGTCTCGAGATCATCTAGTCGTTGCCTCTGGTTCCCATCCGCCAGGCGATTGCCTTAGCGTCGTGTCGCTCACCTTGACATATTGGTTAGTGAGAGAACAGCGATGTAAGCAAAACATGAATCAACAAAAACCGAAACGTTTGATCGCAAGACGGGTTGAACCGCCATACGAGGCCAACCCCTATTATTACATAGCAAACGAAAGGTCATAAGTAAAAGTCGTTCAGCGTGGCATCCACTTCCAGAAACCCTGTTCCTGGGTGTTCGACAGCACCCCCTGCATAGACCCGATGCATTCTTTCGTTGCAGCGATCTCCTCACCAGTGGTGTGGTAGCTAGCTTCAACGTGGCGCATGTGGTCAGCAAGTGGCGCAGCTATGCCTCCGGACGCGAGCCTGACTTCCCCCCCTCAGCTGAATAAGCTCATTCTGCAGCCTCTTCGACCACCGCTCCAGCGCGCAGACGCGGGCAAGAGGGTCAGGTCCAGCGGACCACCTTCCGTCACGCAGCTCGAGAAGATTGGCCTCTTGCCTCCGCACCGTATCAGCCAAGAGATTCAGGCGTTCGAGGAGGTTGGACTAGTCCTCGGCAGGTTCCTCCACCAGGGTGGGGGATCGGATCGGTAGGGAAATCCCCCTACGGCTCGATTGCCCCGTTGAAGTTTTCTCCCCTCCTGCAAGAGAAATCGGGTTAGATTCTCAAACATGTCAGTTTATCTGAGGACCTCAAAGCAGCGTTACCTTGCGAATCCTCGAGCCCTCCACCTTTCGAAGAAGGATCATCGTGGGCGGTCGAGAAGGCGACGGGTTCCGGAGCAAGGGTGGCAGGGCTCACCCGGGCCACCGCACCCGTCATCTCTATCATGTCCCGGCCTCCTTCGCCTCCGTCCGAAAGAAGCTGTGGGAAGTCAAGAAACGCATCTCAATCGTCACGCAATCACCGCAAATGAGAAGCGGAGAGGGGGGGGGGGGGGGGAAGAATCACTACCGCATCTAGCTCCAGGCCTCGGACGAACTCAGTCATCCCATGGGAGGATGACGATGCCGCCTCCTTCACCGGGTCGGGATGAGATTTCTTCCGCGGTGATCGCACCACTGACCGAGTGGGGGAAGGCGGAGGTCCACGAACCAAAGCTCTAAGCTCCGTCAGGTCGGTTTGACCCTTCCCAGAAAGAGCCTTGAAGCGAGCCCTGAAATCTCGGGGTGGATCCATCCTGGTCGATTGGGGAAGTGGTGGAAGCCCTCAGGAATGGTGCTCTCCTCACCTCCCCTTCGGGGTTTTTATAGCCATCGAGCGGGGCCCTCCAAAGATTCTCCCAAAAACTCTACCTACTCGTCAAATAGGTGGGTTGGACATTCTTTCCGAGCTTGAGACAAGCTCGAAAAGAGCGGGGATCGTGTACAACCCTCATATTTTTCGAGCTGGTTTGGTTAACCTAGACTCAGCAGAATCGAGGCGGTTAAGGAGAATAGCCGTTCACAAGCGACCGGAACTAGCTAAGGTGAAAGCGGGTCCAGAGGAGATGGAAAGAAGGGCGGTGAGGCGAGCAGATATAGCCTCCGCTCCCCTCGGACGAGTGGGGGGGATCCCCCACTCGCCGGGCTCTTTGGGCGAGCGCAGCGCTCGCCCGGCCTCGGGCGAGCGCAGCCCTCGCCCGGCCTCGGGCGAGCGCACCCCTCGCCCGGCCTCGGGCGAGCGCAGCCCTCGCCCGGCCTCGGGCGAGCGCAGCCCTCGCCCGGCCTCGGGCGAGCGCAGCCCTCGCCCGGCCTCGGGCGAGCGCAGCACTCGCCCGGCCTCGGGCGAGCGCAGCACTCGCCCGGCCACGGGCGAGTGGAGCACTCGCCCGGCCTTGGGCGAGCGTAGCACTTGCCCGGCCACGGGCGAGTGGAGCACTCGCCCGGCCACGGGCGAGTGGAGCACTCGCCCGGCCTTGGGCGAGTGCAGCACTTGCCCGGCCGCGCGCGAGTGGGCACTCGCCCGGCCCCTATTCTTCGGAGGAATTCGGCTATCCGCATTCCGATTTTGGCTATTCGCAGTCCGTTTTTGTGAAAGTCTATAAATAGACCCCCATGGGCACCTTGAGAAGGGTTGGTCTCTACCCCCTCCCTTACGCGTGAGCAAGCACTACCCCTCCCCCTCCTCTTGTCGTTGAAGGTGGTCGGTGAGGTGATCCTTAGTGCCCTCCAAGGTGCCCAAGCTCAGCATTGGCTTGGGAGGGGAAGTTCTGAGTGAGCTTCCGAGTGTGTGGTGGGACCTCCACACTGCAGCTTCAGGGGTTTGTTTATAGGCTCCAGCAATCATCAAAGGCAAGTCTCTCAGTTCTTAGTGACCGGTCAAGGGTCTTAGCTTGGGTCAAGTAAGAGTTTGCCGCATCCCCCTTTCGAACGCTGAAACCGGGTTACTGGTTTCAACAATTTTCAAAACACAAATTGAAAACCAATTAGAAAGGCACATTAAAGCCCTAAGAAGTGACAGAGGGGGAGAGTTCCTCTCCAAGGAATTCAACTCATTCTGCCACGCAGCAGGAAGCCACAGGGAACTCTCTGCACCTGCTACACCACAGCAGAATGGTGTTGTTGAGAGAAGGAATCGAACCACTGTAGAGATGATGAGGGCAATGCTGATCCAGAAATCTCTAACTAAGTCATTTTGGGGAGAAGCCACTACCACAGTCGTATATGTTCTTAACAGAACGCCCACTAAAGCACTTGTCAAATTAAACCCATATGAAGCATTGTTCAACCAGAAGCCCTCCATCTCTCACTTGAGAGTATTTGGATGCATAACTTATGCACATAAAACCACTGAAAGACAAGACAAGCTAGAAGAAACTAGCACAAAGTGCATTTTTCTGGGCTACAGTGATCAAACCAAGGGATATAGACTTCTTGAGCCCAGAAATAACAAACTCATTATATCACGAGATGTGATTTTTCATGAAGAAGACGCTTGGAATTGGGGTTCAAAACATGTCTCACCTCATTCTCCTGTGTCACCGGTTGAGCTGAGCACTTCTCCAACAGTAAGAACTCCTCCAAGCCCCGTCTAGGATAACACAGGAGGAGGAGAATCTGAACTATCAGATTCAGACCATGAGTCATCATCACCACAACAATTCCGATCATTACAGGACATATACCTGAATGACGAATTTGCTCTCATAGCATCAAGTGTACCTGCATCATTTGAAGAAGCTACACAAATTAAAGAATGGAGAAATGCTATGACTGAAGAAATTGCAGCCATCACAAGAAATAAAACCTGGATCCTTGTTCCCAGACCCAAAGACAGAGTCATAATAGGACTCAAATTGGTCTTTAAGCTAAAACAAGATGAAGAAGGTAAAATCATAAAATATAAAGCCGGGCTAGTGGCAAAGGGGTACACCCAAAGACCTGGTCAAGATTACAATGAAACGTTTGCCCCCGTTGCAAGGCTAGCCACAAGTAGGTTAATCCTTGTTGTAGCAGCACTGTACAACTGGCCGGTATACCAACTTGACGTAAAATCTGCATTCCTTAATGGGGAGCTCATGGAAGAAGTCTATGTAATACAGCCTCAAGGATTTGAGGTAGAAGGAGAAGAAGAGAAAGTCTACCGGCTACATAAAGCTCTTTATGGCCTAAAAGAGGCCCCTAGGGCGTGGAATCATAATATTGACACGTTTATGCTGCAAGAAGGATTCATCTAAAGTTCTGTTGAGCCAACTCTCTACATCAAGAATGAAGAAGAGGGGAATATCATCATAAGTCTATACGTAGATGATCTGATTATAACATAATCAAACAAAGCCAAAATAGAAGAGTTCAAAGAGAAATTAAAGACGAAGTACGAAATGACTGATCTTGGTGCCCTGAAATTCTTTCTGGACTCCAGATCAAGCAGTTCAATGACAACATCTTCATCTCCCAGTAACACTACACCAAGATGCTACTGAAGAAATTTGACATAGAAAATTGCAACCCGGCAATAACACCAATGTCAACCACCGACAAGTTCACCACCAGAATAGAAGAAGAAGAAGAAGCAGATAAAGAGAAGTATAGAAGCCTTGTTGGAAGCCTAATTTATCTCACTAATTCGAGACCAGACATTGAGAACTCAGTGAATATATTGGCACGCTTCATCAGCAATCCCTCAAGCCATCATCTCGCTGCAGCAAAGCGCATCCTCCGCTATCTACAAGGCACAAAAGACTATGGAATTCTTTATCAAAAGAGCTCAAATTTCACTCTTCAGGGCTTCACCGACTATGATTGGTCGGGGGACATCGACGACAGAAAAAACACCGGAGGATACATCTTTTTTGCAGGATCAGGTCCAATTTCATGGAGCTCTCGCAAACAGCGGTCAGTCGCATTATCGACCACCGAAGCAGAGTATATGGCCCTCAACAATGCTGCGTGCGAAGCCATCTGGCTTCTTCGACTAAAGAATGAGATAGAAGGAGAAGGAGAAAGAAAAAGAGAAGGGGTAAAACTTCACTGTGACAACAACTCCGCAATAGCTCTCTCAAAGAACCCAGTATACCATAGCCGGAGCAAGCACATAGACATAAAACACCATTTCATAAGAGAACTCTTGGAGAAGAAGATGGTCGAAGTAGATTTCTGCCCGACGAAGCGCCAACTCGCTGACCTAATGACAAAGCCACTGCCGCGGGAGAGATTCGTCGAGCTGAGAACAAAAATAAAAATGGCTAACAGTACAGATTTAGAAGGCGACCTAATGATTCGTCGAGCTCAGTTTCATCGAGCTCAGCTCAGATTCGTGGAGCTCAGCTCAGATTCGTCGAGCTCAGCTCAGATTCGTCGAGCTCAGCTCAGATTCGTCGAGCTCAGTTTCATCGAGCTCAGATCAGATTCGTCGAGCTCAGTTTCATCAAACTCAGCCCAGTTTCGTCGAGCTCAGCTCAGATTCGTCGAGCTCAGATCAGATTCGTCGAGCTCAGTTTCGTCGAGCTCAGAACAAAAATAAAATGGCTACCCGTACAGATTTAGAGGGGGTGTAAAAGCCCAGATGAATCAAGGCCCAAATCTGCACTAGTAAAGCCCAAATTAGATATAAGAAATCTAGAGTGTTCTCTCTAAAATATTCCACATTTATGTATTTCCGATTGTATCCAGAATGTTCTTATGTACAAGTATAAAAGCCATGTAATACCATCAGTTTATGTAATGAAAAATCAAGAGTTAAAATCATAATACCTTCTCTTCTCGTTGCGTGTATTTCATACCTGTTGTGTGTGTAAGTGATTCTTCTCTAACAAGGCGCTTAGATCACTTTCCCCCTTTAGAACCGTACAAGCGAATTACTCTAATAGCTGCAATTTATTGTCCTAGTTTGCTATGAACTTGCCTGTGATATTTTGTATGCAATAAGCTCAAATTGTTAATATGGTTAGTGCTGCTACTTCTTTTAGGTATTTTATGATGAATTTGTACATTCTCTCCATTATCTATTAAATCTAATCAAACAGGGCATTTGCCTTTTTGTCTACGCCAAAGAATCTCCCTAGTTTTGAACAAATATTTTGGCTTACAAACTTGACGTTTTTGCCAGTAATCCTTCAGTTCGGGATTATCAGGAGATGATTTACCTTTTACTAAAATATGTTTTTTGATTCCTGTCCATTGTAATTTCCATAGATATAGTTCTTTACTTTTATCCATAAAGACCCTTTTATCGTTTTGAGCCTTGATTCTACCCCAATATTTTTCTTTAAGCCACCACCACTATTTGTTAGGATGTTTTCTACAAGCAAATCTTGCTTGTCTTATCCACATCCAACGGTCTAGTTGAGAAAAAGTTCTTTTACTGCACCATCCCCTTATTTTAGGATTAAGATTTTCAATTATTCTATCAGTTCCCCATGAAAAACTTCTCTTCCACTCTATTATCATTTGCTTTTTAAATGATTTAATAGCATCTCTAGACGGTTTTAACTAGTAATGTTATGCCTGTTCTTGTACTCTTGGTATTGTATTGTCGGATATTGAATCCCAGAAAATCAAACCCATCCTTAATATGGAGTATCTTAGTTTTTTCTTCTGATAATGTTAATTCTCTAATATTTAACCAATCGTTAAGTATCTTCTTTGCTTTAGTACATGAGCTTGCAGATTTTGCACAAATTACAAAATCATCTGCATATTTAATTAAAGCATATTCAGATTTAGACTGGATATGAGCATATTTATCATAAGTTATGTTAAGTATGTCTTCCATTCCGTGAAGAGTTTTATATTTAAAAGTAAGGGACTTATAACCCCTCCTTGGGTAGTACCAGCTGTTGTGTTAGTGAATTGATAATCTTCCATTACACCATATTTAAGCCATGCTTTGATCCAATTGCGTGCTAGAAAATTTCCTATAATTTTCAAAAGAAACTTATGATCAATATTATCAAATGCTCCCTTAATATCAGCGTCCAATATCCACCCCCTAGTTGCACCAGAACGAACAATAGAAGAAATCTTCTGTATTGCATCGTGGGGTGCCTACGTCCTGGCCTAAAGCAGTAATTAACTACAACCTTTAAACTTAGTTTCCCAGTATGGTTCAAGTGCTGATTTTACAACAGATTGCCTACACCTACCCAAAATAGTTGGTAAACCTAATGGCCTAACTTGACCTTTTCTTTTAGGAATGTACCCACACTAGATCGGTTTAACAGACAATAGATTGTGATCTGTTAACTTTTCCATTAACAAATTTCTTTCTTTGTCTGTATTGACAACTATTTTATCAACACCAGGGCTTTTTCTCCCTTGATTAATTTGTGTAACACGTCTTATAGCAAGTAACTTATTTGCCTTTTATCTTAACATCAGCTTTTGTAAGTTATGTACTAACTTCATGTTATCATTTGCAAATGCCCTGTAGATACTTTTACGGAGATTACTAACCTTTTTATTAACACTTTGCTAACTTAGAGCATTCTAAAAAACAACGGATCGCTAAAATTGCTTTTAAATTGGTTCTTATTCCGAAATATTAGGCAACCCCAGGCTCTCTACTAGCTCTTCATGATGATAAGTAGAGTCATTGGTGTTAGTAGGATTGTTTGAATTATCAATTGCCTCTTTAGATGGAATTTGGTTATATGTATTATCTTTCCCTTTATGATTCAAACCCGGTTCACTCAATCCATCACATTCCTCTTCATCATATTCATATCCAGAATCTACAACCCAGTCAAAAATAGTACGAAACCTCAAATCATTATCTGATTTATTCTTATGTTCTAAGAATAAATCATCTTCTTCTGAGTTACCTTTAGTAAAATCTAAATTATATTCTTCTGCATTCTCTACAAAATATTTAATAACGTAGTCATCAAATATAGGGTTTTCTCTATTTTTATAACAGTATTGTTTTATTTCATTACTATCTGCAAGTATATTTAAGTCAGACATCTGCTTTAATTGGTAAAAAAGTAGAAAATCACAAGCATTATTTTTAAATATATCTAGCTTACCTTTTTCAAGGCACTTTTTAAATATTTCTCCTTGGGACATTACTGACAGAAAGGTTATTGGAAATGCAATCCTGCCGTCCAAGTCATTCTCTGACGCTGTGTCATCCTGCCATTTACTGTTGCTGCTTAGTATTCCCTTTTCTGTTGCTTTGTATTCCCCCCGTGTGTCGCCTCTTTCCCTGTTTTAATTAATTACCTGCATTAAATGATGAAACTGCATTTCATTAGCTATAAGTATGATGTATCCCCGTTAAGTGTGGTAATGAAGAAAGCCTTTCTCATTTTTCCTTTCCTCCAATTAGAATTCTTTTTCCTTTAGTGGTATCAGAGCTGCTTCTGCTTTGATCATGCAAGCCGGTCAAGGGACTTATCATTCCCTTCTCTAAATCATTTCTCCCACCATGATCTCATCATCTACCAACGAGTCACCCTCCTATTCACAACCTGTTGTACCCATTTTCAATGGGGAAATGTATGATTTTTGGAGTATTAAGATGGAAACCATTTTCATCTCCCAAGATCTATGGGAAGTTGTCCAGAACGGGGTTGCAACAATGGCTGAAGCATCTTCATCCAATGACACTGAAGCAGTCCCCTCCCAAATCAGCAAGGCGGATAAGATGAAAGATGCTCGGGCCCTCATGCTAATCCAACAAGGAGTCACCAATACTGTCTTTCCAAGGATCATGGGAACCAGGACCTCCAAGGAGGCGTGGGATACCCTGAAAGAAGAATTTAAAGGCTCAAAAAAGGTCATTTCCATCAAGGTACAAACCCTCTGGAGGAATTTTGATGCCATTCGTATGCAAGAAAATCAAACCATCCAAGATTTTTTTGCCCACACAACAAACATTGTCAATCAACTCAGAAACTTTGGAACTACAATTGATGATAAACAAATTGTGCCAAAGATCCTGAGAAATCTTCATAAAAAAATTTCCCATGTTGTTGCTGCCATAGAAGAGTCCAAAGATATTGAAAACCTAAGTATCTCTGAACTCATGGGCTCTCTTCAATCCCATGAAGACAGAATACTTAAGGAAGAAGAAAATCTGGAAAATCACTTCCAGAACAAGCTCTTCATTTCTCAAACCTCTAATCAAAATCCCCTCCAGCACTATCCTCACCACCCTCATCCTCTGGATCATGCCACTCATGAAAACCCCCCTCCAACATTCCCCCAGCAATGATTCATTCTCACGTGATCCCAAACTCATTCTACAGCCAAAGGTAAATGCCATCAATACTACAATACCTCACCAAATACTAATCCCCCCTTACTCAATAACCCACACCAACCCCCTCTTCACCTAAACCCGGGTCCCCCAAACACAACCTATTATCCACACCAATCACACTCAACACCTCATTACCAGCCAAACCAACATAGCTCCTCTCTCCAAAACTATCCCACTTCTCCCAACATTTTTCCCCACCATAAACCCAGCCCTTTCTGCACCCTGTGCAAGAAAAACAATCATGAGAATAAAGATTGTTCCTTCAGATGCAAACGATGCAGATGGCCCACTCATACTGATAAAGACTGCTGGTCCAAGCCCAGAGAAGAAGCCCACTACACTGAAAATTTTGGCCTAGAAACCATGTTTTATGCCAACAACAACACTAGCAACAAAATATATGATACATGGTACATTGATTCAGGATGCTCGAATCATATGACTCACAACAGGGGAGCCTTTATCACCCTTGATGAATCATACCATTCTGAAGTGTTCTTAGGCAACGACACATCTTTGCATATCGAAGGAAGAGGGACAATTGCTATTATCACAAAGGATGGGAACACTAAACATATTCAAGGAGTTCACTATGTTCCATGTCTCACTCAAAATCTCTTGAGTGTGGGACAACTCACCCAAAATGGCTATCGAGTTCCTTTTGAAAAAGATTGCTGTCACATTTCTCATCCCTCTTCCAATATGAACATCCTCTCCACCAAAGCCACCGGCAACAAAGTTTACTCAGTCACTCTCCACACTCCACCCATGCATACCTGTCATCTAAGCACAGAATACACTCCTAGCAGATTATGGCATGATCATTTTGGCCACATAAACTATCAGTACCTGCAACTAATGTCCCAGAAGAAGCTTGTCAATGGTCTCCCAACAATCAAATTTGAAAATGTTTTTTGTGAAGGATGTCAATCTGGCAAGGCTCATCGTCTTCCCTTTCCAAAGATAGGTGCTTGGAGAAGTCAACAACCTCTCCAACTTCTGCATATTGACCTCTAGGGCCCTGCTTCTACTCCAACAGCATGAGGTAAGTGATATTTTCTGCTCATTGTTGATGACTTTTCACGCTTCATGTGGATATTCTTCTTAGAAAAAAAATCAGATGCCTTTGAAGAGTTCAAAACCTTCAAAACCCTCATCGAAAAACAACTAAACAACACAATTAAGATCATCAGAAGTGATCGGGGGGGGGGGGGGGGGGGGGGTGAGTTCCTATCCAACAACTTCATCAAATTCTGTCAAGAAAATGGAATTCATCGGGAACTTACCACACCCAGCACTCCAGAGCAAAATGGCATTGTTGAAAGACGCAATCGAACTATCCTGGAGAGTGCCCGTTCCATGCTTCACTCAAAATGACTTCCTAAGTTCCTCTGGGCTGAAGCATGCTCGACTGCTGTTTATCTCCTCAACAGATCTGCCTCTAAAGCTCTCAACAACTCCACTCCTTTTGAATCCTTATATAAAAGAAAACCAAATGTCACTCACCTGAAGGAATTTGGATGCACGGCCTATCAACACATCCCTGCAGAAAAACGAGAAAAGCTAGATCAAAAGAGTTTGAAGTGCATTATGATTGGATACAGCCATCAATCCAAAGGATATCGTCTCTATCACCCTCCTACAAAACGTCTCTTACTCTCTAGAGATGTTATTTTTAATGAAGATGACTGCTGGTGTTGGCAATCAGATATCGGGCCTGCCCCCACAGGAGTGATGGTTGCTTCAGCAAATGCTCCAGTTATCCACATTCCCTCTGAAGTTTCAACAAATGCTCAAGCCATCCAAATCCCTCCTGCAAGTAGTGTATCACTTGTTCATCATGATGGCATTACACCACTCAACACTGCTTCAGGCCCTTCCTCATCATCGCCAATCCGCAAAATGAGATCTCTTACTGACATCTATGAAAACTGTAATATTTCCCTCTTCTCAGGTACTCCAACAACATATCAAGAAGCTGTCACTCAGACAGATTGGAATGAAGCCATGGACGAGGAGATACGAATGATCACAAAAAACCACACCTGGAGTCTTGTCTCACGGCCAACTGATAGAGAAATCATCGGGCTAAAATGGATATATAAAACCAAGGTGAATGAAGCAGGTCAACCAGTCAAATGTAAATCTCGACTGGTTGCCAAAGGGTATTCCCAAATACCAGGACGTGATTACGATGAAACTTATGCCCCTGTTTCCAGAATGGATACAATTCGCCTGGTTATTGCGTTTGCTGCTCAACACTCTTTCCCAATTTACCAAATGGACGTTAAATCAGCGTTCTTGAATGGTGTCATCGATGAAGAAATCTATGCCTCGCAGCCCCAAGGATATGAAGATGACGAGAAGGAAAAAGTTTACAAGCTTCACAAAGCCTTGTATGGACTAAAACAAGCCCCCCGGGCTTGGAACTCAAACATTGACCACTATCTCTGCACTAATCAGAATTTCTGCAGGAGCCCAAATGAAGCATCGCTTTACATTAAGAAGGAAGAAGGAAAGATACTCATCGTTTGCATTTATGTAGACGATCTAATTGTCACAGGAAGTGATCCAAACCAAGATCAATACTTTCAAAGACAACATGAAGAATCGCTATGAAATGACCGATCTTGGCCATCTCAATTTCTTTCTGGGGCTTCAGGTCAAGCAAACTCATGAACAAATCTTTATTTCTCAAGAGCGCTATGCAAAAGACCTTCTCAAAAAATTTGGAATGGACAAATGCAACCCATCATTAACCCCCATATCACCTGGAGCAAAATTCATGAGCAACAAAGAAAGAAGACAATGTCGACTCAGAAAATTACAGGAGCCTAGTCAGATCTCTAATCTATCTCACTAACACCAGACCAGATATTGAATATGATGTCGGTCTGATATCCAGGTTTGTCAGCTACCCCAAAGAGAGCCATCTCATGGCAGCAAAAAGGATTCTCCGCTACATTCAAGGCACAAAGACCTTCAGGCTCATGTACAAAAAGGATGAAGAAGACACTATCCATGGCTACAGCGACTCTGATTGGGGAGGATCCGCAGATGATCGAAAAAGCACAGGAGGATACATTTTCAGCTCCGGAAGCAAACCTATTTCATGGTCCTCCAGGAAACAAAAAATTGTGGCTCTCTCCTCTACGGAAGCAGAGTATGTGGCTCTCTGTTCCGCCTCCTATGAAGCCCTATGGATCGCAAGAGTCAGAAAAGACCTAGAGGAAAAAGAAATAGCTATACCCATCCTCTGCGATAACCAGCCCGCCATATCCCTCTCCAAGAACCCTGTCTTTCACAACAAAAGCAAACATATCGACCTAAAATAACACTTCATTCGCGAGATGGTAGAGAAGAAGAAGATCGAGGTTCGTTTCTGCCCTACAGCTGATCAGCTCGCCGACATCCTAACCAAAGCACTGGGGAGATCGAGATTTCTGACCTTAAGAGCTGCCCTCAACATCGCGGGCGGCACGATTTGAGGAAGGCTATTGGAAATGCAATCCTGCCGTCCAAGTCATTCTCTGACGCTGTGCCATCTTGCCATTTACTGTTGTTGCTTAGTATTCCCTTTTCTGCTGCTTTGTATTCCCCCCGTGTGTCGCCTCTTTCCCTGTTTTAATTAATTACCTGCATTAAATGCTGAAACTGCATTTCATTAGCTATAAGTATGATGTATCCCCGTTAAGTGTGGTAATGAAGAAAGCCTTTCTCATTTTCCTTTCCTCCAATTAGAATTCTTTTTCCTTTAAAGGTATCCCCTGTCATAATTCCATGTAGCTTAAATTTTAATTCGGGGTAAGATTCTATTAAAGAAATAACTGCTTCTGCACTATTTCCAGCCGCGTTTCTAAAAAATTATATTGTTTTCTCTGTAGTCTTTATTCTTTGATCCTTTAGAAATAACAGAAGACCATACGGAACTTCTTGATAGTGTTGAATGTGGAGTGAAATCTTATATATATATATATATTTATAATATTTATACAGGTATTCTGCTATAGCATTCGACGTGAAGCCATGCTACATTCAACGTGATGCTGTTCATTCGTCATGATGGTCTCTTCATTGGACGAGAGCTTATCCCCTTCTAGTCTCTCGCCTAACGGCAAAATTTTCCCTGCGCTGATCGCAGGAAGCCATGCTGCGATAATAAATAGCCTCAAAAATTGCTGGGGCCCACTTCTTCTCTCCCTTTCGTCTCAGCGGAAAATCCCGAAAGCCTCTAACCCTCGCGCTGTGAAACCCTACCTCCCAGGCGCGGTGCCCCCCCCATCTCCGGCGCAACCCTCAAGCTCCGCCATTGATCGGAAGATCGCTGGACTGTGCGCAGGCGGTCATCCCTGTCCAGTACGCCGGAGAGAACTAGCGTTGATAGCTCGGAATCCTTGGCAAAATACACAAATTAACCTCTCCTCTTAAACTTTCGCTGAAGAAGGGGATTTTTCCAGTGATTAGGAGGAACACAAGGTAAATCGTATGTTGTCATGGGGATTTATCCAGTGATTAGGGGATGTTTTGCGGCTGTCATGTTTATTTTTTCTGCTACTTAACTTAGGTAATTTCGTTTTCTTGTTACAGGGTTCAAGTTGATTAGGAAGAACACAAGGTAAATCGCATTTCATTGATAATTTATTTGTGGTTACAGTTGTATCTTTAGTTGTCGTTACAGTTGTATCCTCTCATTTCGTTGATTATTTATTTGTGGTTACAGTTGTATCTTTAGTTGTCGTTACAGTTGTATCCTTATTTCATTCTCAACAAGCTGTAAAGTCTTAGCCCCAAAAGCAATTGAGTGAAGCAACAAGTAAAAACAAAACCTGCTTGGTTGGAATGGCAGATCAAGTACATGGCTTGCCCCTTTAATTCCCAACAGTTCATGAAATTATTTCTTCTTTTTTGGCTCTTTTATTTATTAGTTTTGTTGTACGTAATATTTGATTAGTTCTAACTTTTGATTCGCATATTTATTTACCCATTTTCGAAACCTATTGCAGAACTGCAAGCGGAGTAAATTCAAAAATGCCAAAATACTTCTAAGTCACATAACAGAGAAGAACGTTAAATCCTCTGAGATTATTTTAATGTCATGTCACTTTGACTGCCATTAGGCTTTGTTAGTATGCAAACTCAAAGAGGGGCACTGAGAGTATTACGACTCTCTGCTTACAAGTCGTCATCGAGCAGCGTTACCGGCTTTGGTATACTTACTCTGTCAATTATAGTACCTATAATTGTGTTATTCATTTTTCATTGTTGCAATCTTTGTAAATGTAAATTTTCATTGTTGTAGGTCCATACATTTTATGAGGATGTTAGTGAAGTCTTGCCAGTCGGTTTTTTGGATTGGCCAATACTTGATGTTCCGGACTAGATTGAAACATTAATGTACAACGTTAATATCGGCTAACATTTCTTAGACTAGATTGAAACATTAATGTGGGCCGTTTAATTATGTTCGGCGTTAATTAGATGTTCCGTAAAGACATTACTACTGTGAGCCGTTTTATTATGTTCGGTTTTTTTTGCACGTATGAAGCTGGAAAAACTGCTCCATGTTTATCTTTCTACATGTTAAATTATGTTCACTGCAATGTCAGCTGCTATGTTTAATTATGTTCATTGCAAAAGTGAAGATTACATCAAGGAAACAGTTAATTTGTTTGCTTTCTAGATGTATACTGCAAGAGTGAAGATTACATCAAGTAGACATTACAATCATAGCTAAACTTGTTTGCTGCTACATGGCAAGCATCAACATTACATCATTTAATAAATTTGTTTGCTGCAACATGGCTAGCATCAACATTGCATCAAGGTTTGAATACGCCGGGTATACTGGAGAAATTAAATGACATATCGAAACTAAAATCGCCACTTAAATCGAAAGCAGTTGGAGTTTCCGGTTCATAAGACTGATGATCGTTTGTTGAAGAACTTATGAAGTTGAACTCCTTTGTAATGGGCGACGAATCTTCTATAAGAACGGTGGCGAAGTTTAAATTATTCGCCTGTGCTGTTGAATCTTCGACGACCGCGACCGCAGCAGTTTTTTTCTTATCCATTTTCTTTCCTGTAAAAATTCATAAAGTTTAACAATATAAGTCTAGCAAAATAGCAAATGTTTGTAAAACATAATTATTGTAAACATTTACGTGACTTCGTCGTTCCTCTCTCCCAGTGATCCTTCATACGAGCATTAGAAGCACCTTTAGGCCTCTTGACCGGGGGATCTTGAACACATGTACTACTCTTGTCTTTGTCATCTACATACCCTTTCAATGCAAGGAATACAACCATAATACAGTATACCACATATTCAATGTAAGGAATACAGTCTTATTTTACATTAATAAGACAGTCTAAATACAGTTGGATTTACAAATACAAATACAGTTAAAATTGTAAAAAAAATTACAGTCAAAATACAGTTGAATACAGTTGGATTTAGAAAAAAAATACAACCATAATACAGTATAACACATATTCAATGCAAGGAATACAGTCTTATTTTACATTAATAAGACAGTCCAAATACAGTTGGATTTACAAATACAAATACAGTTAAAATTGTAAAAAAAATTACAGTCAAAATACAGTTGAATACAGTTGGATTTAGAAAAAATATACAACCATAATACAGTATAACACATATTCAATGCAAGGAATAAAATCTTATTTTACATTAATAAGACAGTCCAAATACAGTTGGATTTACAAATAAAAATACAGTTAAAATTGTAAAAAAATATACAGTCAAAATACAGTTGAATACAGTTGGATTTAGAAATAAAAATACAACCATAATACAGTATAACACATATTCAATGCAAGAAATACAGTCTTATTTTACATTAATAACACAGACAAAATACAGTTGGATTTACAAATAAACATACAATCAAACTAATGTGCTTACAAGGGTAGAAAACAATGGAATTCACAACATATGATTCGAAGGACTTACAATGTCAACATTATCATCTACTTTCTCAGACGACATCATACGTGATTATGCAAAGCTCTCCGTGGACAGTCAAAAAACTACGAAGGGAGCAAGATAAATACATTTCAGTGCTTACAACCAAATATGGTGCAAGATAATCTGAGAGGGAGCTAAGGCAATCTCTTACATTGCAAGAAAACGATCAGCTGGACTTGGACGAAGCTCGGGTCACCGGTAGTTGGGTATGGTTTGCAACTTGGAGTTGGCGGAAGCAGCTGGACTTGGAGGAAGCTCGGGTCACCGGCAGCTGGGTAGGGTTTGCAGCTTGGAGTTGGCGGAAGCTCGAACCGAGAAATAAAAGAGCATTACGAGTCGTTGCCCTGCGCTGATCGCTGGAGGTGTAGAGTTTTGCCGGATGGGAAGGGTTTTGCCGAAGAGGGCGGGTTTCGCGCCCTTTCTGTGTTTCGACAGGAAAATGTGGGGGGGGGGGGAGAGACGAAGGGCAAAAAGAAGTGGGCCCCACTTTTGTGAGGCTATTTATTATCGCAGCATGGCTTCCTGCGATCAGCGCAGGGAAAATTTTGCCTCGCCTAACCTGCCATTAAATTCTATATATATTTAATTATATATATAGCAGTTATCTTATCTGCATTTATATATATATATATAATTAACTTCTCCCGTGAAGTATTCATCTCTCCCATCCGAGAAAAGTTTCTGTCCTAGCCGCAAGTCCGTCTCCGTTCTCCTCCTTTGCCGAAGTATTCTCCATTGCAACAGGTGTTCCTCCCTCTCCGGCGAGAAGCGGCTGCCGGAATAGTGTTTTCCGGTCATCCAGAAAGGTGCAGATTTTTCAGAAAAGGAGTGTTTAGAGAGAGAAACTTCTCTCTAAAACCATCGTCGCCTCGGACCTCCGTTTTCAGTATTTCTTGGTTCTATCCTGTAGCCGTCGACGAGATCTACGTTGTGGTGTGGCTGACTTGTCGAGACAGTGCGGCGTGAAGGCTGTAGGAGGGTCTGAAGGTTTATCTATTTTCATATTTGAAGATTTCCTGTATTTCTTTTTGAGGACTTCGGTTGAAATCATACAACCGTGCATGTTCGATTAATTGTTGTGTGGTTGTAGCAAACTTATATTTTTGATTTCAAGTATTTCCTGCATTATTCTGGTGATTTTTCTTCTGGTGGTTGTGCACATCCTGGGCTTAGGATTTTTCACATGGTATCAGAGCTACATTGGTTTTAGCGGTGATTGCTAAATTCCTTCGGAGAAGATAATCGGTATACCATAATGGAAGGTGCAGGCGGATATGCGAGAGGTCTTGGTATTGAGTTGCTGACGCAGACAAATTACAAGAAATGGAAGTCGTGTATGGAAAGCTACTTGTTGAGGGAAGATCTGTGGGAGGTCGTTGGCGGTGATGAACAGGAGGAAGTTATTGCGACCGGGGACAACGGTGTAGCGGTGAGGGCCTGGAAGAAGACAAACGCGAAGGCCGAGTTTACGCTCAAACGGGCAATATCTCCAGATTTATTTGATCACATCATCGGGTGCAAGTCGGCATCGGAAATTTGGAAGTCGTTGGATGGTCTGTTCAATAAGAAAAACATCGCAAGGTTGTAGTTCCTGGAGAATGAGTTGGCGAAGGCCAATCAGGGGGAGTAGTCGATTTCAGTCTTCTTTCTGAAGATGAAGAACCTGTGCGCGGAGATATCTGCGTTGGATCCGGATGAGCCGATCTCGGAGGCTAAGTTGAAGAGGCATATTATTCGCGGTCTGCAGAAGGAGTATGTGTCCTTCATTACTTTGGTGCAGGGGTGGGCAACTCAGCCATCCTTGTTGGAGTTGGAGAACTTGTTGGCTTCGCAAGAGAGCTTGGCAAGACAGATGTCTGGTTGCTCTATTTCTAGGGGAGAAAGTGAGGTTCTATTCTCAGGGAAGAAGAATTGGGATCGAAGAAAGAAGAAGAACACGGGAGAAGAACCTTCTACCTCATCACAGGGAGATGGAGGCAAGTTTCCTCCAAGGTCTGATGGAGGGCAGAAGGGGCTCAAATGTTTTAGGTGCAATAAACCGGGTCACTTTAAGAGAGATTGCAAAGTGAATCTGAAGCCGGGGCATGTAGCCGAGAAAGGAGAGGGATCCAAAGATGAAGAGGAGTGGGGGAACTGTTTCCTTGCAGAGATGATGGCGACGTCGGTGGATGCCTTGGCCTCCATTAATTTTCAGGACGATTGGATTGTTGATTCAGGGTGCGGTCATCACCTCACCGGCGATGAGTCAAAGTTCTCCTCCCTTCAAGCTTATGAGGGGAATGATGCTATAGTGACGACGTATGATTCAGTGCATGCGGTGGAGAAGGAGGGGATGGTCACCTTGAGCAGTGATGGGAGTGCACTCAAGTTGAAGAGTGTTTATTATGTGTCAGGTATGAAGAAGAACCTCTTCTCGGTGACAAATGCTGTGGTTGCAGGCTACCATGTTTTGTTCGGGCCGAAGGAGGTAAAGTTCTTGAGAAACTTCTCTTCTATGAAGGCGAAGATTACTCACACTAGGCGGCGTGTCAAGGATTTATTTGTGCTTTCCACAAATTCCTATGTGAACAAGATGAAGACAAATGATAGTGCAGTGATCTGGCATGAGAGGTTAGGTCATGCGGGGATGGACAAGTTGAAGGCTATGGTGGCAAGAGGCCTAGTGAAAGGTTTGCCTAGACTATCTTCTTTTGGTGACGGTCATGTTTGTGAAGGGTGTCAGTTTGGGAAGGCACATCGTCTCCCATTTGACAGGTCTCTTTCCAGGAGCAAGGCGCCATTGGAGTGTATTCATGGTGACTTGATGGGACCGTGCGCCATGCCCACTTACTCAGGAAATCGGTACATGCTTGTACTTGTGGATGACTTCTCTCGATACACTTGTGTATACTTCGTGAAGGAGAAGTCGGAGGTCTTCAAGAAGTTTATGGAGTTTAAGGAGAATGTTGAAGGCGTGCTAAAGTTGCGGATAAAAAAGTTGAGAACGAACAATGGAGGAGAGTTTACTTCTAATGAGTTCTCTACTTTTAGTAGGAAGCACGGTATCAGGCGAGAGTTGACCTATGCTCATACTCCGCAGCAGAATGGAGTAGCGGAGAGGAAGATTCAGCACTTAGCAGAAACATGCAAGTGTTGGCTGCATGCGAAGGGCATACCCAAAGCCTTATGAGTGGAGGGAATGGCTTGCGCGACGTATGTGATCAATAGGTTGCCGCTAAGTCCGATTGAGTTGAAGTCTCCACACGAGATGATGTTTGGAGAAAATCCGAGTGTCAAGCACTTGCGGGTGTTTGGAGCTACTTGCTTTGTGCACGTTCCTGATGCTCTCAGAACCAAGTTTGATGCGAAGGCACAGAAGTGCATATTCATTGGCTATGACGAGCGGAAGAAGGGATGGAAGTGCATGGATCCACAGACACACCGGTTCATCGTTTCTCGTGATGTGGTGTTTGACGAGCTGATTTCATATCAGGGAGTTTCTACTGTTGCTCTGGAGGAGAGTTCAGGAGGAAGCAGGGAAGAAAGAGTTACTGATGACTCTTTGGTGGAGTTACCTTTGTCTCCGGGTGCTCCTATTTCATCAGGCTTCAGGTCAGGTGCTTCGGGTTCTGGAAGAAGGGGGAGCGACGCTCCAAGTTATTCTGGCGGGGGAGCTAGTAGTGATGATGTTGATGGAGCGGTGGAGAGTGGTTCATCTTTGCGGAGGTCGAAGAGAACTATCCTCCGACCAGCTCGCTATCGAGAAGGTAATCTTGTTAGCATGTGTTCGTGCTTCTTTGCAGGACCTCTTGGCGAACGGGAGCCATCACAATTTGAGGAAGCCACTAGAGTGAAGGAGTGGGATGATGCCATGGATGAGGAGATGCTTGCCCTCAGGAAGAATGAAACTTTGGACCTTGTGCCCAAGGTTGATGGTGTTACTCATGTCACTTGCAAGTGGGTGTATAAGGTCAAGAAGAAGGCGGACGGCAGTGTAGAGCGGTACAAGGCTCGCCTTGTTGCTCGGGGATTCTCACAGCAGTACGGAGAAGATTATGATGAGACATTCAGTCCGGTGGAGAAGATGACTTCTGTGCGGGTGGTGATTGCGTTGGCAGCGTGCCAAGGTTGGAAGTTGTGGCAACTCAACGTGAAGAACGCTTTTCTTTACTGCGAGATTGACAAGGATATTTTTATGGAGCAACCACCCGGATATGTTTCCAAGTCACATCCGGAGTATGTTTGTAAGTTGAAGAAGGCCCTTTATGGTTTGAAGCAGGCGCCTCGAGCATGGTTTGGAAAGATTGCAGAATACTTGTTGTTTTGCGGGTACTATGCATCGGACTCCGACTCGAGTCTGTTTGTGAAGAAGAAGGGTGGACTTCATATACTTGTGTTGTTGTATGTCGACGATATGATCGTGATAGGGAATGACGACGGAGAGGTGGCAATGCTTAGAGCGGAGCTATCAATCCGGTTCGAAATGAAGGATTTGGGGGAGCTTTACCATTTTCTTGGTATTGAAGTGGAGAGGAAGAAGAGTGGGGTGATGATTTCTCAGAAGGGCTATGCAGAGCAGATCGTGGAGAGATTTGGCATGGCAGATGGAAAGCGCTGCTCTACTCCACTTGAAGTTGGAGTGAAACTTCGTCGGGATGAAGGAAGGATCTTGTCTGATCTTAAGCCCTTCCGGGCTCTGATTGGGAGTTTGATCTATTTGAAGATCACTCGACCGGATATCTCATTTGCGGTTGGCCGAGTGAGTCGCTACATGCAGGAGCCTAGGAAGCCTCATCTGGAGGCGGCGAAAGGGATTTTGAAATTTGTCAAGTCAACCTCGGATATGGGGTTGTTCTTTGGGAGAGACACCGGTTTCAATCTACATGGGTTCACGGATGCCGACTACGGAGGAGATACTGACGATCGGAAGTCGACGTCGGGGTACGTCTTTATGTGCGGTTCGACGGCGATCTCGTGGTGTAGTAAGAAGCAAGACTCGATGTATATCTCCACCACTGAGGCAGAGTACAAGGCATCGTCCTTGGTGGCTAAGAAATGCATATGGTTGCGTAGGTTGGTGGAGGATATTCATGAAAAGGTTCGTAATCATACTTTGCTCCGCGGCGACAATGAAAGTGCTCTGAAGCTTGTTACAAATCCAGTTTGTCACGCGCGGACAAAGCATATCGAGATCGATTACCATTTTATTCGGGAGAAAGTACTCGGTGGATCTCTTGCCGTGGAGTATGTTCAGAGTCAGGACCGTTTGAAGCGAGACGTTGCCACGCGAGACCACTTCCACTCCACTTTTCTCGCAGCGAGCACCCTCCGGCGAGCACTCCACTCTCCAAACTCCCTCCTTGCTTCCGGCGAGTTATCCACCCGGCGAGACACAACTACTCAACTCGGGCGAGCACCTCCACCCTCAAGCCTCGGCGAGTACTACCTCCTCTCCTTCTGGCGAGTTCTCCCCTCGACTTCCACGTCCAGCACCAGCGAGATCCAGGCGGCGGCGAGATGACCTACGTGAGGTGGACACTGGCGACTCCTTCTCCTTCAAGTCCACGCGAGCTGGCGGCGGGCTGTACCGGCGAGCTGACCACTGTCCGGCGGGATCAACTTGGCGAACCAGTGGGCTACTGGTGGGGAGAGCTCCTCCACGCGAGAGGTGGTACGCGAGATGCAGGCTGGCGAGATGTAGGAGGCGAGAACAGGCTTGGCGAGATGGTTCATGCAGGACTAATAAATATGATTTTTTTCTCTCTCTAATAAATTCTCCCTCTCTATATATATATATATATTCTCCCTCTCGCCACTCTAAGTTTCTGTCGAAACTCTACAACTCCTCCACTCACTTTCCTCTCTCTAGCTCCTGTTCACAGGAAGGAGAAAAAAAACTTCTTAACACTTTCTATATTTCTTGCGTACAAAACAAACTACAAGGGGGCATATTTATAGGCAATCCAAACCTCAGAAAAACTGACACGTGGCGAAGCATTAAATGCCACAAAACAAACAAAAAACTCATATAAAAATACAACTAAAAGTTGACCCGGTCAACAAAGTCAAAGTCCAACAAACTCCCCCTCAAACTTGGCAGCACATGCCGAGTTTGCCTTTGAGCTTTGCGAACGTCTCCACCTTCAATGCCTTGGTGAAAATATCAGCGGCCTGCTCTCCGGTGGGGCAATACACCACTTCAACCGTCTTCTGCTCCACCTGCTCCCTAAGAAAATGATACCGGGTCTCGATATGCTTGCTCCTTCCATGCAGCACCGGGTTCTTCGCAAGCTGGATGGCAGACATTTTATCCACTAACATTGTCGTTGGGCCATCCTGCTTATGATGTAATTCCTCCAAAAGATTCCTCAGCCAGATAGCTTGGCAAGTACATGGCGCAGCTGCGATGTACTCTGCCTCGCATGATGATAAGGCTATCGTAGCCTGTTTCTTCGAACTCCATGAGAACGTCGCGGTTCCCATATGAAACACATATCCGAAAGTGCTCTTCCGGTCATTCGCATCACCACCATAGTCGCTATCCGAGTAGCCGACTAACTTCAACTCTCCCGCAGATGAGTACTTCAAACCATGGTCCCTTGTCCCGTTCACATATCTTAGGATCCTCTTCGCTGTAGTGAAGTGGTCTTGCTTGGGCTCTTCAATGTACCTGCTCACAACCTCAACCACATACATGATCTCAGGTCTGGTGAAAGTCAAATACCTTAGACTCCCAACCAAACTCTTGAACATCGTTCGGTCTACACTTTCTTCCTCCGAGTCCTTCCTTAGCTTCGTTCTAGGATCAGCGGGAGTGGAGATAGCCTTGCTACCCTCTATCCTGAACTTCTTCAAAATCTCTTCCGCATACTTCTTTTGGGATATGAAGATGTCGTCTTCTCTCTGCTGCACCTCAACACCCAAGAAGTAGTTGAGCTCTCCCAAGTCCGTCATCTCGAACTCTCTCTTCATCACCCTCTTGAACTCCTCAAACATAGTTGGGTTGTTCCCGGTGAATATCATGTCGTCGACGTACAAGCATAGGATCATGATATCACCGTTCTTCTCGATCTTCATGTAGAGGGCATACTCATAGGGGCACTTCACGTAGCCATGCTTCTGGAGGAAAGAATCTATATATCCTCCCATTCCAGGCCCTCGCTCCTTGCTTCAGGTCATACAAAGCTTTGTCCAGCTTGCACACCTTCCTCTCCTGGCCTTTCACCATATACCCCGGCGGCTGCTCGATGTACACATCATCCTCCAGGTAGCCATTGGGGTATGCCGCCACCGCATCCATCTGCATGACTGTCCACCAATACTGAGCTATCAGTGCGATGATCAACCTGATGGTGTCAATCCTCATCACTGGGGCATAGACCTCGTCGTAATCCACTCCTTGGACTTGCCTGTAGCCCTTCACAATGAGCCTAGCCTTGTGCTTCTCCACAGCTCCATCCTTGTTCTTCTTTACTTTATAGACCCACTTCACCACGAGGGGTTTGTGGCCCGCGGGTAGATCGACTAGTCTCCAAGTGTCATTCCTCTTTATGGAAGGTATCTCAGCATCCATCGCCATCCTCCAAGATTTCTCCTGGGCAGCTTCGTCATAGGAGTGCGACTCGCAATCTGCCAACAAACAATACAAAGAAAAATTATTGTGTTGATGCCGTCTCCTCGTAGATCTCCTCCATCTTCCTCATCCTAGGTCATCCTTGCTTCCACTAGTGCTTGCTCCACCAGAACTGCCTCCACTTGAGTTGGGAGTGCGAGCTCCCCCTGAATCTCCACTAGGTGGTGATGGTGGATCAACTCCACCATCCTCATCTCCTGCCTCATGACCACGCCTTCTCCCTCATTTTCAAAGAATATCCCCTTCATGTTCCTGGACTCCTCATCCCAGCTCCAGCAGCTGTCTTCTTCAAACACCACATCCCTCGAGACTATGGCCTTCTCCGTCACCGGGTTGTATAACTTGTAAGCGTTGCTCTCCGGAGCATAGCCCACAAAAATGCACTTCTCGCTCTTATCATCGAGCTTCTTCCTTCTCTGGTCCGGGACGTGAGCATGAGCTACACACCCAAAGACCCTCAAGTGCTTCATACTTGGCTTCCATCCACTCCAAGCCTCGAATGGGGTCATGAACTTCACACTCTTTGTGGGGCATCTGTTCAGTAGATATACCGCACACTGCACTGCCTCCGCCCAGAACATCTTCGGCAACCCTTTGCCCTTCACCATACTTCTCGCCATGTTCATGATGGTCAAGTTCTTTCTTTCCGCCACTCCATTCTGCTGAGGTGAGTATGCAGCAGTCAACTGATGAGAAATACCGTTCTCCTTGCAGAACCCATCAAACAATCTAGCGGTGTACTCCCCACCTCTATCGGTCCTCAGCATCTTCAGTGGCTGACCACTCTCCTTCTCAGCCATCGCCTTGAACTCCTTGAACCTGTCAAGGGCCTCAGATTTTTCCTTCAAAAAATACACCCAACACTTCCGACTGAAGTCATCGGTGAAGGTGATGTAGTACTTGCTTTCGCCCACTGAGGTGGTCTTAAACGAACCCGCGATGTCCGAGTGAACCAGTTCAAGTTGTCTCTTCTCTCTCCGAGACTTTCCTCCTTCAAACGTCAGCCTCTTCTGCTTCCTCTTCGTGCACGCGTCGCAGACTTTCTCCGGAGGTGATATCATTGGAAGATCCTGGTGGCGGACTAGTCTCCGGAAGACTAGTGAACGGCTAAGGGACGCTCTCTCACAATATCCAGCTCTCCAAACGTACTTGGGTAGAAATCTAACCACCTAACCCGATGTCATGCAATCACAAACCTAACGTCAGTACCAAGAGGATCCGACTAAAACAGCGATCAAAAGTAGTCGGAAGAACTCCCAAAAGGGTTGGTCTCCGGATTGCCGCAATCCACCAAATCGGGAAGGGATATCGCATCACCTTGCGGATTTGAACTAGATCTTGCCAATCCTCCAAGGTTTCAAGTAATCGGAAAATTATTACGGCCAAATCAAGCAAAACGCAGCGAATTAAAACCTTTCAAGGCTTCTGAAGTCACACGCAAACTAGCCACCACAAACGGAAAGAGAACACACCGAGTGGAGGAGATTCGTTACCCAACCGAGAAGATAGCTAGGCGAGTCTCACGCCAAGGACCCACCGGAGTCGCACCGAAGGAGATGTACCGTTTGCCGTCAACGGAGCCGCTCCGAAGGAGACCTCTCGCCGAGAGAAGAAAAGCTGCACCAGGGTCGGCCGCACTTCACGAGGGGCTGGAGGAGGGAGGGGGGCGGCATCCTGCTGCTTCGCACGGCAGGGAGGAGGGGGTGGCCGACGGTGAGTCACACGCCGAGCGACAGGGAGGACGATTGTGTCGCGCTGCACGCCACAAAGGGGATGCCGAACCCTAACAGGCGCATGAGAGATTTCTCACGGGAGATTGTTTCTTGGCTCAAAATCATCAATAATATCATTAAAGTGGAGACCCACCTATATATAGTGGAGCCTCAATACATCATAACCTTTCATAAGGAAATTATATCCTAGCCACTAATTATGCTAAATGCAGTCCAGATCAGGCTAAACGCAATCCAATTTAACATACATGCTGAAATTAAAAGTTTAGAAATAAAAGTAACGGTAACGGAGAATAAAGACTAATATTTAATATGATTTATACTCATATTAAATATTAGCTAAGTGTGAGGCCGCAAGTCGTAGCGGCGGCGAGCGTTGCGAGCATGATCCCCTTTGTTGTTGCGCCTCAAGTCCTTTTCGGCGGTGGCGACTTCCTCGGTAACATCTTCAATAGGAGGAAGCGCCGTCACATCGGCACGAGCAGTAGGAGTGGCACCACGAGCATGATGCGTAGGAAGCGGGCCTGCATCAACTCTCCCCCGGTCGAAAGCACTCATCACCGGTGAGTGGCCGTGTAAGTAGCGTCGGAGAAGGTCCGCATCCCACTGGTGCTGGTCGTACTCCGGAACCCAAGAATCATCTGAAGAAGAACTTCCCTTCCAACGAACCAAGAAGCGATGAGTAGGTCCGTCCGGTGTGTCCATCGTCTCATCATCCAAAATCCTGTCAGGAGAGGGAAAAGCATGGAAAAATCTAGCAAAAGTGTCAGCATCAGTTGAAGACAAAACAGTTTAATCTCCCACGCATGTGTCATCAGGTGAATCCTTGGCACACTCATTCCCAACCCCACATAATGTAGAAGAAGACTCACTCAAGGAAGAAAATGTAGAAGGCGGTGGAAGTGGCATAGTATAGAGTGTTAAATCGGAAACATTAAAAATATGAGAAATTCTCCAATCCGCGGGTAAGCTTAAAACAACCGCATTACTTCCAATATTCTTAATTACCTTGAAGGGGACAGCTCTCCGAGGTGCCAACTTTTTCACGGTTCCCGAAGGTAACCGCTCCGGGAGTAATCAGACCAAAACCCAATCGCCAACATTAAAGTTGGAGGGCCTTCGGTGGGCGTTAGCTTGTGCTCGGTAGACATCATATTGAGTGGTTAATTTCTCTTTAATACTTTTGTGGAGATCATGAACATGGTGAGCGAAATCCTGTGCAAATTGGCTTGATTTATATGAAGGCGGTAATGGTATCAAGTCAAGAGGCACACGAGCCTTATAGCCATGAACTATCTCGTTCGGTGACAAACCCGTCGACCTATTTTTGGAGTTATTATAGGCTAGTTGTGCATGAGGTAGGACCAAGTCCCAAGTACCTTTATGGTCACCCACAAGGCACCGTAGTAAACCACCCAGACTTCTATTTACCACCTCCGTCTGGCCATCCGTTTGGGGGTGGTAGGCGGAGGAAAATACAAGGCGGGTGCCCAACAAAATCCATAGCGTTTTCCAAAAATAACTAGTAAATTTAACATCCCTATCCGACACTATGATTTTGGAACACCGCGATGACCGACGACTTCTTTAAAAAACAATTTGGCAATATGTGAAGCGTCATTGGTTTTGCTACAAGGGACAAAATAGGCCATTTTGGAAAATCTATCTACCACGACCATGCGGAATCATGTCGACGCAACGTAGGTGGGAGGCCTAACACAAAGTCCATACTAAGATCTTCCCACGGTACGAAGGGAATAGGTAATGGCGTGTAGAGTCCAACATTAGTCTTATTGCCCTTGGCCAATTGGCAAGTGCGGCAGCTACTCACGATCTTTCCTACAAAGGTCTTCAATTTAGGCCAATAGAATTTTTCTTCCACTAACGCAATCGTCTTATCCCTCTCAAAGTGACCCGCTAGACCACCGCTATGAAGCTCCCAAACTATAAAGTGTCGAAGTGATGAGGACGGGATGCATAAACGGGAGTGCCAAAACAGGCAGCCATCCCTAAGGAAGTAGGCCGAAATAGTGGTGGGGGATTCCTGTTGTGCCTCGAGGTAAATGTCCTTAAAATCGGGACAAGTAACATATTCGTCTTTTACGCGCTCAAACCCAACAACCTTAACTTGCATAGTGGATAATAAAAGAGCCACACGACTAAGCGCATCCGCGACCCTATTTTCAGCCCCTTTTAGGTGCTTCAGCGTGAACGTGTATTCTTGCAAAAATGAGACCCATTTGGCGTGTCGGGGGCTGATTTTTGCATGAGAATTGATAAAACGCAGCGCTTCATGATCGGATAAAAGGACAAATTCTTTGGAGAGTAGGTAGTGCCGCCAATGTGCAAGGCCACGTACTACCGCATAGAATTCTCGGTCATAATTGGAATAGTTCAGCTTAGACCCGGAAAGTTTTTCGCTAAAATATCTGATGGGATGACCGTCTTGGCTTAGCACTCCTCCAATTCCAACTCCGGAGGCGTCGCAAGATAATTCGAAAACCTTAGAAAAATCGGGCAACCGAAGTATAGGGGCTTCAGTCATTAGTGTTTTGATTTGTTCGAAGGCACGCGCGGCGGATTTAGTCCATTTGAACTCGCCTTTCTTCAAACACTCTGTAATAGGCTCCATCATGCTACTAAAGTTGCGAATAAACCGACGATAAAACGTGGCTAAGCCATGAAAAGAATGGACGTCACGAATGGTCTTTGGCTCGGGCCAATCCCTAATATCTTGGACCTTGCTCTGGTCAACCTTAATTCCCTCTTCACCAACGATGTATCCCAAAAACTCCACCTCTCGCGCATAGAAAATACACTTCTTAAAATTTAAGTAGAGGTGCTCCGATCGTAGCGTAGAAAAAACTAGACGTAGATGGGCATGGTGTTCGTGAGTGGAGGTGCTATAGACTAGAATGTCATCGAAGTAGACCACGACAAACTTCCCCAGGTAGGGCTGGAAAGTATGGGTCATCATACGAGAGAAAGTGCTCGGGGCATTAGAGAGCCCAAATGGCATCACTAGCCATTCATACAAACCTTCCTTTGACTTAAAGGCGGTTTTCCATTCGTCGCCTTCTCGTATGCGGATTTGGTGGTATCCGCTACGTAGATCTAACTTAGAAAAGATGGATGAGCCCGCCAACATGTCAAGTAGATCATCTAACCGCGGAATTGGAAATCGATATTTGACGGTGATTTTGTTGATAGCGCGGCTATCAACACACATCCGCCAAGACCCATCCTTCTTAGGAGCTAAGAGGGCCGGAACTGCGCACGGACTCATGCTATGGCGTATGAATCCTTTGGATAACAAATCTGAAATTTGTCGTTGTAATTCTAGATGCGCGGAGGGGCTTAAGCGATAATGAGGGAGATTCGGTAAAGAGGACCCCGGGATAAAATCTATCGCGTGTTGGATATCACGCATAGGAGGTAGCTCCGATGGCAATTCCTCCGGGTAAACATCCGTATATTCATCCAAAAGACCCCTCAGCTTCGTAGGCAAACCATCCGTCAAAGGTACATCTTCCCTTGCGGCTAAACAAACTAATGCATACATCACGCCGTCTACAAATGAATCACGCTCAAACTCCCGTCTCCCAATCAGACTTAGACTCTTCTTTCCTACGGGTAATGTGGTGTCCCTGGATGAACTACCCGTGTACTTAGGGAGGGTGGGCCTCAAAACCACCTTCTTACCATTGAATAAAAACTCATAAGTGTTGGATCGTCCATAATGAGTAACGTCGTGGTCGAATAACCAGGGACGGCCAAGAAGGACATGGCAAGCGTCCATGGGTATCACGTCACACCAAACCTGATCCGAATATGATTTGATGCGGAGGGGAACTAAACAACGCTTACTAACGGGAAGTGAGGTCTTATTCACCCAAGCAACCTTGTATGAGTGTGGGTGGGGCTCCACTTTTAGGGACATGCGGGTAACCGCGCCCTCGGAGATAACGTTCATACAACTCCCGTTGTCTATGATCAGCTTACATAATTTATCCCCGCTCTTAAAAATCAAGGAGAATAAATTCGTCCTATTCCAATCATCTAAAGAGTGAGGGGTGTCAAGGATGCACCGCATAACCATGAGATGAGAGTCATCTTCTAAATCACTTGGTACGCCCTCTATATCCGACTCATCTGTGGCCTCATAGATATAATCAGGCCCATCATCCGTATGCTCAACTAGTGCTAAAGCCCGAGTTTTGGTTGGGCACTCCATAGCATAGTGGCCGGTTACTCCGCACTGATAACACGTGGCCCTTTCCTTACTAATTTTCCCTACGGGAATGCGCTCCCCGGACGGGTTCCTAGTGTCCCTAGCAGTGATGACGATGTTGGACGAGTCCTTGGTCTTGAATTTACCCTTATCCCTATAGGTGGAGGTGGAGGTAGTGGTCGCGGCCTTGCTCTTATAGGAGCTGTGCTTGGCCCTGGACTTGGAGGTGAGGTGCTTCTCGATATCAAGGGCGGCGTTGAATGTGGTGTTTAAGTCTGTGTGACCGTAACGCAAAAGCTTCCTTTGGATATCGTAACTAAGACCCTTACGGAACCTAGATAACGTGACCTCTGGCATCTCCTGGACCTCACAACGGACCATCTTGTCCTTCAGATCGCCCATGTAATCGGCGACAGACCGCTCGCCTTGGCGAAGGGTGGCTAGATCATCAAACATCTGGGTGCGATGATAAGAGGGGACATATTGGTCTTTTAAGAGATTTTTCATGACAACCCAACCGATCGGAGGGACACCGTCTACGACCCCTAAGCGACGCTCCTCATTTAGCCAAAATACTTTGGCACTACCCGTAAGCTTCATCCGAGCGACTTGGACCTTTTGCTGGTCCGTCAAGTGATGCCACTCGTAGTGGCACTCCATGTCTAACACCCAATTCAGGAAAACTTGGGGTTCTCCTAAACCATCATAGGTGGGGGCGTTAATCTTTATGGCGCGGGTGAGATCCACTTCTCGTTCCTGGCGACGAGGCGGTGGTCGATCACGTTGAGGTAGCTCCTCATGTATGTCTTCCTCATAGTGTCGTGCCCTATGACCTCTAGGTGGAGTGGGAGCGCGATTCGGTGGACGATTACCCCTAGGAGGTGAAGGGTTTCGATGGGCCAACAGCTGGGTCAACATGTCCCGCAGCTCTCCCAATTGTTGATTCATATCATCCCGAAGGACATCAACAGCAGTGGGGTTTGGAGGCGTTTGTCGTTCGACGACCATACTTGACGAGGACGAAGTGTGGTATTCGTGACCGGATCTAGTGGGCATACGACGTGCACTTGAAGAGAAAATTAAATTTTATAGAAAAAAAAATTTGGTGCACACGTGAGACCTAGACACGAGCGGACCGTGGCCAAATTAGGAAATTGGCCAACCTGGCTCTGATACCAAATTGGTGGCGGACTAGTCTCCGGAAGACTAGTGAACGGCTAAGGGACGCTCTCTCACAATATCTCGCTCTCCAAACGTACTTGGGTAGAAATCTAACCACCTAACCCGATGTCATGCAATCACAAACCTAACGTCAGTACCAAGAGGATCCGACTAAAACAGCGATCGAAAGTAGTCGGAAGAACTCCCAAAAGGGTTGGTCTCCAGATTGCCGCAATCCACCAAATCGGGAAGGGATATCGCATCACCTTGCGGATTTGAACTAGATCTTGCCAATCCTTCAAGGTTTCAAGTAATCGGAAAATTATTACAGCCAAATCAAGCAAAACGCAGCGAATTAAAACCTTTCAAGGCTTCCGAAGTCACACGCAAACTAGCCACCACAAATGGAAAGAGAACACACCGAGTGGAGGAGATTCGTTACCCAACCGAGAAGATAGCTAGGCGAGTCTCACGCCAAGGACCCACCGGAGTCGCACCGGAGGAGATGTACTGTTTGCCGTCAACGGAGCCGCTCCGAAGGAGACCTCTCGCCGAGATAAGAAAAGCTGCACCAGGGTCGGCCGCACTTCACGAGGGGCTGGAGGAGGGAGGGGGACGGCATCCCGCTGCTTCGCACGGCAGGGAGGAGGGGGTGGCCTACGGCGAGTCACACGCCGAGCGACAGGGAGGACGGCTGCGTCGGGCTGCACGCCACAAAGGGGATGCCGAACCCTAACAGGCGCAGGAGAGATTTCTCACGGGAGATTGTTTCTTGGCTCAAAATCATCAATAATATCATTAAAGTGGAGACCCACCTATATATAGTGGATCCTCAATACATCATAACCTTTCATAAGGAAATTAGATCCTAGCCACTAATTATGCTAAATGCAGTCCAGATCAGGCTAAACGCAGTCCAATTTAACATACATGTTGAAATTAAAAGTTTAGAAATAAAAGTAACGGTAACGGAGAATAAAGACTAATATTTAATATGATTTATACTCATATTAAATATTAGCTAAGTGCGAGGCCGCAAGTCGTAGCGACGGCGAGCGTTGCGAGCATGATCCCCTTTGTTGTTGCGCCTCAAGTCCTTTTCGGCGGTGGCGACTTCCTCGGTAACATCTTCAATAGGAGGAAGCGCCGTCACATCGGCACGAGCAGTAGGAGTGGCACCACGAGCATGATGCGTAGGAAGCGGGCCTGCATCGGATCCTCCACCATCCTGGAGTGGGATAGCAGCTTCAAGCCCGTGAAGCCCAAGTGGCCCATCCGATGGTGCCACAGCCATGCTTCCTCTTCTTCCTCCGTGTAACATCCTCAGAACTTCTAGACCCCTTAACTTCAATTAGGGTGAGACAAGTGGTGAGTGTTGTGAGATTGGGCTAGGTTGCAACCTTATGACACATAGGGTTAGGAGAACTCACATGTGATCTCCTATAGGACTCAAGTCAACCTAAGTCAAACTAGCTCAACATGAACTCACACCTACAAATTGATTCCACCAATTGATTATAAACACTTAAAGGAACCCTATGGACCCAAAAGCCCCATCATGGGGTCAACAATTTGACCAAATTGACCAAAGTCAACATTTCCCCAATTTTGGTCAAAATCACACATATTGGCCAAACTGGCTCAAGTAGGCCTTCACCATGATGCAAGAAACCTTGGGTTGTGTCATTGGACTCAATGTCAACATCTTGGACCAGTTACACACCCAATTGACCAAGTCAACTCAAAATTCAACATAGGGTCAATTATACCTAAATTGGGCTTAAAGGGGATTCAAGCCAAATGCAAATGGATTAAAGCCTTAACCAAGGCCCATTCTGAACCCACAATGCATAATGACCTACTTTGCCCACTTATTTCAACATGCAAAGACATGCATGGTGGCAAAATTGGAAATTCCCCCTTCCTCCATTAAGGACAAGAGGAACTTTGGGAATGGAGGCCATGTGGCCCTCCATTCCTCTGCCCAAGGTTTGATCTGAGCCCCCACAGCAATTCATGGCCGAATTTGGGCTGGAGCAGTGCCACTTGGCAGCTAGGAGGAACATCCAAGGTGTGGCCGAGCTCCTCCTAATGGCAGCTCCACACAGAGCCCTCCCCACTCCATTTCGACGACACCATCAGCTTCAGAGGGCCTGGAAGAGTTGATCTGCTACCATGGATCGAAGGAATCGGCTGAGAATGGAGGAAATGGCAAGGGTCGCCGGAGGAGAGAAGATCCATGGCCAACAGCGCCGCCGCCGCCAAGCCCCACTAAGGTCCGGTTTCTCCTCCTCTCCCTCTGTGCTAGCTTCCTAGATCCTTAGGAGATGAAAACCAAGCTTAATTCAAGATCTATATATGGACATTAATGGAGATTTAGGTAAGAAATGCCCATGCTAGAACTTCTCTTTTAGGGCATTACTTATTATGAAATGGATCACAATCAACTCCTCTCGTTAAAACGAAGCCAGAGGAACTTATTTCGTGCAAAATGATGGACTATGGAGGGAGTATTGGCCAAAATAGGTAGAGATCATCATTCCCGTCGGCTGGAGGATGAAGACGAGCAGGAGCCGTCCGATTCTGCTTTAAGATCTGTGCAGGTTTTTAATATTTCAATTTAATAATTATTCAAATCTGTCACAAACTGGGCAGCACTTTCAAACTAATTTTCGAACCTCTTAGAGTCCATTTCATGAAAAATGTGCTGAAATAGCTTTTGTAGATCTAGATGTCTATTTTTTATGTAGAAACTTGAGTCAGCCCATTTGGGGCACTGTAGGACCCACAACACTCATTCTCGTGAGGCTGGTCAAAATACAAACCAGATCTTTGAACTAGTGTAACTTTTTAATGCCAAGTCTGATGGACTTGAGATTTTATCCATGCATGCATGTGCCTCATACCTAGCTTAGGTTTAAATATCAGATTTTTTGGAGATAATTTTTCTATAGTTTTGTTCAAAACTTAGAAAATTAAATAAATGGAATATATGGAGTTATATAACTCCTAATGATCCCAAATTTTGGTGAGGGCTTCTTTAGTTCATGTATGGACACTGGTTAAATTTTCATCACAAATGCATGAGGATATTTCTTTGAACTTCAAAATGAAGTTTGTGACTTAGGAGGAAATTGGGTTGCTAATAGACATTTGGGGCTTGTTGAGGTTTTAGATGTGATTGAAGATGAGAATCACCTTGCATGTCACTAAAACTTTGACTATGCATGTATGGTGACCTAACCATCCAAATCCTAGAGTTTGGAGGTCATTAGAGCTAGAATTATTATGTTTTCTATTTAATTTAAATTGTCACATTTGTATTTTGTTAAGATAAACAATTTGCACAAAACTTGCATGTTAACTTCACCTAGGTTAGGAGCATTTCTGGAGGAAGTGATAAACATAACAATTGTAGATCTTGAAATTACCTTTAAAATGCCACTGATTTCATGTCATTTGCATCCCTGTAGCTCCCTCAGCACCATTTTTAGTGAGACGTGTATAAAAGTGTATCTGGTGTGTTTAGTGATTTTGTCTCATGCAAATGCTTTGAAGATTTGTCCATGCCTCAGATATGATATCAACCACCTCCAGTTAAGAATTCAACTCATGTTCATGAGTGTGTTTCTCTGAACTCCAAGTTGAAGTTTTGGACTTAAGGGTCTAGGAAAAATTGGGGTGCATTTAGTAAGAATGTAATAAATGATAATTAAGGATAAATACACCTTGGATTAATATGAGAATTAGGACCTGATGCTTTTAGACCAATATTGAGCTATAGTAATTTTCCCAGGAATTATTGAAGCCTTAACATGGCACTTGTAGTGTAAACCCTTATTGGCACATCACTTGTATTAAATGAATATCATGGACAAATACTACTTGGAAAATTATGAAACTTAGGCATTGCTGTTTTTAGGTCAATATTATACTTCAGTGATTTTATCAGAATTTATTGTGACCTGTAGAGGGTAGTTTTAGTGTAAACCCTTATTGGCACACCATTTGTTTTAATTAGAAATTATGATTAAATACTCCTTGGAAAAATGTGAAACTTAAGTTTTGAGGTTTTCAGACCATTATTATATTACAGTGAATTTATCAGAATTTATGGTGATCATTAGTTGACAATCGATGTATAAATCACTATTTGCACATCTTCTATTTCAAATAGAGACTAAGATTTAAGATTCCCTAAAGAATTTATGAAATTAGGATTTGAGATTGTTAGATCACTACTCATTGCGAACTCATGGTAATAATTGGAACTCATTTGGATATGATGTGATCATGATTGCACCTTAGGAGTCAAATCTAGCTCAATCTTATTTTGGTCTGCGAATAGTAAAACTGATTTATATGATTTAGACCACCACTGACCTTCACACATAGAACTGTTAACCTTTGATTATTATGAAGGCTCAGACTATTTGGAAGAGCATCTCTAAGGGCATCGTGGGAAATTAGGATTGGGGTGCGTTTAGCAAAGCTATAAGTGTAGGAATTTACAATGATAAGAAAAGGAAGTTAGACCTCGTCAAGGACCCCACAGACAACTCATCAGTGTTAAACGATTATATGGAAGTAAAACGACCCTTAGCCGGGTGAGCCATCTTAAGGTAAATACTCAAGGGCGAAGTCGAAAAGTATCTAAGGCAAACCCCGGATTAAGGATGACGAAGAATAGGAGTGTGGGTCCGAGTAAGGTTGAGAACGCTAATTGAATGTGTGCAGTTCCTCGGTGAAGAAGGGAACTCGAGCTTGGAATGTGACGACGGGAGAATTGGTGATGTTGGAGTTCAAAAGAACTCCCCCACTCCTAAGTGCCAAGTTTAACTCATCTTAGAGATTTAATGTAATTGGAGAGGATAATGGGGATCAACTAAAAAGGGGTAGATACCAACAAGATTAAGTGCCTTGGGAAGAGGAAGTTCGGGGTGTCAGCCCGCCACACTTCCTAGTACCGCTGCGAGCCCCTCACCGGGTAACCTTCCGGAAGTCCAAGGCTAACCCTAAAGCTTCTAAGATCAACTAAATTATAAACAAGACTAGTTAAGTAGGAGAACTTGTCAAATTAACTTTCATCCCAAACCAGATAGGGTTATAAGGAAGGACTGGGATAGTCCTGCGAGCGGTAGGCTCGGGTTATATGAGAATGACTGGGATAGTCCTGCGAGCGGTAGGCTCGAGATATAAGGAAGGACTGGGATAGTCCTGCGAGCGGTAGACTCGAGACATAAGGAAGGACTGGGACAGTCCTGCGAGCGGTAAGCTCGGGATATATAAGGAAGGACTGGGACAGTCCTGCGAGCGGTAAGCTTGGGATATATAAGGAAGGACTGGGATAGTCCTGCGAGCGGTAAGCTCGGGATATATACGGAGGGACTAGTGTAGTCTAGTGAGTGGTAGGCTCGTAGTTTAAATATAAGACTGGTGTAGTCCTGCGAGCGTTATGCACACTATATATTGCTTTGGGTTAGGTCCTGCGAGTAGTAGGCTAGGCATGTTTAATTAGAGGCATCGTTGTATCAAGTAGTACGCGGATACCCTGTGTGTTCTTAGGGGCGTACGTAAGGTCTAGGTTGGGTGGTGTCACACAAGCCTAGAAGTGGACAGCCCGGTCTACTGCCCTGTTTGCCTCAACGGGGTACCTGAGTGGAGACTCGAATAGAGGGCTAGAGGTGGTGCTTACCAGATAGTACGCGGATACCCTATGTGTTCTTAGGGGCGTAAATAATATCTAGGTTGGGTGGTGTTACACAAACCTAGAAGTGGACAGCCCGGTCCACTGCCCTGTTTGCCTCAACTGGGTACCTGAGTTGACACACTCGAACAGAGGGAACTACAAAAGGTTTGTATGTACAGAGTCGTGTGCGTGAGTTGCATCATTGCATTGCACATAATGACATAGCATACTTGCATAAAACAGAGACCTCATCGTATAAATTAGTATGGGCTCTTTTATACGATGAGTTTACTTCTTGCCAGATCCCTTAGCTTATGTGCTTTTGTGTGTGTATATAAGTTAAGGTTACTTTCGTAGCTACTCTTATTTCTTGTACCTGCTTCCTTATATTGCATTGTCTTTTACTATTTGATGTCATACTTACTCTGGTTAGTATAGAATTGTTACCTTTACTTGCTTAGTATTTATATACCCTGCTAGTCTAGACATTTGTCACCTGCCTTGTTTCTATTACCCCTTATTTTTCCTCCGCTTCGTCCTCCCGCACGGTGCCTAGGAGTCGCGGGGGGAGGCGGGGACAAAATCGGCTTAGTCTTTATGACTAACGGTCGGTTATGACCGTAGGTACCCGAGGTGATGGAGCCCCAGCTAGAAGAGGAGACGGGACCCGAGGAGCTTATGTCGCGCATTGCTTCTACTACAAGACAGGAGTTCGAGAGTTGAGAGTTTGTTTAGCTTCCGCACAGATGTGGAGTGAGAGAGTTTTTGTACTTTACTTGGATATGTACGGTACTTAAGCCCTTTCTCTCCTTTACTTGTTGTACTCATTGATGGACTTTTATATTTTGTTGTATAAATGTGCGATTGTGGACTTGGTTTTGTTTATTTTCCTTCTTAACTCTTGTTGGCCTGTCGATCGTTCTTGCCGGCAGGATCGGCGTCTTGCGGAGGCAGCTAACTCGGGTGTTAGTGTCACCGTAAGGCAGCGGTTCTGGGCATAAGATCTGGAAGCTCTCCAGGTGCGGGAGAGGGATCTTACAACTGGTATCACTTGAACAAACGATCCAACGTGAAAGAAGTCCACAAAACCCTGGGACAGCCCCGCTCGAGTTAGTTTGAGGACAAACTAGCAGCGGAAGCAGTGGTGTGCCCATGTGTAAAAATCACACAAAACAGTCCATTAATCAATGAGTTAGGCCAACCCAACTAGGATTTCTTTCTAGTTTGACGCACCAAGACGATTTTTATAGCGTACACTAATCCAAACCAACCTCAGGCATAGACGGATTAAGGCGTTATGACCCCCAAAGTGACTAAAAGAAGAGTCTATTGAGAAAATAGTTACCTAAAGTTTAAAACTCTGGCGTCCTTAATTCTAACATCAAGTGATATCAACACTCCCTACCCAATGAGAAGGACCGCCTCAAGATATTTAGTGCACAAACACCATTAGTGGACAGTAGGAGAATCGTAAACTTAATCTCCAAACCAACAACTAGGTTACACTGAAATGATCATCGTGACAAACACCGGGTTTGGATAAGGATTCGAGTTCAGAAAAGACCCTTTTTTGTATGGCCCATAGAATAATCATGAGAAGGTTGCGATAATTAGTAACCTTAATGACCTAAAAATATGTGGAATATCAATGGGCCTCGGATGGAACTCCAAGTCTAGAGTTGTATGCCCTAAGGAGTGAGTGAATACCTAGGATAATAGATCATAATGATATCAGGATCTTAGCCCGAAGTGTACAGGGGCTAATCCTTTTGTTTATTGGGGCAAGTTAGATACCAACTCGAGTTCCCTAGACCTTATTTTGGAAATGCCCATCAAAAATGTAAGCAATCTTGAAGTATTCAACTTTACTTAACTTAAGAAGAGATTTTGAAGTATGCATAATCGGTCTGATGAACAACCCTTCCTGGAAGTCAAGACCCTTGAAGAATTCCTTCGTCTTAAGAAAGGAGAATTATTAATACTATGACGGGGCTGATATGAATACACAATCGGAATAAGAGCATAGAGCATTTCAAGAATGATTATTCCCCCCTTAATGCTCTAAGGTTATGCTGATAAGTAAACAAAGAAAATAGTAAATGAAGTTTTTGAAGTTATAGATCAGGTCGCCTGGAAAATTCTTGCATGCGACTCTTGAGAACAAGTAAAATAGTATAAGACTTCGAGAGAATCTCCAAAGTCTGAACATAATGTCGTAGATAGCTACGTAGTACGCAACCTAAGGACCGATTGTGACTTCCCTAATACAAGTCATGGTGTGAATCACTTGCAAATTCAAAAGAAAATTGTGAAATCACTTTAAAAGACCTAAGCTTGAGGTAGCACTGATTGTGGAAAGAGTTTTACACTCAGTTAAGGTGGTGTGATAATTATTGCCTTGACAGCATATTCACATACCCTCATACTACCTCCACAAGTGAAACCCCGTAGACCCGAACTTGAATTTCGGGGATGAAATTATTCTTTTGTTTATTGGGATTTGTAACATCCTCAGAACTTCTAGACCCCTTAACTTCAATTAGGGTGAGACAAGTGGTGAGTGTTGTGAGTTTGTGCTAGGTTGCAACCTTAGGACACATAGGGTTAGGTAAACTCACATGTGATCTCCTATAGGACTCAAGTCAACCTAAGTCAAACTAGCTCAACATGAACTCACACCTACAGATTGATTCCACCAATGGATTATAAACACTTAAAGGAACCCTATGGACCCAAAAGCCTCATCATGGGGTCAACAATTTGACCAAATTAACCAAAGTCAACCTTCCCCAATTTTGGTCAAAATCACACATATTGGCCAAACTGACTCAAGTAGGCCTTCACCATGACGCAACAAACCTTGGGTAGTGTCATTGGACTCAATGTCAACATCTTGGACCAGTCAACACACCCAATTGACCAAGTCAACTCAAAAGTCAACATAAGGTCAATTATACCTAAATTGGGCTTAAAGTGGATTCAAGCCAAATGCAAATGGATTAAAGCCTTAACCAAGGCCCATTCTGAAGCCCACAATGCATAATGACCTACTTTGCCCACTTATTTCAACATGCAAAGACATGCATGGGGGCAAAATTGGAAATTCCCCCTTCCTCCATTAAGGACAAAAGGAAATTTGGGAATGGAGGCCATGTGGCCCTCCATTCCTCTGCCCAAGGTCAGATCTGAGCCCCCACAGCAATTCATGGCCGAATTTGGGCTGGAGCAGTGCCACTTGGCAGCTAGGAGGAACATCCAAGGTGTGGCCGAGCTCCTCCTAATGGAAGCTCCACATAGAGCCCTCCCCACTCCATTTCGACGACACCATCAGCTTCAGAGGGCCTGGAAGAGTTGATCTGCTACCCTGGATTGAAGGAATCGGCTGAGAATGGAGGAAATGGCAAGGGTCGCCGGAGGAGAGAAGATCCATGGCCAACAGCGCCGCCGCCGCCGCCAAGCCCCACTAAGGTCTGGTTTCTCCTCCTCTCCCTCTGTGCTAGCTTCCTAGATCCTTAGGAGATGAAAACCAAGCTTAATTCAAGCTCTATATATGGACATTAATGAAGATTTAGGTAAGAAATGCCCATGCTAGAACTTCTCTTTTAGGGCATTACTTGTTATGAAATGGATCACAATCAACTCCTCTCTTTAAAACAAAGTATTGGCCAAAATAGGTAGAGATCATCATTCCCATCGGCTGGAGGAAGAAGACGAGCAGGAGCCGTCCGATTCTGCTTTAAGATCTGTGCAGGTTTTTAATATTTCAATTTAATAATTATTCAAATCTGTCACAAACTGGGCAGCACTTGCAAACTAATTTTCGAACCCCTTAGAGGCCATTTAATGAAAAATGTGCTGAAATAACTTTTGTAGATCTAGATGTCTATTTTATGTAGAAACTTGAATCAGCCCATTTGGGGCAATGTAGAACCCACATCACTCATTCTCTTGAGGCTGGTCAAAATACAAACCAGATCTTTGAACTAGTGTAACTTCTTAATGCCAAGTCTGATGGACTTGAGGTTTTAGCCATGCATGCATGTGCCTCATACCTAGCTTAGGTTTAAATATCAGATTTTTTGGAGATAATTTTTCAATAGTTTTGTTCAAAACTTAGAAAATTAAATAAATGAAATATATGGAGTTATATAACTCCTAATGATCCCAAATTTTGGTGAGGGCTTCTTTAGGTCATGTATGGACACTGGTTAAATTTTCATCACAAATGCATGAGGATATTTCTTTGAACTTCAAAATGAAGCTTGTGACTTAGGAGGAAATTGGGTTGCTAATAGCCATTTGGGGCTTGTTGAGGTTTTAGATATGATTGAAGATGAGAATCACCTTGCATGTCACTAAAACTTTGACCATGCATGTATGGTGACCTAACCATCCAAATCCTAGAGTTTGGAGGTCATTAGAGCTAGAATTATTATGTTTTCTATTTAATTTAAATTGTCACATTTGTATTTTGTTAAGATAAACAATTTGCACAGAACTTGCATGCTGACTTCACCTAGGTTAGGAGCATTTCTGGAGGAAGTGATCAGCATAACAATTGTAGATATTGAAGTTACCTTTAAAATGCCACTGATTTCATGTCATTTGGATCCATGTAGCTCCCTCAGCACCATTTTTAGTGAGACATGTATAAAGAGTATCTGGTGTGTTTAGTGATTTTGGCTCATGCAAATGCTTTGTAGATTTGTCCATGCCTCAGATATGATATCAACCACCTCCAGTTAAGAATTCAACTCATGTTCATGAGTGGGTTTCTCTGAACTCCAAGTTGAAGTTTTGGACTTAAGGGTCTAGGAAAAATTGGGGTGCATTTAGTAAGAATGTAATAAATGATAATTAAGGATAAATACACCTTGGATTAATATGAGAATTAGGACCTGATGCTTTTAGACCAATATTGAGCTATAGTAATTTTCCCATGATTTATTGAAGCCTTAACATGACACTTGTAGTGTAAACCCTTATTGACACACCACTTGTATTACATGAATATTATGGACAAATACTACTTAGAAAATTATGAAACTTAGGCATTGTTGTTTTTAGGTCAATATTATACTTCTGTGATTTTATCAGAATTTATTGTGACCTGTAAATGGTAGTTTTAGTGTAAACCCTTATTGGCACACCATTTGTTTTAATTAGAAATTATGATTAAATACTCCTTGGAAAAATGTAAAACTTAAGTTTTGAGGTTTTCAGACCATTATTATGTTACAGTGAATTTATTAGAATTTATGGTGATCATTAGTTGACAATCGATGTATAAATCACTATTTGCACATCTTCTATTTCAAATAGAGACTAAGATTTAAGATTCACTAGAGAATTTATGAAATTAGGATTTGAGGTTGTTAGATCACTACTCATTGCGAACCCATGATAATAATTGGAACTCATTTGGATATGATGTGATCATGATTGCACCTTAGGAGTCAAATCTAGCTCAATCTTATTTTGGTCTGCGAATAGTAAAACTGATTTATATGATTTAGATCACCACTGACCTTCACACATAGAACTGTTAACTCTTTGATTATTATGAAGGCTCAGACTATTTGGAAGAGCATCTCTAAGGGCATCGTGGGAAATTAGGTTTGGGGTGCGTTTAGCAAAGCTATAAGTGTAGGAATTTACAATGATAAGAAAAGGAAGTTAGACCTCGTCAAGGGCCCCACAGACAACTCATCAGTGTTAAACAATTATATGGAAGTAAAACTACCCTTAGCCGGGTGATCCATCTTAAGGTAAATACTCAAGGGCGAAGTCGAAAAGTATCTAAGGCAAACCCCGGATTAAGGATGACGAAGAATAGGAGTGTGGGTCCAAGTAAGGTTGAGAACGCTAATTGAATGTATGCAGTTCCTCGGTGAAGAAGGGAACTCGAGCTTAGAATGTGACGGCGGGAGAGTCAGCACCCGGTCACAATTGGTGATGTTGGAGTTCAAAAGAACTACCCCACTCCTAAGTGCCAAGTTTAACTCATCTTAGAGATTTAATGTAATTGGAGAGGGTAATGGGGATCAAGTAAAAAGGGGTAGATACCAACAAGATTAAGTGCCTTGGGAAGAGGAAGTTCGGGGTGTCAGCCCGCCACACTTCCTAGTACCGCTGCGAGCCCCTCACCGGGTAACCCTTCGGAAGTCCAAGGCTAACCCTAAAGCTTCTAAGATCAACTAAATTATAAACAAGACTAGTTAAGTAGGAGAACTTGACAAATTAACTTTCATCCCAAACCAGATCGGGTTATAAGGAAGGACTGGGATAGTTCTGCGAGCGGTAGGCTTGAGTTATATGAGAAGGACTGGGATAGTCCTGCGAGCGGTAGGCTCAAGATATAAGGAAGGACTGGGATAGTCTTGCGAGCGATAGACTCGAGATATAAGGAAGGACTGGGACAGTCCTGCGAGCGGTAAGCTCGGGATATATAAGGAAGGACTGGGACAGTCCTGCGAGCGGTAAGCTTGGGATATATAAGGAAGGACTGGGATAGTCCTGCGAGCGGTAAGCTCGGGATATATAAGGAAGGACTGGTGTAGTCTAGCGAGCGGTAGGCTCGTAGTTTAAATATAAGACTGGTGTAGTCCTGCGAGCGTTATGCACACTATATATTGCTTTGGGTTAGGTCCTGCGAGTAGTTGGCTAGGCATTTTTAATTAGAGGCATCGTTGTATCAAGTAGTACGCGGATACCCTGTGTTCTTAGGGGCGTACGTAAGGTCTAGGTTGGGTGGTGTCACACAAGCCTAGAAGTGGACAGCCCGGTCTACTGCCCTGTTTGCCTCAACGGGGTACCTGAGTGGAGACTCGAATAGAGGGCTAGAGGTGGTGCTTACCAGATAATACGCGGATACCCTATGTGTTCTTAGGGGCGTAAATAATGTCTAGGTTGGGTGGTGTTACACAAACCTAGAAGTGGACAGCCCGGTCCACTGCCCTGTTTGCCTCAACTGGGTACCTGAGTTGACACACTCGAACATAGGGAACTACAAAAGGTCTGTATGTACAGAGTCGTGTATGTGAGTTGCATCATTGCATTGCACATCATGACATAGCATACTTGCATAAAACAGAGACCTCATCGTATAAATTAGTATGGGCTCTTTTATACGATGAGTTTACTTCTTGCCAGATCCCTTAGCTTATGTGCTTTTGTGTGTGCATATAAGTTAAGGTTACTTTCGTAGCTACTCTTATTTCTTGTACCTGCTTCCTTATATTGCATTGTCTTTTACTATTTGCTGTCATACTTACTCTGGTTAGTATAGAATTGTTACCTTTACTTGCTTAGTATTTATATACCCTGCTAGTCTAGACATTTGTCACCTGCCTTGTTTCTATTACCCCTTATTTTTCCTCCGCTTCGTCCTCCCGCACGGTGCCTAGGAGTCGCGGGGGGAGGCGGGAACAAAATCGTCTTAGTCTTTATGACAAACGGTCGGTTGTGACCGTAGGTACCCGAGGTGATGGAGCCCCAGCTAGAAGAGGAGACAGGACCCGAGGAGCTTATGTCGCGCATTACTTCTACTACAAGACAGGAGTTCGAGAGTTGAGAGTTTGTTTAGCTTACGCACAGATGTTGAGTGAGAGATTTTTTGTACTTTACTTGGATATGTACCGGACTTAAGCCCTTTCTCTCCTTTACTTGTTGTACTCATTGATGGACTTTTATATTTTGTTGTATAAATGTGCGATTGTGGACTTGGTTTTGTTTATTTTCCTTCTTAACTCTTGTTGACCTGTCGATCGTTCTTGCTGGCAGGATCGGCGTCTTGCGGAGGCAGCTAACTCGGGTGTTAGTGTCACTGTAAGGCAGCGGTTCTGGGCATAAGATCTGGAAGCTCTCCAGGTGCGGGAGAGGGATCTTACACTCCGTCCTCACGAGACATGTCATCTCCTGAGTATCCATCTTCAATGTAAAGAGACGGTTTGCCGTCATCTTCACCTTCACTACTTCTTTCCCTTGATGGTTCTTCATCGCCAAAGACCCATCCTTCTACTGGATGCAGTAGCCTCTCTCCACCAACTGCCCAAGGCTCAAGATGTTAGTCTTCAAGCCTGGCACATAGAACACATCGTTCAGGTGCACCTTCTCTCCGTTCAGCTTCATAACCACCAAGCCCTTTCCTTCCAATGAGATCTTCGACGATCCACGAAGCTAACCTCACCCCCACTGGGTTCCAGGTTAGTGAACATCTCCCTATCTCCACACATGTGGTTGCTGGCTCCTGTGTCCAGGTACCACACTTCATTTCTTCCTTCCTCCGCTCCTCGGTAGGTTAGAAACATCATTGGGTCTCCTATGCCAGTGTTGTTCCCGTTGTTCCTAGCCTCGACATAATGGTTTGCCTCTTCTCTCTTCCTCGGCGCCTAACAGTCATAGCTCATATGCCCGAACTTATTACAGTTGTAACATTGGATTTGGGACATATCTCCTCGGCCTCTTCCTCGGCCTCTTCCTCGGCCTCTTCCTCTTCCTTCTTGCTAACCTCCTTGAGGTCGCTCCGCCTCTCTCTGGAAATTTTGGTTCCTTCCTTGATCTCTACCTCCTCTTCTACCTCTGCCTCTACGTTGGTGACCTCGGCCACGCTGGCCGCCTCCTCTTCCTGATCTTTCCCCAAAGTTCAACTGGGTCTGGAGTGCTTTTCCCAAGCCACTCACTTCTTCATCATCCTGCAACATCCTATACTCATGAGCTTGCAAAGAGCCTACAAGCTCGTCAACGGCCATCTCGGTGAGGTCCTTTGACTCTTCGATCGCCACCACTATATGACGGAACTTCTTGGACATAGATCTCAACAACTTCTCCATGAAGCTCACATCATCTATCGTCTCCCCATTGCGCTTCATCTCATTTGTGAGCGTCCGCAGATGGGTCACATAGTCACCGACCTTCTCGGTGCTCTACATCTTTATTACTTCATATTCCGCACAGAGGGATTGCAGCTTCACCTTCTTAGCCTTGTCTACCCCTTGCATGGAGCGTTGCAACACCTCTCATGCCTCCTTAGAAGTCTTTGCGTCTGAGATTTTCTCGAAGTTCGCTTCGTCGACCCCTTGGTACAACAAGAACAATGCTTTCTTGTCAGCTTTCCTTGTTTCTCTAAGTGTTGTCTTCTGGGCGTTAGTCAACGCCGCCTCTGCTGCAACAGTACGCTCCTCATAACCATTCTCAACTATATCCCATAGTTCTTTAGAGGCGAGTAGCACTCGCATCTGGATGCTCCAGTTTCCATAGTTGGTCTTTGTCAACTTGGGGACTTGCCCCGGCATGGCTCCACCCATCTCCATTGCTTCTACTCTTCAAACCTTCTGAGTCACCGCAAAGGTTTAGAACCTAGCTCTGATACCACTTGTTGGAAGTGACACGTAGCCACGCGAGTCCACTTCCACTCCACTTTTCTCGCAACGAGCACCCTCCGGCGAGTACTCCACTCTCCAAACTCCCTCCTTGCTTCCGGTGAGATATCCACCCGGCGAGACACACCTACTCAAATCGGGCGAGCACCTCCACCCTCAAGCCCCGGCGAGTACTACCTCCTCTCCTTCCGGCGAGTTCTCCCCTCGACTTCCACGTTCAGCACCGGCGAGATCCAGGCGGCGGCGAGAGGACCTACGCGAGGTGGACACCGGCGAGTGCGGACTGGAGACTCCTTCTCCTCCAAGTCCACGCGAGCTGGCGGCGGGCTGCACCGGCGAGCTGACCACTGTCCGGCGAGATCAACTTGGCGAACCAGCGGGCTGCTGGTGGAGCGAGCTCCTCCACGCGAGAGGTGGTACGCGAGATGCAGGCTGGCGAGATGTAGGAGGCGAGAACAGGCTTGGCGAGATGGTTCCCGCGGGACTAATAAATATGATTTTTTTCTCTCTCTAATAAATTCTCCCTCTCTCTCTCTCTCTCTCTCTCTCTCTATATATATATATATATATATATATATATATATATATATATATATATATATATTCTCCCTCTCTCGCCACTCTAAGTTTCTGCCGAAACTCTACAACTCCTCCACTCACTTTCCTCTCTCTCTCTCTCTCTCTCTCTCTAGCTCCTGTTCACAGGAAGGAGAAAAAAAACTTCCTAACATTTTCTATATTTCTTGCGTACAAAACAAACTACAAGGGGGCCTATTTATAGGCAATCCAAACCTCAGAAAAACTGACACGTGGCGAAGCATTAAATGCCACAAAACAAACAAAAAACTCATTTAAAAATACAACTAAAAGTTGACCCGGTCAACAAAGTCAAAGTCTAACAAGGACAACGTCGCCGACATCTTCACGAAGCCTCTGTCTAAGGGGCCGTTTGAGCGCCTTCACGGGTTGCTTGGACTAGTATCTCCTATTCACTTCCAGGGGAAGTGTTGAATGTGGAAGTGAAATCTTATATATATATATATATATATATATATATATATATATATATACGAGCATCTTCGCACGGGCTACGCCCGTGCTCGATGCTCTCGGGCGGCCTCCGGCCGCATCTAGGCGGGCTTCGCCCGCCTCCGCACGGGCTACGCCCGTGCTTGATGCTCTCGGGCGGCCTTCGGCCGCATCGGGCTTCGCACGCCCCCGCATGGGCTACGCCCGTGCGAAGATGCTCTCGGGTGGCCTTCGGCCGCATCTAGGCGGGCTTCGCCCGCCTCCGCACGGGCTACGCCCGTGCTTGATGCTCTCGGGCGGCCTTCGGTCTCATTGGGCTTCGCACGCCCCCGCATGGGCTACTCCCATGCTCGATGCACTCGGGCGGCCTTTGGACGCATCGAGACGGGCTTTGCCCACCTCACCGTTTTTGCAATTTAAATTACGCCAACTCACCTTTTTTGTAATTAAATTTGTTTGTAAAATTTTGTTTACTAAAAATTCAAGGGGCAAAATATTCGGCGAGATGACATTAAGGAGGTGAAATATTCATCGATAGTTTAAAAAAACAATCAGAGGCATTATTAATTAGAATATTTAAAGCAATTAATTAGATTGTTTAAAGAAATTCGTTAGATTATTTTAAGAATTTTATTAGATTATTTTAATATAATCATTAGAGTATTTTAAGAAATTAATTAGAGTATTTTAAGAAATTCATTAGAATATTTTAATATTTTAAACAAAAAAATTTAAAAAAAAGTTTGTGCACGACAGACGTGCTCGGCCAAACCGCAAGATCAGTCATGCTGTAAAGTCAAATGAAGCTCTCAGAATGATTGCACGTACTCCTAATGATTTTTAATTTCAAACATAGGTCAAGCTTTATTCCCTTTATACACAAAAACTAAACCTTTATTATACGGTGTTCTCTTCAAGCATGCTCTTTCCCGTCCCATCCCTCAGCCTCAGCCTCTTCACTCGCTGAGAGAGAGAAAGAGAGAGAGGCGGAATGAATGGGTGAGGCCATGGCAGAGGCAATAAATAAATTTTCAAAGCGGTGACAGAGAAAGGTGGTAGGCAGCTGTCATGGTCTGCTTGGGAAAACAATATTTTGTTGTTTCTCTCTCCGTCTCTCTCTCCTCTCTCCTCTATCCACACACTCTCCATCGCTCTCCCTTTCTATATATATCAATATATTAAATATTCCATGGAGCCAGCTGTCAGCAACATAGGCAGTTTTGTAAAATAAAAAAAGAGTGGCGCGAGGGCAAAACAGACATTTACTGTGACCGATTGTCTTGACAGGCAGTAGAGAAGAAGGGGCTTATTAATATAGATGTAAAAGTGAATTATTAAATCAGCACTCATCTTTTATATATTTTATATATTTTATTAAATCAGTCCTAAAATATTAATTAGTATTACTAATATAAAGTATATATTTTATATATTTTAATTAAAGTATACATTTTATATATTTTATTAAATCAGTCCTAAAATATTAATTAGTATTACTAATATAAAGTATATATTTTATATATTTTAATTAAAGTATACATTTTATATATTTTAATTAAAGTATATATTTTATATATTTTAATTAAAGTATATATTTTATATATTTTAATTAGTATTACTAATATTTTATTCATAAGCGGTCTAAATGCTATTTTTGTGCATGCATGTTATGAATTTCAAAAGATATATGGTGTCACCTGTAATTTTACAAACTCGGAGGGGGTATCCCGATAAACTACCATTTATATGTTACTATACCCAACCATCTCTCACTACAACATTTCTTTCATTGTTCTTCCTAATTTTATCACATCTATCCTAACATGAAATGGAGCTGTCATCCGACATTCCACTGCGTTCACCACTGCTACCGCCTTGCCAAACGAACCCTAAGAAATACCATGCAAAGGCCGTATTAGCTATCAACCTACATTCATAAATTTATATGTTGCTGCTAAATAGATTTTTCTAAATGATTGGGTGTAGGCAGAATTTCTTCCACTCGTTTGGGAGTTGAGAGTAGGCAATATATATTTGGATTCCTTCTATAATTAATCATCATGAAACTTTAACCAAAGTAAAAAAAACTGTTGGAAAGGTTGCATTTAGTAGGCAACTTTGTAATTAGGCAAACATTAAATGGATCTGCCATCGTAAATAGATATAAGTTTCGTGAAACCTTAACTGTGGAGTGCTCACTTAATAAATTTATATCATGATTGGGTGCACACGGGATTGCAGGATGTTGGCAGAGAAGATGTGGGATCTTGGCAAATACTTAAAGGTAGTGTAGTGGAGTATTTGGCTCATATTTACTGTTGAAGTAGAGCAACGTCTACTTGATGTTGTTCAATGTTTTTCTAGCTGACTTTACGCGGGATTGGAACATATCCACATCTAATGATACTAAGCAGATGCAGTTTAAGAAAATAAAATCAAATAAACAACACCTCCTGAATTTCTTTAGAATTATTGGATGCGGAGTATTTCAATCTGTGGACGACAAAATGGATGTAAATCTATTTGGAGCAAAATCAAGAGGGAGTGGGTGGTCAGGAGAATGTTTTTTTTTTATCCAAGCCCGTACACAGAACCAGCAAAGGATCCGGATGGGCTGCCTGCCCTACTGCCCCATGCAAAAGTGTGTTCTGTGAGGCTGGATTTCATGATCAAATAATATAGGGAAAATGAACCTTACAACACAAACATCAGACCTGCTTTATGAGCCCGACATCAGCAGTAATATTAATTACAACAAACAAACATATATTACGTACTGGTAGATATACAAAATACGGCAGTGTACATACGGAACATGTATATGTACAATATTTATAGTAGGGCGCTAATATTAGCTCCCCGCCGGACTACTCGGTGGTGGTGGTGAGTCCACCCATCCGTTACGATCTGCACCTTCCTTGCCTGGCCGCCGCGGCTCCCACATCTCCTGGTACCCCTCCGTCCCCAGCGCTCCTTCCTCATCTGTTCTCCACGACTCCTCCCTTCCGCGAGATGCCCCTGCACCTCTGAGTTATTCCCGCCGGTGACGCCGGGCACCACCGTCTCCCCCTGCCTCGCTTTCTCGTCGAGCTCCCGCCACTCCTGCTCGGTCGACATCTTGTAGTCTTCTGCAATGTTGCATGATTCATGATCCGGCAACTGCTGGCTGACTATTTATAGGATAAGCGGACGGCGACACGTATGTCCAATTGACCGTGGATTGCGATACGTGGCAGACTGGCAGTCATTGTGTCCGAAAGCCACCAGCTCTGCATATATGTATCTATATATTTAATATTTACTGTAGATATATATCCCTCACTCTCACCGCCCCCTCTTGATTTGCGATGGAGAAACGCCATGTAGCACCTTGAGCTGTGAGCCTGTGAATGAGGTTTGTCCTCTTCCAAAAACAATTTAATATTTACTATGGATATATATCCCTCTCCCCTCTCTCTCACCGCCCCCCTCTTCATTTGCGATGGAGAAATGCCACGTAGCACTTTCAGCTGCGAATGATGTTTGTCCTCTTCCAAACTTGAGCTATCCACCCTTTGTCTCCCCTCATCCGTGGACACTTTCTCTCTCTCCCCCCTCTCTCTTTCTCTGTCACGGTGTCACCACAACTCCCTCCCTCTCTCTCTCCCCCTGCCACTCTCTCTCTGCGAAGGAGTTTTGTCCCTGTCCTAACTCGAATGAACTTTATAATATATAGATATATATATATATATATATTTAGATATTTATAATATTTATACAGGTATTCTGCTATAGCATTCGACGTGAAGCCATGCTACATTCACCGTGATGCTGTTCATTCGTCATGATGAGTTCTTCATTCGTCATGATGGTCTCTTCATTGGACGAGAGCTTATCCCCTTCTAGTCTCTCGCCTAACCTGCCATTAAATTCTATATATATTTAATTACGAGCAGTCGTGCACGGGGACCCCGTGCAGGGCGGCAACATTGTTCGTGGGCTGCGACATTGTTCGTGGGCTGCGACATTGTTCGTGGGCGGCGACATTGTTCGTGGGCGACGACATTGTTCGTGGGCGGCGACACTGGTCGTGGGCGGCGACACTGGTCGTGGGCGGGGAAATTGGTCGTGGGCGGCGACATTCGTCATGGGCGGCGACATTCGTCGTGGGCGGCGACAATGGTCGTGGGCGGCGACATTAGTCGTGGGCGGCGACATTGGTCGTGGGCGACGACATTGGTCATAAGAGGCAAAATTTGTCGTGGGCGGTGACATTGTTCGGGCGAGGGGACATTCATCGAGGGAGGCAACAATGTTATTAGAGACGACAATGCACAGGGGCCCCCCGTGTGGGCAACATTTGTCGTGAGGGGCGACATTTGTCGTGGGGCGCGCCATTGATCGTGTGAGGCAACATTGGTCTTGTGAGGGGACATTGATCATGGGGGCGGCATTGATAATGAGGGCGGCATTGGTCGGAGGCGGTGGCATTGATCGGGGGTGGCAACATTCGGCGGGGGCGGCGACACATTTTCATTTCCCATTAAGAAGTGAAAGTTCCAATGAGCCTTTTCCTGATAACAAGAAACTTTACATTGTTTAGGGACGAACCCAAAGCATTCCACAAACGTGGCCCAATATTTTCATATAGGAAGACATTTATATAGATTTATCTCATGTACCAACTCCTATTTCATTTGCCTATTGTCTTTATAAGAGGATGATTTGGTAACAGAAAATAAAGAGTATCCTATTATATGATCTTTGTCATATTTTGTAAAGGGTCCAGAACTCAAGAGATAGAAGAACAATCCCCTTTATATTCAACTTATTATAACATCATCACCCAGAATGAAAATAAAAATAAAAATAAAAAAAATTAAGAAGTTGAACAATGGAAAATAGTACTTTTAAAAGCCCCTTTAGATAAAGGGATCAATTCATTCATAAAAGTTAATAAAACAGAGCTCTTAAATGCTTCCATTGGGCACATGTATGCAAAGAAACAGTCCTGCAGACATAGGGTTTCCTCAATAACAGATGGAGGCAATTCAACATTCCATCATGGGCCATATAATACACGTAGTAACTTTAGGAAGTTTCAAAGTTTATGGATGATGTGAAGAATGAAGATTGAGCAGCCTTCCCTTGTGAAGTGAGTAGTTCCTGCTCAGCATGACACTGAGAACCCTGATAGCTCTGCAGGTGTGAGAAAATTAATAATATAGAATCAGCAAACTTTTCTAGAAATATATGTAAAGGGAGATAGCTGATGGAAAAGTATGAAAGATTACTTTTCAATAAAATTCAACACGATTTGTATAGGTAAGAACTTTTCATTTGGAGCTTCTGCCACAAACTAGTAAATATAGTCTAGATTTACACAGGATTTAATCAAAGGGCATGACAATGGAAACAAATGAAGCCCCAAAAGAGCTAGTCGGTGCTGTCCTTGGCCTGCATATATGACTATGTGACTGTAAAATGAAATTTAAATAAATATACATACGCAGCACGTCCTCCGATCATTTACATATGTATGAATATACAACAGAGCTCGTTATGTAGAAAGTGTAAGCTTCCACAACCTCCGCCAGAATTGCACAAATTAAAGCACGAAATTCATGGGCAGCTGGTGTAAATGGCTTTCTTCACCGACACCTTCTTTCAAGCCATTAAATGCTGAAACTTATACTTAAAAATACCTCGCCGATCAGGAAAATAAAGTTTCTAGTATTCGCAAATATTGTGTTCTGAAGGGCATGTAGTCACTACGATTCTCTTTAAAAACACTTTAGGCAAGTATGAGGTAGTACACAACATTCCTCTATAATAGAGGTTATCCCCCTTCTCTTTAAAATTAACCTCAGGATTAATTTGTTTGGATTCATAATTTTGGATCTTACATTGAACATTAATTCTCTTGGCTAGAAATCGAGTTATAAATTAATTTTTTTGTTTCAAAAAAAGTCATGTTATCCGTGCTCTTGGCTAGACATTGATTATAGGAAGAAAACCAAGGCAGACTCAAAACTAACAAACCCCAAATGTTGGAATTAGAAAGTTATTAATCCAAAATGGAACCTACAGATTCTATACAATCGAGAGATGTAGAAGGAATGAGAAAGAGGAGTAGGTTTCGAAGCCAGAAAATTTAAATACTTGGGTTACTTCAAATAAAAAAAATTAATCAAGAGAAGCAGAAGCTTAACATCATCGAGCTCAAATCCATGCTAAAAAGTAAGAAGGTAGAATTTGGAAGTGAGAAGGGAGAGATACCTGGCTATTTCGTGAAGCTTTTCAGATCGTCTCTCAAGCCTAAAAAAAACATACCTAATATAAATTGAAATAAGAGAAGAAGACGACTCAGAAGAGTCCGCAGTCTCGATAATGAATTAAGAATCGAGACATATGGCTAATGATTACCAATGCAAATGTCCTCTTATCACCAATGGATAAGTAAAACACTACAGGACATTCGTGTATTAGACAGATTACCTGCCAACCAACATGATCATCTAATGGAGTCAAGGGCTGCCAACAAATCAGAGAAAGTAGGAGAAATGATCTCTGAAATCAACAGAATAAAAAAATTGCAAAGAGGGAAGAGTTTTTGAGGTACCTGAAGCTGAATAGGGCGGATGAAATAGCCGTGGACTCCGTTGAAAAAGGTAGAACCGAGTGAAGAGGAGAAGAGGATCCGCAAGGGGCAGAGCCGCACAACCGCTAGCAGCTGAAGGAAGAACGCGCTGAAAAGAACCCTAACCTGAAAGCTAGAATCGACGGTGAGTCGCGCCGATCAATGTCTGGACGGAGAAGGTTGGGAATAGTCATGGTCTGTGTTGCAGATGCTGGAAATTGTCATTCGACGTCCTCATTTCCGAGCAGATCTTGAGGGAGGCAGCTGCGATGGAGTAGCCATCGAGGAGGAGCTGTGTGGGATGAGCTGCCGAGGAGGGTTCTTGTTGAGGAATCTGAGTAGAGGAGGAAGAGTAAAACAATACAGAATTAGGGAGCTAATCCTTGAAATTAAAAAAAAAACTAAAGAAAATCATAGAACAGACATGGTTTTCAATTGGAAAATCCATTGATAGGCCTCATTAAGCTTAGCCATCTGTCTTCTTCTATCTCGCATGAAGCTATCAACATTGTAATCTCTACCTAACCATTACCTGAAGGAAGTTCGCTTGCCGGAAGCTAAGGACGTCCACACCTGAAGGAGGAGCATGCCAGAAGTTCTGCTGTGGAGGAAGAGGAGCTCTGCTGTGGAGGAGAGTTGATGCGGGGTTCCTTGGAGGAGAGGTAGGGTTATACAGGCGGGCGACAGTCGAGGCAGGCGGCATTGAGGCGGGCGGCAGTCGAGGAGGGCAGCAGTCAAGGCTTTCGGCGGGACTTGGCGTGCTGGAGGGGATAGCAGATAAAGGTAAAATAGTGTAAGTGATTAATTAAGACTTGAGCCAGCCGAAAGACCAAAAGGCCCTTAAGTTAATCATTTTTTTTGTTTTAACGAGGACATTTTGGGATTTAAAAGTTACACCATGAGATGATTAGAGGTTCCCTTATATAATAAAGATATATTTATACAGGTATTCTGCTATAGCATTCTACGTGAAGCCATGCTACATTCAACGTGATGCTGTTCATTCGTCGTGATGGGTTCTTCATTCGTCATGATGGTCTCTTCATTGGACGAGAGCTTATCCCCTTCTAGTCTCTCTGCCATTAAATTATATATATATTTAATTATATATATATAGCTGTTATCTTATCTGCATTTATATATATATATATAATTAACTTCTCCCGTGAAGTATTCATCTCTCCCGTCGGAGAAAAGTTTCTGCCCTAGCCGCAAGTCCGTCTCTGTTCTCCTCCTTTGCCGAAGTATTCTCCATTGCAACAGGTGTTCCTCCCTCTCTGGCGAGAAGCGGCTGCCGGAATAGTGGTTTCCGGCCATCCAGAAAGGTGCAGATTTTTCAGAAAATGAGTGTTTAGAGAGAGAAACTTCTCTCTAAAACCGCCGTCGCATCGGACCTCCGTTTTCAGTGTTTCTTGGTTCTATCATGTAGCCGTCGACGAGATCTACGTTGTGGTGTGGGTGACTTGTCGAGACAGTGCGGCGTGAAGGCTGTAGGAGGGTCTGAAGGTTTATCTATTTTCATATTTGAAGATTTCCTGTATTTCTTTTTGAGGACTTCGGTTGAAATCATACAACCGTGTATGTTCGATTAATTATTGTGTGGTTGTAGCAAACTTATATTTTTGATTTCAAGTATTTCCTGCATTGTTCTGATGATTTTTCTTCTGGTGGTTGTGCACATCCTGCGCTTAGGATTTTTCACAGATAGTACTTCTTTAATAGGTAGTACTCAAACTACTGGATTAAGTGCAGAACAGTAATCACTTTTTTTTAAATCCTTTTGTAGGAGTGTACAACTAACTATACTGGGTTCTGAATACTGTATTAAAAAAACAAGCAAAAAATTATGTTTAAGTAGTCTACACTGAGTAAAAAGAAATTAGTGATGTTTTAAAATAGTATAGCTATAATTTATTTTGCTTGGTGTATTTCAATCTTATGTTGATTATTACATTTGTATTACTTACGTATTACAAAATGTAATAAAAACAATCTGTTTAGCTGTTTGAAACAGGGGTTGCTTAAGATCAAGAGCTAGTTCAACAGTGAATCCTTTAGATTCTACTGGATAAGCTTTTGAATTTATAAAATAATTCCGCTATATAATTGCTAAAAACAGTCAAAAATGCCTCTCTTTACTTAAGTACTGTTGCGGTAATTAAGCAGATAAGAGATTTAGAGATATGAGTATTCCTAAAATAAACAATCCCATGGATAACATTTTGAAGACTAGGCTAGATTCATTTAGTGAATTACCTGCAGAGGAAATACAAAAACGTTCTGAAATTTCTTTGATTAGAGCTTCAACTAATATACAAGAGGTTACGATTTTAAGTAAAATAATCAGTTCGATTCATTCCGCTGGTGGTAATTTTATACCTGTTGATTTAAGATATTATAAAAATGTTAGTTTTGGTGATATGATATTCTCTAATATATCTGAAAACTTGTTAACATTTTTTTTATCCTACTCTAAGTTTCGAAGTTAAGGGTATTTTATTTTAGTTAACATTAATGAGCATGGGGTTAAAATTATTCCAGGAGAAAAGGCAAAAGATCAACTTAAGGAAACTATCTTTCTTGATAAATCAGGATTAAAAAATTCAGAGCTGGTCCTAAATATTAGTCACATACAGGCCTCCCTTGTTCAAAAAGTTGTTACCGGCAATTTAAAATTTCCAAGTGATGGTTTAACTATTTCAATAATAGCAGAGGGAGATCTTGATCTTCGTGCTGCCTTTACTGCACAAGAGTTAGCAGCTAAGATTAGTAATATTTATCAGTACCATTTAAAACTTTATGCATTACGTGATACTAATATTTGCGGAGGAAAATACACTACAGGTTGTTTTGAGAATATAGATGATAGGAACATGACAAGTACATTAGATAAATTTGAGAATTGTAGAGTGTTGAGTTATTATGATCCTAATCGATCAGCATCATTTAGATATAGTGAAGTAAATCAAATTGCATTAGGTAGCTGAATAATACAAGGAGATAGCGACAGTATTGTAGCTGAAGAATCCGTCTGTTGGACTTTAGAAAGGAAATAACAACAAACTGAAATGGAAAAATCGATGAAGTGGGGGAGAGGGAAAAGAACCATGAAAATCTCTAGGTTTACATTTCTTCAAATGAGGGGATACAACTCAAGCTTACTACTTGCAACCACACTAGCAAAAAGGAGCATATGCCTTTATATATAGGCAGAGAGGGGTACATATGCAAATAAGAGAGATAATAAAATACACAAAAGGCTGACTGTTTCTCATCTTCTTGCAGGGATGACAAGCTCCATTCTGTGGTTATGCCCATGCTTTGGGAGGCCATGATTTGACAGGAGCATTCGGCGCACAAGGCTCAAGGAGGAATGACAGCAACATAATTTTTGCAGTGAAGGTTTATATTCCAACACCGTCCTTGAACTAATTAATAAATTATCTAAACAAAAACATATTACTGTAGATTATAAAATAATTCAAGGAGCAGACCATTTTTTCCGCAATAAGATGGAGGAATTTACTACAGCGATTCATACTTATATAAATTTAAGACTATTAAATAACCTAGGGATCAACTTAAGTAATGATCTTCTTAGTGAATAAAAAAGCTATCAAGCAAAAATTTACAAAAGGTTTTTTTAGAATAAGGTCATTTGATATAGTAATATATAGTATATATAAATAATATTTATTTTAGATATAATTGTTAGTTTTTAATTTTTTGTTGACCGGGTCAACGAGAGTTTTTCATATTTGTTTTTAGTGGCATTTAATGTTCCGCCACGTGTCAATTTCTTATGAGTTTGAATTGCCTATATAAAAGCTCTTTGTAAGTTTGTTTAATGTGGAATAGAAAGTTTTGGCATTTTAAAGTTTGGGTAGGAAACTTAGAGAAAGAGAGAGAGGGAGAGTTTGTAGAGAGAGAAATTAGTTGTATTATTCCCGCAGGAATAGGGACCTCGCCATTTGGACCTCGCCATTTCCTCTCGCCAACAACCTCCCGCAGGAGGATCTCGCCAGCCCGCCTCGCCTGCAGTATCAACCCGCCAGCAATTCGTCGGTGCAGCCCGCCTCGCGTTCGTGGAACTCGCCTATCGTCGAGCACGCACAAGCGTCGGTAGACATTAGTCGAATTCACACAGCCCCGCTGAGCTCGCAGCAGCCCGCTCGCCAAACCTACTCGCAGCTCGCTCTCGCCAACCCGTGCTCGCCGGCCTGTTTTCGCCGGCTCGCCAAGCGAGCAACGCCGGGATCACCTAGTGTAGAGGTGCCGGTATTAATTAGTGTGGTGCTAGTGCGTTAGGTTGATAGATTTCGCGCGTGTGCCCCTCGTGACGCTTCCAACAAGTGGTATCAGAGCTAGGTTCCAAACCTTTGCGGTGTCTCGGAGGTTTGAGGAGTAGAAGCAATGGAGATGGGTGGAGCAATGTCGGGGCAAGTCCCCAAGTTGACAAAGACAAATTATGGGAACTGGAGCATACAGATGCGAGTGCTACTCGCCTCTAAAGAACTATGGGATATAGTGGAGAATGGATATGAGGAACGTACTGCTGCAGCAGAGGCGGCATTGACTAACGCCCAGAAGACAACACTTAGAGAAACAAGGAAGGCAGACAAGAAGGCTCTCTTTCTGTTGTATCAAGGGGTCGACGAAGCGACCTTCGAGAAGATCTCAGACGCGAAGACTTCTAAGAAGGCATGGGAGGTGTTGCAACGCTCCATGCAAGGGGTAGACAAGGCTAAGAAGGTGAAGCTGCAGTCCCTCCGTGCGGAATATGAAGTAACAAAGATGCAGAGCACCGAGAAGGTCGGTGACTATGTGACCCGTCTGCGGACGCTCACAAATGAGATGAAGCGCAATGGGGAGACGACCGATGATGTGAGCTTCATGGAGAAGTTGTTGAGATCTATGTCCAAGAAGTTCCGTCATATAGTGGTGGCGATCGAAGAGTCGAAGGACCTCCCCGAGATGGCCGTTGACGAGCTTGTAGGCTCTTTGCAAGCTCATGAGTATAGGATGCTGCAAGATGATGAAGAAGTGAGTGACTTAGGAAAAGCACTCCACACCCAGTTGAACTTTGGGGAAAGCTCAGGAAGAGGAGGCGGCCAGCATGGCCGAGGTCATCAAGGCAGAGGCAGAGGTAGAAGAGGAGGTAGAGATCATGGAAGGAACCAAAATTTTCAGAGAGAGGCGGAGCGACCTCAAGGAGGTTGGCAAGAAGGAAGAGGAAGAGGAAGAGGCCGAGGAAGAGGTCGAGGAGATATGTCCCAAATCCAATGTTACAACTGTAACAAGTTCGGGCATATGAGCTATGACTGTTGGGCTCTGAGGAAGAGAGAAGAGGCAAACCACTATGCCGAGGCTAGGAACAACGGGAACAACACTGGCGCTGGAGACCCGATGATGTTCCTAACCTACCGAGGAGCGAAAGAAGGAAGAAATGAAGTGTGGTACCTGGACACAGGTGCGGGCAACCACATGTGTGGAGATAGGGAGATGTTCACTAACCTGGAACCCAGTGGGGGTGAGGTTAGCTTCGGGGATGCGTCGAAGATCTCATTGGACGGAAAGGGCTTGGTGGTTGTGAAGCTGAATGGGGAGAAGGTGCATCTGAACGATGTGTTCTATGTGCCAGGCTTGAAGACTAACATCTTGAGCCTTGGGCAGTTGGTGGAGAGAGGCTACTGCGTCCAGTTGAAGGATGAGTCTTTGGTGATGAAGAACCATCAAGGGAAAGAAGTAGTGAATGTGAAGATGATGACAAACCGTCTCTTTACATTGAAGATGGATACTCAGGAGACGGCATGTCTCGCGAGGATGGAGGAAGAAGAGGAAGCATGGCTGTGGCACCATCGGATGGGCCACTTGGGCTTCACAGGCTTGAAGCTGCTATCCCACTCCAGGATGGTGGAGGATCTGTTGGGTTTTTCTACAACCATACATCGTATGTAGGCGCAGCGGAAATAAAGAGAAACAACCCAAAAAGATTCGGATCGGCCATGAACATTGAATCAAGAAGTAATGAAAACTACTAGGCATAAATTACCTTAGTGGAGTTGGATCGAATCCAACCTAGGTGCTCCAAGAAGAAGAATCCTGTCAGTGGCTATGTGAGAGTCCTCACGTAGAATGATGTCTACATATCTACAGTGATCCACACGAGCCGGGAGAAGAACGACTGCACCTTACACTTCCACGAACTGCTAGGTTCACTCCAGGAAGAACAATCACGACGACGATCGCCGGAGAGGAGGTCGGCGGAGGCGAACGGGGCGGCGGAACTCTTTCCGTCTAGGGTTCGGGCGAGAGGCGGAACTCCTTCCGTCGACTGAACTTTTCGTAAGTTGTAAGAACCCTAAAAGAAGATCTATTTATACCCAAAGCATAAACATGCTTCTAGAAGAATCGCTATCCGCAGACCACACAGCAGAATTGGGGTTTCTGTAACAATTCGTCGGGATTCCACGGAACAGCATTCGTCGAGTTTTCATGGAATAATTCGACGAATTCCGACGAATCATATCCGACGAATTCTGACGAATCATATCCGTGAAAACCCGATGAATTCTATCCGTGAAAACCCGACGAATTCTATCCGTGAAAACCCGACGAATTCTGACAGCAACATTTGTTGGACCTCCTCCATTCTATATGGTGATTGGTAACCTTTACCAACACAGTCAATCTTCCAACTTCTCCACATGCTCTTATGTGCGACCCTGCAGGCTCATATCGCGTTGGCAGTGAGACTACATGTTTGACCACTTCTAGATCACAATGGTAACTCCAACAGTCTCCCACTTGATCTTGAAAGTACCAAACAAAAAACCTCACAAACAATGAGCGGCATCTAGCAATGCATCATTGCTCCCTAAGCAATAAGAGTTCATAACTCATAAGCCTTTATGACCAATGTTCCAGCGTTGTCTTTGTCCCTTTGTCCCTTACATCCGGAAGGAACTAGAGGCATTGACCGTGTCACCCTCATAATAGCTCAATCCAAGTTTCTTGATCTAGAACGGACTTCCAGAGAATGGTGAGCTCAATATCACATATTGACTCAACCAAGCATGGCCATGCATTTCTCAGTCCAATTCCATCAAGGGGCCCATGGATGCAACTCCTGTTATATAGGAGGACAAATCCCATATCTGCTCACACCCAAACACCCAAATGATTCGTAACGTACCCAACGACCACCCTTATCATCAACCTTCTTCAAGGAAGACTTTAGATGACATCAAAGCACGCTCTTCCTCACTCGATGAATGTTGTGACTTCAGGTCAAAGGACCACAACACCATTGCCAAATGAGACCTACTTGTGACATTTTTAAGTAACAATCCACAAAGTAGTCTCAGGTTGGGTCTGTCCAGTACAACTTGTTCACTAACAAGTACCCACGTGATGACTTGATATCACAATATCATGACCTGTGAGAACCGGTCATCAGTCAACACACATGCTAGTCTTAACGTATCATCATCACCCTTAGCTTCTACGATGATACCTCGATCAGGGACCTTTTAAGAATGAAGCTTCGAAATCATAGGCTCTCACATTCAAGTCACGTACTTGATGTTCTATGGAAGCGAACATTCTAAGGGTATTTATCACGAATTTTATTCTATCATATAGAAACAGTATATCATAATAAAAGAACTTGCCATTAATTGTAAAAGGAAATAATTGGTACACTATTCATCATATGAATAATAAACAGCCAACAGAATATATATTTTACATGCAACCCACAAGACTCCCACTAGAGTTGATCACTCAGGTATCGTATACCCATTGATCTAGTATGACCATCATGCTTTCTATGAGCGAGAGGCTTTGTCAGTGGATCTGCAATATTCTCCTCAGTCGGCACTCTGCAAATGTTCACATCTCCTCGTTCGACAATCTCACGAATAAGATGGAACCGCCGAAGTATGTGTTTGGAGCGTGATGGCGCAAATCTTAGCACACCGCTATAAGCGGTAGTAAGAATGCGGCACGAAACGGCAGTGTACCGATCGTTCAAGTAATATAAAATGAGAATGAATCCCCAAGTATCGATCTCAAAGGAACACAGTAAGGTGGAGTTTATTATCGAGGAAGGACTTGAGATTGAAGTCCTTTCGAGCGGATGGATGCGGAAATGGGGGGTTTTGGATTGTGGAAATAAAATAAAAGCTATCAACTACTCCTATGCAATGCCGCTATGCAATGCTTCGCTTGGCGGGATGGAGACTAGGCAGGCCTTGAGCGCGCTGCGTCGCAAGGGCGAATGGACGAGTAGGCAAGCAGAATCGAACTATGCAGACCTTGAGCGCCCTGCTTCGTAGGGCGAGTGGATTACACGGGCCGCTATGCCACGCTTCGCTAGGCGGATGGAAGAGTAGTCATACGGATGAGGGTCGCAAGCACCTCATCGACAAGCACGCCACTAGCAATTGCTAGTGCGGCACACGAACGTGACGACGGGATGGAGAATGGATGGTGGCGCACCTCATACACAAATGAACAAAATATAACTTCACATAGACATGAAATTAAGATTACAAGCACGATTCATAGTGTTCATCATCAATACATGAGAGATCTAGCTACAAACACATCAATAAGAAAAGAACAAGGCAAGAAATCGACCGAATCCGAAGTCTCGTTGTAGATTCACGGTTGGAATCGCCGGGTTGTCAATCCGCGTCCAAGCTCGGTCCGCAACTACGTCCGGGGTAGAGAGAGATGTCACTACTCTCCAATGAGCCCGTCTTCTTCGTGTCACGATTCAGTGGAGGTTGCAAACTTCCTCTTGCTTGATGGCGATGGCGGCTAAACCTTCCTTGAAGCTCTAGGATGAAGGAGGAGGCCGAGAGGAAGCTCCGGCTCAAGAATGGCGTGAAGAACAAGCCCGGAGCACCTCCCGATGGTGGGCGGTGATGGAGGGGCGAAACTGGGCGGAACGGCGAAGCTGGGCGAGAAAAACGGTGAAGCCTTCGACCTAAATCGCGAGCAGGAATATTAATAGGCACTGGAATAAACAGTGTGCACGATCATTGGCGCACGACCAGTGGTCGTGCACGCGGAAATCCTGTGATCGTGCGCGCTGAAATCCTGTGATCGTGCGCGTGCCTGGGCGGAGCCTGCAATGTAAGAAATTTATAAAATAAAATGTTCGCACGACCAATGGCGCACGACCGGTGGTCGTGCGCACTGGTCAAAACAGAACTCATAAAATTGATGTTAAGTGCGCACGAACAGCGGCGCACGACCGGTGGTCGTGCGCAATATCGTTGGTGGTCGTGCGCACTGTCCGAGACAGAACTCAAAAAATAGGATTAAGTGCATACGATCAGCGGCGCACAACCAGTGGTCGTGCGCAATAGAAACAGTGATCGTGCGCAGTGTTCCTGTACAGAATTGTACCGGGAACACCCGCACGACTCCTGTTCCAGCACAACCACGAATCCTGCCACTGAAAGTGGCACTTAACAATCCATGAAAACTACCAAAAATGAAGAACATGAAATAACACCAAAAACGGGCCTAGAGGTGCACTTAGCATGGAGTGTCAAATATGAGTGAAAACATGTCTAAAGTGAAGTGCATAAACTAGAAAATCGGCACAGATGAGTCCATAAATGTGTATATATTTGGGACTCATCACACCCCCAGACTTACCTGTTTGCGCGTCCCGAGCAAACAAATTCTAAGCGAACGGGGAAAGAAAAGTAGATGGCTTAAAATTACAATACAGAGTACCATGCGAAGTCGCATGCTCACGTGCATGAGAAAAATAGTAGAGAAGACTTCTGATTATATAAACAGTTTATATATTTCTAAAAGAGTAAAAGCATATTACAACTACTCAAAATGGTGAACAACGGTGAATCATTCGGTCATGCATGCGGAGAAAGTAAACTAAGCGCTGAGGCGAGCATTGCTCAAGATCGGGATGCGGGACAAACTCCACTGAAATCCATCAGTGTCGGTGACCATAAGCTTGCCCGGTCACATTCTCCCCACGACACTAGATCGGTTCAAGGCATGAGTCAGTAAGACTTTTTAGGTTTTAATTGAGGCTTGGGTTACTGTGAGGTAAACAATGATAAACAAAATGACTTAAAACACAAAACCCAAATGAGCTTTAAAAGTAACTACCCGCGCACCAAAATCGAATGCAAATGCACCACACCCCCAGACTTAGACTTTTGCAACATAGGTGTGTGCACCGCCTACTCCCAATACAGAATTTTTCTACATGATTTTTCAATAAAACTCATTTTTTTTTCTCTTTTCCTTTTTTTTCTTTCTATCTTCTTTTTCTTGTCTTTTTTCTTTCAGCAAAATTTTCAAATGAGCATATCCACAGATTCACATAATAAACACCACAATCAACACCCCCCACAATGTAAATAAAACTACAACTAAAGCTCAGATTTTGGTGTGCGACTAGGTTAGGCTTTTAGGCTTTGGTGAGATATATGTGGAGCTGAATCAAGAAAAGGGTAGGCACGAAGGGGCTAGCAAGGGTAGACGATAGGCATGAAATAAAAAGTTCAACCGGGTCAAAATAATGGCCTACGTCATTCTCACGTACTAGAACTTATCCTATGCCAATGCTTCAAGAATTGCTTGGGGCAAGTTCTAGCCACCGAGAAAGATTCTCCTTTCTCCCGACTCAAGCAATACGAGTCTAGCGATCATTTACACACATCCCTATGCTACCGTTTGATTCACACCGGATTCACCATTTGAGTAGAGTAAACAACATTTACACTAATAGAAAAAATATAAAACCATAAGTATAAAGAGAAGTCTAGTCTACACAAATTTCGATGCAACCGAGCACTCGACTAGGAGCACTACTAGAGTCAACATTTTACTCTGCTACATAGTCCTAAGCCATCACCTAGACTTTCCCAAATAAGCAGAAGAATTAAATTCACAACAGAGCAAGCAAACAGATGAGTACGCGCTCAAGTGGGTGTTGTGGTGTGCAATGAAAATGAACAACAATTTCCAATAAGCTAAAATAAAAGTACTTCTAGCATGCTATGCAAGAGTGCACATGAGTGGGTACAAAAACTGCTCTCCCTCAGACTTAAACTAAACAATCCACAAAATATATGACATGAAAATCAGAAAAGGCTAGGGAAAGAGAGTACCCAGTGCTCAGAAATGAGCACACCAGAAGATTGGCGTGTAAGCTAAAATGCGCCGCAGCATCCGCCATCCAGAAAAGATACCTGCAAGGGTCAGCTCCGCAGAAACAAAAGAAAATAGAAAACTGAAAAAAAAAATACTACTAACTAAACTAAACAAGATGAAATAAGAAATGCAGGAAAAGGTAAGATAACTACTGGGGTTATTGTAATCCCAGCACGACTTATTCGGATTTTATACAGTTCTAGCTTATAGGCCTATGAAAAGAAAAGTGGACAGGTAACTGTTCTAATATGCGTGTAGGTAGCGGATACCTATACGGAGAAAGAACAGTCACACCTCTACCCGAATATAAATACCTGCTCTTCACAGGTAGAGGGAAAAGAAAGTAAGAAGAGGAGGAGGCCTGGTCCTCACTCATCTCACCAAAAACATTCTTGCCTAGCAAGGTGTCGTCAACAGGGAGGTGGCGGGAGGAAAAGGCAATGAGTGGAGCTTCCTCTACGGAGGGGGAATCAACCTCCTCACATAAGAGGATGCTCTCATCATTGACTTGGGCAATATGCACCAAATCCTCCTGGGGTACCTGTGAAGACTCAACCTGCACAGGCTCGGATGAAGAGGGGGATCGAGAAATAAACAAGACGAAGAATATAAATAATCAAAAATCGGGGGAGTGGTCCCGGTCTCACTCCCATCAGGTTGGGGAAGTAAAATATTGCATTGTCATCAATGCTACAAGATTCGGCGGGATCAACAGTGGCAAAGCTAGAGATTTGGACTTCCTCCACCGGTGCTGAGGAAAACTCCTCTTCACCTGGAAGGTTGTCCTCCTCCATAGGAACAGGCATGACACTAAAGTCACCAGCCTCCTCTTGCGACACATCATCAACAATGTCGTTAGAGACAAGTGTAGTATGCACAACAGGGAGAGGAATAGTGCTCGGATAAAAGTCGAGCACCGATTCCTCACAAAGAATCGAATCCACTAGGGGTGGTGGATGCACTGGGAGAATAGGCTCAACAATGTCGGTGCCCAGATCAGCCACACATCTGGTGACTGTGTCAACGCCATACCCTTTAAGATGTGAAGGTGGCAAAGACACAAAACCGGATATTGAAGGTGTGCCGCCAGAGTTAGGATTCGGGACGATCCGGATATCCGGCTCGTCATCCTCATCCAATTGGCGACGAAAAGCAGTACAATCCTTCAGGGCATGATCTGTGCTCCGACAAAACTGGCACTGCCTAGCGGGCTTCTTTGGCACAGCGGGTGCTGAAGCCGAAAAGAAGTAAGACGGTAAAGGCTCAGCAGAGTAGCCATAAGACTTACGCACACCATATGGAGTATCAGACGAAGTCGATGCTCTATATGCTGGGCGAGAAGAATTATGCCCACCATTCTCCGTAGGGCATTCATCACTAGAGTGGGAGGTAGCTCCACACCAACGACAACGGATATTAATATGTGCCCACATAGTGCGAAGATAAAACGATTCAAATAGAAAAACACTATTGTGCGAAATACCACACCTAACAAAAATTACTAAAGCAACCTAATTAAAACAGGAAAATGGAATAAAAAGAAATAAAACAAAGAAATTCAATTACAAATGGAAGGGCTTCTCTCTCAGGTTTTCCCTCTCCAGAAAACTCGCACGACTGTGTTCCCCGACAACGGCGCCAAAAACTTGATGGCGCAAATCTTAGCACACCGCTATAGGCGGTAGTAAGAATGCGGCACGAAACGACAGTGTACCGATCGTTCAAGTAATATAAAATGGGAATGAATCCCCAAGTATCGATCTCAAAGGAACATAGTAAGGTGGAGTTTATTATCGAGAAAGGACTTGCGATTGAAGTCCTTTCGAGCGGATGGATGCGGAAACGGGGGGTTTTGGATTGTGGAAATAAAATAAAAGCTATCAACTACTCCTATGCAATGCTTCGCTTGGCGGGATGGAGACTAGGCAGGCCTTGAGCGCGCTGCGTCGCAAGGGCGGATGGACGAGTAGGCAAGCGGAATCGAACTATGCAGGCCTTGAGCGCGCTGCTTCGTAGGGCGAGTGGATTACACGGGCCGCTATGCCACGCTTCGCTAGGCGGATGGAAGAGTAGGCATACGGATGAGGGTCGCAAGCACCTCATCGACAAGCACGCCACTAGCAATTGCTAGTGCGGCACATGAACGTGACGGCGGGATGGAGGATGAATGGTGGCGCACCTCATACACAAATGAACAAAATATAACTTCACATAGACATGAAATTAAGATTACAAGCACGATTCATAGTGTTCATCATCAATACATGAGAGATCTAGATACAAACACATCAATAAGAAAAGAACAATGCAAGAAATCGACCGAATCTGAAGTCTCATTGTAGATTCACGGTTGGAATCGCCGGGTTGTCAATCCGCGTCCAAGCTCGGTCCGCAACTACGTCCGGGGTAGAGAGAGTTGTCACTACTCTCCAATGAGCCCGTCTTCTTCGTGTCACGATTCGGTGGAGGTTGCAAACTTCCTCTTGCTTGATGGCGATGACGGCTAAACCTTCCTTGAAGCTCTAGGATGAAGGAGGAGGCCGAGAGGAAGATCCGGCTCAAGAATAGCGTGAAGAACAAGCCCGGAGCACCTCCCGATGGTGGGCGGTGATGGAGGGGCGAAATCGGGCGGAACGGCGAAGCTGGGCGAGAAAAACGGTGAAGCCTTCGACCTAAATCGCGACCAGGAATATTAATAGGCGCTGGAATAAACAGTGCGCACGGTCATTGGCGCACGACCAGTGGTCGTGCGGGCGGAAATCCTGTGATCGTGCGCGCTGAAATCCTGTGATCGTGCGCGTGACTGGCCGGAGCCTGTAATGTAAGAAATTTATAAAATAAAATGTTCGCACGACCAATGGCGCACGACCGGTTGTCGTGCGCACTATCGTAGGTGGTCGTGCGCACTGGTCGAAACAGAACTCATAAAATTGATGTTAAGTGCGCACGAACAGCGGCGCACGACCGGTGGTCGTGCGCAATATCATTGGTGGTCGTGCGCACTGTCCGAGACAGAACTCAAAAAATAGGATTAAGTGCACACGATCAGTGGCGCACAACCAGTGGTCGTGCGCAATAGAAACAGTGATCGTGTGCAGTGTTCCTGTACAGAATTGTACCGGGAACACCCGCACGACTCCTGTTCCAGCACAACCACGAATCCTGCCACTGAAAGTGGCACTTAGCAATCCATGAAAACTACCAAAAATGAAGAACATGAAATAACACCAAAAACGGGTCTAGAGGTGCACTTAGCATGGAGTGTCAAATATGAGTGAAAACATGTCTAAAGTGAAGTGCATAAACTAGAAAATCGGCCCAGATGAGTCCATAAATGTGTATATATTTGGGACTCATCAGAGCGCTGATGGGATCTAGGTTCCTTAGATTGTGCAATTGCACCATTGTTATCACAGTAGAGAACTACGGGACCAACAATGCTAGGAACTACATCTAGCTCGCCGATGAATTTCCTAATCCATACAGCCTCCTTCGCTGCATTTTCCGCAGCGATATACTCGGCCTCAGTTGTAGAATCAGCAACTGTCTCTTGCTTGGAACTCTTCCAGCTCACAGCTCCTCCATTCAGGCAAAACACAAACCCTGACTGAGACTTCGAATCATCCCTACCAGTTTGGAAGCTGGCATCAGTGTAACCACTTACAACGAGCTCTTCCTTTCCACCATACACCAAGAATACATCCTTAGTCCTTCTCAAGTACTTCAAGATATTCTTTACGGCTATCCAGTGACATTCACCGGGATCAGACTGATACCTGCTAGTCATGCTCAAAGCAAAAGAGACATCGGGTCGAGTACATAACATTGCATACATGATTGACCCAATTGCCGAAGCATATGGAATCAACTTCATGCGGTCCTTATCTTCACAAGATTTTGGACACTGGTCCTTAGAGAGATTCACACCATGAGACATGGGCAAAAATCCTTTCTTGGACTCAAGCATGTTGAACCGCTTCAACACCTTCTCAATATACGTACTCTGGGTCAAACCCAGCAACTTCTTCGATCTATCTCTATAGATCTTAATACCGAGTATGTAAGTCGCTTCACCCAAGTCCTTCATAGAAAAGTAGTTCCCTAGGTTGTTCTTAACAACTTTCAGGGTAGGTATGTCATTCCCGATCAACAGTATGTCATCTACATACAATATCAGGAAGACAACAATGCTCCCACTGATTCGCTTGTAAACATACGGTTCATCTTCATTCTTGACAAAACCAAACTCTTTGATCTTCTCATCAAAATGAAGATTCCAACTTCTAGAGGCCAGTTTCAATCCATAGATGGACCTATTCAGCTTGCATATTTTAGTGGCTTCATTTGGGGATACAAAACCCTCGGGTTGTGTCATGTACACTTCCTCAAGGAGGTTTCCATTTAGGAAAACCATTTTGACATCCATCTGCCAGATCTCGTAGTCATAATACGCAGCAATAACAAGCAATATCCTAATGGACTTTACCATGACAATAGGGGAAAAGGTCTCATCATAGTCGACACCATGAATTTGCTTGAAACCCTTAGCCACCAGTCGCCCTTTGAATGTCTGTACATTCCCATCCATGTCGGTCTTTTTCTTGAAGACCCACTTGCACCCTATGGGTCGTACCCCTTCAGGTGGTTCCACCAAGTTCCAAACTTGGTTTGTATACATGGAGTCCATTTCGGATTTCATAGCCTCAAGCCATTTGTCGGAGTCTGGTCCATTCATAGCCTCTTGGTAGGTCGCTGGTTCATCATCATGATCCATAAGCAACACATTACCTATTTGAGACACGAGAAATCCATATCTCTCAGGCTCAAATCTTGGTCTACCAGATCTACGTAGGACTTGTGTCTCTTGAGCAGGTTCTCTAGCTGCAACATCTTGTAGTCCTGGCTCAGAATCCAATTCTGATTCATTCACTACTTGTAGTTCTTGAACTTCTTCAAGTTCTACCTTTTGCGTCTTTCTTGACAAGAACTCTTTCTCCAAGAAGACACCCGTCCTTGCGACAAACACTTTGCCCTCAGACGGTAGGTAAAAGTAATATCCTTTCGTTTCCTTAGGATATCCCATCAGATAACACTTATCTGATTTGAGTTCCAGCTTGTCAGGCATTTGACGTCATACGTATGCCTCACAGCCCCAAATTTTAATGAATGACATACTAGGACGCTTCCCAGTCCATGTCTCATATGGTGTCTTTAGAACCATTTTCGTCGGAGCGCGATTCAGTGTCATTGCAGCAGTCTCTAAAGCAAAACCCCAAAAGGAAATAGGCAAGTCTGCATGACTCATCATCGACCGTACCATGTCTAACAGAGTATAATTTCTCCTCTCAGACACACCATTATGCTGCGGTGTCCTAGGTGGAGTGAGCTGTGATACAATACCACACTCTTTCAGATGATCACGGAACTCATGACTCAGGTATTCGCCACCTCGATCATATCAGAGTGCTTTAACCTTTTTACCCAATTGGTTCTTCACTTCATTCTTAAACTCTTTGAACTTTTCAAAAGTTTCGGATTTGCACTTCATAAGATACATGTATCCGTATCTACTGAAATCATCAGTAAATGTAACGAAGTAGAAATACCCACCTCTAGCCATAGAACTCATGGGTCCGCAAACATCACTATGTACTATACCCAAAAGATCCTCAGCCCTCTCAGTATAACCAGTGAAAGGGGCTTTAGTCATCTTGCCTAACAAACAAGACTCGCATCGCTCAAATGATTCATAATCAAATGAGTCAAATAGTCCATCTTTATGGAGCTTGGATATGCGCTTCTCGTTTATATGGCCCAAACGACAATGCCAGAGATATGTAAGATTTGAGTCATTTGTTCTTAGTCTTTTATTATTATTTACATTATAGATCGGATGGTCCAGGTTCAAAACATAAAGACCATTAAACAATTGAGCTACAACATAACAAACATCATTCTTAAATATAGAACAACAATTGTTCTTAATTATAAAAGAAAATCCAATCATGTCTAAGCATGAAATGGATATAATGTTTCTAGTTATGGCCGGAACAAAATAACAATTATTATGTTCTATTACAAGCCCACTGGGTAAAGAAAGACTATAAACCCCTACGGCTACAGCAGCAACTCTTGCTCCATTGCCGTCGTGCAGGTCCACCTCTCCTTTACTCAGCAATCTTCCCCTTTTCAGTTCCTGCACATTTGTACAAATGTAAGAACCACATCCGGTATCCAATACCTAAGATGAAGGAGCAGAAAGGTTTATCTCTATAACGTAAATATTCGAAGCGGAAGTCATACCTCCCTTCATTTTCTGCAGACCGTCAATGTACGAAGGACAATTCCTCCTCCAATGACCAGCCTTGCCACAGTGCTGGCATTTCCCTTCCTTCACGGTGCTCTTCCTTTTCAGCGCAGAAGATTTGGGCTCAAGATGCGACTTAGGTCCCACCTTCATCTTCTTGAAGCCCTTGGCCTTACCCTTGCCTTTATGTACCATCAATATGGGACTAGCATGCTTGGCCTTCTTCATGTTTATCTCGGCAGTTCGCAACATGCCTAGGAGCTCGGGCAGTGTCTTGTCTATTTCATTCATGTTGTAGTTCAAGATGAACTGCTCATAACTATCCGGCAACGATTGCAGGATAAGATCTGTGGCCAACTCTTGACCCAGAGGAAAACCCAGTCTCTCCAGGTTCTCAATATACCCAATCATCTTGAGTACGTGAGTACCAACTGAGTCTCGAGCTCCCATTTTGCACTGAAATAAGGCCTTCGTGACATCGAACCTCTCTTGACGAGCTTGCCCTTGAAACATTTTCTTTAGGTGCTCGTCAATCTCCTTGCACCCCATGTTCTCGTGTTGCTTCTGAAGCTCAGAGTTCATAGTGGCAAGCATAAAACACTCGACGTCTAAGGCGTCATCGGTATACTTCTTATAAGCATCCTTATCAACACGGGACGAGTTCCCGGTCGGCACCTCGGGGGCTTCTTCTTCCAAGACGTAGAGCTTTCGCTCTTTCCTGAGAACAATTCTCAGGTTCCTATACCAGTCCATGTAATTCGTCCCACTTAGCTTGACCTTCTCAAGGATAGCTCTCAGGGACAAGGTGGAATGTGAACCACTTGCCATGGAATTCTACAAGAATTCATGCAGAATTTAATCAGTACCAAAATTTCAAAATACAACTTATCTTAATTTGGACTTCAATTAAATACTCCCACTATTTTATTCAAATCGATAGCCCTCATTATCAATTCGGAGAGTCCATGCGAGCTACTCTCTTAGTGGACAAGATCCGTATTTCACCAACACCACGAGTCCGCTTTGACGTTCCTCTCATAATGCGGTTATTTAGGTAGGCAACGCTTGCCAATTGCATCCTCATGCAACTCTTGTATGGCTGGTGAATAACTCCTTATTCGCATCCATCATATGGTGCATGCCAACCCCATGCCTCTAGGCACTCAACCTTTGAGGTCACCTAGTTAAGTTAGATCCGATATCGACAGTGGGATATCACAATTATCCGCTCGCACCCTTACCAAGATAGATTAATGCACCTTGCTTTGGCAAGCCCACACTTCATCGATCGAGGCAGGAAGAGTGTCATCCATCGGAAGGCATCCGAACACTTAATATTTGATGAAGAGATTTTAATTTTTAATAATAGGTTAACACTTAACCATGATCAACATTTGATCAAAGTGCACATCCACAGAAAAACAAGCTTTCTAAAATCCACATGCATCCCTTATGTGCACAACATAAGACTATCAACCTTTGATAGACGAAAGGGCTAAATCTGGACATTTAGAACTCTTCCAAATCTTCAGATTTACATGCATTGGACAAAGGCAAAGACAACTCGACTTAAAGCAGTAGACAATCTCGTCTCTCATTGTTGGATTCAAAATCCAAAACAATACAAGGGTTCATTAACCACTTGAGGGACGGTTACTGCTAAGGAGACAACAATTTCTAACAATTAGAAATTACCACGAAATCCCAGACGTTCCTGGCGGGGTTCCAAGGGGCCGCGCCCCTGGCGGGGTCTTAGGGGCAGAGCCCCTAATGGGGTCCAAGGGGCAGCGCCCCTGGCGGTGGTCTCGCTGACCGATCTTGACATTTAGAACGCTTCCAAATACCTAGATTTGCACGTACTGGAATAGCCTAACTTCTGAAACAACATTCATGACCGCAACCTGCCTCTGATACCACTGTTGGGTTTTTCTACAACCATACATCGTATGTAGGCGCAGCGGAAATAAAGAGAAACAACCCAAAAAGATTCGGATCGGCCATGAACATTGAATCAAGAAGTAATGAAAACTACTAGGCATAAATTACCTTAGTGGAGTTGGATCGAATCCAACCTAGGTGCTCCAAGAAGAAGAATCCTGTCAGTGGCTATGTGAGAGTCCTCACGTAGAATGATGTCTACGTCTCTACAGTGATCCACACGAGCCGGGAGAAGAACGACTGCACCTTACACTTCCACGAACTGCTAGGTTCACTACAGGAAGAACAATCACGACGACGATCGCCGGAGAGGAGGTCGACGGAGGCGAACGGGGCGGCGGAACTCTTTCCGTCTAGGGTTCGGGCGAGAGGCGGAACTCCTTCCGTCGGCTGAACTTTTCGTAAGTTGTAAGAACCCTAAAAGAAGATCTATTTATACCCAAAGCATAAACAGGCTTCTAGAAGAATCGCTATCCGCAGACCACACAGCAGAATTGGGGTTTCTGTAACAATTCGTCGGGATTCCACGGAACAACATTCGTCGAGTTTTCACGGAACAATTCGACGAATTCTGACGAATCATATCCGACGAATCATATCCGTGAAAACCCGATGAATTCTATCAGTGAAAACTCGACGAATTCTATCCATGAAAACCCGACGAATTCTGACACCAACATTTGCTGGACCTCCTCCATTCTATATGGTGATTGGTAACCTTTACCAACACAGTCAATCTTCCAACTTCTCCACATGCTCTTATGTGCGACCCTGCAGGCTCATATCGCGTTGACAGTGAGACTACATGTTTGACCACTTCTAGATCCAATGGTAACTCCAACAGGATCTGCCAATGATCTCACCTCCGGAGAAAGTCTGCGAGGCGTGCACGAAGGGGAAGCAGAAGAAGCTGACGTTTGAAGGAGGGAAGTCTCGGAGAGCGAGGAGACAACTTGAACTGGTTCACTCGAACATTGCGGGTCCGTTTGAGACCACCTCAGTTGGCGGAAGCAAGTACTACATCACCTTCACGGAAGACTTTAGTCGGAAGTGTTGGGTGTATTTTTTGAAGGAAAAATCTGAGGCCCTTGACAAGTTCAAGGAGTTCAAGGGGATGGCGGAAAAGGAGAGTGGTCAGCCACTGAAGGTGCTGAGGACAGATCGAGGTTGGGAGTACACCTCGAGGCTGTTTGATGTCTTTTGCAAGGAGAATGGGATCTCACACCAGTTGACAGCGGCGTACTCACCACAGCATAACGGAGTCGCGGAGAGGAAGAATCTCACCATCATTAACATGGCGAGAAGTATTGTGAAGGGCAAAGGGTTGCCGAAGATGTTCTGGGCGGAGGCAATGCAGTGTGCGGTGTATCTACTGAACAGATGCCCCACGAAGATTGTGAAGTTCATGACCCCGTTCAAGGCTTGGAGTGGCTGGAAGCCAAGTGTGAAGCACTTGAGGGTCTTTGGGTGTGTAGCTCATGCTCACGTACCGGACCAGAGGAGTAAGAAGTTCGATGATAGGAGCGAGAAGTGAATTTTTGTGGGCTACGCTCCAGAGTGCAAGGCTTACAAGCTATACAACCCGGTGATGGAGAAGGCCATAGTCTCAAGGGATGTGGTGTTTGAAGAAGACAGCTGCTGGAGCTGGGATGAGGAGACAAGGAGCAAGAAGGGGATGTTCTTTGAAGATGAGGAAGAAGGTGGTCATGAAGCAGGAGCTGAGAATGGTGAGGCTGAGCCACCATCACCACCTAGTGGAGATTCAGGGGGAGCGTGCACTCCCAACTCAAGTGGAAGCAGTTCTAGTGGAGCAAGCACTAGTGGAAGCCAAGATGATCGTCCTCAACCTTGGATGCGGAGGATGGAGGAGATCTACGAGGAGACGGCACCGACACTTAATAATTTTTCTTTGTATTATTTTGTTGGCAGATTGCGAGCCGCACTCCTATGACGAAGCGGCCCAGGAGAAAACTTGGAGGACGGCGATGGATGCTGAGATAGCTTCCATAAAGAAGAATGACACTTGGAAGCTGGTCGATCCACCCGCAGGGCACAAACCCCTCGGGGTGAAGTGGGTCTACAAGGTGAAGAAGAACAAGGAAGGAGCTGTGGAGAAGCACAAGGCGCGACTCGTCGTGAAGGGCTATATGCAAGTCCAAGGAGTGGACTATGACGAGGTCTACGCCCCGGTGGAGAGGATCGACACCATCAGGTTGATCATCGCGCTTGCAGGTCACCATGGGTGGAAGGTCCTGCAGATGGATGTGGTGTCGGCCTATCTCAATGGCTACTTGGAGGAAGATGTGTACATCGAGCAGCCTCCTGGATATGAAGTAAGGGGCCAAGAGAGTAAGGTGTGCAAGTTGAACAAGGTGCTATATGGCTTAAAACAAGGGGCTCGCGCATGGAATGGAAGGATAGATGCATACCTTCATAAGCAAGGCTACAGGAAGTGCCCCGAAGAGTATGCTCTTTACACCAAGGTGGAAGAAAATGGTTATATCATGATCGTATGCTTGTACGTAGACGATATGATATTCACTGGGAACAACCCGGCTATGTTCGAGGAGTTCAAGAAGATGATGAAGAGAGAGTTCGAGATGACGTACTTGGGAGAGTTGACCTATTTTTTGGGTGTCGAGGTGAAACAGGATGAAGACGACATCTTTATCTCGCAGAAGAAGTACGCGGAGGAAATTTTGAAGAAGTTCTGGATGGAGGATAGCAAGGCTATCTCCACCCCCGCTGATGCAGGGCTGAAGCTGAGGAAGGACTCCAAGAAAGGAGCGGTTGACTCCACGCTATTCAAAAGTTTGGTGGGAAGCCTACGCTACCTGACCTTTACCCGACCAGACATTATGTACGATGTTGGAGTGGTGAGCAGGTACATGGAGGAGCCAAAGCAGGACCACTTCACGGCAGCGAAGAGGATTCTGAGATATGTGCATGGGACGAGAGGCCACGACCTGAAGTACTCTACAAGAGAGGAGTTGAAGTTGGTCGGCTACTCGGATAGCAACTATGGTGGTGATGTGAATGACCGGAAGAGCACTTCCGGATATGTGTTTCATATGGGAACCTCGGCGTTCTCATGTAGTTCGAAGAAGCAGGCTACGATAACCTTATCTTCCTGTGAGTCGGAGTACATAACAGTCGCGACAGGTACTTGCCAGACTATTTGGTTAAGGAATCTCTTGGGAGAACTGCACTATCCATCGGATGGCCCCATGACCATGTATGTTGACAACATGTCCGCCATCCAACTCGCGAAGAACCCTGTGCTGCATGGGCGCAGCAAACACATAGAGACGGGGTATCATTTCCTTCGTGAGCAGGGGGAGCAGAAGACCGTGGAAGTTGTGTATTGCCCTATCGGAGAGCAGATCGCGGATATTTTCACTAAGGCTTTGAAGGTGGAGACGTTCGAGAAGCTCAAAGGCAAACTCGACATGAGCTACCAAGTTTGAGGGGGAGTTTGTTAGTTTTTAATTTTTTGTTGACCGGGTCAACAAGAGTTTTTCATATTTGTTTTTTAGTGGCATTTAATGTTCCGCCACATGTCAATTTCTTATGAGTTTGAATTGACTATATAAAGGCTCTTTGTAAATTTGTTTAATGTGGAATAGAAAGTTTTGGCATTTTAAAGTTTCGGTAGGAAACTTAGAGAGAGAGAGAGGGAGTTTGTAGAGAGAGAGAAATTAGTTGTATTATTCCCGCAGGAATAGGGACCTCGCCATTTCCTCTCTCCAACAACCTCCCGCAGGAGGATCTCGCCAACCCGCCTCTCCTGCAGTATCAACCCGCCAGCAATTCGCCGGTGCAGCCTGCCCCGCGCTCGTGGAACTCGCCTATCGTCGAGCTCGCACAAGCGCCGGTCGACATTCGTCGAACTCACACAGTAAAGGAAAATCAAATGAGCAAAACAACAGGGAAGGAGGATTTGCATCAACGACACATCACAACTGATTCTGGTTCATAGTTCTTGTTACAGGAAAACTAGTAGAGGCAAATACATAAAGGCCTCACCGAAGACAAAGACTAGACCAAAACAGGACAACAGAAAAAGTAGGCTCACGGCCCAAAGACCGGCTAACACAAAAGAGGAAACAGATATAAAATAACAAAAACAGGTAGCAGAAATAATCTGTCACGCTGCAAAATCCCTAAATCATGTTTCTGGTTCTGACGACTTCTCCTTCTTCTTCTCCAATGTTTGCAGGTTGTTAACGGCGGGCTTGTCGAGATTATGTTCCAACATCCTCTCGTAAGCTTGACAGTCCGCCATCTTCAGTCTTGCTCTCTGATCTGCAAATGAGGAAGTGGAAAGAGGTTTGGTTAACATGTCTGTGAGTTGATGTTGCGAATCGCAATATTCGACCACGATTTCTTTCTGGTTGATTAGGTCACATGTGTAGTGAAATTTAATCTCAATATGCTTTGATTTGTTGTGGAAAATGGGATTCTTGGCAAGAGCTATTGCGGAAGTGTTATCAACGTTGATCAACGTTGGGTTTCCAATTTCCTCGATCAGTTCATGCAAGAGGTTCCGTAGCCAGACTGCTTCTCTGGCGGCTTCACTTAAGGCGGTGTACTCTGCTTCGGTAGAGGAGAGCGCGATGGTCTTTTGTTTTTTTGTATTCCAGGAAATGATATTGCTGCCTAAGAAGAACAGGTAGCCATACGTTCTCCTTCTGTCGTCGGCACAACTAGCCCAATCGCTGTCAACATATCCTTTCAGATCCATGCTTTTTTCCTTTTGAGTATTTTAACCCCAAGCCTTTTGTTCCATTGACGTACCTCATTATTCTTTTTACACCCACCAAGTGTTTGATACTGGGGACTTGCATGAAACGGGACATTATACTCACTGCCAGCTCCAAGTCAGGCCGGATGTTGGTCAAATAGATTAGAGACCCAATCATACTTCTATAATTCTCAGCATTCACCTTCTCTTCTCCATCCTCTTTTCTGAATTTCTCCCCAGTGATCATGGGTGTTTGTGTTGGCCTGGAGTTTGACATGTCAAACCGAGGGAGCAAATCATCTGCATACTTTGGTTGATATAGATCGCCTCAGGTGTTTGGGTGATTTGGATGCCGAGAAAGTAATGGGCCAAACCAAGGTCTGTCATTTTGAAGGCAGATTTTATGTGGGCTCTAAATTTATTTATGATGTCCAAGAAAGACCCAGTGATGAGCAGATCATCAACATATAGGCACACAAATAGGACTTCACTGTTGGGATGCCGCTTGTAATAGATGGACGGTTCAAAAATAGATCTCTGGAACCCATGCTCTATCAGATGCTTGTCGATTTTAAAATTCCACACTCTGTAAGATTTCTTTAATCCATACAAAACCTTTAATATTCTGAGGACTTTGCTTTCTTCTCCTCTCTTTACATAGCCAGCAGGCTGCTCTACATAAATTTCTTCCTCGATTGAGCTATTTAAAAGGCAGATTGCACATCCATTTGGAATATGGGGTAGTGGAAATGGGCTGCTAAGGAAATAATGAGATGTATGGACTCAAACCTGGCAACAGGAGCAAACGTTTCATTGTAATCTATCCCGTACATTTGCGTGTAGCCTTTTGCTACTAATCTTGCCTTATACTTTTTCACTTTCCCATTCTCATCATATTTAACTTTGTAAATCCATTTTAATCCAATGGTCTTTTTGTGAGGTGGCAGATCACATAATTCCCAAGTCTTGTTGTTTTCTATAGCCATTATTTCTTCATTCATGGCTTCAATTCAGTGGGTGCTGGTGGCGGCTTCATTGTGTGTGGCTGGTTCTTTAATAAATAGGGCAATGCTGCAGTTTTGATAGAGTTCAGTAATGGATTTGTACTTCTTTGGCGAGGATGGGGATGATGATTCTTCAAGGATTGGACAATTCTGTAGACCAACAGCCTCTGGCAATGGCGAGGCTGGCTCAACCTCCTCAAGAGGAGGAAAGGAAGGAGCAACCCCCAATTCAGCTGGCTGTTCAGGAAGAAAGACAGGATTGGATGGCACAGGTAAATCACATAGTTGAATTTCTTGGGCAACCCCTGGAAGAAGAATCTGACCCGGAGTATTTCCCAAATTCCAAGTTTTGTTTTCATCTATTATAACATTTCTCCCAATTGTTAGCCTCTTGGTGGTAGGGTGATAAATCCTGTATCCTTTGGACACTTCACTGTAACCAAGTAGGATTCCACTAGCTCCCTTCTCATCAAGTTTGTCACGACTGGTTTGTGGTTCCAAATTGAAGACAAGGCTTCCAAACACCCTCAAGTGACTGACATCTGCTTTGTGACCTGTCCAGGCTTCGAAAGGGGTGCAAAGATTTAAGGCACAGCAAGGAGCTCTGTTGAGAAGCTGGGTAGCAGCAACCACGGCTTCAGCCCAGAATTCTTTGGGCAGAAATTTTTGACGGAGCATGCACCTGGCCATTTCAATGATAGTTCTGTTGTGCCTTTCTGCCACCCCATTCTGTTCAGGTGTATGACTAACTGTGAGTTCATGATTGATTCCTTGCTCCTGGCAGAAGTTGTTGAATTCATAGTTGACAAATTCTCCCCCCTATCTGTGCGAAGAGTCTTGATAGTGCAGCCGGGTTCATTTTCAACCAGGGCTTTAAATTTTTTGAATGTTTTGAAGGCATTAGACTTGTGAGTTGTGGGAAAAATCCACATCATTTTGGTGAAGCCATCCACAAATAATATGTAGTACCTGTTACCAGATAAGGATGGGGTGCGGGATGGTCCCCAGATGTCTGCGTGCACAATCTCCAGGTGTGAACTGGTTTTCCTTGAGGCATGGGATGGGAAAGGAAGCTTGTGGATTTTGTTTTTGGCGCATGTATGACATAGGGGTTGCTGAGAATTTATTTTGGGCAAGCCTAGAACAAGTTGATGTGAGTGTAGAAGTTTGAGATCATCAAAGTTGAGGTGGCCATACCTGTGGTGCCATTGTTGACTGGTTGAGTCTTCAACAACCTTCATATTCTGGTTCACATGCTGCATGGACAATGGGAAAACTTTGTTGGGGGCCATCGTCACTTTGGCAACAATATGGGAGGATTGCTTCTCTATTATGGTACAGCAGCCTTCATCAAAAATTAATTTGTATCCTTTGTTGATTAATTGTCCCACACTTAGGAGACTTTGTGCTAAGCCAAGCACAAATTGGACCCCTGAGATGTATTTTAACTTCCCATGAAGAGATCTAACGGCTATAGTCCATTTTCCTTTGATATGCACAGAATTACCATCTCCTAAAACCACTTGGGAGCAAGCATCTTCATCCAGATTAATGAATAGGTTTTTGTTATGGGTCATATGGTTGGAACAACCGCTATCAATGTACCAAACATCATCTGTAGTGTCATCAATTTTATCTCCTGTGTAGAATACGTAATCATCTTCATTTTGGCTTCCAAAGTGAGCTTCTTCAGGAATATGAGGGGCAGCCTTCTGCTTAGACCAACAGTCTTTAGCGAGATGGGTAGGCCTCTTGCATGTCTTGCATCTGTAGTAGCACCTGTCAGCAGTGTGGTTGTATCTCTTGCACAGTTCACAGAATGGTGGCTCATTAACCTGCATTTTTCCTTTCTCTTCTTTTGTATAATCAGGATTTTTTTTCTTTTCTGCTTGAACATCAACTTTAGTTTGGAAGGCCTGTTCTAAGGTTTGTGATTCATACCTTTTAACTCTTTCTTCATGAGCTTGCAGGGACCCGAGAAGATCAGTGAGGGTGAGGGTGCTAAGCTCTTTCGTTTCTTCAATTGTGGTGACAATCACGACATATTTCTGTGTGAGAGTCTTCAGGACCTTTAGGACAACTTTTTTTTCTTCTATCTGATCTCCATAGTTTTTTATCTGATTTGTGAGAAGGGTAATTCTAGATAAATATGAGTGAGCATTATCACTATCCAACATCTTCAAGGTATCAAATTCTTGCCATGCATTTTGGAGCTTGATAGATATAACCTTGGCTGATCCCTGGAATTCATTTTTTAGAACTTCCCAAGCATTCTGAGCAGAATCGGCCCCCATGATTTTTGGAAAAATGTTTCTACCAATACCTTGTTGGATGTATAGAAGAGCCTTTGCATCTCTTTTCACATTCTCAGCATAGGTAGTTTTGGTGGCATCTTCCCAATTAGCTAGAGGATTGTCATCTGATGGCTTGGCAAAACCTGAAATAATGAGATCCCAGAGACCCTGTGAAATAAATAAAGTACGCATCTGGACTTGCCAAATATCAAAACCATCTCCTTCAAAGATAGGCACTCCGGTGGGAGAGTATGAGAAATTTGCGGTGGGAGAGCTTGATGATGCCATGTGATGAGAAAACAAAAGGAAACAGATGGATCCTCACGATCTCTGATGGCAGAGAGCGTGAGAGGAACCTCGCTTTGATACCATAAAGGAAAATCAAATGAGCAAAACAACAGGGAAGGAGGATTTGCATCAACGGCACAACACAACTGATTCTGGTTCATAGTTCTTGTTACAGGAAAACTAGTAGAGGCAAACAGGGGCGGATCCAGAGGGGGGCCCGAGGGACACGTGCACCCCCATTATTTTTCAAAATGGTTAGTGGATTTGGATTCCTCTCGTCGAGACAATGAATTTTGACTACTTATATGTCAAAACGGTGGCCAGATGAGGAAGAAACGGCTCCGATAAGATGGAAGCGTTCTCACGTCACGTAACTAGTTTGTTTGGGACAAATATTGGCTATTCGCGGACCAAAGTTGGCTATTTGCAGACCAAAGTTGGCTATTCGCAGACCAAGTTCAGCTATGTGCACCCCCAAAATTAATTTTCAACATGTGACTCACGACTCTCCTACTCACCCTGCTAGCATTTGTGTTTTAAAATTTTTTGTGCACCCCCATTTATAATTTTCTGGATCCGCCACTGGAGGCAAATACATAAAGGCCTCACCGAAGACAGACTAGACCAAAACAGGACAACAGAAAAAGTAGGCTCACGGCCCAAAGACCGGCTAACACAAAAGAGGAAACAGATATAAAATAACAAAAACAGGTAGCAGAAATAATCTGTCACGCTGCAAAATCCCTAAATCATGTTTCTGGTTCTGACGACTTCTCCTTCTTCTTCTCCAATGTTTGCAGGTTGCTAACGGCGGGCTTGTCGAGATTATGTTCCAACACACAGCCCCGCTGAGCTCGCAGCAGCCCGCTCGCCCAACCTACTCGCAGCTCGCTCTCGCCAACCCGTGCTCGCCGGTCTGTTTTCGCCGGCTCGCCAAGCGAGCAACGCCGGGATCACCTAGTGTAGAGGTGCCGGTATTAAGTGTGGTGCTAGTGCATTAGGTTGATAGATTTCGCGTGTGTGCCCCTCATGACGCTTCCAACAATAATTAGTATAAGATTATTATGCAATTAGATTTAAACTAACTTCATAGTAAAATCATATGATTTATACCTATATTCGCGTTAGTACTGAAACACAAACTGTAACTAATCAAAAATATGAAATTTTATAATTTATCTATGAAAAAAAAATTCATATTGATCAATGGATTGAAGAATCTATCAGCGGTACTAAGAAAACAAGCGAACGAAAATTAGGTCCACTTCTTGAAAAAATGGTGAAAAATGATTTGCTAATTGTAACTGAATTATCTAGGCTTGGACGTAATCTCATGGAAGTTATGAGTATTCTCCATTATTAATTGTATGGAACATCAAATCAAGGTATTTACCACAAAAGAACGATATGAACTCGGAAACAATATTAATTCGAAAATACTACTGGCTTTTGCATTTAGCCTTTCTGCAGAAATAGAACGTAATATGATTTAATTTCTGGGAGGACAAAAGAAGCAGTGGCACGAAAAAAATCCGAAGGTATGAGCCTTAGCAGACCAAAGGGCACTTTGTCTAAATTAACAAAACGAAGATAGTATAATAGAATTGCTTGATAAGAATATTTCAACTGCAGCAAGAGCAAGAATTTTTGGAGTTTGTTAAAACCAGAAAACTCAGAAATAATAAATGATTCACTTTAAAATTTTTAAAATTAAAAAATGGTAAAAAAAGCATTTTATCTAAGAGCGTATCTGTAAATAGAAGTTAAGGAAATAGAGGGGATAGGAATAATAGTTGAAAACGGGGGAAACATATTAATAAGCGGATATTTTATAATAGTAGAGATGAAATATCCCAGCAATGTAAGTGAAGAAGAGTGGGAAATTATAAAACCCTATGTAGAACCATCGAAAAGAAAGGCCGTAAGTCGATAGAATCACGAAGAGCTATAATAGATGCAATATTTTACCAAAGTAGGACTGGGTGCCAGTGGCAATATTTACCTAGCGATTTTCCAATTATAAAACGATAAATGATTATTATAATAAAAAACATTTGAAATCCTACCAATTAGTGGATTGTGGAAAAAAACATTCGGGTGGATGAATTACTATAGAAGGCTTAGCAAACAATATGAACATACTATTAAATCTGCAACTAACCACATTTATCTTGCTATGATTCGATTGATGTTACGAAAACTTACTCCTTAATATTTATTTACAGATACGCTCTAAGAAACCCTTGATTTACAAGGTATACATACAAGGTATGGTACTTCTACCATTTTGGAATTGACTTTTTTCTGTACAATTTACAAACAAAGACTTCAAGGGTATCCGGAAAAATTTCGCCCTTTTTCGGTGGAAAACTCTTTATTTACCTATCACGTCTGCAGGCCTAGTAGAGGTAAAAATACCTCTACCCCAGAAATGACATCCCTGTTGGAACACTTGGCGAACATCTCCACGACAAACGCACCCTATTACGACGAGCACTACTCACGGCGAACACTCCTTCGCGAAACACACTCCACGGCGAAACACCTTCCACGGAGAATACTATCCACGCGAGCTCCACCCTCAACTTCGCGGCGAGATGGCAGCGGGCGAGAATACCTATGCGAGCTGGCGGGAGCTGCACCTGCGAGCTGGCACCAGCGAGATCTCCCGCGGTAGGCGGCGGGCGGCTCCAGTAGGCGAGATGGCGGGCGGGTGTGGCTGCTGGGATCCTCCTGCGGAGGTGGCAGGCGAGAGGAAATGGCGAGAGAGCAAGGGTTGGCGGGTACACTATTCCTGCGGGAATAAATCCTTGATACATCTTTATCTCTCTCTCTCTCTACACTCTCTCTCTTTCTCTCTCTCCACGTTTTTTCTCCAAAACTTCTAATTAACTTACAAAAAACTTTACAAGGAACACACAAGCCTATTTATAGGCAAAACAAAACCTCATACTCTCTCTCTCTGCAATAAATGCAGCTCCTCTCTCTCCTCTTTTTAATTAATACAAAATACATATAAACTTAAAATAGAATAAGTTGACCAAGTCAACAAGACCAAAGCCAACAAGCTCCCCCTCAAACTTGGCAGCACATGCTGAGTTTGCCTTTGAGCTTTGTGAACGTCTTCACCTTCAATGCCTTAGTGAAAATATTCGCGACCTGCTCTTCGGTGGGGCAATACACAACCTCAACCATCTTCTGCTCCACCTGCTCCCTAAGGAAATGATACCGGGTCTCGATATGCTTGCTCCTCCCATGCAGCACCGGGTTCTTCGCAAGCTGGATGGCAGACATGTTATCCACTAACACTGTCGTTGGGTCATCCTACGCATGATGTAACTCTCCCAGAAGGTTCCTCAGCCATATAGCTTGGCAAACACATGTCGCAGCTGCAATGTACTCTGCCTCGCATGATGATAAGGCTATCGTAGCCTGCTTCTTCGAACTCCATGAGAACGCCGCGGTTCCCATATGAAACACATATCCGGAAGTGCTCTTCCGGTCATTCACATCACCACCATAGTCGCCATCCGAGTAGCCGACCAACTTGAACTCTCCCGTAGATGAATACTTCAATCCATGGTCCCTTGTCCCGTTCACATGTCTCAGGATCCTCTTCGCCGCAGTGAAGTGGTCCTGCTTGGGCTCTTCCATGTACCTTCTTACGACCCCAACCGCATACATGATGTCAGGTCTGGTGAAAGTCAAATACCTTAGACTCTCAACCAAACTCTTGAACATCGTTGAGTCCACACCTTCTTCCTCCGAGTCCTTCCTTAGCTTCATTCCGGGATCAGCGAGAGTGGAGATAGCCTTACTACCCTCCATCCTGAACTTCTTCAAAATCTCTTCCGCATACTTCTTCTTAGTTATGAAGATGTCGTCTTCTCTCTGCTGCACCTCAACACCCAAGAAGTAGTTGAGCTCTCCCAAGTCTGTCATCTCGAACTCTCTCTTCATCACCCTCTTGAACTCCTCGAACATAGCTGGGTTGTTCCCGGTGAATCTCATGTCGTCGACGTACAAACATAAGATCATGATATCACCGTTCTTCTCGATCTTCATATAGAGGGCATACTCATAAGGGCACTTCACGTAGCCATGCTTCTGGAGGAAAGCATCTATCCTCCCATTCCAGGCTCTCGCTCCTTGCTTCAGGTCATACAAAGCTTTGTCCAGCTTGCATGTAACATCCTCAGAACTACTAGACCCCTAAGGTGTACCTTGTCATGACAATGTCATGACATTGCTTTAAGAGACCAAGAATTGCGCATCCATGCATTTCACAGTTTGAATTACAGAAGGCGACGATCTCGCCAGCCCAAAACAAAACAGAAAATGAAATCAAAAAGTATTAAGCATCATGGATCGCTCGCGGACCCTTCCTCGTCGTTGCTGCACTTCACTGGCGGAAGCGGGATAAAGAGCTAAAATGAAAAGGGTGAAAAGCACCTTGGTGTGCAAATAGACAATTGACCTAAATAAGTCAAAAGTGCCCAAAGAGGGTTCACCAAGCCATGAATCGCCCCAAAAGGGAGTCTATGGACCCCATGGTCATCATGTGGGGTCAACCTACTCATCATTTGACCAAGTCAACCTAAGTGCACTTAGCTCAAATTAGCCCCTTTAGGTCAAGTGAGCCCAAACTTCAAGTCCATTGGATTTAGTCCAATGCTTGGGCCCCATCACTGAACATTATAGGCCTGATGCATGGTATAATTTCAGAGAATTGAATTTGGGTGGAAATTAGGAGAATTTAAGTTCAAAAGAGGCCAAAAAGAGGGAATTGAGGAATGAGTGCCAAATGGCACTCAATTCCTCTTCCCAACACTTCCTCTGAGCTCAGGGAATTAATTCCAATAGAATTCCAGCTGCCTTGCTGCCCATCCATTGGCTGTAGAGGGAGGTGGAGCTTGGCCGAAAATAGCCTTAATGGCATTTCGGGTTTAAGCCCTCCCCATCCCCATTTGAGACCTTCATGAGCATCAGAGAGCAGAGAGGAGTGGAAGCCCTAAGTTTGCTGAGGATTTCGGGTGCTGTGGCCGGAGTTGAGCAAGGGATCGCCGGAGCAAAGTCGGCCATGGAAAATCCAGAGAAAGCCCACCCTAAAGCTCGATTAAGGCATGTTTTCCTCTTCCTCTCTCCTAATGCTAGATCTCCCTCTCTTCTTTTTTATTTTCGTGGAGAAATGGTGAGTCCACCATTTTCGTATTTGAGCTTTTAGCTCGGTTTTGTTCCACCTCCCATTTCGAGTATAGTCCACCTCCGGCCACCAACCTTCGGCAAACGACGGCCAACCCTCGGCCGGAGGTGGTGACGTCGAGTTATTGTCCGGAGACGGCCTTGAATGGCCGGAGTATCGAAGCAAAGTAGCTCCAGGACGGGTTAATCCAGGCCCTCGGCTAGCTGGGAAAGATGAAGCAGAGCCGTCCGATCTGGATGAGATGATATTCGCAGCCCAGAGTTTAATTAAACTTATGAAAAATCTGTCACATATATACATAAATTTTTGTTTAATCATTTTGAGGCCTCTAGAGGTCATTTTAGGAAAAGTTGCCTGAGATAACAATTGTAGATCTTGAAGTTACCTTTGAGATGCCACTGATTTCATGTCATTTGGATCCCTGTAGCTCCCTCAGCTTCATTTTTGGTGAGACATGTATATAAGTGTATTTTGTTAAGTCAAATAATTTGTACAGAACTTGCATGTTGATTTTACTTAGGTTAGGATCATTTCTGGAGGAAGTAATCAACATAACAATTATAGATCTTGAAGTTACCTTTAAAATATCACTGATTTCATGTCATTTGGATCCCTGTAGCTCCCTCAGCACCATTTTTGGTGAGACATGTATATAAGTGTATTTTGTTAAGTTAAATAATTTGTACAGAACTTGCATATTGATTTTACTTAGGTTAGGATCATTTCTGGAAGAAGTGATCAACATAACAATTGTAGATCTTGAAGTTACCTTTAAAATTCCACTTATTTCATGTCATTTGGATCCCTGTAGCTCCCTCAACACCATTTTTGGTGAGACATGTATATAAGTGTATTTTGTTAAGTTAAATAATTTGTACAGAACTTGCATGTTGATTTTACTTAGGTTAGGATCATTTCTGGAGGAAGTGATCAACATAACAATTGTAGATCTTGAAGTTAAATTTAAAATGCCACTGATTTCATGTCATTTGGATCCCTGTAGCTCCCTCAACATAACAATTGTAGATCTTGAAGTTAAATTTTCCTCTCCTTGCTCTCATCTTCTCCATTTCTCTCGTGCTCTTGCCTCTCTCTCTCTCTCTCTCTCATTTTCTATTGTGTTTGCATGCACCTAAAATCGATGGCTCCACCAAAAGTGAACTCTGGCTTTGATGTGGATGTCGATTCCTTCAATGCTGCAACAGAAAGCTTCAAGGCCATTCTTGGCTTATTCCATAAAGCAGGACTAACAAAGTTGATCTCCACGAGATGTAAAGTACTTGATGTTAAGTTGACAAAGTTCAAGGATATTGTGTACATAGGAGATGATGGATCCCTCCATGGGAAAATTTCTGAAAAAGATATCAGCGTAACAGAGGAAATGTTGTTTCAAACATTTGATCAACCCACTGGTGAGGTCCCTGATGAATTGTCAGGGGAAGAGGCAAAGAAGGCCCAAGAAATCATGCAATTCAAGAAAGAGAGAGCCATTAATATGAAAAAGGTGGATCTGGCAGAAGAATACAGATTTCTGGCAGACATTGTGGGTAAGGTGCTGTTGTGCAAGATATCAACACATGATGCTATACCCAAGCAGCAATTGCAAATTATGGGAAGATAAACTGGGGGAGATGCCTCTTAAAGATGATTGGCCACAAATATGCTCACAAAGACAATTTCTACATGAGGATAATGAGCCAGGTTCTCTTCCAACACTATCCAGATATGTGCAAGTCCAAATGAGTGTCAATTCCACCAGGCAAAAGAATTAATATAGGAATCTTCTCCAAATGGACCAGGAAGATCCTCAAGCTTGGTCAAGCTGCACCTTCACCTCTTCCCTCTCCACCTCCTCAAGATTCAGAGAGACATATACCAGATTTCTCAATGGATAATATACCTCCCCAAGACACTCCAACAAACCACCAGGATGATACCCCGGATACTGATCAAGCCCCACTCAACCAGGCCAGTTCCCTCATTTCTCCCACAGATGGTTCACCTCCTTCACCTCAAATTCCTCTCCAACCACAACAACAACCATCCACCCCACTTCCAGACAATCAGTCTATTCCATCTCCATCACCAACTTATATTTCTCCAGAAACCTACCAAACCGTTTCCCCTGCCTACCAAGATCCTCTTGATCTGAATGAGAATCTCCCATCTCCACCTCCACCTGCCTCTACCTCCCATCTTACACCCTCTTTTGACATTGAGCAAGCAATCTCAAAAGTAGTAGGGCTAGCCTCCAGCACATTTACTGACCTACTAGCCAGCCAAGCTAGAAGGTTTGAAAAGAAGTACTCTCAAATGGAGTCTGAACTCCTAGACTCAAGAGGGTCCCTCATGGCTCTCAAGGGGTTTGTATCCTCCTCCATGGTCACTAAAGAATTTTTAACCTCTCTTGTCAGCAAGGTTAAGAAGGGGAAGAATATTCAGGAGGAGGAAAGATCAGTCCCAAAATTGGTTGACCAGGTGAAGGATAAAGATGTGGAACATCCTAATACACTTACTGTATTTCAAATAGTAAGTCCTGCTGCAAATGTTAAGGATCCTGCTGCAGATGTTTAGGGGGAGCATCATACAAGTCCTCGGGAAGATCCAACACAAGATGATGAAGCACTACCTACAGTAAATCAGGGGGAGCTTCCATCAACTCAGGGGGAGCTCCTTGTGAACGATATGCTTCTAGATGAGGTTGCAAAGATTGCACAAGAAGCTGCTCAGGATGCTGAGGAGAATGCAAAATCTCAGGGGAGCCTCACAAAGAGGATGAAATCAATGAGGTAGCAAAGAGGAATTCTGAAGAAGAAAATGAACCACTTACATTTGCACCAAGGAAGGTAGTTCCAAAGGTCTTTTCCAGAAAAAGGAAAACTCCTGATAGAGGACAGTGAGGCTCTAATTTTGAGATGAGTTCAATATTTTCTAGTCTTGGGTGGATATAATTATTAAGAACAATATAACTTACTTGACAATGTATGAAATAGTATGTGATTTCATATTTTATTGCCTATATTGTCCTGTATGTATTTCTGTTTATGTAAAAGAATGTGTAAAATCACTTTAATGCAATCTGTAAAATTTGTTAAGATAAATAGAGAGATATTGTTGGGAAAAACCCTTTTTGATTTAACTTGACAAATTAAATATAAGTGATTTTATTTCTTAGGTTTATTACCCACATTGTATAGTAATGGTAATTTGGTCATTAGATGTCTTAGGATGTCTCACTCATCTTAGAGTGTCAAGACTAGGTCAAGACAAGCACAATCTGAGTTGAATTAATCCTTGCGTTGAATATAAGTCGACGCAACTTCGACTTGATGTCGACGCAACTCAGACTAGAAGTCCAAGCAACTCAATCTCTATGTCAAAGTATATCAAGTCGACGCTACGTCGAATAGAAGTCGACGTAGATGAAGGAGCATGTCGAAGTTATCTTAGAAGTCGACGTAACCTCAATTTCAATTCAATGCAGAAGGAAGTGTCTGTCGAAATCATTTGATGTCGATGCAATGTCGACTACAATTCGACGCAGACAATGAAGTTCAAAATGAAATCTTCAACTCAACGGTTACGTCGATAAGTAATTGAAGAACGTCGACAACAGAGTTTAACCAGATCAAGATGGAATTCGAAGCTGCTCTTACCAAAACTCGAAGGTGCGTCGATAAGAGAGAGAAAGAAGTCGATGCAGCGTCGAACACAGTCTAAAAAGGAAAACTTTTCAGCTGTCGTTTTAGAACTCTCTCCAAAGGCCCACAACACAAAAGACCAATCCACAACGACTTGTTTATTGCCTAGAATGGAGATGAGCATTAAAGAAGACAGGAAAAGCTTTCTTGGAAATGATTCAAATAGCTGGCAGACGGGTCGCGAACAAAAGAAGAAAGAAAGATTAATTGTCCAAGACTATGCCTTTTCAGGACAATCCAAAAGAGAAACCAAAATCAAAAATTAATCATGGAGAATAAATAGGATGAGAAGATAGGAAAACACAGAGCATTCATCACAAGCTGCTACAGTTTTGTCGATTAGGGTTTCTACTTCTTCTTCTTCCTCCTGAAACCCTAAGAGAGACAAATAGAGAAAACAAGTGCTCTCTTAGGACAGAAAACCGAGTTGCTTCTTCATCAACATCATATAGCAGACAGATAATAAGTAAAAGATATACAAAAGGATCTGAAGAATATAACTCTTGCAAATCATCACAATCATAAGCAAGGGTTCATTATTAGCAGATCCATTGAAGGGAAAAATAGAAGTTGAAGCTCCTACAGAATTCTGAGAACAGAATTCTTTTTCCTCATCTCCTTTCTTCTTTCATCTTCCTCAACTGTACAGAGTTTTAAGAATCTCTCTTCCAAATGATTCAGTGGTTCAAGATCTCCTTATCAATAGATCTGAGTGGTTCAAGATCTCCTTATCAAAAGATCTGAGTGGTTCAAGATCTCCTTATCAAAAGATCTTTGGTTCTTAGAGTCTCCTTATCAAAAGACTCAGGCACAGGTTGTGTATTCCTACCAGGTGGTACAAGAGAGGACTACCCATATTTTGGGGAACCTCTATAAAATCTTGGGTCTTCTGTGTGTGATAATTTTCTGTGTCGTCCCTTATAACGTACTGTTTTTCTGATTTACTTTAACAACATTAGTTTTATTCTGTGTTAGGTATTGTTGAAGCATAACACTTAGTGTTTTTATTGTGTGTGCACAAATAGGATAGAAATATTTTTAAACCTCTACTCACCCCCTTTAGAGTATACTCAGAGGCACACTGTGCACTTTCAATGATACCTTTCCATTCAAGTCGTCTGAACGCATACCTACTTTCATGTCTTCAATGGAAAATGTGTCTCGACTATACACCATACTATTCATGAATTGTCCAAATGATGAAGTAAGCAAGCACAAGAGGATCATCACTAAACCCTTTTCATCAAGCTTCACCGAAATGTTCTTCAAATCCATTTGAATTAATTCATATAACAACGGATGTACCTTCTTTTCGAACATGGTTCAACACTCTCTTGAATACTAATGATTACTGATGCTACTTTCAAGTTTTGACAGTGTGTAGGTAAGTACATAGGTTGGAGATAACAATTCATCTAAATGGACAAAAGGGTAGGAGACAAAACAATATCATCAAACACTACGACAATTGCATGTTTTAGTGAAGAAATCAACAAATCTCTAGAAATGAACTATAACACCTACGTTAGCTCTTACCGATGACTCGTGAAAGAAAATCTGCAAAAGTGATAGAACCGCTAATGAAAAACAAGTTAGTGCAATCGTAGGATTTTGATAGATTAAATGAACTATAGCGACAAAGCGCTAGCACTAATAACAATTCTGATAGCATTTTACCTATAATGGATGGCGCTTTACATAGTCTCTAAATAAAACACGTTAGTGCTACCGCCAGATTTTGATAGCACATTTGTACTATAACATCATTCTGATAGCGCTATCCCAGGGATTCTGATAGTGTTTTTGCCGTCAATCTGATCAAGTTCCAAACTATCGCCAGTCCGGCAATAGTATCTCAATCTGATAGTGATCGTGCCCAAAGTTTCAGAATTATAAAAAAGAAGTGGTTTGCTTCCAAAACAAGAATTTTCATATTTTGTGTGCTCTAGTCATCCTAAAACCTTTGTGGACAAAAATCCCATAGTCATTTGGTGTCATCCCTCAAGAAGAACAATGAAGATCAAATCCAAGCAAGAGATGGCATCCATAGAGGCATTCAAGCAACTATTCATCATCTTACTCCATTGACCATGGAGTCTCCTCTCCCTCATTGATAAATTTGAAGAAAGACTACGAATGCGCACAAATGTTCATCCTCCAAGGTCTAGGAGATCTTCTAAAGTCAAAAACGCTTCAAAGACAGAACCTTTGCTTCACATAGTCATCCATCGAAGGGTTCTATTGTTTGGGGAGTTTTTTTGTCTTCTTCTTTATTTCGTATTTCATCCTTGCACTTTGTTTTTGGTATTATTTATTGCATTAGTGAGCATGGAAAATCGATTTTGAAGGGACATTGGAGTTATGCCTCGGGGGAAATCGCCTCTGCAGAGGCATCTAAATCAAAATAGATCTAGGAATAGAAATCTTCTTTGCGAATGCGTCAAGAATGGGGTAGTTCTTGTGGGATCTCTGGGTAGGAAAGAGCTAGTCGTCATCTGGTGTGTGGATAAATGAAAGTCAACTAGGTCAGGAGGATTTAGTATAGAAACAAAAAGAATATTGCAATATCGTTATGATCTTAGCATCATAAGATCAAACATATTTCTAGTGAATAAATAATCACATTTACTGTTTTTATTTATTATATTCTTTAATAACTCTTAAATGACTAAATTAAAAACATCTTATTCACTCCACTAATGTTGCCACGCGATCCAACACACTCCATCTTGAAGATGTAGAGTCGTTGTTTTAAGTACAATTGGTTTATAAGAGACTTCTTCAAATAGAGCGTCTCAAGCTTCTTTCATAATTTTTTTTGCAGTATCGACCTCAACAACTTCACGGAGCACTTTGTCAGCAAGAGAGAGTTCAATTGAACTGTGGGAAGTCATCTCCAACTCTTCATTCACATCTGTCATCTCCTTTAGCAATTTTTCTGTCTCTAACACGATCTTGTAAGCTTCTTGTTGCTTCAATATAGCGATCAACTTTGATCCTCAACAAGCTGAAACTATCTCTCCCGACAAATTTCTCCACCATAAAATTGGTTAAAGCCATTTATGTACAAGATCAGAATATTGGCTCCGATACCAGCTGTTAGAGAAATTATAAAATTAGGAGAGAATGAAAAAAACAAAACCATGAGAGCGCAAGGGAGCAAAGAAAGAGAGAACTCTATTTGTTTCAATCTTCCAAATGAATATTTCATCCCTTTTATAATCATTAAAGACTATTCTATTATTTATAAGTTTGTCGTCGTTGACATCATTCTACCATTTATATCATCGTCGACATCGTCTAATTATTTACATCATCATTGGAGCTACATTCAAAAGATTTTGCATCACAAAATCAACAAAATTTTGGAGAAAACTTATCAGTGTTTATCTTAGGACCGAACACATTGGAGCTACATTCTCATCATCATCATCATCATCATCATCATCATCTACTAAAAACATCTTATAAAAAATAAAATAAAAATCAATTATGAGGAGATCAAATACTTGTTCAGTGCATGCATAAACAAGGTAACTCACCTGGAGAAGAATGAGAGGCACTGTTCAAGGAAGAAACCCTTCATAACAACATACCAGTTCAATTTTTTTCCCTTTTGGATGCCCTTCATGAAACCTTATATACATGAGAATGCTCGGTGCCGAACCCAGATTTATCACTGGAAGCCTTCTTGGTGGAGGCCCCTTCTCTCACCCACCACCCTACATGCACAAAGAAAGCTCTCTCTTCATTGGAGCAGCTGGAACCTTTCGCTTAGAAATTTTTGATCTCACATCCCTTCGTTCTCCTTCATATTCATATTCTCGTCTTCTCAATATTCCCTACTGGTCTTTTCAAAATAGGGGTGTGACAAGGTTGTAAATGACTGTAATGACATCAGTATCATGCTAGCAATTTTTTTTCAAATATTCGAGCGATTAGCTTACATGTTGCATAACTCACGATTAAGTTCTAGAATTGCAAGTAGTTTCTCAGTGATTAGTCACATCAGTCCCTATAGGTGGTGAATTGTTGCATGCATATCAAATTTTGCTGGATTCGACCCTTACTACTTAATAATGTCTTGGAAACAACTTTCAATGGAATGAATGTACACTCTGCACTCCGACATTCTATCACCATGATCAAACTCCTTGCTTGAAAGTGAATAAATTATACGACTTTCTCAGTGCATGCATAAGAAAGGGCAATATCAAGGTTTAGAGAATAAGAACCACCACTGAGATTCACAGTATGCTTTTTAACATTTCCTAAACTACACAATACAAACAGGTTAAAACTGGAAGCTTGAAGTAAGAACAGTGCAAACTAGAATTCAATCACGTGAAAAGAAGAGCTATCTGCAAGGCCCATCTTTTCACAAAAAAATGGAAATATGTTATCATGATGGGATGCATGCCCACAGAAATATACATAAGCCTACTAAATTGAAAATAATAGCTTAAGCAAAAAATATATGTGCTGCAGTCAAAGGCAGAAAAAGTAAAGCTGGCATTGATATTCTGTTTTCAATCAGCAGGATACTCGACCCGGTGTGATCTGAAATGCTGCCACTCGGATCTGACTCAGATCAATGATCAACGGTCCCTCGGTATTCTGAAAATATTTTGTCATCATGCTAGGCAGCTTTTTTCGTCTGAATGAGCAGACATTTTCCTTGGAAATTTGTGTGTATTCCATTTATAAATCACAAGACATCAAGGCAATGGAGGCAGTACTGATTAATGAGTTTTTCGGCGAGGCTACCAGGCTCTGGCACAAGCGCAAATGTTATGTCATTCCAGAAATGGAAAGTGTATGATTCATTCAGAATCCTTCCAAAAAGGTTTTCTTGATAAGCCTTCTCAGAGTCGTTCGACGCCGCTGCAAAATACCTGTGGATTTCATAGTTTTGCATAATGTGAAAAATGTGAAAAAAACATGATATTTTGGAGCATGCAGATCGGTGTAAAAAGAAAGAGATACAAAATGGGATAATTGAATGTCCTTATTGGAAGCTAACCACTAACCAGCCATTAGAGTATCTCCAAAAAGTTTAAGGGAAAGGTAGGGCATAAAACGGGAAATTGCAACAAACACACGAAACAAAAAGACAAAATGGTTTTTATTCATGAGCCCTAATTTCATTCATCAAGCCATTTAAACACAAGGTCATAAAAATTGGAAATTGCGGCAAACATACTAAACAAAAACATAATTGCAAAAATAAAGACAATAAAAATAGCAAATTAATTAGTTCCCACGGGACCGGCAATGTGGTCGTCCGAGGATAGGTTACGCCGAGTCTTATTCAAATATTGTATTTGTTACTAGTCCACAATGGGGAGGCATGAACAAACGATGGTTCAAGCCGCGCAAGGACTATAAGTGCACTGCTAGTATCATCGTCATTACTTTTTATTATTTCTCATGATTTATGAACATTTTATTTTTAGCTCACTTCGTTAAGCCTTGTGAGGGTCATTTTGAAAATTTGTCTTAAATGTGGTCTCACTCTCTATTTGAGGGATGAAGGAAGGAAATGAATCAAGCAATTATTATCAAAAATATTTCCTATCTTTCTCTCTCTCTCCTTCCAGCCCAACACCAGCCTAGGGCAAGCCGCACTCGCCCCCCCCCCCCCCCCCCCCCCCAAATCCCCAACCGACAGCTCCGTCGTTCTCCTCCAAGCTGGAGCTCCTCTCACCGCATCTCTCTCTCTCCCTCCTTCACTCCGTTGTTGCCTAAAAGATGTTTATTTTCAAAAGAGTGCTTATTGAACTTTATGATATGTTTATCACTTAATATTTGATCATGATATTTATTGTCTTACAAGTGATAACACTCTCTTTACAAAATGATAAATCTTTTCTTTAACAAGTGGTAGCCCTAGTTTTTTTCTTAAACAAGTGGTCATATTCTAAACGCTTACTTTTCTTCCGCTGTAGCTATCACTCTTGCTCGATCATGCACTCTCTCATTATATTTGTGGTCTCCAAAAAGTGTTCCATTGCACCATTTCCAAACTGTTTCACGTTTACATTCACCTCCACCCACTTTTGCTAATAACAAAAAGGGAGAATAAATGAGAAATCTAAATATTAATCAATTCTGAAATCTAAAGATAAAGGGGGAGAATAAATCTAAGGGGTAAAGAGGGAGAACAAATTTAGAAATCTAGGGGGAGCACATATATAGGGGCAATCTTTTACCTTCAAAAACAAAATTCTAGAAAGCAAAATGTCATCAATTTTTTTTATAAACACAAACCTATTTATATTGATTTCTCATGAGTGGATTTGTTATTAGCAAAATGGGGAAATTGTTGGAACATGATTTTCCGCACCTCTTTAGTATGAGAATAACAAATTTCATATTGTATTTGAATAATCTGGTTTTGTGTTTATAGCCTACAGGAACTCACAGGTATGACACTAGAATGCTACAAGCTGAATGGAGCACTGATCTAGGACAAAGATGAAAAGTGACCACTAACGCGTGGCGTTAGCTCTAACGCTGACATTAGCACCACGACGACATGGAGCCTTCACGACGATATGGATGTTGGGCTCGACGACATGGAGTCTTCTAGCCGACATGGAGTCTTCTAGCCGACATGGAGTCTTCCTGACTAACGTGTGACGTTAGCTTTAACGCTCGTGTTAGCATCTCAACGATATTACTCGGAAGCTGGACCAGTCAGCATGAAGCCGACCCGACGACATGCACCTCGAAGATAATCCACTACCGGTGGGCGATAGCTTCTAACGCTCAGCGTTAGCTCTAGAGTACTCAAGGGCGCCAAAGTGAATTCAAGCAAAGGCTTCTGGAGGGAAAAAAGATTCACTTATGGAAGATCACTACCGTTGATGGTATCGCTAACGCTGGGCGTTAGCCGTGCTAAAACGAGAAGATTCCAAAAGAGCAAAATCACCTTCCCGAATTGAAGATTCTAGTGTCAAAATTGTTGTCTTAAATACTACCTTTGAGCGTTATCGATAACGCCAACGTTAGCTCCTCAAGTCTATAAAAAGACAATCTTGGCTTGTCTGATGAAGGATCCCGAACCTTAACTTTATTGCTTCGTGCTACCTAAAGAGGAATTCATATCAGGCGTCCAAGCATCTTCCACACAAACTACAAAGAGGATTTGTGAAGGAAGATTCACCACGACTATTCAACACGAAGGTCGCACGCATCGACTCTAACAATCTCCTCGGCGTGCCTTCGACCTCATCCTCGAGTTCTACTACTAAGGGAGTTTTTATTTTCAGATTGTATTCTTGTTTCTCTTGTTCGAGGATTTTCCGCCGCCGCCGGCTCTCTCCATGGATGAAGGCAGTCTTACCTTGGGCTAAGTTATGGAGATGTTCCAGAAAATGATGACGACCAACACCACTGCCCTCGAATCCCTCACCGCAACATTTTGACGACACACCACCACTGCTGAGAGGACCCTCATTGTTCACATTTTCATAGCCACCAAGGAAGCGAGTTCCCAGATCCCCAAAATTTCCCATGAGAAGCTCACGAAGCCTCTCGATTCCTCTCTCAGACCGCTCACTCCAAAACCGAGAACTAGCCATCATATATATCGAGCTAGCTAACAAGCATTTTACTAGATTCATATTAATATTCATTGAACATTCACTTTCATGTATTAATATTAATATGCATGTTAATATAGTAAATATTTTATATGAAATATTTATTTTAAACTACTAAATATTCATTGTATTGTCAAATAACGAAAAATAATAAATGTTACGATCAAGGAGAAGAAATAAAATGTCTCCTGAAATCGTCGGATCAAACTACATACTTGACTTTTCATCATAAAACTCCAGATTGTCACATCATGAGCTACTACCTCATTTTATACGGGGCTACAACACGATTGCATCTCTCCAGATTGCATTACTGAAGAACTCCTTTGTAAAGAGAGAAACGGCCATGGGAGCGATCTGGGTCCTCCGGCATGTCGTGATCACCGCTCCTATGCTTCAATTGCCTGAGACATCACGCAGAAGTTTCAGGTGGAGTGTGACGCTTCAGGGAGGGGTAGCGGCGCAGTACTATAGTAAGTCGGACACTCGATAGCTTATTTCAATCGGAAGATGGCCATACACTACAAAAACTTCTAGCTTATGAGCAAGAGCTGATAGGCTTGGCCAAGGGTGTACAACATTTGCGACCATACCTATGGTCAGAAAAACTTGATTCGGACCAACCATTTCAAGTTGAATTACCTCCTGAAACATCGCCTCAATATCGCACATCAGCAAAGTTGGGTTCGCAAACTGCTGGGTTTTGATTTTCGAGTTGAATACAAGGAGAGCACCTTGAACCGTGCAGCGGATGCATTACCCTGATGGGATCATTAGAGAGAGACTCTCTTCGCCATTAATTGGCCTACCTCCGAGCTTCTCATTCGGATTCGCCTGGAGATACAGAGCCCCCCTGCACTCTTGGGGTTAGTCCACCGCATCAGGGAAGGGAAGCTTCCACCTTGTTTGACCATGAAGGAGGACTTCAATGCAGCATGTTCAGCATGTCAGTGCAACAAGACTAATCACCTTCTTCCAGCAGGTCTTCTCCATCCGCTTCCCGTTCCAACACAAATATGGGCAAACATATCTATGTATTTTGCGGAGGGATTGCCTACATAAAAAGGCAAGTTGATTTCTCTTGGTGGTTGTGGGTAGTTAGCCGGTGCACGCATGCTCCTCGTGCATCCAACCTTCAAGCAGTTGAGCCGATCCTTCGGTATCTAAAGAATGCTCCGGATCAAGGCCTTGTGTATAAGCCTTCATCTTCCCTCTCACTGATTGCCTACTATGATGCAGATTATGCAGACTCCATTAATGATCGTCGGTCTACAAGCGGATACACACGTATTTTGGAGAGCATCTGATCACTTGGCGGAGAAAGAAAGAAATGGCTGTGAGACGATCATCTGTTGAACATGAGTATCGTTCGATGGCCTGCACCGTTTTCGAGTTTACTTAGCTAAAGAGTCTTCTTACTGATCTTGGAGTATCTCTTACATCCCATGCATTTCTCTACTCCGATAGTAAAGTTGATATCAATATAGCAGAAAACCTAGCATTTCATGAACGAACCAACATTGAAGTAGACTGTCACTTCATCATAGAAAAAGTTCAGCTCTACAAAATTGATCTTCGACATGTTCCCGTTGCAAACAAACTCTATGATATCTTCACAAAGACTTTGCCTCAGCCATTTTATCGTCGGTTTATTTCTAAGCCTGGAGTCTATGATATGTAAGCTCCAAATTGCGGGAGAGTATAGAAGAAAAGAGATGCATAGAAGCCAATACAAAAACCTGCTTACAATGACACATTAAGTGTCTTACTTATCTTGTATAGATTAATCCCACATTGTAAATAGCTTATATGTTTCTTACATGAAGTAATAGGATTGTTACGTTGTTTCGATGTTTTCTAACAATAAGAATAAAATAGTTACATAAAATAGAGTTAAAAACTTAAAATGAATGAAGAATAGTGAAATATAGATCCAGCCCATTGGGATAAAAGTAATGATCATGATGATCAAGCTAAACCAAATAATACAACGCCTTCCATGTTCTTGAAAATACATACTGAAAATTAAATAACAGCATCAGGCTGCAGTAACAAGAAGCATACCTTGTAATGTCTATCGGATTTATTGGGAAGATTGATTGAGGAGGGATAATGGTTATTCCAAGCTCTTCCCAGGATCTGTCACCTCTCCCATGAAGCCTATTAATTACTCTAGCTATTAGATCAGCCCCATTCCACATTATGAGGGTATCATCATACGTTGAGTAGAACTCTGTTAAGCATTCCTTCAAGAAAGGGCTGAAAGAAAAAAAAAATTAATGTCAGCAAGGGCAAGGAAGACTTAAACCGGTTCATCATGATAGCAACAAAAGAAATAGAAATGACTTGCAAACATCATACAATTGGCTTTAAACCTCATTGTGCCAACTTGTATCACATCTAATTTACCAACATAATATGGACTGGAATGTAAAATATCTTGCAGAACAATATATTGTTCCCTTAAACATTTAAGTCAACAAAATATATGCATCAAACACTCTGGAGTCATTCACTAAAATAAAGTCCGCAACAATACAATTAAATTCTTCATATAATCAACAGAGGATGACTGTGATACAAGTACGAGCAATACCATCACCAAACGACGATGCATGTGAATCTATTCATACCAACCACAGTCCTTGCCCACGACGCAAGAGTGACGACTGACGTTGTACCTTTAATTCATGTATCCCTTTGATTATCATGTCGCAATATATTTCATGTCTTAAGTAGTAGGCCTTCCTAATATATAAAGGATATGTCAAGTCTTGTATGCCACTTTTGAGCTATTTTCTAATTAATTGAGAAAGGGGAAGAGGGCAAACAAGCACCCCTACCAGTTGCCTTATTTCCGAGCAGGAATTCATGTGTAGCCAATAGCATCGTCTATCACTATGACCTAATAAATGGCTATCTAAGTAGTTGTTCAATGAATTCAGAAGTGTTTGCTGATCATTTGTAGTATAGTGTCCAAAAGAGTTTTCATTACCAAACTATCACTATCCCAACATATGTACAACAATTTTGTATAAGCTTTTTTCCTTGTAACAGAGCCCCGGTAAAATATTTGGGTAAAACAGCTAAAAGACAGGGAGGATTGATCAGAAAAATAGACCATATTGAAACCAAGGATATTGCATGACATTGCCGGAAATAATTATGGCCGTAATATTTCTTCTGCAATGGTCTATTTTGCAATTATCGGTCAACTATGTTATTAAAGGCAGCAGATTTAGAACACCGGACAGCCATTTTAAAAGCCAAAACTGTTGCCCGGATGCATTTCCGGCAATTTTTAACCTCCGGACAGCAGTTTTGGACCTCAGACAGCAATTTTGCATAATAACATAATTGCTGTCCATGCCTACTTGAACTGCTATGAAGCAGTTTTAGAACACCGGGAAGCGATTTTAAAGCCCAAAAGTGCTGTCCGGATCCAACCTGGTTGGTTGAATGCTATTAATGAGAATAGCAATTCACTTTTCTTAACAATAGGGCTGAGAGATTTCTTGGTTCATCATGCTATTGCTCTGAGTTTACATATAACTACATTGATTTTAATAAAAGGTGCTTTAGATGCGCGCGGTTCCAAGTTAATGTCAGATAAAAGTGTTATAGTTTTCCTTGCGATGGCCCCAGGCGTGGGAGTACTTGTGATATATCTGCTTGGGAATCAGTCAAAGTCACATAAATCAATTCTACCTAATTTGATTACAACATTGTTGAATCCTTTAACATCCATTCATAATACCGGAGCACTCCGCGGCTAAGAGCTCGGTCGAAAGTATCCCTGCTCCAACAACTCCTATATTTGAATTTTCAACTCGGCTAACTCATTTGGCGCCATATGATAGGAAGCACGCGATACCGGTCTCGCACCAGGCATTGGATCTATCGTGAAATCAATCTCCCTTTGGGGTGGTGCACCTGGAAGCTCATCAGGGAACACATCCTCAAACTCCTCCACCGGCACATCTTGTATAGCCAACTTCTTAGAGTGAGTCTCCAACAAGGTTGCTTCACTACCCTATCTCACCACACGCATCACTTGCATAGCAGAAATTAGAGATGATGCGGCGCCTATCAAACCTCTAAACTTGACCTCATCTAGGCTTCCACTCCTCAACTTTCAAATTGCAATCAATATTAGCACGTTGTTCCGAGAGCCACTCCAATCCTAAGATCACACCAAATTCTTCCAAGGGCAACACCGTCGCTTCCAAATCAAAGTCATGATGATTTATCCTCAAAATAATATGGCCTCTTCGATTGGTGCTCATGAAAGACCCATTCGGCATCCTTACGCTTAGCTCCACTCCCGCATAGAATGGATCCACTCCAATACCTCGGAAAAATATATCCGCAAGGAACGAGTACGACGCCCCCGTATCAAATAAAACCTTAGCAGGTACATTGAATACTAAGACACTGCCTAAACACAACATAACACAAACAATGGTTGCAATCTAAAACATAGAATAAGTAGACTTAATCATAGGAAATATTCTAAATCCTTCATACATTTCACCATGTCGGGTTGACGGGTGGCCTCTTGCTGCCCGAGGTTGTAGGCCATAGGCTGCACTGGTGCAAAACGTGAAGCACTAGACTCCACCGCCTTGCTTTTATCCGTATAACTTGGCACCACTAGTATTGTGGGATCCTGCCTCTGCTCTTCATTGGGTACATTCTCGTGACACTTATGATCTATGTGGCCTATTTTGCCACATCTATAACATGCAAGGGGTCCCCTCGATGGTGCCCCACTAGTGATGTAGGCCTTGACGTTTGAACTTTAAGAAATTCATTAATTTAGCCCGGGTGGAACTCACAGGTTGATACGACCAACCCCAACTAGGTTAGCCCAGTGGATCACACCGGGGCCCAGGGGGGCCGTACCAGGGCCGCGGCCCATACACCCTAACCCGTCTCCCCTTTCTATTCCCCAGGGCGGGTTATTGAAGGCTGCTCCTACGGCACCGGGGTTTGAACCCCCGACCTCCCTTGACAAGAAGCTTTTAACACAGCCCTCATCACCAGCTGAGCTAAAAGCTTCTTGTCAAGGGAGGTCGAGGGTTCAAACCCCGGTGCCGTAGGAGCAGCCTTCAATAACCCGCCCTGGGGAATAGAAAGGGGAGACGGGTTAGGGTGTATGGGCCGCGGCCTTGGTATGGCCCCCCTGGGCCCCGGTGTGATCCACTGGGCTAACCTAGTTGGGGTTGGTCGTATCACAGGTATTGTTCCAAGTCGAACCTTCCACGAGTTACACGGCTACCAGCACAAAATCGCAAACAATAATTGATGATAAGTGGCTAAGAAGTAATGTGAACGTAAAGGCAAGCTCATAAGTATTTAATGGAGCGCATAATTCTACTGATAAATATTAAGCGTGGATACCTTCCCCAACACAGCAAGAATCGGTCCTCCCCGAATCTTTTGGCACGGACGGCGAGCGGGGTAGGGGTCGGGTAACGGAGATGAAAGTCGATGTCGACGTTACCCGCGGGCTGGCGAAGCAAGGTCGTTCTTTGGAAGAAAGGGTGGCAGGAACAGAGCTTCCGGCGACATGGAGACTTCGGAACGGGGACGAGGCGAGCGGTCAGTGCGAGTCTGGATTTTGGCGGAACTGGCGTCAAAACTGGAGCGGCGGCGGCATCCGGGCAGAGGTTGGCGTGTTGATGTCGGTGACAGGAACCAGGATGATGGGCGAATGTAGTGGGGCAGTCGACCGGCAACCCAAGGAATGAAACGGGATTCATTCTCTGAATTATTCTGGGCATGCTTCGGTCTTCTGGCCAGCAACTTTAATAGAGGGCTGTTTTCCAAAACTCTTCACACGGGAGCAATTTGCCAAATTTTCTTTCCAAATTGTTTTTCCAAAACTTTGGCAATTTGCCAAATTGACTTTTCCAAATTTTAGCACTTTTTCCAAATTTCAGCAACTTTCCAAATGTCAGCAATCTTTTCAAATGTTCTTTATACGGCAGCAAATATTTTCTTCTAAATTTCTTGTGTGATTTGGGTATCCCTAGATTTATGCGCTTCTTAAATATTTAAAGCTTGCCTTTAGCATCCTAATTACTATCATTATCGGACTATTTTATTCAAGGTCTCATCTGGTGGTCAAATCGATGAGCCTAAAAATAAAGACAGGTACATGAAATAAAATAAACATAGGGTAAGGAAACTACGATGCGCCGCAGGATGCATCAATTCCCCCGGGGTTGAGAGAGCTCGACCCCAACAAGAACTCGCAAAGGCTAGCAATGGAGAGATATGGGCGGTGGCGTTGTAATTCATCAATGTTGATCCACGAACTGTCCGTAATATCCCGTCTTCGCCATTAGACCATGTAGCGTTGGTATGTCCAGTGGCGAGTACGAAACTCGTGTACATCCAGGACCTGATCTATCTCTTCAATGGTGGGCGTCTGCACTGGTACCAAGTCGGGTGGAATCTCTGGAGCTGCAGCAGGTGGACTGGGGCTGGAACTAGGTGGATTTCAGTAAAATGGCGTCAGATCGGCCACGTTAAATATCGGCGAAGTACCAAATTCAACGGGCAAATCTAGGAGATATGCATTCTCACCAAGGCGCTTCATGATTTGGAAAGGACCAAACTTCCGCTGTTTTAGTTTATGATATGTACCCGGAGTGAATCTCTGCTTCCTGAAATAAGCAAACACTCAATCTCCTTCTGAAAAGTATAACTGCGGGCGATGATGATCGGCCATGGATTTATATTTTTCAGAAGTCGCTCGCAATTTATTAGTAATATCCTTATGCAATTCGTTTAAATAATCAACATGAGCTTGCGCATCAAAGGAAATACGTTCATAAGATGGAAGGGAGTGGCGATCAAGTAGATGGGGTATAGAGAACCCGTAGACAATCTCGAAAAGAGATTTATTGGTGGAGCGATTAGTAGAATTATTGAATTTAAATTCACCTTGTGGCAGTATAAGATCTCATTGTTTCGGATTCTCCCCAATCAAACACCTAAGCAGGTCTCCCAAACTCTTATAACGACCTCAGTCTGTCCATCGGTCTGAGGGTGATATGCGTTGCTAAACTCGAGTTTGGTTCCGAATCGGGCCCACAATGTTTTCTAAAAATATCCCTTAAAATGAGTATCTCTATCAGAGGTGATCGATCTAGGAATGTCGTGTAACCTGACAATTCCTTTACAAAAATATTCAGTGACGTGTACAGCACTAGAGGTTTTCCTAAACGGTATAAAATGCGCCATTTTTTAAAAACGATCCACGACCACAAAAATATAATCGACTTTCCTCTGAGTACGAGGAAGTCATACCACGAAATCCATCGAAATATCATCCCACGGTCTCTCAGGTATCGGTAAGGGCGTTTATAATCAAGTGTTTTGTGCGTGCCCTTTATACAATTGACAAGTCATACAATGTCTAACAAACTCGATAGCATCGTGCTTCGTACTAGGCCAATAGTATCGTGCACTGCCACTAGCGAGATCTAACAACTTAGATTGACCGACGTGTCCACCTAACCCGGAAGAGTGAAGCTCCCGAAGTAGTGTCTCTCGAAGTGTTCCTTCGCAAATGCAAAGACGAGTGCCCATAAGCAGATATCCCTCACTCCCTACGTACTGGGTAGTAGGATCAGTCCCACTATGCTGACACGAGATCCAGATGTCACGAAAGAATGGGTCAGTGGCGTATAAGTCACGCTGAGAATCTAAATCAGTAATGCACGACTGTAAAGTGACTAATAAATGTGTGCGTCGGCTACTTGATTCGTGACACCGGGTTTGTGCTTAAATGAAAAGTGAACTCCTGAAGATAGACAACCCACTTGGCATGACTTCTAATCTCTCTCTGGGAATTCAGGTTTTTCAGTGCATCATGGTCTGTATTCAGCACAAACTCACGTTGGATTAGGTAGTGCCTCCAGTGGCGGAGAGCCTAAACAATAGCGTAGAACTCGATGTCGTAATTGGAATACATAGTCTTTGCTTCGTTCAATTTCTCACTAAAGAATGTTATAGGTCGACCTTTCTGACTCAAAACTGCGTCAATGCCTATAATAGAAGTGTCACAGTCAACCTCGAAAATTTTATCAAAATCAGGCAGCGTTAATACAGGTGCACTAGTGAGTTTCTCTTTAACTAATAGGAATGCCCGTTCGGCTTCCCCAGTCCAAATAAATAACCCTTTTTAAAGGGTCGGTAACAGGAGCGATAAGGGTGCTAAAATTTCGAATGAAACGCCGATAAAAAGATGCTAGCCCATAAAATCCCCGAGCCTCAATAATCGTCCTAGGGCTAGGCCATGATTCTATCGCCTTGACCTTCTCTCTATCAACTCTAATGCCCTCAGAAGAAACGATATATTCTAGGAAGGTCAGGCTATCAGTCATAAAAGTGCACTTCTTCAAATTTATATATAATTTTTTCGTGCACAGGATTTCTAATACTTGTCTCAGATGAGTCAGGTGTTGGGAGCATTGGAGAGACCAAAAGGCATCACCAACCACTCGTATAAATCCTCTTTAGTCTTAAATGCAGTATTTCATTCATCCCCAGGTCAAATTCTAATCTGGTGGTATCCACTCTTCAAGTCAATCTTCGAAAACACGCGGGATCCACTAAGCATATCAAGCATGTCATCCAATCGGGGAATCGAAAAGCGATATTTGATATTAATTTTATTAATCGCTCAACTGTCTTCACACATACGACAAGTTCCATCTTTCTTGGGAACTAGAAGTGCAGGAATGGCGCATGAACTCATGCTTTTTCTAACGTGACCCTTTGAAATCAACTCGGTCACCTGCTTATGTAGCTCCTCATGCTCCTTCGGATTCATACGATAATGCGGTAAATGAGGTAAGCTAACTCCTGGCATAAGGTCAATACAGTGCTGAATATCTCTCATCGGGGGAAGCTGATCGGGCAACTCCTCCGGCATAATTTCAGAGTACTCATCGATAAGAGGTCGCACTGTGCTAGGGATATCTACAATAGATGGGGTGGTATCAATACCAAATAGCATATAAACCACATCACTATCCTTCATCTCCTGCTGGAATTATGGCCCAGTCAGTAACATGGTGGCGGAGGGGTAGGATATCGTAGATACAGTGGTAGGTGGGTGTGAAGGCCTCTATGGGGCTCTAGGCTAGGAACAAGGTTATTCTTCTGGGGAAGAAGAACAATCTTCCGCCCGTTGCGCTCAAAAGAATGAGAGTTCTTCACACCATCGTGAATAACATGTCTATCATACTGTCAAGGTCGTCCTAACAGGATATGACAAACCTCGATAGTAGCAACGTGGCACCAGACTGCATCCTGATACCGTGATGCGTACTACCTATGGAAAACTCAACGTGACACTGGTGTGCGATGGGAATGGTCGTGCTACGGGTGACCCATGAAAGACTGTAGGGTTTTCCTAGGGGTTGCGACCTCAACTTTAACTTATCCACCATGCGTTGAGAAACAAAGTTCTTCATACTATCGTTATCTATGATGATGGAGCAAAACTGCCCCTGTATGCGAGCAGTGGTATGGAAAATATTGTTCCTCAACCAATCGTCTTCAGCGGGAGTCTTAGGGCTTAAGAGCCTATGTTGGAGAACACACACTAGCTGTTCGGGCTGCTCTCCCTCAACTTCACTCACTCTCTATCTCGGTCTCAGGGGTCGGGTCAGGATGGGAATCACGAAGGAAGACCCCATACTCAGGCTCTGAACCACTCTCAGAATCAATGATGCCGGGCGTTGCGGGCACTCAGAAGATTTATGACCCGGCTCCATACACTTGAAACATCTAAAGGTCCCAGGTTGTGGTATAGTGCCAATAACCTCCTTACCTCTAGAGTATGCGGCAGGAAGTGTTGGGGTACTCGTGGGTACTGCTGGACGAGAGGGTCCGACAATCCTAACAGTAGGAGTGGAGGTGTGAGTAGGTGGGGGCCTAATTCCGGATGTCCGTTTTTGTGAGGACTCTACTTTACGAGCGCGACTGGAGACCTCTCCCAAGTCCTTATAATCAAATACTCTAATTGGTCTTTAATGGAATATCGTAACCCGTTCAGGTAACAAGAGACAATCATGTCATCGTCCTCTCAGAGATCGAGGCGAGACTGGAGTACTAGGAACTCGTTCGTGTATTCATCCACCGATAATTTGACTTGTCGTAGGTTGTGGAAACTACGGTAGAGGGTCTGCAAATAATCGGGTGAAACATATCGCTTTCGTAGTTGGGCTTTAAACTCGATCCACGTGGTGATGGGGGGCATGCCTAAATTGAATCGAGATCGCTCTAACTGTCCCCACCGAACTAAAGCGGACCCTTTCAGTCTAAGGCTAGCGTACTCAACTTGCCTGGCTTGGGGCAATTGCTTCCAAGCTAGGAAACGGTCTATCCTATCACACCAGTCTAAGCAACTCTCGGGTTCTAAGAGTCCCTCAAAATCACCAACGTCTAATTTAACTCCTACATCCCATCGGGGTTGATTACGTGGTTCGTGACGTGGTTTGGGTGTGGGGTGTGCAAGTACTAAAGGTCTAGGGTTAGGGTCTACTTCAACCACTGGGGTAGGTGCTCGATTTAATTATATGGTAACTTCTATAGTATTAACCGATGCGCGCAATCCGTTCATAACGGCGTGACACTACCCATACCGGTGGTGAGAGTTTCTACCGCTTTCATCAAATCATTCATACGTTGAGACAAATCCTCTACACTAGTCTCTAAATGATCTACTCGTTTTTTCATTTGAAATAATTTGATTTTAAAATTATAATTGATTTTCAATTTTTTTAATTCTCTTTTTTTGTAGGGAAGAACATGTTAAAAATAAAGAAAAAAATATTTTGAAAAATTTTATTTGAAATGAGGGATTACGCGAGTGAGTAGAAAAACAATTTTTTTTTTATTTTTTAAATTCAATCTCAAATAAATTCGATTATTATTATTTTATTTTATTTATTTATTATTTTTAAAATATAGATGTAATTTAAAAAAGTGCATTTAATAAAACATTTTTTTTTTAAATATATCATAATTTTTTTAAAATAGAATTATTTTTTAATTTTATTTTTTTGAAACACGGATCGCTTGATCCGCGATAAGAGTGAATCAAAGAACCTATGATACCAAACTGATGTAAGCCAAGAGTGCCCAAAATCGAATTTACGCGCGAAGTCAATCTCGACGTTTGAACTTCAAGAAATTCGTTAATTTAGCTCGGGTGGAACTCGACGTTTGAACTTCAAGAAATTCGTTAATTTAGCTCGGGTGGAACTCACAGGTATTGTTCCAAGTCGAACCTTCCACGAGTTACACAACCACCAACACAAAATCGCAAACAATAATTGATGATAAGCGGCAAAGAAGTAATGCGAACGTAAAAGCAAGCTCATAAGTATTTAATGGAGCGCATAATTCTATCGATAAATATTAAGCGTGGATACCTTCACCAGCACAGCAGGAATCAATCCTCCCCGAATCTTTTGGCACAGAAATTCGTTAATTTAGCTCGGGTGGAACTCACAGGTATTGTTCCAAGTCGAACCTTCCACGAGTTACACAACCACCAACACAAAATCGCAAACAATAATTGATGATAAGCGGCAAAGAAGTAATGCGAACGTAAAAGCAAGCTCATAAGTATTTAATGGAGCGCATAATTCTATCGATAAATATTAAGCGTGGATACCTTCACCAGCACAGCAGGAATCGATCCTCCCCGAATCTTTTGGCACAAACGGCGAGCGGGGTAGGGGTTGGGTAACAGAGATGAAAGTCGATGTCGGTGTTACCCGCGGGCTGGCGAAGCAAGGTCGTTCTTTGGAAGAAAGGGGGCAGCAACGGAGCTTCCAGCGACATGGAGACTTCGGGACGGGGACGACGCGAGCGATCAGGGCGAGCCTGGATCTCGGCGGAAGTGGCGTGTTGATGTCGGCGACGGGAACCAGGATGATGGGCGAATGTAGTGGGCCTGTCGGCCGGCAACCCAAGGAACGAAACGGGATTCGTTCTCTGGATTATTCCGGGCATGCTTCGGTCTTCTGGCCAGCAACTTTAATAGAGGGTTGTTTTTCCAAAACTCTTCATACGGGAGCAATTCGCCAAATTGTCTTTCCAAATTGTTTTTCCAAGACTTTGGCAATTTGCCAAATTGTCTTTCCAAATTTCAGCACTTTTCCAAATTTCAGCAACTTTCCAAATGTCAGCAATTTTTTCAAATGTTCTTTATACAGCAGCAAATATTTTCTTCTAAATTTCTTTTGTGTGATTTGGGTATCCCTAGATTTATGCGCTTCTTAAATATTTAAAGCTTGACTTTAGCATCCTAATTACTATCATTACCGGACCATTTTATTCAAGGTCTCATCGGGTGGTCAAACCGATAAGCCTAAAAATAAAGACACATGAAATAAAATAAACATAGGTTAAGGAAACTACGATGCGTCGCAGGATGCATCAACTAGTGACTACTCTGCTCCCTCCGACAGATTGCTGGGGGCGGTACCTCTTCTTCCCTTTGCCTCCATCTGACCTCCCATGAGAATGAGAATCCTTACTCTCTCCCTGCTTTGCCACAAACCCCTTGCCACGTTGAATTTCTCTATGTCCATTTGTAAAGTCCTCGCGACCTCAACCAAAGCGCTAAAGCCCACCGCTTTCAGAGCAATCAATGGGTGTGACAAGTTATCTCGCAACCAACCTCAAGAATTGCCCCTGGAGGGCTACTCTTGTTGTCGTGAGGAGATATCGTCTTAAGAATGCAGTTGCGAACTCTCCCACCGTGATCTGAGTAGGAAGGCGCCTGGCAAAGCGGCTATCACGCTCCTCCAACCACCACAACTTGGTAACTCCTTCCAACATGAATGTTGCAAGTGGTGCTTTCCTCTGTTCGGTGGTCTCAGCAGCCTCCAACAATTCATTTATCCTTGCTAGACAATCTTCCGCATTAGCCGGAGTGTCGACACCCTTGAATGTTGGAAGATATAAACCCAAAAAGTACTTCAGCTGACGGTCCCTCTGACCAGCAGCCTGCTCCACAACTGTCGGCTCTACAGCCGCTACCCGCAATACTGCTCCTAGTGTGACAGGTGTCGCACCAGCTACAACTTAGTGGTCTGAGTTTCCACCAGTGCATTCGTTAGCATCCTACAAAAATCCGTTGGGGACATGTTCATGTTGGCTTGCACCGGTGCAGTGTTATTACTACCGGTGGGTTCTTCGTGAGCTCTTGAGCTTCCTGCTTCAGTACTAGCACCCTATTACAGAAGAACACTAGACGTCGGAACATATGCAATCATCAAGCATCAAATATAGGAACACACAAGGTTCCAACAAACAATCATATGTGGAAATCTCATCCTAACGGTCTAGAATCTCTAAACCTATCTTTGATACCAAATTGTAACACCCCACCTGTAATAATTGTATCATATGGGTACGGTCGGGCCCCACACTATACAACCAACACAAGGTAGGTATTAAAAAGTGGTATAAAAGATAACTCCAAACCATAACGTCATCATAGGTTAATTATCCCACAGCGGAAAAACTTATAAACAAAAAAGCATGTACGCATTCTAATAACATATCATCAAAGTCCAAGGCCTTATGACTTATACATCAAAATTGTCCAAATGAGTACATGCACTCAAAAGTATCGACACGCAGGCCGGAACAAAGAAACAAAGTACAAACAAAAATAACACTTCACGAGGCTTTTCTATTTCATGTAAGCAAAGTAAGCTAGAGGGCACCCGCATCTGAGCCACGCTCTGCAACTGCAAAGACATGAGAGGGAAAACGAGGGTGAGCTATGAGCTTACCACAAACCGTGTAACAACCCAACTCCTTCTGGTATTCTTAGCGAACCCAGGGTAACTACAACATCATGCAAGTCAGCATTTTGTATGCAAATAAAGCAATATTAACAAGCATATCATATCAAATGCTACTATCTAGGTGTCACGGGCATCAAACATGTTCTCTATGTTGAGCAATATAATCAAAGTTGCATACAATGCAATGTGTATGCAAACTGGGTATCTCCTCGAATCCACTATGACACCTATGTGTGTATGCATCTAACACATCATCAAGCGCAATCAACTTCAACATGTGTGTATAAAGGTTCCGTAAACATTAAAGGGTACGCTGGCAATATACCCAACAACCGATACCCCCTTTTATCATAATCATAACCAAGTGCGACGACAATATGCACAAAGACCCATGGTCATCTTGGCGGCATTATACATAATGACCCACAACCGACATTCTTTCATCAATTTCTCATCATCGAATACGGAGGTAATATACATATACAGACACATGGCTATCCGGCAATATACATATAGAGACCCACAACCGAACTCCTTTAAGCAAGCAACATCAAATCACATCAAACTTTAAGGATTACATGTGCACCGCAAGCCCTCTTTCTACCATGGAACATCCTCACGAAAACTGTGCACAATAACAACATTATGGCCACATTCGCACTACCACAAATCTCTAAATGCAAGCATCAATCAATCCATCGCTGAATCGGGACATGACCACGATTAGGCTTCACACATCATGCCTAATTAGAAATTCGCACATCGGATCTCTAATGCAATCATGTCGGGATCGCAATCCCACGCCCTGGTGGTTCACAATGAACTGTAGCAACACCAACTTCTCTAATTATAGAGACCGAGTACCACCATCACCGCAAATGCTTACAAGAAAACAAGCATGCAAGCGAAATCCTAAAAACCAGGAAGAGAAGAGTCGTTAGCTTCCCTGACCTTCTCCACGCCATCGAAACTTTGCTCAAAGAGGAAGAACATGACCGCCACGACAAGATCTATTCGTTAATGAAGACGGCTCGTTGATCGGGCTCACGGATCTCCGTCGGCTTCACCTTCTTCTTAGTCCAAGCTTTTTTTCTCCTCTCCTTTCTTTTCACCCTAAGAGAGAGAATAACCACTTTAAAATGAAGGCTCAAACCACCTCTTGTCTACCTAAAGAATCCGGAAATCTCCACTAGCCAACGGATCTCTGATCCCACAGTCAAACAACTCAAAACCGACTTAAAATTCCGCTTTTGGAAAGTACACGCCCAGGTTACATGGCGTGTACCGCCCTGCAGCGCCGCAACACTATTCGACATACGCTGAGATCCTTAAAATCGACATGCTTCGAAATCGACGCAAACACGCCAAGGGTACACGGCGTATACCAGGGGCGTATACCACCATCGGCGCTGACTACTCAAAGCCGACATACGTCGAATTCCATGTGAGCACGCCCTGTTTACACGACATGTACCAAGGGCGTATTAACGCCTTTTTCACTACTCGATGTACAATGAACACTCCTAATCAACGTACGTCGAAAACTGGGTGAACACACACTGGGTACACGACATGTACCAGGGGCGTGTAACCTGTGCTCTGACTTTTCAGGCTATGCACCGACTAAAAATTGACTGCATCAAATAGGGCTTACAAGAGCATGTTACACGGCGTGTAACTTTAAAAATTCTCCTTTTTCTGCTATAGGCCATCCCATAATCTGCTAGAATCATTCCTCAGTGTATTCAGAACACAGCACAGTCTTTCCTTAGCATAACGGGGAAAAATAGGGCGTTACAATTGTTTCTCCTTCAATATATGGTTGGTTTCAGGAATCGAGAGTCCCGTCTTTCCTATATCAGAAGACCGCCAATTCTTGTGTGACTTTCCATTGCTTATGAAGACGTAAAAGCCCAAATTTACTCACTCCCTTAGTTCACTCCGCTTCGTTCTCCTTCTAGCACTTCGGAGGGCTTGATTGGTTGATTTTTCAGCCAAACCTAAGATGAAGAGGTTGATCCAAGTTTTCTTTCTTTCACCTATTGATACTTTCACGTATTGATAAGCGGAGGCCGTATCAAGATCTAAAACCAAGAACACGAACTTGCATTGCATGAAATAAAGATACAATCGGGAGGCAAGCTCCCGCCAAGCACCCAGAGGCTAGGTACTCCAAGGAACTCCCCTCTCCAAAGAGACCAAAGACTAACACTCTCAAGATAAAAGAACCCACAATCCAATGCTCCTTATATAGATGGGGTCTTCACTACAGGACAAAATACTTAAAGACACATACATGACAAGATATGTAAAGACATGTGTGTATCAACACACCCGTCCTGAAAAGCGACCTTGTCCTCAAGGTCGATCCGGGAAGGGTCCCATTGACGTGTCGGCGACCCGAGGTGAAACAATGTCATGCCAGCAAAATATCCATCCTCAAGGTCGAGCGAGGTGCACGCCAATTGGGACGGGGCCTCGGTCTGAGGTCAAATGTTATGAAGACTGATGGTGGAAACCCATCCAGATCCTGAACAAGGGTTGTGGGACAAAACATTAGGTCGATGAGGAGTAGGTAATGATGATTTGGGAGGAAACCCGATGAGAAGTCTAGTCGAAGTGGGAGAGTGACAAGATGTGAGGATATGGTAACAGTCAAGTGGGCTCGAGAGATGTTGGAAAAGATGAGTCGAGAGATAAGAGAGCTGATCGACGAGCTGGGGTTTCCAAGTAACGACAGGGAACAGAAAAAGCATGTGGCTCCGCGTGAAAGACTGGCGAGCCGCCAGGTGGAGCCTCTGTCACGGACTTGTCAGAAGGCGAGCGGATTGGAGGGCAACCGGTGCAAATCGGAAGATGGGGGAGGGTATTAGGGGGGTGCGTGTCACGGTCGACAGTGGGAGAATGAAGGGGTGTTGGAAAGGGAGGAAGCGACAATGATTCCAATGGTCGAAGACAAGCTGAGGTGGCTGTGGGATGAAGGGAGGAGGAGGCTCGTCGGGAAACAAAGAGGCGGGTAAGGGATGTAAGGGGGCATGTGGAAGAAGTCGACGACGAATCTCAATCACGTATTAATTGTCTTAGGTTTCTGGTTAAATTTCAGGTTGCTTACGTGTGGTGGTTGATCGAAGAAGCCTTGTGTAATTTCCAATCAACCTTGTGAATCATGTCGTCGTGTCAACGAACGCCACAACACCGAAGTAAGAAATTTGATTCCTCTCAGCTAAACATATCACTTAATCTAGACGCATGGCCTAGGTCGCGTAAGAATGCAAGAGAAATTGAAATACTTATAGCCTTTAACTGCATGTTAACAGCCAAATTAAATAATTACATAATGTATATGAACTCGGATTACACTAAGCTTTTTATTGCATATAACAATCACTTGATTTATTAGGATGCAACACACAGAACAATGCATGAAAGCTTACATATTATAGCAAGAACAGAAATGACTAAAGATGATGAATGCAATTAGGCGAAAAATAAAAGATTAAAACACATAATAAATCTCAGACTAGTGACGTCATGTAGACGACATAAAATAATGATCGTACCAACCACTAGGTGATCAGTTCAATGGGCGCATGAGAGGTGTTGCCCTCATGATTGATAGATGCACACCATCATACTCATAGGGCCCAGCAGGCCGTATGAGCCTCAAAAATAGGGTGGACGACCCACACTTTTACACTTGGAAACAGTCGGATGTGAATATATGTTCCGCTCACGGGACACATCAGGTATAGGCACCTCCAGTTTCCATCAGAGACGTAATAATCAGAATGTGTAAAGTAAGTCATGCAACATAAATTAACAAAAGGAACATGAAATTGATTTACCTCAACATTAGAATGGAATTCATAACACAAAAATCCATATACTTCAAGATATTACAACTACGATTGTAACACACAATGCGACAATTACAGAAAGGGAAATTTATGTTCATACAATTTTTTTATTCAATAGCATGCATAATTATCTTATTAGTAATCATGGTTCTTAGATTCAATTGTTGCATACTTATAGCTGTTCATACATGTTTTAATTATGTCACTTTAGTGTCACTGGGAAGGAAGAGTTTTTCTTACTCGCCAGATGGTCGGGAAATTCGCTTATGATAAACTTCTGAGGGTTTCTCATTTTAGTTTGTCTTTCCTTTTTAGTTTGATGTATCATTTATGTATGAACTTAAATGTATCAAATATTGTTTAAGATTTTCAGTATTCATAATTATTGCACTTTTCATTCCCACGTTAGAATTGTCGAATTTAATTTGTCCTTAGGATCTGCATGTGGACGTTGATATTTTTCCAAAGTTATTTATTCCACCATCATAAATTTTCAGTGATGACGATTTTTCTTTATATTTTGCGGACAACCCGTAGTAGCGATGCAGACGAACCGTCACAGCAAAATAGAACGCCTGAGATTGTCATGGAAACCACTAATGCACTAGCAGAACTGGCACTTACGGGGATCACAGCTAAAATTGTTAAGGTGATAACTCTAGCCCTGATGGAATTCTGAAATAGTTTACCTGCAGCGGTTCTAGTCCCAGCTCCTGTGTTTGTTGTCGCGGAGATTAGAATGGATTGCGATCTGAGTCATTTCAGATAACTTCGCCGCTCCAACATCAGTGGAGAAGAAAATCCCATGAAGACCGAAGATTGGTTGTTAAGACCACGGATCTGCTGAAGATGGTGCAGTGCCCTGAAAATAGAAAAATGGATTTAGCGGCCTTCCTGCTTGAGGGAGAGGCCAACCAATGGTGGAGCGGGCATTTGGCTGCCGATCCAGAGGGTAAGATTTTATTTTGGTTTCATTTTACTTTTTCTTTCATCAGTCCCGACATAAGTTAAATTAGCTTTTCCTATTTCAAGTCGCACAGTAGACCTGATTACTTGGGATGAATTCGCCGCAGCGCTCTCCAACTGGTTTGTGCCTCCTACGGAGCGAAGTATCCTGCAAGAGAAATACCTCAGGCTAGTACTAAGGCGATAAGAAGATTATCGTATACGAGAGGGAGTTCAACCACTTGTCTCGGTATGCGGGCACACTGCTGGAAATGCTACTGTTTTAGAGAAGGCTTGTGTGATTCACTCAGGCAACCATTACTGACGATGGGCACCGCTAGCTACAAGGGTTAGTGGATATTGCTAGAAAGTTAGAGGTTGATCAGGAAAAAGTGCAGAGGCGTAATAATTATAAGAACAAACAATCACATGACGCATTATAAAATCATCACAACAATAGTCATCAGGGAAACACTGGAATAAGAAACAGAAGGCGGGGTATAAGCAGGGCAATCAATCTAGAGGTAAGTCTAGAGACTATCCAGACTGCCCTAAGTGCAACCGCTATTATCTGAAAGAATGTTTGGTTGCTTCCGGTGTCTGCTACAAATGTCAGCAGGCAGGACACATTACACGCTTTTTGCCCAGGACTTGATTGCTAACGGTTCATTTATGCAAACTCATCGCAAGTGTAAAGTTCATGCTTTGTTCGGAGAATCTGAAATTATCATAAGAGCGTCCCCCATTCCTATTGCCTAGTTCGATTTAATTGTGGGTATGGACTGACTGTCAGATGTAAATGCTAAAATAGACTGCATGAGCAAAGAAATCCAGGTGGAAGGACCCGACCAGTCCATCATCATCTTTTGATGCATGAAAGGGGTCTCCAAATTGTTTATTTTGACGGTCAAGGCGATCAGGAATATCAATAAGGAGTATCTTGCCTTTCTAGTGTTGATGCATGTTGAAGCTAAGAGCAGTTTGTAGGAAGAACCGGTACTGCGAGAATTTTTGGATGTCTTCCCTGATGAACTACCTAGTGCCCCTCATTCTAGAGAGGTTAACTATCAAATCGACCTTACTCCTGGATCCACCTCAGTAGTCAAGGTCCCTTACCACATGGCTCCAAGAAAATTAGCTGAATTGAAGATCCAGTTACAAGAGATTAGATGGGTGAGTGAGAAAGATAAATTTTTAGACAATTCAGGCTTTAAATTACGATACGCACGAAAAAATAAAACAAGCAATGAAGTACGTATTATTGTGGATGCTACTTGGAGGGATGGAGTTGTTGGAGTAAGTAGAAAAGGTGATAGAATCTTAGCTCTTAAATTGGTCATAGGAAAGAAAACTATTAATGTGATCAGTGCTTATGAACCACAAATAGGATTAAGTTAAGCTATTAAAGTACAATATTTTGAAGACTTAGATGATTTAGTAAAAGGAAAATCTCACAAAAAGAGAAGATTTTCATAGGAGAAGACTTAAATGGACATATAGGGAAGAAAAATACAGATTACACATCCGTTCATGGAGAATTTGGGTATGGAGAAAGAAATAAAGGAAGAACAATTTTAGACTGTCATAGCACATGAGCTAAATGTGACAAATACGCTTTTCATGAAGAGGGAAGAACATTTAATTACATTTAAAAGCGGACCAAATAAGTCACAATTTGAACATTTGATGACTCGCAAAATGGATAAAATGATTTGTAAGGATTGCAAAGTCATACCAGGAAAAAGTTTGACAACACAACATATGTTAGTGGCGTTGGACGTGCAAATTAAATATAATAAATTTAAGAGAAAGACAAAAGTGTTGCCAAAAATTCGGTGGTGGAACTTGAAGATGGAAAAACATGTTGTTTTTAAGACAGCAGTTATGGAACAACTAGTTGATGACCCTTATGTTGATAATAGTATCTCATGGGAAGTTTTTCTTAACATTTAAGGCTAAGTGGAAAGAACGTACTTGGAGAATCAAACAGACGTGCGCTCTCAAATAAAGAATCTTGATGGTGGAAAGAGGAAGTGCAAGACAAAGTAAGAGCAAAGAGGGTCAGCTATAAAACACCATACGCTTGTAGGAATGATGAAAACTTGGCAAGATATAAAGTCGTGAAGGAAAAAAGCTAAACATACAGTAAATAAAGTAAGAAGTGAAGCTTATGAAAAAATTTATAAACGGCTAGATACCAAAGATGGAGAGCATGATATATATAAAATTGCTCGAGCTAGAGAGAGGAAGACAAGAGATTTAAGCCAAGTTAAATGCATAAAGGATGAAACAGATATAGTTTTGACGGATGATGTGGCTATTAAAGAGTGATTGAAAAGATATTTTTAATAATTATATAATGAAACAAAAGACAATGAACTGAACTTGGAAGTGTGAAGTAAATCAGAGGAGTATAGAAACAAAACGTTTTATCGTAAAATTCAAATATCAAAGGTAAATGATGATCTAAAGAAGATAAAAAATGGAAAAGCGATTGGGTCAGACGATATACCCATCGAAGTATGGAAATGTTTAAGGAAAGAAGGAATTTTGTGGCGTACATGTTTCTTCAATAAGATACTGAAATCAAAGAGCATGTCGGACCAATTGAGAGAAAGTATTTTGATACATTTGTGTAAAAACAAAGGAGATACAAAATTGTATTAATTACAGAGGAATTAAATTAATGAATCATACCATGAAACTATAGGAACGAGTAATAGAAAGAAGAGTAAGACGAGAGACTAGCATCTCGAAGAATCAATTTGGATTCATGTCAGGGCGGTCGACTATGGAAGTTATACATCTCTTGAGGAGACTCATTGACAACTATCGAGAAAGAAAACAAGATTTGCATATGTTGTTTATCGATCTTGAGAAGACTTATGATATGGTTCCAACAGAGATCTTATGGAGAGTCTTAGAAAAGAAAGGTGTAAATGTATCATACATTAACATAATCAAAGATATGTATACAAATTCAGTGACGAGGGTGAGGACATCTGGAGGATTAACACAGGAATTCCATATCCTTGTTGGCTAACATCAAGGTTCACTTTAAGCCCTTATCTCTTTACCCTTATTTTAGATGAGCTCACCGGACATATCCAACAAGTAATACCTTGGTGTTTATTTTTTGCGGATGATATCGTTTTGGTCCTTGAGACGCACGAGGGTGTAAACGCGAAACTTGAATCTTGGCAAGGCACTTTAGAAAAGAAGGGTTTTAGGTTGAGTCGGGCAAAGACGGATTATATGGAGCTTAAATTTAGCAGTGCAGGAAGGGCGGATGACTTCGTTATTAAGTTGAGTGATCAAGATATTTCCCGTAGTGAGTTCTTTAAATATCTTGGATCGATAGTTCAAAAAGATGGAGGTGTAGATAAAGATGTGATACATAGAATCCAAGCAGGTCGGTTGAAGTGGAGAGGCGCGTCAGGGATCTTATGTGATCGTAAGGTACCATTAAAACTTAAAGGCAAGTTTTACCGTACTGCAATTAGACTAGCGATGATCTATGGTTCTGAGTGTTGGGCAGTGAATTGTGTACATGAGCAAAAAATGAGAGTTGCAGAGATGAGAATGCTTAGGTGGATGTGTGGACACACGAGACTGGATAAAATTAGGAATGAATGTATCAGGGATAAGACAGGAGTGGCACCAATTGCAGAGAAGATGCGAGAAGCTCGACTAAGATGGTTTGGACACGTACAAATGAGACCACTAGAGGCACCTGTTATGCGTTGTGAGAGTTTAGCTACTAGGCATGTTAAACGGGGGAAGGTAAGACATGATGTACTTAGGCATTGATGAGATTTATGACTAAAGATAGGGCACAATGGCGACAAAGGATCCATATAGTCGACCCCACTATAGTGGGATAAAGGCTTGAGTGTTGTTGTTGTAATTGAAGATCCAGTTGCATAAATTACTTGATTTGGGATTCATCAGACCCAACACATCGCCTTTGAATGCACATGTCCCCTTTGTTATGAAGAAGGAAGGCAGTTTGAGACTGAGCATAGATTATCACGAGTTGAACAAGCTCATCGTTAAGAATAAGTATCCTCTTTCAAAGATAGATAACTATTTGATCAACTCGAGGGGTCTTACACATTTTCCAATTAGATTTGAGATTGGGATATCATCAATTGACAATCCATGGCGGGGATATTCATAAGACAATCTTCAACACAAGATACGAGCACTATGAGTTTGTTATCATGTCGTTCGGGTTGACAAATGCCACGTATGCCTTCATGGATCTAATAAATAGAGAATTTCTAGATAACTTTTATTATTGTCTTCATAAACAACATTCTGGTATATTCAAAGAGTAAAGAAGAGCATATCGCGCACCTCATGACAGTTTTGAGTACTCTCGGGAAGAACTCACAGAGATGAACGGGAGTCTCCCGACGAGTACCAGCGCCGACGGTCCCGTCCAACTCCAGCCGCCTGGTCGTCATCGACTTTGACTCTCCACTCCAGCCGCCTGGTCACCGACAAATCAAGCGATCCGTGTTTTCAAAAAAAAAAAAAAAAAAGAAATTTATTAAATTTTCTTTTTTAAGTTTTAATCTTTTTATATAAAAAAAACTTTTTATATAAAAAAATGTATACCCACTCGGGTAATCTCGCATTTAAAGTAAAAGTCTTAATATTTGAGTTATTTTTATAAAAGCATAAAAACGTGCTCGTTTCAAAAAAAGTATTAATATAATTTTTTTTTGAAGCGGTGATCGATTAAAAAAACAAATTATTTCAAATGAAAAAAATGAGTAGAACATTTAGAAAATAGAGTAGGTGTAACGACCCAGGCCCGACTCCAATCGGGACAACGCCCACCGAGAGCTCCATCGGGACCCAGCTGACGTCGTTACCGGGCTGCAGCCCAAGCACCCCAACCCCTCTCCAGCCCACTGGCGGGTTGTTGGTGGACACAACCTCCCTTCGATGAGGCAAACTCGATAGTTAAGTGTGCATCACGGGGACTTCCCAGGAGATCACCCATTCGAGTGCTACTCCAGCCTGAGCACGCTTAACTATGAAGTTCTTCCGCTCAATTGGTGATGAGAAGTGGAAGAACTCCATAGTTAAGCATGCTCGGGCTGGAGTAGTACTTGGATGGGTGATCTCCTAGGAAGTCTCCATGCTGCACACTTAACTATCGAGTTTGCCTCATCGAAGGGAGGCTGTGGCCACCAACAACCCGCCAGTGGGCTGGAGAGGGGTTGGGGTGCTTGGGCTGCTGCCCGGTAACGACATCAGCTGGGTCCCGATGGAGCTCTCGGTGGACGTTGTCCCGATTGGAGTCGGGCCTGGGTCGTTACAATAAAAAGTGCACTTTTTATTTAAACATCCCAAGGCCCTGGACTTACCATCAGGACAAAGTCCACCGACAGCCTCGTTTGGCGACCGTTACCAGGCTGCAGCCCAAGCACCCCAACCCCTCTCCATCCACAGGCGGGTTGTTGGTGGTCACAACCCCTCTTTGATGAGGCAAACTAGATAGTTAAGTGTGCAGCACGGGGACTTCCCAGGAGGTCACCCATCCCAGTACTACTCTAGCCCGAGCACGCTTAACTATGGAGTTCTTCCACTTCTCATCACCAATTGAGCTGCACTTTTTTTGTAACGACCCAGGCCCGACTCCAATCGGGACAACGTCCACCGAGAGCTCCATCGGGACCCAGTTGGCGTCGTTACCCGGGCTGCAGCCCAAGCACCCCAACCTCTCTCCAGCCCACTGGCGGGTTGTTGGTGGCCACAGCCTCCCTTCGATGAGGCAAACTCGATAATTAAGTGTGCAGCACGGGGACTTCCCAGGAGGTCACCCATCCCATTACTACTCCAGAACGAGCACGCTTAACTATGGAGTTCTTCCACTTCTCATCACCAATTGAGCCGCAGGCTGGAGTAGTACTGGGATGGGTGACCTCCTGGGAAGTCCTCATGCTGCACACTTAACTATCGAGTTTGCCTCATCAAAGAGAGGCTGCGGCCACCAACAACCCGCCTGTGGAGGGAGAGGGGTTGGGGTGCTTGGGCTGCAGCCCGGTAACGTGTCAGTTCGGGAGTTTCGCACTCGCCATGGGACATACCCGCGCTACTTGGTTTCAAGGCAACGCCGTGACATTACAGACAGCTCTTGGCACTGACGAGTTACAGCGACGCCGCCCAGATCTCTGTGTTGCCAGTCTTTGCAATTTTTCGATGGGGTTGAGTTCTCTCAACCCTCAGGGAATTGATGCATCCTCCGTCACATCTAAAGATGCATGCACCATCATGCGTCTTATGTCTTTATTATTTATTTATTTAATGTCTTGTATTGTTTTTCCCACAATAACTTGTGTTTGAATTTCCGGCACACCAGTTTGACCACCCGATGAGACCCTGAATAAAAGGTCTGGTAATTTTAGGTAGTTAGGACGGAAAAGGCAAATCTAAAATATTTAAAGACGCATAAAAATTAATTGGAGAAAATACAAATTCAAAAATACTAATATTCAAAGTAATAAGGAGATTTAGGAAAGTGATTTAAAAGATCCAGGAAAATCAGTCAAAGAAACTATTTGGAAGTTATTCAAATACAAGGCCTGTGGACATTCGGAAAGAATTCTTTTGGAAAGAAATATTTGGAAATTTATTGGAAAGATAGTGACAGCCAAAGCCAAGTCTCCGCCCTATTTAGAACATCTAGCCAACCGTGAAGAGGCACCCGGGTACACAGAGGAATGAAAAATTTTGTTCCCTCTGTAATACCGGCAACAACCCCCCCCCCCCCCCCCCCTCGCTCCATCGCCTCACATGTTAATCTCTCTGGCGAAGCGCACCAGCCGCGTGCTCTTGTTTCTGCGACACTCAGAAGCCACATAGACGAACGGGAGTCTCCCGACGAGTACCAGCACCGACGGTTCCGTCCAACTCCAGCCGCCCGGTCACCGTCGACATCGACTCTCCACTCCGGCGACCCATCCGAGGCCGCTACCGTTGGTTGAAGTCGACCACCGATATATTCTTCCGTCACGAACCGATCGTTGTTCAAGCTCTGCGTGAACGGATCTTTTGGATCGGGCCACTTTTCCTCTGCGTATCCTTACCAAATCCTTTCTCCTTTAGCATTAGCTTATCTTTATGCAATCTAACTAAATAATTATATGCTTGCCTCGAATGTTCTTGCTACTTTTATTATCGTTATTCATAAATTATTTTTGTGATTTTTACCCGTGGATGTATGAATCTCGCCAAGATTCAACTCAGTAAAAAGAGCGGGAAATCATTCTAAAATAATAATTAACGGTTTAACGAAGTTCAACGATTGAAAGTTATTTGCGCGTGAAAACTTCGAAATTGGCCCTATTGGCCTACATCATTTATTAAGGACTTCTCAAAGATAGCTCTATCAATGACAACATTTAATTCATTCTGCAGTTACTGAGTTTGTTGTCATGCTGTTAAGGGTGAGTTCTAGACTTAAGCGAATGAAGAAATTAAGACCAAAATTTGTTTGTCCGTTAGAAGTGCTTGAATGCATTATTGAGGTTGCATGCAAGTTAGCCATACCCGAGGAGATGAGTAGTTTATATGATATGTTCCACATCTCCTATTTGAGGAGAGCAAACAAAGATCCAAGTCAGGTGATCAGTACTGAGAATGCACCAGTCAAATCAAATCTTAGTATCAGTGTTAAACCAGTCAGAATTGTGAAGTCAAAGACTCAGAAGCTAAGCAATAGAGATATCCATTTTGTGAAGGTCTTTTGAATGAATTGTGGCCGACCAGAGTTTACATGGAAAAAGAAGATGAATTTCGAAGCAACGATGAATATGCCTTCATTTTGGACACATGTATGAATGTAATTTTTGAGGAAGAAAATTTTATTGAGGGGAGATTTGTAATATAAGAAAATTTTAATTTAATTTAAACCTTAAATTCGGAGTTGGACCAGAGGTAGCACTGTCGTTGCAGCCATCATTTAAGGTAATCATGTGTTTCAGCCCATTAAGAGTAGGTTAACTAATAAAATATTTTACGAATTTTAATTTCAACGCGATTTAGAAATTCGTGAGGGTGTAAGACATTTAATTAGAAGAGTTAAGGAGCAATGACATATTTGTAATAAAAGGGAAACGTTTAATCTAACTAAAATACTCTTCCCTCTCATTTAAAAACAAAGAACTACGACTTCTTCTCTTAGTGTGCATTTATATAACAGCAACTAGGGCACGATTTCTTCATCGTCGTCTAAAGCCAAGAGCACAAGATCGTCTCCTCCTGTTCAATCGAGTCACTAACCTTTCCTACCTCACCGGAAGCCTTCGACGACTCCTTTTTAGTCGAGGAAGCTCGACGGTGTTTCCCTGTTGATTCCGGCTCACAATTGACCCCCCCCCCCCCCCCCCCCCCCCTTCTGTAATTTTGCCAGGCAACCACCGATTCTCTCCCATCTAGTGAATTTCCCGTGAGTTCTTAGTTTCTCCTTCAATATATGGTTGATTTTAAGAATCGAGGGTCTCGTCTTTCCTTGATCAGAGGACCGCCGAGTCTAGTGTAACTTCCCACTGTTTGGGAAGAGGTAAAAGCCCAAATTTACTCTCTCCTTCAGTTCACTCCGCTTCGTTCTCTTTCCCATCACTTATGAGGGTTTCTTTGGTTGATTTTTCAGCCAACCCTAAGATGGAGAGGATGATTCTAGTTTTGTTCCTTTCACGTATTAATTGTCTTAGGTTTCCGGTTAAATTTTAGGTGCTTACGTGTGGTGGTTGATCGGAGAAACCTGCATAGTTTCCAATTCAACCTTGTCAATCATGCTGACACGCTGTGTGTACGAAAGCCGAAACAACGAAATAAAAAATGTGATTCCTTTTGGCTAGACATTACTTAATCTAGATGCAATGCCTAGGTCGCGTAAGAGTGCAAGAGAAATTGAATTACTCATATCCATTAACGGCATGTTAACAACCAAATTAAATTATTACATAATGTATATGAACTTGAATTGTTTATTTCTTATAACAGTCAATTGATTAATTAGGGCGTGACACACAGAACAATGCATGAAAACTTATATCTTATAACAAGACTAAAAATGACTAAAGATGATCAATGCAATTGGGCGAAAAATAAAAGATTAAAACACATAATAAGCCTCAGACTAGTGGCTTCATGTGGATGACATAAAATGATGATCATACCAACTGCTAGGTGCATTGTTTTAAATGTCATCTGACATGTCCGACATGTCTCCCGACATGTCATTTTTTAGGGCAAAATGATATATTTTTCTAAAAAAATAGATTGTCCTTTTGTAATATATAGGCCGACATGTCCGATTTTTTCCGATATATCGGCCGACGCAACTTTTAAATATATCGTCCGCTGTTTTATTTTATGTTATATAAGCAAACTAGCAACATATGTTTAAATCGCCTATGAATGTTATATTATGTATGTTTAAATCAATTAGACTTATTGTTTCGATTTTTAACGTTTTATTCTTACAACCAATTTTGTATAATTATTTCACAATTTTTTAATTTCATATTACAAAAAATATGAAAATATTTAATACATTTATCACAAAAAATATGAAAATATTTAAATCTTCTTTATTTGCAATAAACTTATTGTAATCAAAATAAAAATAGTGTATACTATTAAATATATTTTACAATGTATCATTTTGTATTTGTTAATAATATTTTATTTTAGATATTATTTGATTTTATTTCGTAATATAAATGACTCATTTATTATTTATTTGTTATATTATTTTTCTATTTTTATAGCATATAATTATAGTTAGTATACATAAAAAAAATTATTTATAAGACATGAAAATCCGATATTTTAAATATCCCCGGCATGTCTCCGTCTTCCGACATCCGACATTTAAAAACTCAATCTGATATGTCGTTGACATCCGATATTTAAAACATTGGCTAGGTGATCAGGCCATGGGGCATGAGCGGTGTTTCCCTCAATATTGATGGATGCACCACCATACTCATTGGGCCCAGCAGGTCATATGAGCCTCAGACATGGGGTCGACGACTCAGACTTCCACACTTGGAAATAGTCAGATGTGAGTCTGTGATCTGCTCAAGGGACACACCATCATGGCACCTCCGGTTGCCATCAGGGACTCGATAATCAGAATGTGCTCAGTAAGCCATGAAACACAAATTACAAGAGGAGCATGAAATTGATTTACATCAACTTTAGAAAGAAATTCAGAACATAGAAGAAACCCATATACTTCAAGATATTACAACTATGATTGTAGCACATAATGCGACAATTACAGAAAAGGAAATTTATGTTAATACAATTTATTTTATTCAATAACATCCATAATTACCCTATTAGCAATCATAGCTCTTAGATTTAATTGTTGCATACTTATAGTTGTTCACACTTGTTTAATTATGTCATTTTAGTGTCACTGAGAGGAAGAGATTTTTTTACTCACCAGATGAGCAGATGTCGTCTTTGGACATTTCTTTTCAGGGAACACAAATCTGGAGATTCGTTTAGGATAAGCTTATGAGAGTTTCTACAGTTTAGTGTCTTTTTTTCAGTTTGATGTATCATTTATGTATGGACTTAAATGTATCAGACATTCTTTATGATTTTCAGTATTTGGACTTATTGCACTTTTCATTCCTAGATAACTCTATGAATCAGTATTTGAGGTATTTCCTTAACCTTAGCTTCAGTCTTTTCTTTCCGCTGTGTACTCTAGATAGTTTACTGTTATGATGTCAATTATATTACTGATGCTTAGTTAGCTTCATATCACGAGTGATTGCCAGGCTTTTGAATTGTTACTAAACTAGGTAGGGGTGCTGCAGGTGAAGCCTTTACATCAAAATACAAATGAATATGTTACTATTATTGTATACACTAATCTATTTTATATAGAGTATCCACCTTTATCAAAATAATAATGATTTACGGTCCTAAAATGGTATCAGAGTCGTAAGGTGTTCCGCTCTCGCCCGACTGCCGCTTCCGTCGTTTCCACCGCACTGCTCGATCCTCCTCCCCAACTCCTCACTTTATAATACCCTTCTGATCGACGTAGAGGACCCCTCCAAATGCTTCTGTTGTTCTCCCCTCCTCTCCTTCTGTAGCGCTCATCGGTGCCGATCGGTGCCGATCGATCGGAATAGTGTGCTAAGCCCATCCCAACAATTGGATCCACTCCAGATTTCTTCAGCAACTTTGAATCCCACTTCCTTATGTCATACTAAAGAGATTCTTGAATTTAATGGTTGGATCTTCCTAAATTTCAAATCTAGGATTTTGGGATTCTTTCCCCTTGTCTGAGAAAAACGTTTCTACAGCACAACTGGCTCATCTATGGCCCTCCAACCTTCAGCATGTCGTGTTCTCGGAACTTGGCCGATCATAATGACGGATTTATCTTTCTCTTTCAGTTTCGGTGATTCTCGGACCTGTTTTTAGCAACCATTCAGCGAATAGTTTGGCTTTAATTTACTCCCAAGTTTCTCTTGTTCCCTGTTGTTGCTAGATATGTCAGATGTTGTTGATTCATGGGACTGATCGACTCCTGCTGGATATACCCAAGTTTGTCATGATAATATTTGCCTTGTCTTGAACAAGATCCATTATTTTGGCACTTAAGAGCCGGAAGATGTTTGGTTGTGTAGATGAGAGCATCAGAGAACCCAAACATGATACTGTTGTCGGGGGACAATGAGATTCTGAGAACTCGTTAGTCATGTTCTGGCTTATCAACACTTTGCAGGAGTCGATAGCTTGCAGTTACTTGATCCTTGACACCGTCGCAGACATTTGGAAGAGGGTTGAATCCACTAACTCTCGAAAAGGGATCTCTGTCGAGATATTTCAACTCTGAAAGAAGATCTTTCTCCTTCGTCAAGGAGATCATCCACCATCTGTCTACTACTCCGAGTTCATCAAATTATATCAAGAATATAACCACAGTGATTCCCTTACCTTGCTTTGACATGGTGATGAGCTTCTCGTTAGTGCTCGGGAAGATCGCAATCGTGTGTTTGAATTCTTACACGGTCTTCATCGGGACTTTGATCAGATCATTGTACAAATTCTGGGTCGCATACATGTTCCTTCCCTACCAGAGGTTTCTAGTCTTGTTCAGCAGAAATATGATCATAGACAGTCGTGGTTACCTGAACATGCACAAGAAGGCTCCACTCTTATTACATACTCGACCTCGGGAGGACACCAGTTACGGAACTTCAAGCCAAGGACTACGAACAAAAATCATCTTGTTTGTGACTACTGTGGTAAACCTTGACATAACCGGGACACCTGCTTTAAGCTCCATGGTTTTCCCCCTTCTCGAGAAGGACCTGTGGTCATGGGAGATTCTATGGGAGGGACCTTCTCCCCACCATGTTGCTTCTCTGACAGAGCTTTGAAGACCATAATGAAGGGAGTTCTAGTTCTGATCCCATCACAGTTCCCAGCTCTCTCTCCGCCGAGGAAATGTAGGCCTTCCGCAGGATGATACAAGGCCTCTCTACTGAGCCTTCTTCTGAACCATCCTCCTCCTTTGCCCGCACAAGTATTTTGAGTGCCCATTCCGTTACTGTCCACTCACCTTCTCACTAGATTATTGATTCTGGTGCAATTGATCAAATGACTGGCTCCTGATCAAGTTTTGTTTCTTGCTTCCCACTATCTGGCAGAGAAAAAGTACGCATTTTGAATGGGTCTCTTTCCTCCATTACAGGGAAAGGATCCATTCTCTGTTCTTCGCTTACTTTAACTTATGTCCTTCATGTACCAAATTTCACTCAAAATTTATTTCATGTTATTCATTTGACTAACTCCATGCAATGTTCAATCACATTTTCCCCTCTTATTGTGTCTTTCAGGACCTGCAGACGAAGAAGGTGGTTGGCTCTGGTAAGATGCAAAATGGTCTCTATCTGTTCGATCCTGCTAGTTCAGCCCAAGCTCTGCATGTCTCTCAGACTCCAATTTTGGATTGTTGGCATCGCCGTCTGAGCCATCCATTTTCTGCCTCTATGAGAATCTTCCTAGTTTTTCATTTATGTCTTGATGTAGGCTAAATTAAAAATAGTCGAAGATAGTTTTTTTTAAAACCATGCTTTCGTCTAGCCGCACTTAGCGCACGAGAGAGAGGCAACCTGGTTAAATAAATCTATACTCAAGTCGAAGTGCCTAATGGTTAGCAGAGAGCTTAAGCGAGTTTTAAACACGCCGCAAGCATTCAACGAATGTTTAGCTGCAAAGACATCAATGAATCTGAGAAATTCACGTCAACAGGAGAGTGTGCTTGAGGATAAATGCGGGCGATCACTTACAATTAAATTGCATAAAATTACTCTAATAATGAGGGAGCCGAAATTATACCTTCGCGATTTCCAGGGAAGAATGAGGTTGGTTGGCTGGAGAATCCTGGGACCGGACTGGGTTGGGCTCGGGTGAGCTTGTTGGACAGAGGGTGGACCGGGTTGATAGGGGCTGGTGGAAAAAAATGAACTCGTTGGGTTGGAATTTTGGGTGGACGTGGGACTGGGGCGTCACGGGCTTGGACGGGGAGGAGACGTGGGGGGGGGGGGGGGGAATTTGGTGTTGGTAGGTCTCGTGAGAGGTAGGCGATGGGTTAACAGTGGGTGGTGAGGAGTTTCCTGGCCGGCAGGTTCGGAGAGGAGTTGGGCGGGACGTCGAGAACAACAAACGCAGAGGGTGTAGCTAGAGGTGGCGAGGGAAGGGTAGTCGTAAGCTAACCTTTCCCTCGGTGGACTGGTGGCAGGCGACGGTAGCAAGAAAATACAGCGGCGGGAGTCTCCTGGAAAGTCGAGAAGCAGGAGCAGTCAACTGCTTCTCGTTTTCTCCCGGCTGATCTTCTCTCAGGAGGAACCAGCTCTTTAAATAACATGGGAGGAAAGAACGTTAACAGTAGATTGGAAATAGATATGAGTTAATGGGCCATTAAAGGTATAGGTAACAGTGAAAACTGAAGGTATTTAAATAGAGAAATTAATAGGCATCAATGGCTTTTGACAGGTGAAAGGTTCCAAAATTGGCGTCGGAAAACTGAAGGTATTTACTCTCTTACTAAATGAATCTCAGAAGTTATTTCTAAAATTAATTTAGTTTAAAAAAAATGTATTTTATGCAATTTGTTTAATTTATCCTTTTACATGTGTAGCACCCTACTCAACATTAACAGACCTACTTATTTAAGGTTTTATTGGCTGGCCGGGCTAATAGGCCGAAAGTAAAACAAACATACAACATTATTACGACGAACATTTGAAGACAACAAACATGCAACATGATGACAAACATAAAACACGCATAAATCCAAAGAGACAGAAACGTAAACGACCATAAATTCAAAACGACTAAATGGATGCGGCCCCGGATGCATCATGTCTTACAAAACTTTCACGGTGATGTATGTGAATTGGTTAATCATAAGTGTGCCACTTTTATGCATTCTTCATTACCTTTTACTATTCCATTTGTTGTCATTCAATCTGATGTGTAGGGGCCTTACCTGGTTGATTTTATTTTTTGTTATAAATGATTTGTTACTTTTATTGATTGTTTTTCCCGAACCACTTGGGTTTATTTGATGCAGTATAAAAATGAGGTTTTTCCTTTGTTTAAAAAAATTTGTACCATGATTTTTGCATAATTCGGTGCTACTGTTAAAATTCTTCGCAGTGATAATGGTCGTGAATACATTGATGCCTCCTTCGAAACATATTTGACTACCCTGGGGAGAGTACTCAAACCACCTATGTTCAAGCTCAAACTCAAAATGGCGTCGCTAAGTGGAAGAATCATCATCTTCTTGAGGTTGCTCGTTGTCTCCTCATTACCATGCATCTAAATCGATATTATTGGGGAGATGTTCTTATTTTTACCTACCTTATCAATCGCTTACCTACTCGTGTCTTAAAGACTCCTCTCCATACATTGGAGGTCTCTCCTACTCACCTTACTCCAAAAAACTTTGAGTGCTTGTGCTTCATCCAAATCCATAACATTGCACACTCAAAACTTGACCCTCGTGAGGTCCGGTGTGTTTTCATAGGATACTCTCCTACTCAAAAGGTCTATCGATGCTACCATCCTCCAACCAAGAAAACTTTTGTCTCTATGGATGTCACCTTACGGGAAAATAAGCCTTAATATGAGGCCTCTCTTCAGGGGGAGTTTTCACCTACATTGGAAGTGAATCCTCCTACTCTCCCATTGTCGATTTCTCCACCGTATATCATGCCATCCCATATTACTCCTAGCCAGGAGGAACCTATACCTTCTCCACCGAAGAAGACAAAACCTCTGCAAGTTCATACTAGGAGAAGAAAGGACTCGACGATCCATCCTCCCATACCACAACCAATCACGGCTTCATTTAAGCTCTTGCAAAGTTCCCTGTCGACCTATGTGAAGGTAAAAGTACCGAACACCCAGTGTCTAAATATGTTTCTTATGACTATTTAACCCCATCACATCAAGCATTTGTTTTCTCTTTATTATCTATCGTGATTCCTACTTTGTGGCATAAGACACTTCAACATACAATATGGAAGAATGTTATGATGCAGGCTCAGGAAAAAATTGTACATAGGAACTTGTGGATCTTCCAAATGGGAAAAGAATGGTGGGGTACAAATGGGTATTTACAGTAAAACAAAATGCTGAAGGGATAGTGGAACTCTAAAAAGTATGATTGTTGGCAAAAGGATATACTCAAGCTCATGGGATTGATTATCAAGAGACATTTTCCCTTGTGGCTAAGATGAACTCAATGCGGGTTATGTTATCATGTGTTGCATGTAAAGGATGGAACCTCTAACTGTTGCATGTAATAAATGTGTTCCTCTATGCTAACTAGAAGAGGAAGTTTATATGTGTATACCTCCTGTATTTGTACCAAGTGGTTCTGAAGGAAAAGTATGCAAACTGAATAAGTCTCTATATGGATTAAAACAATCACCAAGAACATGGTTTTGGTAGATTCCACAAGGTGATGATCTCTTTTGGGTATACTCAGAGTAATGCAGATAACACTCTATTTATCAAACGAAGGCAACGAAAGCTAACTGCTCTTATCGTATATGTGGATGACATTGTAATAATGGGGATGATACTGAAGAGATTACCATCCTCAAAGGGAAGCTAGCAAAAAAGTTTGAGGTAAAAGTTCTAGAAAAACTAAACTATTTCCTGGGCATTGAGGTTGCAAGGTCAAGGCATGACATATTGTTGGAGAGAAGGAAAATTATATTGAAAGTAAGGAGGCTCTCTCCTTTATATAGGAGAGAGATACAGCTAGGCAATAAAGGAAAGAAATACAAGGCATAATAAAAACATAATTCCAACACTCCCCCCCAAGTTGGGCGTGTTATATCTTGCATGCCCAACTTGCACATAATTTTTCCAAACACAATATGACTTAATCTCTTGGTGAGAGCATCCGCTAACTGTTGATCTGAAGGGGCAAAAGGTGTGCTCACAACTCCTCTTTCTATATTCTCTTTGATGAAGTGGCGATCAGCCTCCATATGCTTTGTGCGGTCATGTTGGACGAGATTGTGAGCAATGATAATGGCGGTTTGCTATCACAGTAAAGTCTCATGGGATCCTTGTTTTCCATGCCAAGATCTTTCAAAAGAGATTTAATCCACAGTCCTTCGCAAATCCCATGAGTCATGGCTCTGAATTCTGCCTCAGCACTCGACCTGGCAACCACATGTTGTTTACTCCTCCACGTTACCAAATTACCACCAATTAGCGAACAATAACCAGAGGTGGACCTCCTGTCATCAACCGAACTGGCCCAATCAGCATCAGTATAGACTTCAACGGTCAGTTCTTTACCGGAGGAGAACAGGGTACCCTTTCCAGGAGAGGACTTGAGATACCGAAAGATTCGATGAGCAGCTTCTAAGTGACGGGTCTTTGGTGAGTGCATGAACTGACTAATAACACCAACTGCCTATGAAATATACGGACGAGTATAAGATAGATAGATAAGGCGACCTGCCAGTCGTTGAAACCCAGTGATATCATCTACCACTTCCCCATCATCTCTACCCAATCTGTGGTAAACTTCAATTGGGGTGTCAGCAGGTCTACACGCACTCATCCCACATGATTGGAGCAAGTCAAGGATGTACTTCCTCTGAGATATGAATATACCATGATTTGATCGAGTGATCTCAATTCCCAGGAAGTATTTGAGATTTTCCAGGTCTTTTACTTCAAACTCCTTCGCCAATCTTCGTTTCAGAATCTGGATTTCTTCAGTTTCATCGCCCATGATAATCCACAAACAATAAGAGCAGTGGGTCTCCCATGTTTGTGCCTTACAAATAAAGTATGATCGGCATTGCTCTGGGAGTATCCAAATGCGATCATAGCTCTATGAAATCTCCCAAACCAGGCTCGAGGAGACTGTTTCAAGCCATATAAGGCTTTGTTCAACCTGCATACCTTCCCCCAGATCCGGCTAAGGCAAGACCAGGCAGTAACGATACATAGACCTCTTCTTCCAAGTCCCCATGAAGAAAAACATTTTTCACATCTAACTGGGTCAAAGTCCACCCTTTGCAGGCAGCACACAAGAGCAAAACTCTTATAGAATTCATCTTCGCCACAGGGGCAAAGGTTTCTTGATAGTCAATCACCATGGTTTGAGTATAGCCCCTAGCCACCAAGCGAGCCTTGTATCGCTCAACAACACCTTGAGAGTTCTGCTTGATGGAGATCACCCACTTACACCCTACCACAGTCTTGCCGGGTGGCAAAGAGACCAAGTCCCATGTGCAATTCTTCTCCAGGGCCAACATCTCCTCAAGCATAGCATCTTGCCACTTTCGGTGAGCGATTGCATCCTGCCAAGTTGAGGGAATAGAAATGAGGGAGAGAGAGGCAATAAAGAGTTTATTGAGGGGGGTAATGACTTATAGGACACAAAATGGGACATCGGATGTTGGGTAGAGATACAGTTACCTTGAGTCCCCAAAGAAGGATCTGATGTTGGAGCGGGTAGCCTGAGAGATGTTGATGTACCTGGACCCCTTTTCCGCGAGTATACACCTGTAAAGGAGGAGCGGTCACAGGAGTAGGAGCAGGAGTAGGCAAGGATGTAGACATAGCAGGCATGGGCACAGGAGGAGGAAGATATGAAGGAGGAATAGGTAGTGGAAGAGAGCTCACTTCCATTGGGTAAGACTCCCCCTGAAGTGAGGGCTCGTAGAAGGACTCGAACTCCGGAAACGTGACGTCCATAGTAACGAAGATCTTTTGGGAAGCTGGATGTAAGCATTTATATCCTTTCTGGGTAGGAGAATACCCAATAAAGATACATTTGAGGGCACGAGGATCAAATTTGGACGTGGGGCGAACATGGACAAAACACACACACCCAAAGATCCGAGGAAGGAGATGCGTGGGAGAGATAGAAAGAGACTCAAGAGGGGATTTGTGGCCAAGAACACGAGTCGGCAAGCGATTAAGGTACGCCGCAGTAAGAACAGCATCCCCCCAAAAATGCTTCGGGAGGTGCATCTTCAGGAGGAGGCAGCGAGCGACCTCTAGAAGATGACGATTCTTGCGCTCGGCGACCCCATTCTGGGTCGGGTGTAGAAACAAGATGTCTGATGTATAATGCCCTGATCACTAAGATAATACTCAAAGGAAGAGTCAGCGTACTCACGACCATTATCACTACGCAGAACTTTAATGGCAGCATTAAATTGAGTAGCCACCATCTTATGAAAACGTTGAAATAAGGGAAAGACATCATTCTTGTTTTTCATTAAGTAGGCCCACGTAAACGTAACAAACCAGTGGAAGCCCGAAATAGAGGCAATAGGGCAAGGAACCCAAACATCTGTATGAACCACAACAAAAGGAGAAACACTAGGAGTAGACACATGATTAAGAGAAGCACGATGATGTTTACCAAGAGCACGCACATCACATTTAAAAGTATTCAAAGATACATTTGACATATTCGGAAATAAAAGATGCATAGCAGATAGAGAAGGATGGCTCAGGCGGCAGTGTCAGGAGTCCACAGAGGTCTGAGCAGCAGAAAGAGCCTTCAGAGAAGAGGCAGAGCTGGAGGGGTCAAACAGGTAGAGGCCATCACGTAGTCTACCAGAGCCAATCACCGTCTCCGTCGTCAGGTCCTAAAAGACACACGAGGAGGGAAAAAAGGTTACAGAGCAATTCATAGAATTAGTAAGGTGACTAATAGAAAGCAGGTTGCGGCTAAACTTAGGAACATGAAGCACCGAAGAGAGGGTGAGGGGGGAGCAAGGAATGGACTCTTTCCCGGCAATGGGGGACAGGGATCCATCAGCAATGCTCACTTTGTCCCTACTAGACAAAGGGATATAAGACACAAAACCTATAGCAGAATCAGTCAAGTGGTCTGTGGCGCCAGAATCAATGATCCACTGGGTGGGAGAGCAAGCGGTGGCAAAGTGAACACCTGGAGTCCCTTGGTGGGCATATGAAGAGCTAGCAGACTCGGATGAGCGGTCAAGCATGAAGCGGCGGAAGGCTTGAATCTCCTCAGCGGAAAGGGCAGAAGGAACCTCAGGGGCATCAGGTCCTTCATAAGTAGCAGGATCATCAACGGCATCGGAGAGATGAGCCGAGCGAGAAGGAGAAGGTCGACCCAGAGTGCGACCAAAGCCATGGCCGCCACGAGGAGCAGGACCACCGCGGGGAGGAGGAAAGCCATGAAGCTTAAAGCAATTGTCCCGAGTATGGCTGGCTTTCCCGCAATAATCGCAGGTCAAATGGTCCTTGTCCATAGATTTATACCTAGTGTCACGGATAGAGCGACCACCGGGACTAAACCGAGCGGCAAGGGCAGAGCTCTCAACAACAGTGTCTGGTAGACGAATCTGTCGGCGATCATATTCTTGTTGAACCAAACTATATACCTCAGGTAAGGAAGGCAGAGGAAAACGGCCAAGAATCTGAACACTGATGGGATCAAGGTCACGGTGGAGACCATGAAGAAACTCGAAGATCTGATTGCGTTCCTCCCGGGCACGGACCAGCACCTCATCCTCAGGGGAGACAAGAGTAAGCGAGTCGAAGTGGTCATACTCTTGGTAAAGCTGGGTAAACTCCAGGTAATAGGCAGCGGGCGGTCGATTCCTTTAGCGTAAGAGAAAAATCCGTCGCCGCAATTGGAAAATCTGAGGGGCATTCCCACGACAAGAGTAGGTAATCTCGGCACGTTTCCAAATGTCGGTCGCAGTGTCCAGAAATAGATAGTTGCGGGCCTGCATAGAGTTGGTCAGCCAGGACATCACCAAGGAGTTCTCGGATTCCCATTGGGGCCAATCCGGAGAGGTAGTAGTAGGTGCCTAGTAGTGTCGTTGATGTAGCCAAATAAACGGCGGCTCTTGAGGGCCAGGATAACGGAACGAGCCCAGTGGAGATAATTGGTGCCATCCAACTTAATGGTAGTGATCTGAGGAGTCTCGTGATCATGGTTGGCACGAAGAGATCCAATAGATGGCAGATGATCATGAAAGGGCACTCCCACCGGAGGAGACATCCGGAGTCTCACCACTTCCTGACATAGCAAGCGAGGAAAAGAAAACCATGGGCGCTTAGAGACGAAAAATCTCACTCATAGAAAGAGGAGATGCGACGGAGGGACGCAATCACGCAATGAGAGGTACATTCCCACAAGAAGGGAGAACGGACGCCGAAAGAGCAATCACGGACTCAAGCCTGCATAGATCCGGCGCCAAGAAAGGCTCAAACATCCATGCGAAGAAGACTGCGCCGACTCGCTGGAGGTAGGCGACGGGGCTAGAGACTGAAGCCGAAGGCGCAGAAGCTTTACTGGACGCTGAAGCTTTACCGGACTGGAGACTGGAGAACGGACAACTGGAGGCCGACGCTGGTTCTGGAGGCCGACGGGATCTAAAGCTTTAAGCAAAGAAAACTGGCGCCGCTGGATCTGGAGGCCGATGACGCTGGAGCACGCACGCAGACGCTGGAGCTGGCGCTGCCAATTGGAGCTGGAGGCGGAAGACGTTGGAAGGAAGAGTCGACCGACGACGAAGCGCGAACGACGGACGCGCGAGAGACGGAAGTCGAAACGCGAGCGGCGAACGGGAGACGGACGAGCGAAGGGGAAATTAGGTTACGCCTTGCTCTGATACCATGTTGGAGAGAAGGAAAATTATATTGAAAGTAAGGAGGCTCTCTCCTTTATATAGGAGAGAGAAACAGCTAGGCAATAAAAGAAAGAAATACAAGGCATAATAAAAACATAATTCCAACACATATTTATTTCGCAGAGGAAGTATGTATTAGATCTATTAGAACAGTCAGGCATGAGTGGGTGCAAACCTACCACCGCACTGATTGAAGCCAATCATTAGCTTGGAAAGGATGATGGAGAGCTTATAGAAGATGTAGCTAGCTACCAAAGACTTGTTGGACGATTAATCTATCTAGCTCCTACTCGTCCAGATGTGGTATATGTCGTGCGAGTTGTCAGTCAGTATATGGACTCACCGAGAAATAAACACTTGGATGTTGTACACAGAATCCTGCGTTATCTCAAGATCATCAGGAAAGGGTATCTTATTCACTCGTAATGACAAGTTGAAGACTGGGGTCTATAATGATGTTGACTTGGTTGGATCAGTTGATTATAGGTGATCTACGTCAAGGTACTGCTCATTTGTTGGGGGAAACATTTTACGTGGAGAAGCAAGAAGCAACTTGTGGTGGCTCGATCTAGCATAGAGGCTGAGTTCAGAGCTATGGCTCATGGAATATTCGAATGAATGTGGCTTCGCACATTACTCTTAGAGATTGGAGTTCATGAAGACAATCTGATAAACTTATATTGTGACAACAATGCAGCTATCAATATCACTAACAATTTTGTCCAGCATGACTGCACAAAGAATGTCGATGTGAATAGACATTTTATCAAAGAGAATATTAACATTCCAACAAAAGGACAACTAGTTGATGTTCTTACCAAAGGCTCAAGTAAAAGTAGTTTTTGTAGCTTAATTAGCAAGTTGGGTATGAATTGTATAACATGCCTAACTTGACGGAGAGTGTTAGTATTATTGTATACACTCCTCTATTATTTATAGTGTCCATCTTTATCAAAATAATAATGATTTACGGTCCTAACAGAAGAACTAGCTAAGACCTAAGTTGACAAAATGACAAACTTTTGGTATATATGAACAATCGCATTTATAAGAAACAAAGGTGCTTAAACAGATAACTAAAAAAAGAAACCAAAAATTGGTATCGCATTTATAAGAAACAAAAGTGCTTAAACAGATAACTAAAAAAAGAAACCAAAAATTGGTATCGCATTTATAAGAAACAAAAGTGCTTAAACAGATAACTAAAAAAAGGAACCAAAAATTGGTATTGAACCGAAAAAAACAGAAAGAAAGCAAAAAAAAACTATGCAAGGCTTTAAGTAAATCCCCTTCTTTGTAGGGAAAAAATGAACGACAGACATAATAAAAATCAGGTAAAGCTGTCAAATAAACAGCAATCATCAGACAGGTAATTATGGAAAGGAGTAAAGGGAAAGCAACATATCTACAAAATCAGTACAGTAACCGCACACATTTTGACATTACAAGTTCTGGATAAAACAAGCATAATATACTATGGATGAATCACATAGACAAAACTATATAACATTTGAAGGAGAACCTATGTTTTTCAAATGCCATAACTGCACCGCTGAAAGTAGAATTTCCATCCCTTTGATCCACAATGCAAATAGAATTCTTGAGTGAATATAGTGGTTTCAAAACTATAAGATCAGAATCAAGATAGACCCCACCATACCTGCTTTTACAGGGAAGTCAGATTCGCATGTACATCAACAAACATATTTTTCCATGAATGATAAGAGCTCAACAAAGAAATGTACATCATCATCTGAAAGATGAAAAAACAAGAGCCCTATAATTAAAATAACAAGCTTACTTGTAGAGGGCAGCAAGACGTACTAGCTCACTGTAATGAAGGGGATAATGCTTTGTCCTCCTCCATTCACCCCAAACAGATGCAAAAATAAGAGCTGGGGTATCCTTAAGCAGTTCATCAAGATTTGGCATTGCAACAGCAATTCTGAATCTGCAAAAGCAGGTTGTAAAAAAAAGTTAAGGGAGAAAAAAGATGCACAATTGCATCATAACCAAATTAAAAACATACTTGTATTCATCACATATTTCATGTTACTTTTTTATTTTGAAGTATTAAATATAAAGATCGTGTTAGAAAACAATACTTTTCTAATATAAATATAGGAGCATTTACCTGGACCTCCCCTCTAAATTTGCAAAATTACAGATTGCACCCCTCTTATTATTGAAATTACAAAAACCTCCCCTCAATGTTACAAAACATAACATTTACCTCCCGTGAAGTTTACATTGCATAACATTCATGCACAAAAATACCCCCTTCGGAGTACATTTTGTGCATGGATGTTATGAAATATGAACTTCAGGGGATGTAAATGTTTTGTTTTATAACATTGAGGGGAGGTTTTTGTAATTTCAATAATAAGAGGGGTGCAATCTGTAATTATGCAATCTTCCAGGGGAATTTTTGTAATTATTCGTATAAATATATATATACTATATTAAAAGGGAAAAAAATCCTTTGGTGAAACATCAGGCTCCCCCATTCTGCCCTCATTTAGACAATTATAAAATTCAAAAAATTCCAAAAAAACACGTACATTTAGGTAATTTACAGAATATTGGCAGGTCTCTCTCTCATTGGTGACTTTTGACGTGATCTCGAAGTGTGATCTCTATGAGCCATACTCGCTCCCCATTCTCTCTCAACAGCCATTTCCCAACAACCATCTCCAGGCACAGTACTCGCCGGAAGCACACATCGCCGGCAGTAGCCATTACCGACCTTAGCCTAACCGGCCTCTTTCATCTCTGGCTTCTCTGAACCATCCACCCACAGTACTCTCTCTAAATCATACTCTCCCTCTCCCCTCATCCTTTCTCCCACTACATAAACCAATTTCAAGTTTCCTCTATCCTGACTGATGTGTAAGAGGGGTCTAATTTTTTCAGTTTTTCTTTGCCTTCAGGGCATCCAAAAAACGATAGAATTACTGTTCGGGGAGGGGGGGGGGGGGGGGGGGGGGGGGGGGGGGGGGGGGGGGGGGGGGGGGTGGGGGGGGGGGGGGGTATTTTGTGCATGGACATTATGAAATATGAACTTCAGGGGATGTAAATGTTATGTTTTATAACATTGAGGGGAGGTTTTTGTAATTTCAATAATAAGAGGGGTGCAATCTGTAATTATGCAATCTTCCAGGGGAAGTTTTCATAATTATTCGTATAAATATATATATATATATACTATATTAAAAGGGAAAAACATCATTTGGTGAAACATCAGGCTACCCCATTCTGCCCTCATTTAGCCAATTATAAAATTCAAAAAATTCCAAAAAAACACGTGCATTTAGGTAATTTCAGAATATTGGCAGGTCTCTCTCTCATTGGTGTCTTTTGACGTGATCTCAAAGTGTGATCTCTATGAGCCATACTCGCTCCCCATTCTCTCTCAACAGCCATTTCCCAACAACCATCTCCAGGCACAGTACTCGCCAGAAGCACACATCGCCGGCAGTAGCCATTTTTCAGTTCTTCTTTGCCTTCAGGGCATCCAAAAAAAACGATAGAATTTATGTTCGGGGGGGGGGGGGGGGGGGGGGGGGGGGGGGTATTCAGGGGATGTAAATGTTTTGTTTTATAACTTTGAGGGGAGGTTTTTGTAATTTCAATAATAAGAGGGGTACAATCTGTAATTATGCAATCTTCCAGGGGAAGTTTTCGTAATTATTCGTATAAATATATATACTATATTAAAAGGGAAAAACATCCTTTGGTGAAACATCAGGCTACCCCATTCTGCCCTCATTTAGTCAATTATAAAATTTAAAAAATTCCAAAAAAAACACGTACATTTAGGTAATTTACCGAATATTGGCAGGGCTCTCTCTCATTGGTGACTTTTGACGTGATCTCGAAGTGTGATCTCTATGAAGCCATACTCGCTCCCCATTCTCTCTCAACAGCCATTTCCCAACAACCATCTCCAGGCACAGTACTCGTCAGAAGCACACATCGCCGGCAGTAGCCATTACCGACCTTAGAGTCACCGGCCTCTTTCATCTCTGGCTTCTCTGTACCATCCACCCACAGTACTCTCTCTAAATCGTACTCTCCCTCTCCCCCTCATCCTTTCTCCACCTACATAAAACAATTTCAAGTTTCCTCTATCCTGAGTGATGTGTAACACGGGTCTAATCTTTTTCAGTTCTTCTTTGCCTTCAGGGCATCCAAAAAAACGATAGAATTTCTGTTCAGTGTTGAAATTAAATTTTTTCGTCAGTCTCGGCGAACTTGGGACTGTATTTCAAGAAGGTAATTGTGCTTGAAGTTTTAATGTCTTTATGAGTATGGTGCTGGAGAAGAAATCTTTTGATTTCATCTATTTATACTTCTCTACTTTTAATTTTATTTCTTTCAAATATCAATCCAGTTTTTACTAATTAAAAGTTATTTTAGAACTCTTAAAATAATTATTAATATTTTCCTACAGATTTCTTCATCATCGTACAACTGCACACATTCTTGATATGAATTGTCATTGAAATACTATTTTGCTGATTTTAATTTTTATATAAACAGAGACAGATGATTTGGATTTATGGAAGATGCTGTGGAGCATGCTGAAGGTTGAAGATGAAAATCTAGCATATATGTGATGCAATCATACTCTTTATGAAAATGTTAGAGTGGTGTTATGGGCACACATTAATATGGCTATGGGCACACCATAAAATAGGAGTAATACCTCTAAAAATCCTAATTCCTTTCTATTCTCCCTTCCGCTGAGTACAGCCAACCCACACGCGACTCCATCTCCAGGCCGATCTCCCTCACGCAACTCCATCTTTAGGCCGATCTCCGCTAAGTACAGCCTTCCGCTCCCTTTCTCGACGAAAGCCACCCGCAATCCCCCTCTTGATCTCCGATATCCCCATCTTCAGGCCGATCTCTGCAGGGTTTCGCCACCTCTTCAGGGTTTCGCCCCCTCTTCAGGGTTTCGCCGCCTCTCCGCGATTTCCAGTTCTGAGATTCGACGCCTATCTCCACGTTTCCAGTTCTCCATCTCCAGGCCGACCTCTGCCTTTCCAACCCCGATCTCCCTCGCGCCAAAGGTTGCTGGGTTAATGCTTCCAGATCTGCGGCTTCCAGTTTTCTTCTTCCATTAACAGTAAGCTTTTTTTCCCCATTCAAATAATGCTATTTTTCTGCATTTCCCCAAAGGATGCTGAGTTTGTAACTCCAGTTATTGATGTTTTTCAGATTGAACTTAGATGTTGGATTGCATTCAAGGCATTCAAAGCAATACTTGTTAAAAGTCAGTACTAAGCATCTGCCTAATTTTTGGTAAAATCTTATCATTGTTTAATTTTTTTTGTTGGTGGTTGTGCACTCTTTATTTATGATAACTAGTGTGTTTGGATGTCAAATGGATGTTTTTTATTTCGATTTCGTATAGGTTAAAATGAAATAGGAACACACGTTGTTGTTAATGAGTGGCTGATCTAAAGACAGTCAATTAGATGTTGGATTGCATTTTATGACTGATACCATATTCCATATTAAAGAGGAATTAATTGAATGGGCTCGCTTTGTCGCCAAAGGATTGAGTTTTGTTGTTGTTGTTCAAAGGACTGATAATCTTGATGGTAGGCCTAAGCCGAGAGTTTTTCTAGGTTGCGATAGAGGAGGATGCCCTCGTGTTCATTCTAATAATTAATTTGACGGATCCATGACGAGGTATGCTTAATTTTCTATTATTAGACATGCACAGTTACGTTGCTAATTGTGATTACTAATTGCCATATTTTTGTTTTTTGGTGCAGATAAGTGAACATTAAAGGTTTAATGGATAATCAAATATTTTTCATCAACCATATCTAGGTAAAAACTTGTATTTTTAATACTTTATTTTATATTGTACATAATCTCATTTTTTATAATTTCATTTTATTGCAGGAGGAGAAGATTTACACAAGAATTGAGTTTTGAATGTCAATCATAACCTAATTTTGGACTTGTTTAACTTTTTCTTTAATAACTAGTGTTTTTTGACTTTTTTTTCTTGTATGGGACTATTTAAAATATTTTTTGGTTTTGCTATAAGACTTATTTTAAAATTTCTAATTTTTCTAGTGAAAATTTTATTTTTATCATGTATATTGAAAGTAGAGTTATGCGTGTATGTAACATCTGACATGGTAAAACTTATGAATGATACTTAGATTCTTGCCACAAAAAAATCACATGAGATTGTGGTATTGACCCACGTTGGGGGCGCACGTATTAGCGACGCATCCAATCCACCGAGAATTGATAATTCTCTTATCGCATTATTTATAATTATTATGTCGCGCATATGTTATTTTTACTCACGTGTCTTATGGCCCAAGTGAGGGGCTTGAACCTATTTAGATGACTTGGTTTGATGAAATGAGTAATCAAGAAATTATTATCTCTTTCCCTTTCTCTCTCTCTCTCTCTCTCTCTCTCTCTCTCTTCACTTCCCTTTCCCTCTCTTTCTCTCTAATCCTCATGACTGTAACCTAACATATCGTTCAGCCAAAAACGAGCGTAGACGTGCGCTCGCCGATCCCTCATCCCGCAGAAGATTTTCACCGGATCTCCCAGCCAGAAATAGTTGAGCTCCTCTCCTTTTCTCATCCGGCTTTATTCTCCACAGCCATAGCTCCACCGGGATCTAGGAAAAGGGACTCAAATCCCTTGAGTGACTTCTCCCTTGCTCGCCCTAACACTTGATCTCAAATCGGTGCACACAACAACTTGGTATCAAAGCCACTCCTTGTCGACGCCGACGAAGACGACACCTTTCCCCCTGTACCGCTCGCGCCGAGACCACCTTACGCCCCGTCGTCCGAACCAGACAGGCCCCGCGCAACTCGATCCGGCCCGGGCTCCTTCCCAGTGGGCCGACCAGTCCCTGTTGAGACCAACGACCTTCCGGCCAGCCCCCTGCTGCAATTCCGGCATTTTGACCCTCCCGCACCGTCGCGTGCACCAATGGAAGAACGGGGTATGACCATGAATCAATTGATGGAGATGTTCCAATCAATGGTGGCCTCCATACACGCCCGGATCGACTCCATACAACCCCGCGCGCCTCCGGCTCTTCCAATGATGGCACCTACATCGGCCACCGCCCAGAGCATGGCCACCCTCGCTCTGAAGGTAGCGTGACATCCCTTGCTATGTGAAAATAGATTTTCCCTTTTTTGAAGGCCGTGAAGACCCTCTCTCGTGGATCACCCGCTACTAGCTCTTCTTACCAACCAAAGGACATTGTGGGAAGACCACTTGGGCATTGCCTCATTCCACCTCATGGGCCCAGCCCAACTGTCGTTCGCTTCAGCTCCAAAGGGAGCAACCCCAGCTACCTGGGAGGAGTTCAAGAACTCTTGCATACTCGGTTTCGCCCCCCCCCCCCCCCCCCCCCCCCCCCCCCCCCCGCAGCAACCCTCTCGGCGACCTCATTGCCCTCAAGCAAACGGGCCACATCGATGACTACTTGGAGAAGTTTCAGGTTCTACTTGCTCGTGCTCCCTCTGTAAGCCCTTCCCTGCTGGTCTCCATCTTTACGGCGAGCCTTCATGAGCGTCTTAGCCTTGACGTGGAGTTCCAGGCCCCTCCTGACCTCACGACCGCGATGAGTCTTGCACGGGTTTGTGAGAAGAGCCTCCTCTTAGACCAGCCCCAGGGCAGACGCAGGGTTACGATAGAGCTTTTTCGAGGTAGCAGCTCCCCCGAGCCCCCCCCCCCCCCCCCCCCCCCCCCCCCCCCCCCCCCCCCGGATTGTCGAAGGGGGACGATTTGAGCCGCCCTCTCTTTCGACGCCGCCTCTCCATCTCTGAGATGGCTGACAATCGCACCAAGGGACTCTGTTTCAATTGCGACGAGACCTTCGGACTGGGCCACAGATGCAAGTGTCTCTTCTGGGTGGAAGTGGACGACCTGCCTGATGATGATGATCCTGACACAGGAGTTTCAGAAATTTCCCTGCATGCCATCTCCGGCCTTCAGGAAGGTCATACGATCCAGATGGGCGTTACACTCGGGGGGGCCAAACCCTCCTCGCCCTCATGAACTCGGGCTGCACGTACAATTTCATTAGCCAGGCGACAGCTCACCGCCTTCACCTTCCGGTCACACCGCGCAGTCATGTGCATGTGTTTGTGGCCAACAGCCACCAGATGGAGTGCCTAGATATTTGTCGCAGGATCCCCGATGTGGTGCTTGGTGTATGTTGGCTCCGAACTTCAGGGCCACTAACTTGGGATTTCGACTGCCACACTATGTGTTGGCACCAGGGTGCATAGAGGATTGAGTGGCATGATGGCAGACATCTCTTCCTTTTTGGTCCACGAAGCTCCACGCTCGGCGGTTATCTCAACCCTGAAGGGGGTTTCACCCGACCATCATCAGCTCCTACAGGATTTTGGAGAGACATTCAGACCAACGGTCGGCCTTCCTCCGATCCGCAGTCAGGACCACCGCATCTGTCTGCTACCGAGCACGACGACGGTGATCGTCAGACCATACCGCCAGCCTTCGTCCAGAAGGATGAGATTGAGCGACAGTGCACAGCGATGCTTCAGTAGAGGATCATCTGCCGCAGTGTCTCACTGTTTTCATCGCCGGTCCTTTTGGTGCACAAAAAGAACGGCAGGTGGCGCATTTGCATTGACTGCAGGGAGAAGAATGCCAAGACGGTGAAGGATAAGTTCCCCATTGCGGTGGTGGAGGAGCTTCTGGACGAGTTACATGGAGCCCGTTCCTTTTCCAAGTTAATTTATACCTAGGTTATCATCAGGTGTGCATGACGACCACCGATGTCGAGAAGACAGCATTCAGGACACACCACAGACACTTCGAGTTCTTGATAATGCCTTTCGTGCTCATGAATGACCCATTCAGCTTTCAGGCCCTGATGAATGAGGTTTTCCAACCCTTGTTGTGTAAATCGGTCCTAGTATTTTTTGACGGCATTTTGGTGTACAGCAAGTCTTGGGCCGAGCATCTACAACACCTCCGCATTATTTTCCAGTTGATCCACCGTCACCGCCTTGTTCTCAAGGTCTCGAAGTGCTCCTTCTACACGGGGAGCGTCGCCTACTTAGGCCACATGGTGCAAGCACGTGGAGTGTCAGATGATCTAAAGAAAATCCAGGGCGTGGTCGCTTGGCCCACTCCCCAAACATCGCACGACCTCCGCGGGTTTCTTGGGTTGGTCGGGTATTACCGCGGCTTCATCTGAGGCTACAGTACTATTGTTGAGCCATTAGTGACCCTCTTGCGGAAGAATGCCTTTGTGTGGGGTGACGTCGCCACAACGGCTTTTTAGGCCCTCCAGCAGGTCTTGATTTCGGCCACTGTCTTGCGCCTGCCAGATTTTTCACAGGAGTTTCATGTGGAGTGCGACAAATCTAGTCAAGGTTCTGGGGTCGTCCTACACCAGGAGGGACACCCCATTGCGTACTTCATCCGCAAGACTACGCTCCAACATCAGAAGCTACCCGCATATGAGCAGGAGCTAATTGGGCTCGTCGAGGCCGTGTAACACTGGAGGTCTTACCTTTGGGACCGTGCTTTTGTGATCTACACAGCTGCACCGACTACTTCATCATGAAGTATCTTCTGGAGCAGCACTTCACTACTGTACCTCAGCAGCGTTGGATCAGTAAACTTCTCGGATTTGATTTCCGCGTGGAATACAAGGAAGGGGCCTTGAACAAGGCAGTTGATGCTCTACACCGCCGTGAGCATCACCGAGGTGGCTATCTTCGCCATCTCATGCCCCACACCCGCACTCCTCTCCACCCTGCTCCACGAGATCCAGACTTCTCCGGTTTCATCAGAGCTTCACCACTGCATTAAGGAGGGCCTCCTGCCCCCGCGTTGGACCGCCAGGGAGGGCCTCATCTTCTACAAGGGCCGGTTATACATAAAGGTCACTTCTCCCCTTATACAAACCATTGTGGAGGACATGCATAGTCGTGCGCACGAGGAGTCCACAAGACCCTTCAGTGCATCCGCGCAGAATTCTTTTAGAAGGGCCTCCACAGACGGGTGCAAGACTTCCTCACATCCTGCCCCATTTCCCAGACGAACAAGACAACCCATATCCTTCCTGCGGGCCTCTTGCAGCCATTGCCAATGACGACTCAAATCTGGGCAAACGTGTCCATGGACTTTGTGGAGGGGGTTGCACACTTCCAAGGGCAATACCGTACTCATGGTTGTCTTCCACTTCTTCTCCAAGGGGACACTCATTGCATTGGCTCAACCCCTTGTTGCTGAGATTGTTGCGCGGATTTTCTTTGACGGCGTGTTCCGCCTCCAACGGATGTCGGATAACATCATATCCGACCATGATAAGATTTTCACCAGCCGCATTTGGAAGGAGTTGTTCACTCTTAGCAGCACCAAATTGGCCTTCTCCACCGCCTACCATTCGCAGTACGATGGGCAGACCGAGGTGGTCAACCGCACCATGGAGATGTGCCCACGCTGCATTACAGGGAATTGCCTCTTCAAAGACTGTCTTGAACATGGTTGGAGCTGTCTTGAACATGGTTGGAGATGTCTTGAACACAATCTTCTTCTTCTTTGTATATGGTTGATCTTCCATGTCTTGATTACATCCAAGACCCCTTTTGTTAAGTTGTCCTTTGTCTGTCAGGACTTTCGCTTGAGGATTCTTGGCAGCATATTTGGAAGAGTCAAACAGAGTGCTTGAAATTTGAATTGACTCTTTTAATTGCTCTTCTTCCACAGCATCTTTGCCCTTTTTCAGTCTTTCAATAAATTTCTTTCTATTTTCTTCAATTTCTCTTTGAGCAGCCTCATACTCATATTGTTCTCTTTCTCTAGCCTCTTCAAAGATTTTCTCAAGAATTAGGTCAGTGTATAGTTTCATCTGATTTTCAGGTATTTCAATTTTCTCATAGGTCGTGTTGTATGACCTATTCTTTTTAAATTGTTTTCTCTGTTCCATTGTGTATTTCTCCCAGATGGGTCTGTTTCTCCCATATCTCCTTCCTTTGTTACCTCTTTCATATCCCCTTCCTCTGTTATCTCTCTCATATCCCCTTCTTCTGAATGTATTTCTTCCACTAAAAATAGAGGTAGAGAGGCAGAAAAGGAGGAGAGCGAAAGGGAGAGAATTCGAATGCACAATAAAGTCTAACGACTGTGTTGTTTTGAGAAGACGAATCGTAGCAACTTAGGGTTGTACTCGAAGCAACGTCGAAAAGGAGTGGATGCAGCACGCTAAAACTTGTCGAAGTAGCTTCTAAAAATCAATTTTGCGCGCGCTTTGAGAAGTCGACGTGGCGTCGAATAGAAGTCGACGTGGCGTCGAATAGAAGTCGACGTGGCTTCGAATGAAAGCAACGACTTTTATGTCGACGTAAGCGTCGATACGAATTCGACGCTGCGTCGAGTGCCATTCGAATGAACTATCCCAGACAGCTCTCAAAGCTGGCGTCAAATAGAAATCGACGATGCGTTGATTTGTATTCGACGCAGATCTGAATAAACAGTTATGTTTTTCTCAAAAAAATTGTTGTTTTTCCCAGCAATACCTTTCTATAAAAAATAGATCTTATTACATTATAAATGTGTCTCAAAGTGCTCCATCAAGCATTCTCAGTGCATTGATGAAGAAATTGTGTTTGCTTTCATCAAGTGGCTTAGTGAATATGTCAGCCTTTTGATTATCCGTGGAAATGTATTGAAGATTGATCGTACTCTTCTCTACATTATCCCTGAGAAAGTGGTGTCTTATCTCTATGTGCTTAGTTCTACTGTGGAGAACAGGAATGGAAGCTATAGAAATAACACTTAAACTGTCACAGAATATTGTGGAGTTCTCAAGACTAAAGTTGTAGTCTAACAACTGATTCCGCATCCACAATATTTATGAGCAGCAGCTTCCTGCAGCTATATACTCAGCTTCAGCTGTAGAAGTGGAGACTGAGGTTTACTTTTTGCTAAACCAGGAGATCAGTCTAGCACCCAGGAATTGACAAGTTCCTGAGGTGCTCTTTCTATCAAGCCTGCATCCAGCATAATCTGCATCTGAATAGCCTACTAAATCAAATCCAAATTCTGTGGGATACCACAAGCCAAGTTCAGGTATACCCTTTAGATATCTGAGTATTCTTTTTACAGAACTCATGTAGGATTCTTTGGGGTCAACCTGAAATCTAGCACATATACATGTAGCAAACATGACATCTGGTCTGCTAGCCGTAAGATAAAGAAGTGAGTCAATGGCTACTCTGTAAGTCTTTTGATCAAATGACTTATATTTTTCATCTCTATCAAATACAGTATTGGTAGTCATGGGGGTTTTCATGACAGGGCATTTTCCATCCCAAACTTCTTGATGAGCTCTTTGGTATACTTGGATTGTGATATGAAAATGTCATCTGCATTTTGCTTTGCTTGGAGGCCAAGAAAGTTGGATAATTCCCCCATGTTAATCATTTCAAACTTAGACTGCATTAGGTCAGCAAACCTTTTGCAAAGTCTTTGATATGTTGAGCCAAATATTATATCATTTACATATATCTGTATTAGAAATGGCTGATTTTTATGTGCTCTGGTGAAAAATATTTTATCCACCTTACCTCTTACAAAAGAGTGTTCTAGAAGAAAGGTGGATAAGGTCTCATACCAAACTCTTGGAGCTTGCTTGAGACCATACAGTGTTTTATCTAATCTATAAACAAAAGAGGGATGAGATGGATTGACAAAATCAAGGGGTTGCTCCACATATACTTTTTCCAGAAAGAGTTCTATTTAGGAAAACACTCTTCACATCCATTTGATATACATTGATCTTCATATGTGCAGCATAGGCAAGGAACATTCTGATTGCTTCCAGTCTAGTTACTGGAGCAAATGTCTGATTGTAGTCAATACCCTTCACTTGCCTGTATCCTTGAACAAGTCTGGCTTTGTTCCTGACTATGACTCTATTTGAGTCCATCTTATTTTTATATACTCATTTTGTTCCTATGATTGGGTAATTTCTTGGTCTTTCAACTAGAGACCAGACTTTGTTTCTTTCAAACTGAGCAAGTTCCTTTTGCATTACAGCTATCCAGTGGGGATCACTATCTGCTTCTTCAAACTTGTTAGGCTCATACTGTGAGAGGAAGCATTGCAGCATAGTTTCATTTGTGATCTGATTTTTTGTCTTCACTCCCACTGTTATATCACCTATAACTTGAGTTAGAGGATGATCCTTTAGGATCATCCTATTTCTTGTTAAGTTGTTCAGTGAATTGACATCCTCATGGATTTCCTCTTCCTCATTGATTGTGGGAGCACCATTTCCATTCTCTAGAATAATCTTTGTGTCTGGCAATTCAGGTGCCTGAGGGTTATTATCATCTGAAGCAGAGTCTTCATCTGATTCATTATCAGTTGGTTGTTTGCTTTGTTCCTATGATTGGGTAATTTCTTGGTCTTTCAACTAGAGACCAGACTTTGTTTCTTTCAAATAGTGCAAGTTCCTTTTGCATGGCAGCTATCTAGTGGGGATCACTATCTGCTTCTTCAAACTTGTTGGGCTCATACTGTGAGAGGAAGCATTGCAACATAGTTTTATTTGTGATCGAAATTCTTGTCTTCACTCTCACTGTTATATCTCCTATAACTTGAGTTAGAGGATAATCCTTTAAGATCATCCTATTTCTTGTTAAGTTGTTCAGTGAATTGACATCCTCATGGATTTCCTCTTCCTCATTGATTGTGGGAGCACCATTTCCATTCTCTAGAATAATTTTTGTGTCTAGCAGTTCAGGTGCATGAGGGTTATTATTATCTGAAGCAGAGTTTTCATCTGATTCATTATCAGTTGGTTGTTTGCTTTTGTCCTAGCAACCTGATGAGTGATCTATGATGCTGATCCTTTCAACTTGATCTGTCAACTGGTCTTCTTCCTGCAATATGACATTGGTGGAAGTTTCCTTCCCCTTGGAAAATATGTTAGTCTCATCAAACACTACATGCATTGACTCCTCAATTTTGAGAGAGCTCTTATTATAACACATAAGGGTCTTGCTTGATGAGGAGTATCCCAAGAATATCTCATCATCAGCTTTCTTGTCAAATTTGGCAAGTTGGCTCTTTCCATTGTTCAGAATGAAGCAAGTACACCCAAAAATTCTAAAGTATGTGACTATAAGTGTCTTTCCTTTCAATAACTCATAAGGAGTCTTTAACTTAGTTTTGTGGATGAGACTTCTATTCAGAACATAGTTAGTTGTATTCACTGTCTCAACCCAGAAGGACTTTGGCAAATTGGTTTCAGCGAATAATGTCCTTCCTGATTCAATTAGAGTTCTATTTTTCCTTTCAGCCACCTCATTTTGTTGGGGGGTTCTAGGAGCTGAAAAGCTTTGTCTTATCCCTTCATCCTCACAGAATCTACAGATTAACTGGTTATCAAACTCAGTATCATGATCACTTCTGATCACAGCAACCTGAGTATTAAATTCAGATTGAATCTGTCTAATGAACCTTGAGGGGATCTTGAAGGTTTCTGACTTAGCTCTTAAAAAGAACACCCAGCTGAATCTAGAAAAATCATCTACAATGCTAATGTATAAGACTTGTCTGTTAAGCTTTGAGTGGAGATAGGACCAAATAGATCCATGTGCAACAAATAAAGGGTTCTAGGGGAATCATTCTTACTAATTTGTTTGAATGATGATTTGGTTTGTTTTCCTAGTTGGCAGGCTCTACAGGGATGATTTTTTTTAAACTTACCAATTGGTAAGCCTCTTACCAGATTATGTTTTGATAGCTTAGCTATTGTTTTAAAGTTTAAGTGACTGAGACACTTATGTCATAACTCATTATTTTCTAAGTTTGAATTAAACAGACAAACTTCAGACTTAGTGTAATCAAAGTCTACTGCATATACCTTACCTTTTCTAAGTTCTGTTAATATTATTTGATTAGTTGCAGAGCTAACTATATGACATAAGGACTTAGTGAATACAACTTTGTATTCACTATCATATAATTGACTAATACTGATTAGGTTATGTTGAAGTCCTTCAACATAACCTACCTTAGAAAATGAAATTTCTCCAACTCTGAGCACACCATATCCTCTGCTCTGTCTAGAGTGGGAGTTACCAAAAATTACCTTAGGGTCTTCCTTGGCCTTGTAGTTTTCCAGCACTTCTTTTGCTCCAGTCATATGCATGGAGCATCCACTGTCCAGGTATCACTGCTGGTTAGTGGTAGAACAACCTCCTTTCTGCACATAAATTTAAACATTAGTATAGACCCTCACTTGCTGGGGTCCCTTTTTTCTAACATCATATGAGGTTATCAAAGAATAGGTTGGTCTTTCTGGATACCCCTTAAGTTGTATAAGTGCTGGTTTATTATGCCAGCAGTGTTTGACATTGTGGCCAAATTTAGAACAGTAGAAGCATCTTGAATTATAATGAGAAATAGGAGAGAGAGGTCTAGAAGTTTTAAAATTGTTGGCTGGAAACATGCGTCGAGAAGAATTCGACGCATTTCTAAAGTTGCGTCGAGTATAATTCGACGTGTCTGCATAGTTGCGCCGATAATAAATCGATGCAGAATAGTTGTTACGTCGAGTGTAATTCGACGCACTTTCATACCTGCTTCGAGTTGATGTCGAAGCATATGCAGAACTCTGTTGAGTTTCATTCGACGCATCTTTAAAATTGCGGCGAGTTCTATTCGACGCATAATTCCTTTTGTAAGAATTTGATAATTTTTGATTGAGTTTTCTAAGGGGTGCTTACCTAGAATTCCTGTTTGATCAGCAATATTTACCATATTTAATGCAGTGATCTTATTAGGGTTGTTAGTCAATTCTTCACAAGATTCTAAGTTGTTATTAGATTGATCCTCACTAGATCTAATGAACACTACAGGATTTTTCCAGGCAGATTTGTTAGGGATGACTATACTGGCTGATGGCTCTGCACCTAAACCAAGGTGCTTGAATCTCATGGAGAGATTCTGTGTAATATCCTTTAGCTTTTGACTCCTCCCATTGAGTGAGTCTTCAAAGTTTTTTCCTTTGTAAGCTTTTCTCTTAAGTTTGAATTTTCATTAGTTAGTTTATCTATTTCTGTTTCTTTCCTATATATCTGATTTCTTAAGTCATAATTAACAGAATATAGATTGTCTTTCTTAAGTTCTTCTAATTCTTCTCTAACTATTTTTATTTATTTTCGAAGATTAAGATAATCTTTACAAAATTCCTTGAAACAATTTTTAAAATCCTCTGAAGAGAAATCAAATGCATCAAATAGAGATACCTGATCTTCTTCAGTTGAGTCTTCTAAAGCCATCAGACAGGCTTCTTCAGCAGCACCTTCTTCATCACTATCAGATGAGGAGGAGCTTGACTCAGAATCTGAGTCAATCCAATTTTTAGCTATGAAACTCTTTCCCTTCTTCTTATCATTCTTTCTAAAGGACTTATTTTTATTCTCCTTTTTGCTACTGTCTCTGTCCTTTTGCTCTTCAGGACATTCAGGGGCAATATGCGTTGGTTTTCTGCATGCAAAGCAGATTGTCTCCTGCTTTGGAGTCTTGTCAAACCTGGGTTTGCTTGAGCTCCTTTCCTTCCTTCTAGAGTCTTCAAATTTGACCCATCTTCTGAATTTTCTGGCCAAGAGATTGAACATCTCTTCTTCAGAAGTGGAAGACTCTCCTTCAGCAGCCTTCAGAGCTATAGTCCTTTTTTTTAGGACTGAGGCTTTCTCCTTTGCCTATGTCTCAGCTCTGCTCTTTAGTGGTAGCTCATAGGACTTGAGCTTGCCTAGCAGAGCATCTGTGGACACTTCTCTATGGCATCTGGACTCTATAATGGCTCAGATGCTTGAGTTTCATGTATTTGGGAAGCACATGAGGAGCTTGTCATTTATCTCAGTAAGTGAGATCTCCTTGTCCAGCCCCTTGAGCTCATTAATAATGATGTTGAATCTATCGTACATCTTAGCAACATTTTCTTCAGTCTTCTTTTGAAAGATCTCATATTGGGATATGAGAAGAGACTTTCTGTCCTTTCTTTCATCTGAGCTACCCTCAACCAATTTGGTCAAAGATTCCCAGATTTATTTTGCTGATTGACAGTCAGTTACCTTATGGAATATGTCATCTGACATAGTTGACACCAGAATGTTCATGGTCTTGGCATCACATGCCTTCAGCTTCTTCTCAGCATCTGTCCATTCAGATCTAGGGACAGGTTCCTGTGTGACAGTTCCACTTGCATTTCTCCTGACTGGTGATGGAGGACCTGACATAATGATATCAAAAATTTCTTTATCAATATAATTCATATATAGTTTTATTCTGGCCTTCCAGAGTGTAAACTTATTCAGATTACACATTGGTGGTCTTGTGAATACATAGTCCTTAGAACTAATTTTCTGAAAATAGTTTTAAAATATAATTATTTGAGTGAGAGGATCTTTTGAACAAGGTGTTAACCTTTTTATGATCAACCTATCTCTGATACCAATTGAAAGTGCACAGTGAGTCCTCTGAGTATTCGCTAGAGGGGGGTGAATAGAGTTTAAAAATTTTTTATATTTGTTAAACACTACACAATAAAACCCTTCTAACAATTATGCATTCAGCTATCCAACACAGAATAAAACAAGCACAGAATGCAGAGATAGAGTAAATGGACAGCACAAATGAGACAAGATCTATAGAGGTTCCCCAAAATATGGGTACTCCACTCTTCTACCACCTTGGTAGGAATACACTATTCAGTGTCTGAATCTTTTGATAAGGAGACTCTTAGAACCATTGAGTCTGATAAGGAGACTCTTAGAACCAACCACATAGTCTTTTAATAAGGAGACTCTTCGAACCACTGAGTCTTTTTGTAAGGAAACTCTTAGAACCAAACTAGATCTTTTAGTAAGGAGATCTTGAACCACTGAATCCTTTCAAGAAGGATTTTAAGGACAATTTACTCAGATTACTATGAATACAGAAAGAGTAAAAGAAAAGAAGAGAGATGAAGATTGTTCTTCTGGTTGAATCCTCTTTCAGCAATCACTGAGGATTCATGCACTTAGTGTTGTTGATGGATCTTTATTTCAGTAGATGAATCATTGCTGAGAGAAAGAGATGCAAGGAATGTTCTAGTTTTGATCCACAGAATCTCTGTATTTATGTAGGCTTCTTGCAGTAAGAGAAGAAGAGGGGGAAGCCTTTGAATGATTCCTGTACAGAGATTTTGGTGTTCTGTCTGAGAAAGCTTCAGGAAGAAGAAGACAGAAAATTAATTAAATTCGTATTGTCTGAATCTTCATGCATATCCTTATTCTTCTATCGAATAGTATTTGAATTCCTTTCCTCTTCTGATGTATCCTTAATAGGAATGTTTAAGGGATAATAATATTCTCCTTCTATTTCTGTAGACTACCCGTCAATTCCTTTTTGAATATTTTCCAGAACTGTCTTTATTGTGTCTCTAAAGTCCTTCTTTCTATTCTTGGTTATAAACGACCCGTTAAATATCAAATCAATTTCATGTATAACCTCTGAATCATCTTTAGAAAAGAATAAAGAAAGTATTCTAATTCTGTTTGTATTTGACGTAGCGTCGAATACATTTGTCTTCTTATCGACGCACCTCTGAGTTCTAATAGAAGTTGCTTCGAAATCCTCCTCAACTTAGAAATGAACTATGTAGTCGACGTTGCGTCGAATACTTATCGACGTATCCGTCGAGATGAAAGCCTAGACTCAGAGCTCTTCCTTCTGCGTCGAATGTAAGTCCAAGTTGCGTCGACTTCAAATGTTGCTTAGACTGACTCTGTCTTCTGCGTCGAGTACATTTCGACGTTGCGTCGACTTCAACTCATACATCGACTAACAGTCTGAGTTATTTTTACTTCTATTCGAAGTTACTTCAACTTGCAGTCGAAGTTGCGTCGACTTGCAGCCGAAGCTGCGTCGACTTCTATTCGGCGCACATTTAACTCAACTGAATTTTAGACTCTTTTTGGACTGGTCTTTAACACCCTAATGAGAGTGTAACATCCTAAGACATCTAATGACCAAACTACCCTCTCTATACAACATGGGTAATGAATCCTAGATAATGAAATCACTTGTACATAATTTATAAGATAAATCAAATGGTATTTTTCCCAACAGACATGACAACGGTTATGATCTGACACCAAGGAAAAAAACTAATTTTGAATATAAAAGTGAATGGAGTTCCTTAGTTGAGGTCGAGTGTTCACAAACGACGGTTCATGTCACTACCGCCACCGTCGTGACAAACGGACCTTTAAAGGGAACCCCAAAAGTAGGTAGTATGTACAAGGATGACCATCATGTGAAAATAGAAGAGTATACATTCGATAGGGTAAGTTTCCTATTTTGTACAAGGTGTACGACAAGGTATTGTGTATTCCTGAGATATAATCTAATTTTCTGAAAAAGTAAGAAACAATATATTATAGAATGATCGAGTGATGAATCACAAATTCAGGAAAATGGTTCATGTTACAAGTGAACTGGATGGGTTCAAAATGAAGCTAGGATATAGTTCAGAGTCTGCAATTAGGTAATGTGTGATAATAAGGTTGGTTACTTGTTTTATGGACGTAAAATAAAATTTAATGTTGAGAGTAACTTTGTGAGGGAAAAGCTTATGGAAATAATCATTTCAACCAAGTACGTGATGGCAACCAATCAGTTGGTAGACATCTTTACCGAAGTCTAAATTCATATTCGCATCAATTACAGAGACAAGTTTGACACTTTGAACATCTTATTTGAAGCTTAAAGGGGTGCTAGAAAATAGTACTTATTATTTTAATAAAGAGGTATATATATACATGGAAGAAACTATTAACTTAAGGAGACTAAGACTTTGGAGATGCACAATCATTATCCCCACTCTCCACCCATTCTCCAAACACGGCGAAGATAATTGAGAAGAAGAACGAAGTTAGTTATCCTTGCTAGTTTTTACGGATTGTGAGATGGATCACAGACTCTGTTTTTTTAGTTGAGATTCAAATCGGATAGTTTAGTTCTCCATGACCCTCTGTTAGTTCCTGTGAGGCTACTCAAGAAGCTTCTCTCAGCTTCAACAGCTTCCATACAAATCGAATAATTTTCCAGAAACAAGAAGCAATTGTGCTGAAGGCCAATTATCATCATCATTAAATGCAAAAATCCCATGTCCAAAAAATTTAAACAAAACATAACTTACAGGAACCAACAGGCTGGGAATTAAGGCAAAAATTACCCATCTTTGACAAAATCCTTGAAGAAATCTAGCTCCATCGTTTCAGAGAATAATATAATACAAGCATTACTGTGATGATGCATAAGGCTCTCTAGCCCCCTTTGGTGCCTGACTCCAAAGGACCAAGAAGGATAATTCCACACCATGAAAACCCTTAGCGAGCACTGACCAATACCAAGAAATTGATCAATGAACCCAGAAAAACCTAGCTTTGAATCAATGCCTGGAAAATTACCCCACCTCCAGCTACGCTCTTCTTCTCCTTTCTCCCCCTCTTCCACCTTCAAATGTAGAGTCCTCCGCCCATCCGCCCTCTTCTTCTCGGACCCAGTCGTATCCCTATTATCCATCTCCTTCAATATCGCTTTTTGCATAAGTCGATCACCCCTGGTGAGACCCGTGAGCCCGGCAACGTCAGGATCTTGTAGCAAGGGATGGTTCTTAGGATTGAGCAGCTCAAGGTTGGACCGTAGCATCCGATCCCGTCGAAGAAAATCGCCCTTGCCTTCGAGCCACCGGACCCACCCGTCCCGCATCAGCGAGTTCCCGCCAAGGCCGCCAACATTTAGCAGTAGAGCATCCTCAATTCCACGAATAGACTCCAGCTTTGCCCTGACGCCCTCGTCCACTGGTTCGTCGTCCGATCCGAAAGCTAGCTTGCTCCGACCTTGATCCTCAGGCGGCACATCGTCCTCTGGCGCAGATCTGGACTCCGTCCTGCCGAAGGAAATGCGTGCCACGCCGAGAATATGGTCCCAAAAGAGGCCAGAACCGGTCCCGGATTCAGTATCATCAGAATCGGAATCGGCTTCGTCGGTGGAAGCCGTGACTTGCTTCTTGTCATCGTCGATGACGTCGAGCTCGTCAATTCTATCGTCGGCTGCGCCGTCGAATGCGTCGTTCGCGGCGTCGTCAAAGAGGGGGTTGAAGTTGGAGTCGACTGATTGGTTGGAAATGGAGGAGCGGAAAGGGAAGGAAAGGAGGGGAGAGGAAGAGAGGCGAATGTGGAGGATAGAAAGGGAGAGAAGCAAGAGGACGACAGCGCCGACGACACATGCTTGCGGTGCGTAGGAGCTGCGCCGCCGAATGGACGATGCACGATGCATCGCTGCCGTACCAACGTAGCGTGGGAACTGGTGTTGTGGAACTGTGCAACAGTAGCGTCACAAAGTGCAAGGGGCTCCGAGGGAACAAAATGATTTTTATTTGGATTCTGAAGATAGAAAAAGGGGAAGCGCAAAGGCAAAATGTCAAAAGAAAGAGAAGGGCAAAATATTGATTAAAGCTCCGTTTGGGGTGACTTTCGCCTGCCCACGGAGGAATTCCTTCGTTGTGCAAGGGCTAGCGGGAGCAACCGCCGCCGCCCATGCAAAAATCTCTTTTGTTTTTCCGCCGTGCAGTGGCAGTTGCTCTTGTACGAGAGCTCCACCGGCACGCCAAACTATTATTTTGAAGAATGTCGTTTAGGACCCGTTCGTTTGAACAGAATTTAAGACTTGTAATTGAAATTCGACGTCGAACTCCAATTACGCCGTTCGTTTGTTAGGTAGCTTTAATAATTTGAATTTGAGTTGAATATCATGGAATTGAATTTAGCCTACGCACAAAATCTAGGTGGACATATCGAAATTGGGCGAATCTGGCACGCTCGATTTATCGCGTCTTTTGCCCGGGCGAGCAATTTTTCGCCCGGGCGCGAGTATTTCGCCAGGACGCGCGTATTTCGCCCGGACACCGTTTTTCGCCCGGGCGCCCGTTTTTCGCACGGGGACGCGTTTTTCGCACGGACGCGCGTCGGACGAGCATTTTTCGCCCCGGCGCGTTTTTCGCACGGTCGCGCAATTGTCGCCCGGGCGAGCAATTTTTCGCCCGGGCACGCTTTTTTCGCTCGGGCGCGCGTTTTTTCGCCCGGGGGCGCATTTTTAGCATGGGTGCGCAATTTTTTCTCCGGGCGCGAGTTTTTCGCCCGGGCGTGCGTTTTTTGCCCGAGCGCGCGTTTTCGCTCGGGCACACGTTTTCGCCCGGGGCGTGTTTTTCTCCCGGACGCGCGTTCCCCCCCCCCCCCCCGGGGGGCACGTATTTCGCCCGGGCGCCCATTTTGTCTCTCGGGAGCACAATTTTTCCCCCGGACGCGCGTTTTTCGCCCGAGCATTTTTTATCGGGCGCGCATTTTTCGCCTGGTGGCGGGTTTTGTTGACCGGGAGCGCAATTTTCCCTCGGGCGCGAGTTTTTCACCCGGGTGGGCGTTTTTTGTCCGGGCACGCAATTTTCGCTCGGGCGCGAATTTTTCGCTCAGGCCCTCGTTTTTCGCCCGGGCGCGCGTTTTTCGCCCGGGCGCGCGTTTTTCGCCCGGGTGCGTGTTTTTCGCCCGGACGCACGTTTCTCGCTCGGGGGCGCGTTTTTCGCCTTGGCGCGCGTTTTGTCTCCCGGACGCCCAATTTTTCGCCTGGGTGTGAGTTTTTCGCCCGGCCTCGCTTTTTGTGCCCGAGCACGTTTTTTGGGTCCGGGCGCGCGTTTTTCGCCTGGGCGCGCGTTTTTGCCAGGACGCGCTTTTTTGATTATATATGTAAAAAAATATTAGTTTTTTTATAATCTTTTTCAATTCTTTGATTGAATTTTATTTAAAAAATGAACAAAATAATTGATTAATTCCACAATATTCAACAATATTGTTTATTATGCAAACGATTGAATTGGAATTAGAACAATTCTAATTCTGAATATCGAATCCCACTATATAATTCCAATATCAAATTTCAATTCCGTCCAAACGAACGGATCCTTAGGGATTTCAATCCCAAACTTTTTATTTTGAAGAATTTCGTTTCCATCTTACAAAACTTTTAAAATTTAGTCTCAATGTCACTCTTCCGTTAACTCTCCCGTTTATAATAAGTTGGATGGAACAATTTTGGCGGCCATGGTAGAGCTGAAGAAGCTTGAGATTCTAAGATTGGAATTTAATTCCCTCAACGGGAAAATCCCGTCGCAGCTTGGCTCTCTCACCAATCTCGTCGCAGTAATCATCTCCAACAACAAGCGTTACTAATAAATTGTTAAGTTTGTCCTTGTCCATACAGCTAAACAGTAACGGAAAGGTTGAGGTTGGCGGCGACACGAGAAGTCAACAATACTGGTAGAGTCATTTTTGGAGAAGCGATGTTTTCCTGGAGGGTGCTTCCAACACTGTCACTAAAGACAGTAATTATCTGGTGAATATATAACCATAGGCTTTGATCTCTGACTGTAGTCTTGAGAATGAAAACTTTAGAAGAAAAAAAAATAGGGGAGGAGTCGTTTTCCGGGAAGCAAATGGGAAAGACAGTTGGAGGGAAAGAAGGGCTCTTCTTGGAGGGCTTCGCCAAGAGTCAGGTGGAGGGATGCAAATAGCGGTCATTAACGGACTCGATACTTCTGAAGGGGGTGAAGAAAACTTGGATGAGGATGGAAGTTAACGGACAAGTAACGAGGTAATTTTTGTGACCTAAATCAAAAAAGGAGAAAAACTTTGGGAACTGATATCTCAAAAAGCAAACCTTTGGGACTGAAATCCAAAAACAAGTAAAAGTTGGGGTCTGAAATTAGTATTCTGCCAAATAAAAGCCTTTGAGAGATGCAAAGTGCAAAAATTAATTTTCTTTGGGGTGTAATGTGCAAACATCTCTTCACTGGAAGGCGTTTAGTGTCAAGTCCTAAAAAATTGGAAATTATCAAGATTTTTTGGAATCGGGACAATGAGAGGTTCAACGATCAACCAGTTGAACCGGAATTAACTAAATATGTAGAGCATGCGAGAAAGTCTTACAAAACGAATTAAGATAAGTAGATAACTAATAAGATTATAAAATAAGTACAACAACACTCAAGCCTTCATCCCACCATAGTGGGGTCGGCTCTATTGATCCTTTGTAATCATTGCGCCCTATCTTTAACCATAATCTCACTAATGCCTAAGTAATAAGATTATAAGATAAATGAACAACAAAAAATATTAAACATAAGTAGCGACATATTGGTTACAAACATTAAATCAACAACAAAAATATTAAAGAAGAACGGTGCTACGCCAAGGAAGTAGCCCTCGTGCTCGCTAAATAAGCCCTTTCACGTACGCCGAGGACAAATCCCTTTCATGATCGTTCACATTAGCTAGGAAAAAGCCCCTATGCGTGCACATTCAATGGAAGAGGCTCTTTTTAGTTTTCACATTTTCACGCATGCAGAGTACTTGGCCGAACATAATTTGTTAACCATAAACCCAAAGAAGACTCTAACTTTTAATCTATACAATTTGATCTTAATTCGACCGCGATCTCGTGAACTGCCCTGGTTCCAGGTTGGCCAGTTCAACCGGCTAGTTGACCGGTTCTTGGACAGAGCGGTTTTAGAATCAAAATCGGACCGCCCGAAGGACCGGTCAGCGGTCGACCAGCCGGTTCGGTCCTATTTTTAAAGCCTTGGAAATTACAACAATATTTTTGTGTTAATTGGCATATTGCATCCCAAAAAATCAAACATTGTGCAATGCACCACGAATATTTTAATTTGATACATTACACCTTTCAAATGCATTTAAGATGTCATTTTGCACTAATGGCTTACGAACACCTCAGACACCCTCCTCACCTTCTTCAAATGAAAAAATTATCTATGAAATATTGAAATAATTGATGTGAAGAGAAGGATAGAGAGCATGGGAGAGTTGGAGAGGGGGAGGATTCAATTCTCTCATATCTTTCCTCGTATTTGGATTTCATTTATATTACTCATTATTTTTATAGTTCACTTCATTATACTGTAAATTGCAATATGACTTTTAATGCTTCTATGTTCTCATCATACTACAATTGATCTTGCAGCCTAACAACATTGGTAATATATCAATTTTAAGTATCTTGTTTACAAGGTTAGTAATATACCAATTTTAAGGCAATACTTAATGAACGATGAACTCACGCTAGTCACAATTAATGAGTTGAAAAAGAGGCAGTTAAATAAGAAACTAAAAGGGAATATAAGTGAGCAGATCTATTTTACCAGATGAACCCCTCAACCTCCTACAAAGTGAGCAATTCCAAAATAATTTCCCCAAAACCCAAATTGAAGGAGCAAAAATTCTTGATGCTACAACAGAAGTCAATACTCAAAGTCATATGTATTGCATGATACCCATAGTAGTATACATTCATTAATACATTCACAAAGAAATGGAAAATCAAATTCATGATCAAGTCCACCAACATTTTAATGTTCCTCCGCCACTAGCTTTTACATGACAATGTTAGAATATATGAGAAATACAAAAAATAATAAAACAAATATGAGTATTTCTCTGCCACTAGATTTTACATGATAAAACAAACATATAAGTTATCATGGAACATTTGAATACTAAAATATCGCAAAGGAAATATAGGATGTAGTCCAACTTACAAGAAGCTTTTATCTCTTAAAAGGCGTTGAAGGCATTGTTGTATGTAAAGTATTGGAGGGTTCAACACAACTTTATTTGTTATGTCATTTTATCCCACAATTGGAACAGGTGTACTTTAAATTATGCTTTTATTCCATATTTTGTGTCTCTAATCCATCTATTTATTTTCTTCTAGCATATTCTGATGGCATTTCGGGATTCTTGGGCATATCTAACCACAAAGCAATCAGATTCAAATTGGATAATGGTCACTCCTTTTGTGCATTTATGAGATTTAGTAAATGTTCATAAGTTTTCCTTAACTTATCTTTTTTGTACCAATGTTCGATGCAATCTTCGAAATACTCATTTCTATAGAAGATAAATGATGTGGTATACACACAAGGAATACCAATGAGATCTCACTGCTTGCAACTACAGCTCTTGGAACTTGAACCAATTGTCTACTTGTCTCCTATCCACCATTAAATTTCAAATTTTGCATGGCTGTTTAATTTTATATCATAATCTATTATTATGGACTAATTTATATCGAGACGTCCTGATATTATGTACAAAATGAACCTTCACAAACTCACGTTAAGGGGGGGGGGGGGGGGGGGGGGGGGGGGGGGGAATAGGGGAAACTGCGAGTTGTCGGTTACTTCTTGGCTATCGAGGACTAACAGAAGAGAGAATGACAGAGGCCGCTGAGCCGCAAGGCCAGATTTGACTGCAACGACAAATAACACTTGTTGCAGACGATCTTATTAATCACTTTAAAATAGGTTACAAAAATCACCTAAAGAGAGGCAACAAAGATCGCTGAAAAGAGGTGCACTCAAGTATGCAGTAGCGAGAAAATTCACCTTGGGATCAAGTCAGCATGCCTTTTTGGGAAATATGCACTCCTATTTATATTAGTAGGGGAGGGCTTGCATGTACGGACAAACTCTTAATTATAAAATTGCCCATAGTGTTGGAACCGAGAATCGGCCCAACGAGGAGTTCGGACCCCTAAAAGGAGGCAACTAGCACTTCTGATCCCACGGTGGAACCTGACCGAAGACTTAGAGCTAATAAACCGACCGTTGGCTATAGTGTGGAGGTCCCACCACACACCCGGAAGATCTTTAGAGCGCTTCCCCTCCTAAACCAAAATTGAAGTCGGGCACCTTGAAGAGCTGAAGGAGCTAACCAAAGGCATCCTAAGGAGAAGCAAAAGATCTGGAATGCTCTCCAAAGGTGCCCTTCAGGGTCTATTTACTGGTCTGCTGATAACACAACTCCGCATTTTGGTTTTGCTATACGCACCCCAAATTGGTCCGCTAACAACCAAACTCCGTTATTCTTGAGGTCTATTGGCAGCCCACCAAGGGTATCAGGGTAAATTCACAAGTAGACCCTTGCTGGGCGAGTGGCCCGTGAAGGCGTCACTCGCCTTTCTCCCTGCGAGCTGAGCTCGCGAGATCTCCTCTTGCGAGTGGAGGCGAGCCCCCACTCGCCTCGTCAGACTGGTACAACGAGACCTCACTTGACTCGCTCTGGCTAAATGCACCCCAAAGCGATGCTAAGCTGTCTCGCCTCGCGATGCGCCACTCGCGAGATCGGCTTTCTGATTCGCCTCGCTTCACCTTGGTCGGATGCTCGCAGCGAGTCGGCGAGTACACTTTGACCCGCCTTTAGTCGATTTCCCTTTTCATCCCCTTGGCGAACACTAGGTTGTACAGAATCCCCGCTCTTTGCGAGATTACCCTACGCTCACGAAAAAACATCCAACCCTCTGTGTTCGCCGGACGGCTGCTGAGCTGGCATGAATCTTCAGTGGGCCCCATCCCTAGCGCTATAAATACCAACGTCTTTGGGTGACGGGTGACCCTTTCTTTCTTCATTTTCCTCCACTACTCGCTACTGTACTCGCCAAAAATGCCTCTCTCGGAAGATGCTCAAGCCCGTCTGGACGCGTCCCGGGCGAGCCAGCACTCTATCACGGCCTGGCTCGCCCCTTGGGTCGCCCGACAGACCCCTCCGCCCTTGCCCAAACTGAGTGTATGGCGACACCTCGGGAGGATGGGTCCCCTGTCATGGGCCCATTGCTCGACCTCCCGCTCGTTGAGCAGGTACTTGGATTCGCAGGTCATTCCCCCATATTTTTGAGCTAATACATTTCGTTTCAGAGCGCGCCCCTGACGGGAGCCCTTGCGAGCGAGAACATGGATGGTGCCCGCCTACCCTCTCCTAGAAGAACCGACTCGATGGCCGCCAATGTGGGCGTCATCAACCCGTTCCCTTCGCCACTGCCTGGTAAGATTACTATATTATCATGTTCGCAAATTCCCCAAATGAATTCTTCATGATGTCCCTTGCAGAGACCCTCCTTGCGCCGCCCAGGAGGTGCGCCACCCCACCGGGTTCGCCGGCCTTTCTGGGCTCGCAGCCACCACCGGTCTCACAACCTCCACCGGGCTCGCAGCCTCCACCGGACGTGACCATCTTTGTCCCTGGATTTCGTCTTCTGGGCCATCAAAACCCTGGCAGCTCGCTTCCCGCCGACATCCGGGTCACGCACAACGTTCCCCTCCCCCGGGCCTGGGGAATTCCGTCACACTGACCTGAACAGAGGCCTTCCAGGGGCAACCAAATTCCTCTCGCCAGTGCCCTGGTAAAGCGGTCATGGCCCTGTCAGGTTGGTCAATTATTATCGATAGATTGTGTCTCGCCTTCTTCGCTAACTTTCTTCTCGCAGGTCTCTAGGAGTCCTCCGCCGAGCTGGACCTTGGAGAGGAGGAGATGTCGCCCCTGCCCTCACCAGATAAGATCGCTGACTTCCTCGGTGATCCCCGGGACCCCGAAGTGATGAAGCAGCGGACCACCGAGGTGCTCCAGAAGTACGGGCACATGTTGTTGGACATGTGTGTCACATCCCTTTGTTTGAGAATAACAAATCTCATATTGTATTTGATCTTGCTTGTCGTGTGTTTATAGTATGCAGGAACTATAAGTGCAATACTCCAAAGGTAGACAGCAGCTTCAAATCAAATTCTTTGAAGGAGAGCTGCCACCAGCGCTAAGGATACAACCTAGCGCTAGTGCTACCGCCTGGCGCTAGCTCGAGTTCGTGCACACAACGCCACGCCGCGACGGTTTCGTAACCACCTCTACACGAATGCAACCGTATGCGCTAGGAGCTACCGCGGGCGCTATCTCCAAGTTATATAATTTCATGCCTTCTCTCTCATTTTTATGTGATATCCCAGAGAGATTACTTATGCCAAAATTCAAGAGGTGTTACTCTGCCGAAAGTTCATCTCCCCCTCAAAGCCAAAGAAGATTTCTGGAGAAGGAAGTCGTCACGTTGTATCAGAAGAACGATCGCTTCAACCTCGCTTATGCTACAACGATCCTTCAACCTCATCTTCAGAAATCTCATAGAGGGAGTTCTTGTTATTTGGTTTATTTCATTATTGTGAATTTTTGTAGTAAACTCGTCTTGTGTTGGCGACTAGGTCCTTGTGCGGGCTAGGGGGTAATTCATCGCGTGAGTTGGTGACTAGGTCTAGGAGATTAGATCTAGGGGGTGCTCGAGGCCATATCCGCGGTTAGGATTGGCTAGAGCGGCTTGAGGCCATATCCGGGGAAGGACTGGATAAAGCCAACCGGTTCGTGGGGATACGAGTCGGTATAGAAAAGGACAAATTATTTACATATTTGTCGCCTCCGATTTCTAGCGTTATTGAAATCAAGTATTTGTAAACACTTTTAAATATATATAATCATGTCTCTATTTGTGTTTACTTGATTTCTCTCTTTTGGCATAATCTTTACTATATTGGTTACTAAGCTTTCAATTCAAATCACTTTATTTAAATTGTTTATTTTAATCTCTTTCATCATAAAACAATTTAGCACTTGTTTCTAAATTCTAAAATTACAAATTGCAATATTCTCTTCTTTTAGATAAATTATTATTTCGCTCTCGTTTATTTCAAAACAATTTAGTAATTTGCCTAAACTTATAAAAAGAATTTTTATTCCCTTATTCCCCCCTCTAAGGGCGCCTATCGATCCAACAAGTGGTATCAGAGCTAGGTTATTCCAAATCGGTTTATAAACCAGGAATAATGGCATCTTATGATCTCGCTTTTTCTGAGAGTCAGGGAATTAGTAGACCTCTACTATTTACTGGGTCAGATTATAATTATTGGAAAATAGGATGTGATGTTTTCTTATGACCCTAGATATTGAAGTATGGAATATGGTAGAAGAGGAATACTCTCCTCCTACAATTGTAGTTGGAGAGGTAACATTAGAAAACCAAAAGATAAATGGGATGATAGGGATAAACTTAAATGCAAAAATAACGCCAAGGCCATGAATGCTTTATTTTGTGCGTTATATAGAAATGAATTTAATAGAATTTCCGCATGTACTACTGCATATGAAATTTAGAACAATTTGGAAATTACTCATAAAGGTACATCGCAGGTTAAAGATTCAAAACTTTTCCAACTTGAGTCAGAATATGAAAAGTTTCGGATGGATGAAAGCGAAGATATTGATGCAGTGTACACACGCTTCACCAAGATCATTAATGCCTCCAAAGCTCTCGGAAAGACCTTCTCCAACGGCGACTTGGTCCGAAAGATTCTTCGATCTCTTCCTCCAAAATTCAATCTGAAGGTGACGACTATCTCGGAGTCGCACAATCTAAGAACGCTCCAAGTTGAGAGCCTCATTGGGAATCTCAAAACCCATGAGGTAGAACTCAAGATCCAATACGATGAATACAACAAGGAGCCAAAGAAGAAGGCGTTGGCAATAAAATCAAAGAAGGAGTGCCAAGAGGATGAGGATGAAGATGAAGAAAGCCTTTTGGTAAAGAACTTCTGAAAGTTCAAGCGAAATCCAGAAAGGAGAAACAACATCCAGAAATATTTCCAAAAGGATGCAAGGCGGAAAGGGTCATCGTTAAAGAAGGAAAAGGAGAGCGATGATGAAGAAGAAAGACCTCCATCGGAATGTTATCACTACAGGAAGACCGGGCATATTCGGAGCAAGTGCCCAAAGTTTTTGAAGGAGAAAAAGGAAAAGAGGCACAAAGGGAAGGAAAAGAGGAAAGTGCTAAATGCTAGAACATAGGATGACTCCTCCTCCTCCGAAGGATCAAGCGTGTCTTCATCAAGCAAAGATGAGGAAGCAAACATGTGCCTCATGGGACATGGAAATGATGACGATGACGCCAGTGTTCTTAGCGACACTGAGGTAACTCCTCCCACTTATGATGAACTTTTTAATGAATTTCTTGAAACTTGCAAAGCTTTTGATAAAAATATGAAAGATAGTATTTTATTAAATCGGGAAAATGAATCTCTAATTAAAGAAAATTAAAAGCTTTCAAAAAAATTAATTGTTTTAGAAAAGAGAAAGGTTTCTTGCCAAGAGTGTGATCAGTCCACCAAAATGGCAAAAGATATTGAAGAGTCGCTTTCTAAAGCCCTCTCCCATGCCAAAGCTCTTACAAAAGAGAAGGGGGAATTAGAAAGAAAATTATAAGCCTCTCTTATGAAAATAAAAAATAATAAAAAAAAGGTTTTGAAAATAGGTGTGTCATGCTTGTGAAAGAAAATTCATCACTTAAAGCACAAGTTCATGATCTCACCATGGCCATTAAAAAATTTGGAATATGCTAAAAATCACTCGATATGAATTTAGGGAACCAGTGCTATGGTTCTGAAAAAATTGGGCTCAGATATCGTGGTGAGGGCTACCGCACGGCGCTAGCCACTAACGCCGACGCTAGCTCCTCATACAAAAATTCAATGATTTCTTGTGCAGAACCTTTTTCTTCTGTAAATTTGATTCCTTCCAGCAAGAAAAAATTCCAGAAAAGGGTTTCACCCCCCTTTATTACGTGTGCAAACTGTTATATGTTTGATCACACATCTAGTTCTTGCAGGAAATTAAAACAAAATACTTTAAAACAAATCTGGGTACCTAAAGCTTCCACTTATTCTATGGATGGTACTACTTGGGTATCCAGATCTTTACTCTCATCTTCTTTCTAGATGTGCAGAAAGGCTAAGGACAATGAGGACGTGTGGTACTTAGATTCTGGATGCTCCAATCACATGATGGGGAATAAAGCAAAGTTCCTTAGCCTAGAAAAGAAGAAGGGTGGGATCGTGACGTTTGGCGATAACAGAAAAGGAAGGATCAAGGGAATTGGTACAGTTGGTAACGAATCCTTTACAATATCTAATGTTCTTTATGTAAAAGGGCTAAAACACAACCTAATTTCTATTAGCCAATTATGCGATAAAAGATTAGATGTTTTATTTGAATCTTCCACTAATTTATGCAAAATATCCAATCCAACTACAAAAGATATTTTACTAACTGCACCAAGAATTCATAATGTTTTTATAGTTTCTTTTCACGATCTTTCTAAATCATCTATAAAATGTTTTATTACTAAAAATGATGAATTAGAACTTTGGCATAGACGGTTAGGACATGCTAACACAAAACTTATTGTAAAACTTGCCAAAAGTAATTTAATTAGAGGATTGCCTATGTTAAATGGAACTTTACCTTCACTTTGTTCACCATATCAAAAAGGTAAATTTACTAGATCCTCTTTCAAAAGTAAATATTTTATTTCTACTACAAGACCCTTGCAATTAATTCATATGGATATTTTTGGTTCCGTTAGCACCGTAAGTCTTGGTGGTAGATTATATACATATGTTTTAATAGATGATTTTTAAGATATTGTTGGACATTATTTCTCTCATCCAAATCCGATGCGTTTTGCGAATTTGCAAAATTATGTACTCGAGTTCAAAATGAAAGTGATTTAAAAATTAAATGCATTCGCTCGGATCATGGAGGAGAATTTGAAAATGAAAAGTTTACTTCTTTTTGTGATATGTTAGGCATTAAACATGAGTTATCTACACCACGCACACCACAACAAAATGGTGTTGTAGAAAGAAAGAATATGACACTTCAAGAACTAGCACGCACTATGCTATGTGAATATAAATTGCTTAAGTCTTTTTGGGCCGAAACCGTAAATACATCATGTTATGTTATGAATAGAATCACGCTTCGCCCATCTCTTAATCACACACCATATGAACTTTATTTTCAAAAGAAGCCTAACGTATCCTACTTCAAAGTTTTTGGTTGTAAATATTTTATTTTGAATACTAAAGATAGCTTGGGAAAGTTTGATGAAAAATGTGTTGAAGGAACTTTTCTTGGATACTCTTCAACTAGTAAAGCTTATAGAATTTTTAATAAAGAACTAGTAAAGTTGAAGAGTCGATTAATGTGAATTTGATGAGTTTGTTCCTTGTGTAGAAAGACTTTCCACAGGCAAAGAGGATGATCTCTTACCACCTTTGGAGAATGGTGACGAGGAACCTTTCAAAGAAGAGGAAGAGGAGGCCATGCAAGATGATTATGTGCCTCCAACGCCTTGCAATTCACAAAAGATCATCCATGGGAGCTAGTAATTGGTGAACCATCTATTGGGGTAAGAACTCGATCTTCTCTTCATGAATCTTATTCAAATATATGTTTTGTTTCTGAAATAGAACCAAAAACTGTTTCTACCGCTTTAAATGACGATTTTTGGTTTTTGTTTATGAATGAAGAGTTAGAACAATTTGAGCGACAATGTTTGGAAATTAGTAGAAAGACCATCTAATCACCCGGTTATAGGTGTAAAATGGATTTTTAAAAATAAATTAGATGGTGAGCCTAAAATCATTAGAAATAAATCACGCTTAGTAGCACAAAGGATATTCACAAATCGAGGGGATAGATTTTGATGAAACTTTTGCACCCGTTGCTAGATTGGAATCTATACAAATTTTTCTAGCATTTGCAAGCTTTAAAAGAATAAAACTATTTCAAATGGTTGTAAAAAATGTCTTTCTAAATGAGTTTGTAAAAGAAGATGTTTATGTTGAACAACCCCCCCAGTTTTATTAGTGAAAAATTTCCCAATCATGTTTATAAACTAGGAAAAGCGCTTTATGGTTTAAAACAAGCGCCCCGTGCATGGTATGAAAGACTTACATCATTTTTATTAAAGCACAGTTATATTATGGGAAGTGCTGATAATACTCTCTTCATTAAGCGCAATAATGATGATTTGATTATTTTGCAAATATATGTTGATGATATAATCTTTGGATCTACTAATGAAGAGTTGTGTAATGAAGTAATATTAGTGATGAAAAATGAATTTGAAATGAGTCTAGTAGGAGAACTTTCTTATTTTCATGGTTTTCAAATATCACAAAGAAATGATGGTATTTTTATATGTCAAACTAAATATATTTTTGATATGCTTAAACGCTTTGGATTTGAAAACCATAAACAGGCTTCTAGACCAATGAGTGCATCACTAAAATTAGGAAAAGATGAATCAATTATTTCTATTGATCAAACTTTATATAGAGGCATGATAGGTTCTCTACGTTATCTAAGTGCAACTAGACTCGATATTATATTTGTTGTATGCTTATGTGCTCGATTTCAAGGCAATCCAAAAGAATCTCATTTAAAAGTGGTAAAACGTATTTTTAGATATCTAATTGTGTCATCTAGATTAGGATTATGGTACCCGCATAATAATTCATTTACACTTTACGGTTATTCCGATTCAGACTACACCGGATGCTCAATTGATAGAAAAAGCACTAGTGGTACTTGTAATTTTCTAGGACCTTCATTAGTTGCATGGTCTAGTAGGAAACAAAATTCGGTTGCACTCTCCACCACGGAGGCCGAATACATTGCACTAGGGAGTTGTTGTGCACAAGCACTATGGATGAGCCAAACTCTAGAGGACTTTGGTTTTCATCTAAAACATATTGAATTGAAATGTGACAACAAAAGTGTCATTGATCTTACAAATAATCCCGTACACCATTCTAGATACAAACATATAGATGTACGTCATCATTTCATAAGGGATCACATTAAAAAGGAAAATGTTAGAATAAGTTTCATTGGCGTGGACTCTCAACTTGCTGAAATATTCACTAAACCTCTTCCTGATGCAAGGTTTCAAATGTTAAGGTTGGAATTAGGAGTCTTAGACATCTTAGGATGAGTTATATGAAAAACGCTAAAAGATTTATGCAATTTGAGCAATTAAGATATCTCCAAAAATTACAAAATTTATACATAAGACTACTCTAAGGACTCACAATCAAGATCAAAACGTGAAAATTTAAAATTATCAAAATATCACTTACTGTTTTTCGCGCTAGCACTAGCGCTGGCGCTAACGTGGGTGTTTGATTTTTCTATTTTTCAAATTTTCTAAAAGTTAATACAAATATGTTAGTTTATATATACTACTTTGTTTTGTATGTCTGACTTTTGTTATTTTTATTTTATTTATATTATGAAAAATCAACTACAAAACTTCAAAATACAAAAATACAAAAATATGTTTTTGGGATTTTCTGTTTTTCTTTCATTAATTTTTTTTCAAAACGACAAAAAAACTGTATGATCTTTATTGCTAATATCAAGCATGTATGAATTCTATTATTTAGAATTATTTACAATGTTAAAACTTGTTTCTTCATAATACTATGAACACTGTTTTGTTTATCATGCTTTGATATCTCTAATTAAGTGCATCAATTGTATTGAAAAATAAGTATAGAACCAAGCTTAGCATGCCTCTAAGTATGAGTAAATGTTTTGTGATTGATAATGATACTTTTCACTCACTTATTTTGGTAATATACATGTGTGTTTAAATCTAAAAATGCTTGCTTGTGTATTGTAATTATGCAATGAATTAAAACTTGTATAAGTTTATTACCTACACTACATTTGAATTGCACTTAAGAAATTAAGAAAAGTGGTTTAAATAAAAAAAATTTATGTTGGGTTTGCAAAACAAGTGTATTTGGAGAATGTTGTCTCACAAAAGTGAACAAAAATTTAGACAAATATAACTCCACCAAGTACTACTTGGAAAGAATAGTAAAGTGTCTTGTGCAAACCTTGATTATTACACCACTTTGTTAAAAATTATGTGCATTAAAGAGTGTGAAAGTTAATATACTTGTGTTTTTATTGTGCACTTTACTCTACATATGTCATTATTTTGTGATTTAAATCAATTGTTAATATTGCTCAAAATACACTTATGTGCACTTCATTATCTTTCATAACACTTCCTCTCATGAGTATTGGATTCTAATACTTTATCTATACTACTCATTGTATAAGAAATGCACTAGATAACCTAGCACGATTTCTACAATGTTTGGTATCTCCTAAACTTGAAATTAAGTAACATTGTAGTATATTCTCTTTTTGATATATTCATTTCATGCTTGGTAATTTTATGTAAAACTATGAGATTAAAAAAAGGGTTACAACATCTTTACTTTTTTCAAACTTAAACTCATATTTCTACTAATGATTTTCATGCTTACAAAAAGATGTTCATTGTAATCTTCCGCTTGCTCAAAACTTTTATTTATTTCTTTGAAATCTCTTATATACTATGCTCAAACTCTTTATCATTTCATATATTACAAAAGCTCGATCGTGATTTATAATTCATAAGGAATGCTTCCTTACTTCCCTTACCCCACCTTCTTTTGATAATACCAAAAGGGGGAGATTAATTGAAGAAATCTATAGGAAAAATATAGAAGATTAAGGGGAGAATAATTCATGTAATCTAACATTTAGGGGGAGTAAAACATAAATTGCATTTATGTAGGGGAGTATTAAGATAGGGGGAGTATGCACATTCTCGTGCTTATCAAATACTATAGTTGCACTTTTATCTTGATTATCATATCCTATAAACACCTTTGTTGATTTCTTGCTAAGAGGATTTGTTATTATCAAAAGGGGGAGAATGTTGGACATGTGTGTCACATCCCTTTATTTTAGAATAACAAATCCCATATTGTATTTGATCTTGCTTGTCGTGTGTTTATAGTGTGCAGAAACTATAGGTGCAATACTCACATATAGACAACAACTTCAAATCAAATTCTTTGAAGGAGAGCTACCGCCAGGGCTAGGGATACCGCCTGGCGGTAGCGCAACCGCAGGCGCTAGCGCTACCGCCTGAAGCTAGCTCGAGTTCGTGCACACAACGCCACGCCGCGACGGTTTAGTAACCGCCTCTACACGAACGCTACCGCAGGTGCTAGGAGTTACCGCAGGCGCAATCTCCAAGTTATATAATTTGATGCCTTCTCTTTCGTTTTTATGTGATATCCCAGAGAGATTACTTGTGCCAAAATTCAAGAGTTGTTACTCTGCCGAAAGTTCATCTCCCACTCAAAGCCAAAGAAGATTTCTGGAGAAGGAAGCCATCACGCTGCATCCGAAGAACGATCGCTTCAACCTCGCTTATGCTACATCGATCCTTCAACCTCATCTTCAGAAATCTCATTGAGGGAGTTATTGTTATTTGGTTTATTTCATTATTGTGATTTTTTGTAGTAAACTCGTCTTGTGTTGGCGACTAGGTCCTTGCGCGGGTTAGGGGTAATTTGCCGCGTGAGTTGGCGACTAGGTTTAGGAGATTAGATCTAGGGGTGCTCGAGGCCATATCCGGGGTTAGGATCGGCTAGAGCGGCTTGAGGCCATATCCGGGGAAGGATTGGCTAAAGCCAACCAGTTCATGGGGATACGAGTCGGTATAGAAAAGGAAAAATTATTTACATATTTGTCGCCTCCGAAGTCTAGCGTTATTGAAATCAAGTATTTGTAAACACTTTTTAATATACATAATCATGTCTCCATTTGTGTTTACTTGATTTCTCTCTTTTGGCATAATCTTTACTATATTGGTTACTAAGCTTTCAATTCGAATCACTTTATCTAAATTGTTTATTTTAATCTCTTTCATCATAAAACAATTTAGCACTTGTTTCTAAATTCAAAAATTACAAATTACAATATTCTCTTCCTTTAACTAAATTGTTATTTCGCTATCGTTTATTTCAAAACAATTAAGTAATTTGCCTACACTTATAAAAAGATTTTTTATTCCCTTATTCACCCCCTCTAAGCGCCTATCTATCCAACACATGCTGCGGGACCTGTACAACCAGGCACGAGAGGATAGAGCGGCTTCCGAGGAGCGTTTTGTCGCAATTGATGATGAGCTAGCGAGACTTCTCGCCGAGCTGCAGATGGACGCCCGCCGCGAGGTCACTTCTCCCGGGGTGCACCACTCGCGGGCGAAGGACCAAGTCCACCTACTACAGCGCGAGCTCCGCGCGTATCATTATCTGCATGTACCGCCGAGCTTGGGGGTGCGAGGGCGAGACCGATGGAGGTGGATCCAGTATTGATCCTTCTCGCGCTCGCACCCGCCTGACGAACCATGTAATAATTCCTTTTTATTTTTTCTTTGAGAGTCTGCGAACTATGCTGATAATTTGATGCCCATGACTAATCGTGGCATTTCTCTTTCTTTATTATTACTCGCTCTACGTAATTGTTGTCTGTATTGTACTCGCTAGTTCTTTTATTCAATGCCTTTTTCTCGCGACTTGCATGGGACTCGCTTCACCTGACAGCGAACCGTCCTTGCTGCATCAATGCGAGTGCGCGGGGAGTGGGTTGGTTCAAGTACCGAGTCTCATCGGCCCGAGATTCTGCTAATCGCACCCCTGACGCCTCGATTCCTCCCCGCCGCCTTTAGTTTTCTATAAATAAGCCTCATTACTAAAGCTAACCACCGCATTTATCGCTCTCGACCTCTGCCGCTTTCATTCTCGCGCCTTCTCTCTCTCGCATTCTTTTCTTTCTCGTTCTCGCATTCCATTTTCTCCAAGACCATGTGTAACATCCCAACTTTTATTGGGTCACTAGACCCTAGTGAGCCCAATAAAAGTAGGCCCCAGCGATATAAATGACCCGATATAGGATTATGTACCAAGGGACTACGGTTTGACCTCCATCAGTTCCGTTAGACTCATATAATCGATACAAGTGTAATGGAGCTCGTTTCATTCCAATCCGAGGTCGTTTGGAGGAAACAACCGTTTTGGGTATTATTGTAAGACCCCATTTTTTTTTCTTTCCAAACACCGGGTCTTAGGCCCAGAACCGCCGCTTTGCGGTGACACCTTCACTCGGGAAGGTCGCCACTACAAAACGCTGATCCTGCCGGCCAAATCGATCACAAAGAAAAGTGCATTAAAGAAGACAAGTCCACAGAATCGACATGAAAAATATAAGAATGTCCACATGATATAACTGAATAATAAGATAACAAGGGTTACAATAAATAAGAAGAAGTAAGGGCTCATGCCCAGTACATCATATCCTCACTACAAGATCACTCGCGGAAGCTAACACCTAACCACTCACTGATCCTGAATCCTGTGCTCCTGTACTGCACTGGCCTGCCTCCGTCTGCACCGGCCTCTGGTGCTGCTCCGTCGCCGTGGTCTCCTAAAATGATAAGGTCCACCGATCGTTAGTCAAAAAGACTAAGCCAATCCCCCACCCCTCCCCTGGTGACTCCTAGGCACCGAGCGGAAAGGATGAAACGGAGGACAAGGGGTATAATCAAAAAGCAGATGACAGGGGTACAAGGAATGTCTACACTACACATGTATATATACATAATTGAAGCAGTAAAAGAGCATAGTAAAAGCAGGTAAAGAATATGTAAAGTACAATAGGTAAAGCAGGTACATAAAATGAAAGTAACCATTGATTTATAGGAATGCCCACACAAACCTATCGACCAAGGGGTCGTTTAGCAAGGCCTATCGTATAAGAAGTCCCATAACCGACTTATACGATATGGGTAGGGGTTGAAATGCAATGTTTATGCTATGTCAGGCAAGGTATGCAGTTATGCTATGTTCAAAAAAGTGCAAGCCACTTCGACTCTATGCGCATAGACCTTTAGTTCCCCCTTTTTGGAGCTAGCTAGACTCCCAGGATACTCCCATAGTGGCAAACGGAAGCGGTGGGTTGGGCCTCGCCCACCTCTAGGTTGGTATTCACACTACCTAACCTAGACCTATCGTCCGCCTCAACGCAAAACCGTGGAGCATCTGCGTACTCTTACTGGCTGGACCACCAGACTTTTAAGGCTAAGTGCAAATTCCACACTTGCCGAGTCAACGTATTGACGTCGGTGTGAACGATCGTCCAATACCGAAGACCCACCACCTTCATGCACATGCAACATGTTCTACTATATCCCGAGCCATAAAATCCTCGGGCTAACCTGCCCGTCATCAATAACCTTCCGAGCCACCGGCTCGCAGGAACGACCCGTAAGGATACCCTCCTCGTCATTACTCTTGGATTAACCCTAAGTGACTTATGAATTCTCAAGACGATCTTTCGTCGACCCCGAGTGCAACTTACCTCTAACTCACCAGGCACACCTTAACTATCTATAATCCTTCTTGTTGACCATCATACCTTCTCAACTAAACTAGGTAAACCACTTACCTCTCTTCCCTCCTAAGGATCCACTTGATTCTCAAATTTCACAGTTTTACTATACGCAGACCAAATGAGTTATATGACGCTCACAACTAGAGGTACTCCAAATATTTATCCAACTGACCCAAGCTATTTACTGGAGGTCTACATGATATTATAAGACTAATTCCAGAGAATCATATTTTCCCTAATTAATTAATATTTATGTTAATTTCTCCAAACATCTGCCAAGTATGGAAATGAACATGAAGTGTAAGTAAATCTTATGATATGACTCTCCAAAAATTATGATGAATCTATGATGACTAAATGACATTAGAAACAACGTATCATATTTTTACAGTAAGAAATTATCCTCTAATTTAATTATTTACCATCTATCCAAAATTATGGTTTTGTGAAGGAACTACCAAAAAGATCAACACTAAAATTATGAGAAAATTACCAAACTCTTGTATTCACCAGAAAAAGCTACTGACTAAGTTTCAGGATTTAAGGAAATCATTTTCTCTCTAAAATAAATAAATTAAGAAAACCTCAAATTCAATGAACTGTGATGTAGCCTACTGATTTAAGTCCTCAAAAATTCTATAAAATTTTACAGAGGTTCCTAATGATCAGAAAGGGCCTATCACCAATTATCACAATTTAACCAAGAGTTTTGGACCCTCAAATATTTTTCTTAAGTTCAAATCAAAACAAGTGCCTTATGAAAGAAGTACTGATTAAATTACTCAATAAAATTCACAAAAATTATCATAGGTCTAAATCATGATTATAAGGGCACAACCAAAGTCTCATCATCATCCAAGACTTTTTAAGCATGTAAATGTTTCTTATAAGAAGTTTCCCTAAAGGGGTTATGTCCTAAATCAAAGGGAATATTGACTCCTAAAATTCTTATAAAATTATCCAGTGCCTATTTACACCTTATGAATCTATCCACCAAGTTTCATAACCAACCAGGGACTTTTGACCACATGGCCTTCACAAGGCTCTAAATGCACACCTAGAAATAAAACTAGCATTCTAGGGTTTATCCACCTCGACACCACCCGAAACCACTCATGGGGATTCTTTAGGTGATCCTAAACCAGTTACCAAGGTTCACTACAAGGTGATGAGTTTTGACCACCATACCCCAAGGTAAACACCATACCCTAACTTTGACCCTATTTGTCCTAACTTGGGTTTACAAAAAACCTAAACAAAACAGTCCCAATTGGGCTGATAATTTTACCAAGGTCATACAGTAACCCTAAGGAGCACCCACCAAAATTTGGAGGGCATTGGAGGTCATTTAACCCACTAATTAATCATTAGATGATTTATGAAATTATTTCAAAAACCTTAGAAAAACGTTCTCCTAAAAATCCCATCTTTGGATATGATGTGTGTGTAGGTATAAGTAGACTATGCTTCAAATATCAAGGCCATATCATTTCCCAATCAAAAGTTATACAAGTATTGGTGGCTGCCCTACACTAGGGACCAACCCCACTAAAATGGACCTACAAGGAGCTACACAACTCCTTTTTGGGTGAAATCAATTTTAAAATAAAGTAAACCCTAAGGGCTACAACTTTGGTGTTGGTCACTTTTTCTGTAGAGGGGCATAAGTATTTTTAATAATTAAATCTAAGTTCAGCAAAGTATGTGACAGAAATCATATAAACATTTAATTAAATAACTGTTACAGCGTTCGACGAAAGTCGAACTCTGCATTCGACGAAAGCAGATCAAGTCTGCTGTCGACAAAAGCAGATCGAATCTGCGTTCGACGAAAGCCAAACGCAGCTGAGCTCGACTAAATCAGAGCATAACAGCACTCGACTAAATCAGAGCATAACAGCGCTCGACTAAATTCATCATAACGGCGCTCGACGAAAGTCGAACAACTCCCGTTCGACGAAATACTCGCTCGACGAAATTCTAACAGAGCTCGACGAAGTAAATGATATAACGTAAACATTAAATTAAAGATCCGACGGCTCTCCGTCATCGTCCCCGATCGTTGGACGGCTCGCGACAGCCCGTCCTGGGACTTTTTGCGGGTGATTTCCCGGCCACCTACGACTCTTTCCGGCCATCCAATGCCACCACCACCTCCGTTGAGGTGGTGGACGGCGATAGGAGGTGGTTGGCCGGCCGAAGCTGGTCGGATCTAGGTTTTAGAGCAGGGAAAAGAGGGCTCAATCCGAGCCCTTTCGGAAGCGAAATCCGAGCGCAATTGAGCTCGAATCTAGCCCCAAATCATGATATGATCTAGCAGCAAGGGAGGGGTAATGGAACAGACCTATGTGGAGTGGTGATTCCTTGTCGTTATCTGATTAGCCATGGCCGACCTCCCTCCTTGAGCTCTTGCCGATCTGAGCCTCATTTGCACGATTCCTCCAATTAAAAGGGTAAAAACACTCCTCTCAGCCCTCTGAAGCTTTTAAAGGGATCAATTAGGAGAGGGGGAGGTTACAATATTGAAAACCATTAATGGCCATCAAGCCTAAATTTTGGCCATGGTGAAATCCATTGAATTCAGCAATCTTGAGGGCTGTAAAACCCCTTAAGCTTCTTGTAACAACCTGAGGAGATGAATGGAGGGTGAGGGGAGACGAATGAGGGATCAATTTGCCTTCAATGCCATTAATCCTCCTTTAATGGCCATTTTCTCTCTCTTCAAATTGGGGGAAACTCCGAATTTCTCTCTCCTAGTCACCATTTCCAGAAATTGGATGACTCTTTGAGTAAATCTCAGCCTCCTAGACTAATGGGATACTCCAATTGGGCCTGGCCCAAGTGGTTTTTGTCCAATTTGGGCAAACTAGGTTATTTTGAACTAAATTAAGGCAAATTTGACTTTGGTCAAATTAATCAAGTGGTTTGACCCCAAAGGATGGATTGGGATCCATTGGCTTCCCTGAAGGGTTAGGAAGGTCTAGGTAGGGTCAATTTGGCAAAGTGAGGGTGAATTGCCCCTTATTAGGGCACTTTGACCAAATTGAGGTTTAGGGCAAATTAGTCAAATTGGAGGCCCCATGATGGGGCTTTTCGGTCCATTAGGATTCTAGTACCCATACAAGGGTAGGGGCATGGTCAATTTGGCATGGTGGAGGCTAATTGACCTTAATTGAGCTAGTTTGACCAATTTAGGGTTAAAGTTGACTTTAGTCAAATTGGCCTCTTAGGTTGACCCCAATGGGTCACTGGTGCTTCAAGGAGACCTCTAATGGTTTAGGGATGATATTGTGGGGCCAAGTTTCAAGGTGGGGTAGGGCTGATATCGAGTCGAGTTCGAGCGATTTTGGCTCGGCTCGAAATCGAAATTTTCGAGTCGAACTCGGCTCGAAATCGGCTCGAAATCGAAATCGATTTCGAGTCGACTCGACTCGACTCGAAATGGCTCGATTCCGAGCTGGCTCAAAATCGAATCGAGCTGGCTCGAAATCGAATTGAGGTAATTCAAAATCGAATCAATCTGCCTCGAAATTGAGCAATTTTTCTCTTTATTCGTAATTGACTCGAAATTAAATTGGAAAACATCTAAATTTAGCAAATGAAACATTTAAAGTCTTCAATATTTTTATTTAGGTTTAAAATTTAGTATTTTTAAATTTAAAATAATAACATATTAATAAATACATAATATTTTTAATCAATTCGAGTTGATTCAAATCATATTTCGAGCGATTCAGGGCTGGCTCGAAATCGACTCGAAATCAGATTCGAGTCAAATTGAATCGACTCAAATTGAGTCGAATCAATTGTAACCGATTCCGATTCGGCTCAATATTCGAGCGATTTTCGAGCGACTTTCGAGTTTCGAATAATATGCTCAGCCTTAAGGTGGGGCCCCTAAATCCAATCCTAGGCTTGCTAACTGGAAATTGCTATTTGCATACCAAGGTGGTTTTCTCCTTCTCACCTATGTTCATAAGGTCTTGAGCTCTTCATATGGTTTTGTCATGACCTAGCCATGACAAAACCAACTTAGGGGTCTAGCTATTTGGGGGATGTTACAAATCCAATAAACAAAAAGAATAATTTCGTCCTCGAAATTCAGGTTAGGCTTGCGGGGTTTTCATCGAGAGTGACTGAACATAACATCCCTTAAGAACTGAAACTATTCCTGGCTCGAAGAGCACCGACTATCTCTGCCACACCTGCTCTAGTGGCTCCCGGGTGTGCTCCTCCTGTCCATAATTTTACAACATGATTTTTACCTATGGAATCTTCTTGCGTCGCAAGACTCGCACCGTCGAATCATCTATCCTGATCGGGGTGACCTAGCTACCTTGGTCAATCTATCCTCGATCTTCCACTCTAACCTGGGCAGATTCTTATGCCTTTAAAGATTTCTTCACATGTTCAATTTCTTACTCCTTCAGGTATGTCCGAGTAATCATTCATCTCTACTCTACAACTTTTCTAGTTCTTACTACTGATGGAGCTAATCAAATCGTCTAGCGTCCCAATCATCCCTAAATTTTAATGGGGGCACTTGTGAACCTTAATGAGTACATGATAACCAACAGCAATTAGTATCCATGTTGGTAAGACGACTCCCAATCATTTTCTACGTGGAGTTTGATTCATAAGGTATACGGGTAAAAATTTTGAAACCCTAAGGTTTTTCACAAATCAATTTCATCAAGAAAGTATCTTCACATTTATTTCACCAAATTCCTATCACTTTCACATATGCTAGTCTCGATCACTTTCGAATGGTCCAAGGTAAGATAAACTTAGATTTTTCCTTATCAGTCGACTCAAACACTAGATTCTAAATTCAATAGGTCATCGTCTAAGATCTCTGGTTATCCGTCATCAAAGCTCCCAAGGTATAAGTGCTATTATTGTAGTTAAAATTATCTACCAAGATAGGGCGTGATTTTTAACCATAAGTTGATCACTTCTGAATGCCCCAAACGACAAGAACTTCCAATATAACTACGACCTGTATGACCTAGTTTTACACCATCTCATCTTTGTCCAAGAGACATCGAATATGATCAACCTCAAAATCATTATTGTTCACGACACAAAAATTTTCTAACTTAGGACTAAGGGAAATCCAAGTCCATCATTAATTTGCCCAATAAACAAAAGGTAAGCCCCAATAAACAAAAGATTAGTCTCTATCTATTTTTGGGCGAAGTATCTTCGATATCATCATGTTATACTCGTCCCAAGTATGCAAGCAATTCTTAGGGCACACAACCTTAGACTTGAGGTTCTATCTTGAGGCTCATTGATATACTCCAAACCTTAGGCTCTTCTAGGTACCTTTTACGACAACCTTATCAAGGTCAGTATGTCACCCAATCCCAAACGGGTCCCTCCTGAACTTCAATTCTCATCCGACCCTCGGTGTTTGCCATGGTGGTTGTCTTAATGTAATCCTGTCACCGGTATGAGGGTTGAATCTACGAGTCTCATACCATTCTGCTTATTTGTCAACTCTCTTTCTCTAGCCTCTTTGGGGTATCCTCGTACCTTCACTAAAGGTTATACCTACGGTCTATTTCAGACTAGGTCACGGTATAAATTGTTAAGGTAAGTCACGTATCCTAGTGGGTTTGAGTCAAACTCGTTGCCTAAAGGACTAACTAAGGAAATCTTTGCAGCCGGAGGTGTTCCCTGCTGGGGGCAGGGTTCGCTGCAGGCTTACAAAAGAAAACTTGACACTCGCAGGGGGAAACTGACCAAGAAGATTCAGTTAAAAGTGGACCTTTTTCAATGTGATTCTCATATGGGCACACCACTGCTTCCGCTGCTAGTTTATCCTCAAACTAAGCTCGCGCGGGGTGGCCCAGGGTTTGTGGACTTCTTTTCTTCGGATCGAGGTTCCCTCTGATACCACTTGTAAGACCCCATTTTTTTCTTTCCAAACACCTGGTCTTAGGCCCAGAACCGCCGCTTTGCGGTGACACCTTCACTCGGGAAGGTCGCCACTACAAAACGCCGATCCTGCCGGCCAAATTGATCACAAAGAAAAGTGCATTAAAGAAGACAAGTCCACAGAATCGACATGAAAAATATAAGAATGTCCACATGATATAACTGAATAATAAGATAACAAGGGTTACAATAAATAAGAAGAAGGAAGGGCTCATGCTCAGTACATCATATCCTCACTACAAGATCACTCGCGGAAGCTAACACCAAACCACTCACTGATCCTGAATCCTGTGCTCCTGTACTGCACTGGCCTGCCTCCGTCTGCACCAGCCTCTGGTGCTGCTCCGTCGCCGTGGTCTCCTAAAATGATAAGGTCCACCGACCGTTAGTCAAAAAGACTAAGCCAATCCCCCACCCCTCCCCCGGTGACTCCTAGGCACCGAGCGGAAAGGATGAAGCGGAGGACAATAAGGGGTATAATCAAAAAGCAGATGACAGGGGTACATGGAATGTCTACACTACACATGTATATATATATATATATAATTGAAGCAGTAAAAGAGCATAGTAAAAGCAGGTAAAGAATATGTAAAGTACAATAGGTAAAGCAGGTACATAAAATGAAAGTAACCATTGATTTATAGGAATGCCCACACAAACCTATAGACCAAGGGGTCGTTTAGCAAGGCCTATCGTATAAGAAGTCCCATAACCGACTTATACGATAGGGGTAGGGGTTGAAATGCAATGTTTATGCTATGTCAGGCAAGGTATGCAGCTATGCTATGTTCATACAAGTGGAACTCACCCACTTCGACTCTATGCGCATAGACCTTTAGTTCCCACTTTTGGAGCTAGCTAGACTCCCAGGATACTCCTGTAGTGGCAAACGGAAGCGGTGGGTTGGGCCTCGCCCACATCTAGGTTGGTATTCACACTACCTAACCTAGACCTATCGTACGCCTAACCGCAAAACCGTGGAGCATCTGCGTACTCTTACTGGCTGGACCACCAGACTTTTAAGGCTAAGTGCAAATTCCACACTTGCCGAGTCAACGTATTGACGTCGGTGTGAACGATCGTCCAATACCGAAGACCCACCACCTTCATGCACATGCAACATGTTCTACTATATCCCGAGCCATAAAATCCCCGGGCTAACCTGCCCGTCATCAATAACCTTCCGAGCCACCGGCTCGCAGGAACGACCCGATAGGATACCCTCCTCGTCATTACTCTTGGATTAACCCTAAGTGACTTATGACTTCTCAAGACGATCTTTCGTCGACCCCGAGTGCAACTTACCTCTAACTCACCAGGCACACCTTTACTATCTATAATCCTTCTTGTTGACCATCATACCTTCTCAACTAAACTAGGTAAACCACTTACCTCCCATCCCTCCTAAGGATCCACTTGATTCTCAAATTTCACAGTTTTACTATACGCAGACCAAATGAGTTATATGACGCTCACAACTAGAGGTACTCCAAATATTTATCCAACTGACCCAAGCAATTTACTGGAGTTCTATCATGATATTATAAGACTAATTCCAGAGAATCATATTTTTCCCTAATTAATTAATATTTATTTTAATTTCTCCAAACATCTGCCAAGTATGGAAATGAACATGAAGTGTAAGTAAATCTTATGATATGACTCTCCAAAAATTATGATGAATCTATTGTCACAACCCGTATTTTCCTGACATAAATTATAATATCAGAGTAAAGGGGGAAAACACGCGTCGTGATGCCACGCCCAGTAGGGGACAACTACGGACGCTCAAGCGAGCAATCAAACGAACTTTTTCACGAGAAAAGATGTGAATTAATAAAAGAATTATCTTTTAAGATTATTTTCATTGGATTAGGAAGGCGTGTCCCTCGGCCCCGCGGTTTACCTAGTCGCACCTTATAAAAGACAAGCATTCGCAACAGAAGAAAATAAGTTCACTTTATCCTTAACGGCGCTAAAGACTAGAGACGTCTCCAGGGCGATCGCCGGTCTAAATTTAGTATATAATAAAGAAGTATCATTTTATTTTGGTTTACGTTTTGCAAATATGTGATACTTAATAGTAAATGCAACAAACAGTTAAAAGATCAACTTTTTATAATGCTAAAAGAAACTGCTATAATATACATCAAAATAAGCTTTTCCCAGAGTGTATAATCACAAAATAACCAAGTAGCAGTAAAGGAAGCTAGCAGCAGCATTAGCAAGTAAACTAAGCAAAACCCACACGGGCGTCAACAACTGACACGAACCCGCAGGGAGAAGAGTCCACAGTCCAGAAGGAAACTACAACAAAAGAAACTGAATCCTTACCCACAAGAGAGGGAAGGCCTCGACGGCGGACAGAACGACCCCGCTCAAACACCGGCGGCAGCTATAAACCTGAATCTGAGGCATCCATAAGAAAAGAATGCCTCAGCCCAATGGGTGCAAGAAAACAGCATGGGTAAAAGTAAGAGCAGGAGAAGTAACAAGTGACATATCCAAGCTGAAAGGGGTATATAAATACATATATATATACATATACACATATATATAACTATATATATACGCTTATATAAAGATTTCAGTAATAAAAGGTTAAGAAGATCCCGCATAGAACCATCCCGATAAGCAAGAGCATGACTAAACTTGGCATATAATGCAAATGGACCAGTTGTGGCGGACCCAAAACAATGTCACTATCCACTCACATAAAGGGGATGTTCAAAACGAACCAGTGGTGGCGGACCCAAATAATGTCACTAACCACCCACATAAAGGGGATGTTCACCCCAAATAAAAAGGCGCCGTGGTGGTGGTCTCATCGCCCTACCAACCACTATTAACAGAACTATGATGGGGGACCCCATCGTTCCCTATATCCATCATTCCAGTGCAAACAAGTCCATCAATATTTAGCCAAGTAAATATGCAGAAGTAGCCAAGTAAAACATGATCCGGAACAAAATCAACCAGAATAAACCGTCAAGGATTGGCCCGGGATCGGAACAAAGCTAAACATATAGCAGCTAGCATATAAAAGAGGGATAGAATGATTCAGCCAACCATAGCAGCTAGCATATAATAAAACAGGGTCAATTAAGTGTGCCAAGGAGTTATCAAATAGAACCACCATAATATTGACCATTTCTAGCTACTTGTAATCGAAGCGCGCAGAATTATTTTGCAAGTAATGAAACCCAACAAGAGTGAAGCAAAGCAGCCCAAAAGAACAGAAAATATCCCAAGGATCCAACTTCAGCCGCCCCAAACCAAATTTTATAAGGCAGCCCCGTTAGACAAGGAAAGAGGGTAACAACAGCCCTCTAAGTAAGGTATCAGCAAAACAGCCCCCAACAAGTAAAATGCACAGGGATCCCCCGGGCCTCCCGTGATCCCCCTTGACGCGCTGACAAGTGTAGCACTGCGCCACGAATCTCGCAATATCGCTCTTCATGCCAGGCCACCACACAATCTGCTTCAAATCGCGATACATCTTCATAGAGCCAGGATGATAGGATAGGCTGGAGTCGTGAGCCTCCTCACAAATCTTTGCCCGAATCTGCTCCACCGCGGGTATGCACAGCCTGCCACGGTACCTCAAAGTACCCTCCACATCAATCGAGAAATCTGGTAACTCATCTCTCTCAGCCCTGCTCCGGAGGTGTTGCAAATCCAGATAATCCTTTTGGTGCAACCTCGCCAAAATAATCTAGGACGGCTCCTCAACCTCCAAACGAGACGGACCACCACTAGGCTTCACCGCGATGCTCATCAGAAAGAACTCCTCCACCAGGGACTGCACAGAGAGTCCGAAAACAGAAGCTGACTTCCTGCTCAGGGCATCCGCCACTACGTTTGCCTTGCCGGGGTGATAGAGAATCTCCACATCATAATCGGCCACATACTCCATCCACCGACGCTGGCGCAGGTTCAGCTCTCGCTAGGAAAACACGTAAATCAAGCTCTTGTGATCTGAGTAGATCTTGCACTCCACTCCATACAAGAGATGCATCCACAGCTTCAAGGCATAGATTACCGCAGCAAACTCCAAGTCATGCGTCGGGTAGTTCCGCTCGTGCACCTTTAGCTGTCGCGACCCGTACGCAATGAACTTGCCCTCCTGCATGAGGACGCACCCAAGGCCTATCAGCGAAGCATCGACGTAGACCTGAAACTCCACTCCCTCAACTGGGAGAGCCAAAACCGGTGCGGAACACAACCTCCTCTTTAACTCATGAAAGGCCTCCTCGCACTGCTCGCTCCAATCGAAAGCTGCTTCCTTCCGCGTCAACCTAGTCAGAGGCGCGGAAATGCCTGAGAAACCCTCTACAAACCTCCGATAGTAGCTAGCTAAACCCAGGAAACTGCGGATCTCCTTCGGCGACTACGGACTCTTCTAGTCAAAAATAGCAGCGACCTTCGCTGGGTCCACAGAGATGCCACTCTTGCCCACAACGTGACCCAGAAAAGATACTTGCGACAGCCAGAACTCGCATTTGCTTAGCTTGGCATACAGCTGGTGTGTCCTCAAGGTAGACAGCACCAACCGCAGATGCCGAGCATGCTCCTCCTCGCTCGAAGAATAGATGAGCACATCGTCACTAAAGACCACTACGAACTGGTCCAGGAAGTCTCGGAACACCCTGTTCATTAGATCCATGAAAGCAGAGGGTGCATTCGTCATCCCAAAGGACATCACCAGGAACTCAAAATGTCCGTAACGCGACCGAAAAGCAGTTCGCGGAACGTCTGAGTCGCGAATCCTCAACTGATGGTAACCAGATCGAAGGTCGATCTTCGAGAACACGCAGCTACCCTGCAACTGGTCGAGCAAGTCATCAATCTGCGGCAACGGATATCTATTTTTTATAGTGACCCTGTTCAACTCTCTGTAGTTTATGCAAAGCCTCATCGACCCATCCTTCTTCCTTACGAACAGAACCGGCACACCCCAAGGTGACGAACTCGGCCTAATAAAACCAAGCTGTAGAAGCTCATCCAACTGAGTGCGCAGCTCCTCCAACTCCCGTGGTGCCATACGGTAGGGTGCCTTCGCCATAGGGCGGGTCCCGGGCTCCAAATCTATCACAAACTCTACTTCACGCTCAGGAGGAAAACCAGGAAGGTTGTCGGGAAAAACGTCCGGGTACTCCCGCACCACAGGAATATCTTCAACACAAGGCACCGATGCACAAACCGCAAGCAAAACGGAAACAACGCAGGCCCGGCCATCAAACTCGCCTAACAAAGCAGTATAGACACATGACATGACAAAGATAGAACGCTGCTATAGCGACTAAATTACCACAGAAAGATTGGACTACAACGAGAACGAGGAAGAACCTGATACAAACAGCCTGCTAAGACTGGACTCAAACCTCTAGGAAGAAGAGACATACAAATACCTGCTTTTGCTACTGCTTTTTTTTTCTCTGGGAAAAGTAAATACATAATATCACGTTATACTCAGGATGGTATACCATCCTTTACCCCTCGTGCATCTCTCCCGTATGCAAATAAACTCAAAATATTACCTTTGAAATCATGGGTGTACATGTGTCATCGTGTAGATCTCTAGCTTAGCACGTGTGCTTATGCAATGTTATGCTATGCATGCAGTGCTATGCAAACTAAGAAAAGGCCTTAATGCATGCTATGAGCGGCGTACACATGCGATCTTATGCATCCCATGCTACATATTATCGCATGCAACGAAAAAGAAAAATCTAATGGACACGCATGCGACCTACGTTATGCATCCCAAACTACATAACAGTCGTATGTTGTCACCTATGAGGATCCATATACAGACACATATTATGCATCCCATACTACATAATATGCCCCGTATACTTCTTTCATGCTTATGAGTGTAGTGTTCGTGCTTCAGCCGAGATCTACCGATGACCCATCGGTGAGTGTATGCAATGATTAACGATTCTTACTGGACTGTTAACCGGGCCAACCAGACCATTTCCAGCAACCCGGCTAACCTCCCTCTGATACCAACTGTCACAACCCGTATTTTCCCGACATAAATTATAATATCAGAGTAAAGGGGGAAAACACGCGTCGTGATGCCACGCCCAGTAGGGGACAACTACGGACGCTCAGGCGAGCAATCAAACGAACTTTTTCACGAGAAAAGATGTGAATTAATAAAAGAATTATCTTTTAGGATTATTTTCATTGGATTAGGAAGCCGTGTCCCTCGGCCCTGCGGTTTACCTAGCCGCACCTTATAAAAGACAAGCATTCGCAACGAAAGAAAATAAGTTCACTTTATCCTTAACGGCGCTAAAGACTAGAGACGTCTCCAGGGCGATCGCCGGTCTAAATTTAGTATATAATAAAGAAGTATAATTTTATTTTGGTTTACGTTTTGCAAATATGTGATACTTAATAGTAAATGCAACAAACAGTTAAAAGATCAACTTTTTATAATGCTAAAAGAAACTGCTATAATATACATCAAAATAAGCTTTTCCCAGAGTGTATAATCACAAAATAACCAAGTAACAGTAAAGGAAGCTAGCAACAACATCAGCAAGTAAACTTAGCAAAACCCACACGGGCGTCAACAACTGACACGAACCCGCAGGGAGAAGAGTCCACAGTCCAGAAGGAAACTACAACAAAAGAAACTGAATCCTAACCCACAAGAGAGGGAAGGCCTCGACGGCGGACAGAACGACACCGCTCAAACACCGGCGACAGCTACAAACCTGGATCTGAGGCATCCATAAGAAAAGAATGCCTCAGCCCAAAGGGTGCAAGAAAACAGCATGGGTAAAAGTAAGAGCAGGAGAAGTAACAAGTGACATATCCAAGCTGAAAGGGGTATATAAATACATCTATATATACATATACACATATATATAACTATATATATACGCTTATATAAAGATTTCAGTAATAAAAGGTTAAGAAGATCCCGCATAGAACCAACCCGATAAGCAAGAGCATGACTAAACTTGGCATATAATGCAAATGGACTAGTGGTGGCGGACCCAAAACAATGTCACTATCCACTCACATAAAGGGGATGTTCAAAACGAACCAGTGGTGGCGGACCCAAATAATGTCACTAACCACCCACATAAAGGGGATGTTCACCCCAAATAAAAAGGCGCCGTGGTGGTGGTATCATCGCCCTACCAACCACTATTAACAGAACTATGATGGGGGACCCCATCGTTCCCTATATCCATCATTCCAGTGCAAACAAGTCCATCAATATTTAGCCAAGTAAATATGCAGAAGTAGCCAAGTAAAACATGATCCGGAACAAAATCAACCAGAATAAACCGTCAAGGATTGGCCCGGGATCGGAACAAAGCTAAACATATAGCAGCTAGCATATAAAAGAGGGATAGAATGATTCACCCAACCATAGCAACTAGCATATAATAAAACAGGGTCAATTAAGTGTGCCAAGGAGTTAGCAAATAGAACCACCATAATATTGACCATTTCTAGCTACTTGTAATCGAAACGCGCAGAATTATTTTGCAAGTAATGAAACCCAACAAGAGTGAAGCAAAGCAGCCCAAAAGAACAGAAAATATCCCAAGGATCCAACTTCAGCCGCCCCAAACCAAATTTTATAAGGCAGCCCCGTTAGACAAGGAAAGAGGGTAACAACAACCCTCTAAGTAAGGTATCAGCAAAACAGCCCCCAACAAGTAAAATGCACAGGGATAAGAATAGCTCCTAAATAATAAAAGAAAATAGGAAGAATCCCTCAAATGGCAAGGAGCAGCCCCCTCACAAATCAAGGGCAAAGAGGCAGCCCCATCAAAAGAAAAGAACGCAGCATCATCCCTTGATTAGACAAAGAGTAAGATGCAGCCCCCAACCAAAAAGCAAGCATAACAGCAGCCCCCTAAGGAAATTATAGCAGCAACATCCCATTATTAAGAAAGCATGAAAACAACCCCAATTTAACATAAAAAGAGGAAACATTAACATAGCAGCCCCCCAAATAACAATACAGCAGCAGCCCTTACTGGAAAAAGGAAAGAAAACAAGAGCAACCCCCCAATTAATAATACAGCAGCCCCCTAACATAAAAACATCACAACCCCCAATTTATCAAGAAAGAAGGAGCCCCCAAACTAAAGTATAGGGAGCAGCCACCAAACCAAATCTATAGGGAGCAAAACCGCTGCAGAATTTTAGCAAAAACTGCTAGCAAAGGTGCCCCTAAACCTGATAATTAACTTGGGAAGCAAGGAACTACTAGACTAAATTCCCCAACAAGGCTGCCATTAAGAACTAGGGAGGAAAGCACGGTATAGGCAGCAGCAAAAAAGAAAAGAAATCTGCTAATGACATTTCCCAAACAGGGCAGAAAAAGCACACTGCCAACAACCATAATCAGGAGCACAACCAGAAAAAAAAGAGCAGGATGAAGTACAAGAGAAGAGGGGGAAGAGATGGAAGAGGGGTTTTCTTGCCTCGCACTACCTGGCGACCCGATGGAGCGCGATCAACACACCGAGAGCCGAGCAAGCTCTAGCCCCGACGATGAGGACGATCTCCGACGACTCTAAGCTTCCTCTGACGGCCAAAGCCACGGACGACCGGCGGCTCCGGCGCAACCCTAGCCCTCCCTCGCGCGCACCCAAGAAGGAACTGGAGCCATCGAGGAGAAGAGAAGGATTGGAAATAAAATGAAATAGTAACCGGCCATATCAAACCTCCCCCTTATAAATAATGAGCCATAATAACTCCAAAAGAAAATTTTTGTTTTGATCAACACCAATATGATCATGCATGTGCACACACACACACAATGCACATAAGCCATATATACCTATATATATATACGTACTCTTGCATAAATTCCCCCTACCCCAAACCTTCTCTATTTTTTTGTATTACACATACTAACAAGCGCAAGTTTATACGTATATGTCTACCCGCATGAAAAATCCCCCGGGACGAAAACATAATCATAATAGCTTGCCTCTTGATGAAACAACCAAAAGGGAAAGGAAAACCTCAAATATGCATACTTACGTAGTTATGTTGCAAATGTGGCTCGATTCAGAATTACTCGTCGGACGACGACGACGCTCCCGCTACGGTAACGCCCTTCCATACTGACGCCCTAAATTGAAATCTCGGTTTCAGATGACTATTTTTAAGTTCGTACGCTTTGTTAAAAAGATTGAGAGAAAAACCCGAGGCGTTACATCTATGGTGACTAAATAACATCAGAAACAGCGTATCATATTTTTACAGTAAGAAATTATCCTCTAATTTAATTATTTACCACCTATCCAAAATTATGGTTTTGTGAAGGAACTACCAAAAAGATCAACAATAAAATTATGAGAAAATTACCAAGCTCTTGTATTCACCAGAAAAGGCTACTGACTAAGTTTCAGGATTTAAGGAAATCATTTTCTCTCTAAAATAAATAAATTAAGAAAACCTCAAATTCAATGAACTGTGATGTAGCATACTGATTTAAGTCCTCAAAAAATCTATAAAAATTTACAGAGGTTCCTAATGATCAGAAAGGGCCTATCACCAATTATCACAATTTAACCAAGAGTTTTGGACCCTCAAATATTTTTCTTAAGTTCAAATCAAAACAAGTTCCTTATGAAAGAAGTACTGATTAAATTACTCAATAAAATTCACAAAATTACCAGAGGTCTAAATCATGATTATAAGGGCACAACCAAAGTCTCATCATCATCCAAGACTTTTTAAGAATGTAAATGTTTCTTATAAGAAGTTTCCCTAAAGGGGTTATGTCCTAAATCAAAGGGAATATTGACTCCTAAAATTCTTATAAATTTATCCAGTGCCTATTTACACCCTATGAATCTATCCACCAAGTTTCATAACCAACCAGGGACTTTTGACCACATGGCCTTCACAAGGCTCTAAATGCACACCTAGAAATAAAACTAGCATTCTAGGGTTTATCCACCTCTACACCACCCCAAACCACTCATGGGGATTCTTTAGGTGATCCTAAACCAGTTACCAAGGTTTCACTACATGGTGATGAGTTTTGACCACCATACTCTAAGGTAAACACCATACCCTAACTTTGACCCTATTTGTCCTAACTTGGGTTTACAAAAAACCTAAACAAAACAATCCCAATTGGGCTGATAATTTTACCAAGGTCATACAGTAACCCTAAGTAGCACCCACCAAAATTTGGAGGGCATTGGAGGTCATTTAACCCACTAATTAATCATTAGATGATTTATGAAATTATTTCAAAAACCTTAGAAAAAGGTTCTCCTAAAAATCCCATCTTTGGATATGATGTGTGTGTAGGTATAAGTAGACTATGCTTCAAATCTCAAGGCCATATCATTTCCTAATCAAAAGTTATACAAGTATTGGTAGCTGCCCTTCACTAGGGACCAACCCCACTAAAATGGACCTACAAGGAGCTACACAACTCCTTTTTGGGTGAAATCAATTTTAATATAAAGTAAACCATATGGGCTACAACTTTGGTGTTGGACACTTTCTCTGTAGAGGGGCATAAGTATTTTTAATAATTAAATCTAAGTTCAGCAAAGAATGTGACAGAAATCATATAAACATTTAATTAAATAACTGTTACAGCGTTCGACGAAAGTCGAACTCTGCGTTCGACGAAAGCAGATCAAGTCTGCGGTCGACGAAAGCAGATCGAATCTGCGTTCGACGAAAGCTGAACGCAGCTGAGCTCGACTAAATCAGAGCATAACAAAGCTCGACTAAATCAGAGCATAACAGCGCTCGACTAAATTCATCATAACGACGCTCGACGAAAGTCGAACACCTCCCGTTCGACCAAATACTCGCTCGACAAAATTCTAACAGAGCTCGACGAAGTAAATGATATAACGTAAACATTAAATTAAAGATCCGACGGCTCTCCGTCATCGTCCCCGATCGTTGGACGGCTCGCGACAGCCCGTCCTGGGACTTTTTGCGGGGTGATTTCCCGGCCACCTACGACTCTTTCTGGCCAGCCAATGCCACCACCACCACCGTTGAGGCGGTGGCCGGCGATTGGAGGTGGTTGGCCGGCCGGAGGTGGCCGGATCTAGGTTTTAGAGCAGGGAAAAGAGGGCTCAATCCGAGCCCTTTCGGAAGCGAAATCCGAGCCCAATTGAGCTCGAATCTAGCCCCAAATCATGATATGATCTAGCACCAAGGGAGGGGAACAGATCGGACCTGTGTGGAGTGGTGATTCCTTGTCGTTATCTGATTAGCCATGGCCGACCTCCCTCCTTGAGCTCCTTCCCGATCTGAGCCTCATTTGCACGATTCCTCCAAGTAAAAGGGGAAAAACACTCCTCTCAGCCCTCTGAAGCTTTTAAAGGGATCAATTAGGAGAGGGGGAGGTTACAACATTGAAAACCATTAATGGCCATCAAGCCTAAATTTCGGCCATGGTGAAATCCATTGAATTCAGCCATCTTGAGGGCTGGAAAACCCCTTAAGCTTCTTGTAACAGCCTGAGGAGATGAATTGAGGGTGAGGGGAGACGAATGAGGGATCAATTTGCCTTCAATGCCATTAATCCTCCTTTAATGGCCATTTTCTCTCTCTTCAAATTGGGGGAAACTCCCAATTTCTCTCTCCTAGTCACCATTCCAGAAATTGGATGACTCTTTGAGTAAATCTCAGCCTCCTAGACTAATGGGCTACTCCAATTGGGCCTGGCCCAAGTGGATTGGGTCCAATTTGGGCAAACTAGGTTATTTTGACCTAAATTAAGGCAAATTTAACATTGGTCAAATTAATCAAGTGGGTTGACCCCAAAGGATGGATTGGGCTCCATTGGCTTCCCTGAAGGGTTAGGAAGGTCTAGGTAGGGTCAATTTGGCAAAGTGAGGGTGAATTGCCCCTTATTAGGGCACTTTGACCAAATTGAGGTTTAGGGCAAATTAGTCAAATTGGAGGCCCCATGATGGGGCTTTTTGGTCCATTAGGATTCTAGTACCCATACAAGGGTAGGGGCATGGTCAATTTGGCATGGTGGAGGCTAATTGACCTTAATTGAGCTAGTTTGACTAATTTAGGGTTAAGGTTGACTTTAGTCAAATTGGCCTCTTAGGTTGACCCCAATGGGTCACTGGTGCTTCAAGGAGACCTCTAATGGTTTAGGGATGATATTGTGGGGCCAAGGTTCAAGGCGGGGCCCCTAAATCCAATCCTAGGCTTGCTAACTAGAAGTTGCTATTTGCAGACCAATGTGGTTTTCTCCTTCTCACCTATGTTCACAAGGTCTTGAGCTCTTCCTATGGTTTTGTCATGACCTAGCCATGACAAAACCAACTTAGGGGTCTAGCTGTTTGGGGGATGTTACAATTATTGTGTGCCGCAACTAAGTCGTTGTGGTACAGTGACCAATTGTACTCCGATCTGACTTCCGTCAGCTCCGTTAGACTCATATAATCGATACAAGTGTAATGGAGCTCGTTCCATTCCAATACGAGGTCGTTTGGAGAAAACGACCGTTTTAGGTATTATTGTGCGCCGCAACTAAGTCGTTGGGGATACAGTGACCAAATGTACTCCGATCTGACTTCCGTCAGCTCGGTTAGACTCATATAATCGATACAAGTGTAATGGAGCTCGTTCCATTCCAATCCGAGGTTGTTTGGAGAAAACAACCATTTTGGGTATTATTGTGCGCCGCAACTAAGTCGTTGGGGTACAGTGGCCAAATGTACTCCAATTTGACTTTCGTCAGTTCCGTTAGACTCGTAATACTGATACGAGGTAATGGAACTCGTTCCATTTTGATTCCAGGTCATACAGAGAATATGCCCGTTTTGGATTATGCAGACCACCTCGGCACAACGCATGAAATACGGAGCGCACGAGCCCAGAACCGGCCCTAGTAAGTCTTGGTGGACCCCACCCTAAGTTGACCTTGGTCAACCCCCCCCCCCCCCCCCCCCAAGCACGAATTCTTGGGAAAAGAAAAGAAAGGGGGGGGGGGGAGGAGAGAGAGGCTCCTCCCTCAAGGGAGGGGGCTGCCCATGAACAGGCAGCCCTATTCAGGCAGGAGAAGAAGAGAGGGGGTGGGGAGAAAATATTCCCCCACCCATCCCTCCCTTAACCCCACGTGGGGATAAAGGGAGGGAGAGGGGAAGCATCCCTCCTCCCTTATAAAAGGAGGGGCCCAGCCCCTTCCGTGGTCGCACATCCCCCCTCAGCCCTCTCCTCCTCCTCCCCTACCGGCCAGCTCTTCCCCTCCCTAGCTGAGCAGCCTAGCCAAGCAGCCACCGTCGCTCCCCCATCCATCCCCGCACCACCAACCTCAAGAGCCCACCCGTCATAGGTAGAACCCTCTCCCTCCTCCTTCCTACTCCCCTAAGGCAGCCGGCCCCCCCCTTTGCCGGAGCGCTGCCAACCCCACCCCAAACCTCGCTCAGGTCCGGGCGGGGGAGGGGTTGGCCGTGAACCTGTACCCCCAGCGCCGGTGGTGGCGCTGGGGGAGCAGGTCCGCACTCGGGGACCTGAGCTCCGACAGGAGGAGGCGGTAGGGCCGCCGGAGGACGCGCCACCGGCGGCACCCGTACCCTTCCCCCTCCCTCTCCGCTTCCTGTACGGGGTAAAAGCCCCAGCCCCGGCGGCGGCCGACGTTGCCAGGCCATCGGACCCCGCCGGAGGACTACCCCTTCCTCGGCGCCCCAGCTAGGGGCGGCAAGGGAGGCTCCCCCAGTAGGGGAGGTGGCGCAGCAAGCCTGCATGGCGCATGCACGCTGCGCCCCCGCCCCGCCCCCTTTCTTCCTATATTCCGGCGGTGGCTGGCGGTGCCAGACCGCCGAACCACCACCGGAGTGGTCTCCGGCCCCCGGTGCACCGACCGGGGGCGGCGCCGGCCCTAGCCGGCCGCTGCCCGGCGGCGGCAGCGGCCGCCTCCCGCTGGGATAGCGGGAGCCGTTCAATCTCCTCCAAGAGATCGGGCGGCTCCCCTAATCTCGTTTCCCGCCCCCGCCTCCACATATGTGCCCCCCACAGTGGATCCGCCGAAGATATGTTGTGGGGACCACAGGAGGGCGCACGGTGCAGCGCCCCATGCTCACTCTCCTTTCCGTTATTTGCACCCCAAGAGCCCTTTCCCCTTCCTCAAATTTTTGAGGGTAAATGGGGCAGTTTTGGCGAAAATTCCCAACATGAAAAATGTTCCCCACTCAGAGGGGCACCTCCTGTAATTTTTTGGGATTTTTAGGAGAAGTGTTGCTATTTTTAAACCCCTATGCAAGATTTATTTAAAGGAATTAAAATCCCAAATGAGTTTGGAAAATTCCCCAAAAATTATAGGCTCTAAGTTAGGGTATTTTGCAATTACTATCAAAGTTTGAAGGTATGACCTTTTCTTTTGGTCCTTTAAAGGTATTTTACGAGAAAAATAAACGCCCGAATGTGAGCGAAATTAATTGAGATAAATTGGCGGACTCGCGATGCATATTTTTAGTTACGTAGTAAAAATTATGCGTATCGATCTAAGGAATCGACTAAGTTAAAAGTATCAACGCGAAATTTGGGTCGCAATCGTGGGGCGACACTGCAAATTCAACAACGTCAAGATATTTAAGATGTGAACCCAAGGCACACGAAATATAAGTAATCTCATAAAATCTAAGTAAGCTCTGATGAATGGAGAAAAGACCCCTATGAACGGGGATCGAACGGAACTTCCTCCTAAGAATGGAGTCGACATTGAAGCCTCCTGCTATGGTGTGATTGGACTACTAACCCTTTTATTTATTACGCTCTCCAGTCTCGTACTGGTCCTGCATTTACTTTCGGCATTTATTCTTTAAATCCAGTCTCGCACTGGTCCCCCTACTTTTGCTTTCTGTTTATGCTTTTAGTAATCCAGTCACGCACTGGTCCCCTTACTTATATTTCTGTTCGTTCATTTCCAGTAATCCAGTCTCGCACTAGTTCTTTATTTACTGCTTGTTGTACTTTTAGTTATCCAGTCTCGCACTGGTCCTTTATTTACTGCTTTCTGTACTTTCAATTCTCCAGTCTCGTACTGGTCCTGATATTTCGGCCCCTGCTTCCGACCTTTCTTACAGCTTATGTTGCACTATATATATATATATTTTAGTGCTAACCACGGTCCTACGCGGGCAAGCGGTGCTTCTCCTCCTTCCTGTGAGGCCTTAGTTGGGGAAAACCCGGAGTTGAGTCCCTCCTCCCGAGTTAGCCCCAAATAAGGAGCCCTCCTACCGCCGAGCCTCCCTGTCAAAAGTCGAGTGACTGGTCGAGTTAAGAATGCCGCGTCAAGACTTAAAGCGCTTATTCTCTGTTTAAGCTGTTTGAAGATTGTTTGTTGTAAAAGTGGTGGGTCGATCATGCCCGCAGACCATTCGTACCGGTGTGGGAGGTTTGATGACTCATGGCGATAGGGAGATGTGCACAGCGGGTTATCACCACTCCAAACCCGCAGTTTTGCCTCCGCTGGTCGGCCTAAATCTCGGAACCGCCACATGTCGCTCACATCCAGTTAGTACACCAAGTTGTACGAGAGGGCCTGAGTGATACGGTACGACTACATTCAGAAGTGGAAGGACTGGCCACTGTCACCGACGACCACATCGGTGAGGCCCGCGGTGTTCGCTACCCCGCTTGAAGCAAAGCGGTCGAAGCTGTGTCGACACAAGGTTTTTGTGTGTGCAGGTTTGAATACCTAGGTGCGAGTGTGCGCAAGATAGTATTGCTTTTATTACGTACTGCGCGTCTATGCCACCTCGTGGATATTATGGTTGGTAAGCCCTATAGATATATATACATTTGCCTGATGCTAACCATCTACCTTGCTTCAGCTATTTATTCCTGTACATTAGCCCGCCCCTAGGATATGGATCCGGGGAGGGAATGTGTTTTCTACTTAGCTCTGTGACTAATGATTATTCTTATAACCAATCACATAAGATGAGACAGCGCGAAGCCCCCGCACCGCAGGATGAGTTACCGGCCTTAGAGATGGCCCGATCGGATACTCCAGCCTCGCCCCCTGTCTTCCGCGACGTGAGTCCTAGAGTATAGGACTAGCTTAAGTGCATTTTGTTATAGTCATGTGTAGCCCCCGAGGCAGATGTAGTAAACAATAGGCTTCAGCCTTTTCTCTTTATGTAAATATAAGCCGCGTGCATAGTTTTTCTTATTCTATTGCTTCCGCTATGTGATTCTGATGTGTTGTTGTGATTCTTGTGCCTGACAAGGCGACCACTCAGTGCTTGAGAGGGTGGGTCGTTGCCACCCGGGAAGCACTAATGGCCATCCTTGGGCTGTAAGATCCCCCCTCCCTGAGCCGGGTTCAGTTTTGGGGAGGGGGGTCTTACACCATGGGTGGTGACGGAGGCGACGCGAAAGGTCGGGCCAAGTGTGCGTGGACGTTCAGCGACCACTCCTTCTTCACCTGCTCGCTTACAGAGAGCGAGTACCACACGCTGGGGTTCTCAGCTCGCCACCCGTTGAAGACCGAGGCCATCAATAACCTCCACCCGGATGAGCTCGCCATCCCTGTGGCACACTTCGAGGTGGGTCTACGGCTCCCATTCTGTCCGGAGATCAACCAGGTACTCGCTCGCTCCTCTTTTTTCCTTTCTCGCATTCGCCGATGATTTTTTTCTAATAGCTTTTCGCGAACCCGTCAGTTGTATGACGGCGTGATCCCGGATTAGATGAACCCCAACTCCATCGCTGTCATGGTAGGGTTCGCCTGCCACCTGCGTGAGGAGCGGATTGAGTTCATGATAGGATATAGGTATGCTAACTAATTCACCTAGAGGGGGGGGGGGGGGTGAATAGGACGTTTGAGTTTTACTTGATAATTATGGCCTGTTAAAACTAATCTAATCAGAGAATCAAGCAACACAGAAAAACACACAAGTGTTTATAGTGGTTCCCCAAGACAGTGTGTCTATGGGTAGTCCACTTTCCCCCTTCACCCTTCTAACAGTGTGTTAGACAGGGCCAACTCCACCAAACTTGGCTCAAAGAGCTTACAACACAAGTTCCTCAGAACTTCTCAGATCAAAGATGATCCTACCTCAGGACAAAAGTCCCTACAACTCAGAGCTATCACCAGCTCCTACCTCAGGCACTGCTGCCCTACAAACTCAGAGTAATACACCTCCTACAGCTCAGACCACTCCTGGTCCTACCTCAGTCAACAAGCCTTACTCCTCAGGCAAAACAACCTTACTCCTCAGGCAAAACAACCCTACTATCTCAGGAAACCAGCCCTACAAGCTCAGGCCAACAAGCCCTACACACTCAGGCAAATGCCCTACAAACTCAGGCAAAAAGCCTTACAGAAAAAGATGTTTTAGAAATATTCTACAGCAGAAATACTCTCCTGTGGATCCTGCACAGTTTGTGCTTTCCTGTAGCTGAATATGTTGATAACAGCTACCACCTGATCTTCCTCTTCAATAGAATGATGGAAGATCACCTTGCCCCTTCTGGTGGAGGAGCTAACTTCTTCTCTCAGTTTCTTCTTCTTTCTCAGTGAGCAGGAAGAAAAACGAAAGCAACAGCCGTCAATGGTGAAATGAGATTTTGCAAGCAATCGGCTGGGGGTAAGAAAATACCCTAACTCTTTCTTTTATACTTCTTTTATCTTCAACGACTCTAATTTGATCTCCCAAGAAGTATGGGAGACATTGGTGGTCCCCTGTAGCTTTTCTGCAACTTGCCCTAGCCGCAGGTCCCGCCGCCCTACTTATCTGTAGAGAAGGCCTGCGTTCGACGAACGCGCTACACTCTGCGTTCGACGAACCCGCTTCATCCAGCGATCGACGAACTTGCCAAACTCTGCGTTCGACGATCTGCCTTGTCTCTGCGTTCGACTATCTGCCTTGTCTCTGCGTTCGACGAACGACACTCTGTGTTTGACGAACACGCCAAGCTCTGCGTTCAACAATCTGCCTTGTATCTGCGTTCGACGAACGACACTCTGCATTCAACGAACACGCCAATTATCAGCTGTTTCTTCTATCTCGTCTCAGCGACCGACGAACTGTATTCTGCGTTCGACGAACGGCTCTCTGCGTTCGACGAACACGCTCTTTGCCTTCTCAGCGACTCCTTCTATGGTCTCGACTCAGCGGTTGATGAACTGAGTTTTGCGTTTGACGAACGGCAGTCTGTGTTCGACGAACGACACTCTGCGTTCGACGAATTTTATCAGCTGAGACAATTTCTTCTATCTACTTAGGAGAAGATTTCTCCTAGCCTTAGGTCTTGATTAACCCTTTCTCTTGAGTCACATAATCATGTTTAACTTACAAAAACAAAGCTTTATCAAATACAATATGTACTTAGTATTGGAAGTGACGCCTCTTCAAATCAACGGAACATTGAGGGCAATATTCCCAACAATCTCCCCCTATTTGAAGAAGACAGAACATCCCCAATGCTAAGGTACATAGCCAACAAAAACATATCATGATACAATTTGAAGGGCATATTATTTAAATGATCTATGAGATAAACATGATGACATAGCTTCTAGATAACAACATTGTTTAAGCTAACAATTTCATGGCTGATTATATAAAGCTTTGACTTGCTTAGAGGGATGTCAGCATGACGTCAGATCCTTAACGACTTTAGTATTTGACAAGGCGTCGAGACATGGTCATCGTCTCGACGTGGCTTAGCTTGTTGTAGATGTATCAACGACGTTGAGTGATGTTCCTTGGTTCGACGCTTTTTGGTCACAGACGTCGAGCGATGTGTGGTGGCTCGACGCTTGTGGACTTGGATGAACTTATCTCCCCCATATTAACTCAGATTGAGTAGCATATCATGATAACTAACTTAGAGGGCTAACACTACTTTGGTCTTAGCAGCTAGCATTCCATCTCCTATTTGCATCTAGCAAGACCAAATTTGGTCTTAACATTGGCCATCTCCCCCTTTCTGGATTCTTCAACCTTTTTCCCATTAGGGAATATGATTCTTCAACCTCTACCCTTTTCTTACTGAGCATTAGCTATCTCCCCCTCAACTTATATCCAACTCCCCCTCAATTTGAGCAGGAGCTTGCTCCCCCTTAATTGGAGCACCTCTATTGATCTTATGATTTAAGGGAAACCTAAAACTCAGCTGATCCAGATTTTTCTAATTCAGCTGATCATCTTTCTGTAAAATCAATAGGAGTAGAGATACTTACCTTGAGGAGGTAGTCCTCAATTGATGTTGAGTTCACAATGGTTGTGCACAACAGCTGTGGCCACCTCTTTCTCCATTCTGAGCCTTTGCTCTTACAACATCTGGGCTATGCTCCCCCTCACTAGCACACCCATCTTCTTCTCCATAGAGAGAGTAATGCTCCCCATCACTTAGGGCATACATATGTGGAGAAATCTGCAGCAATGAATTCTGACTCAGCTGTGGATATGGCCATACTGGTCTGCTTATTGTTGCACCCTGATGACAACCTCCTTCCTGTCATGTGCCTTTAGCACCCACTGTCCAAGTACCAAATTTGGTTGTGGTTGGTACTTGGACTAACCTGCAAAAAGTTTAGTTATCCTTAGGAGCCCAATTAGCTTTGGGGTCCTAGGAACATGTTAGCATGATGAAATAATCTCACACTTGCTACACTCCTAGCAGGAAAGTTCTTCTTTGCATTAGGTACATTGGGATTGTACCAACAGTCTATGGCAAAGTGTCCCACCTTGCCACAGCACCAACAATCATGAATATTGTATCTCCTTTTCTGAACATTTTTCTGAATTGGTACAACACTGTGCACATGTTCAGCAGAAGAGACTGCATCATTCTTCCTATTTTTTTCAGCAATAATCTGACTGAAGGATAATCTGTGGACAATCTTGCTGCTCTTTGTCCTGATGGCCTCAGCTTGTTTTGGCTTGGCAGCCATACAAGATCTGATGGAATCAGACACTGAGCAGCAGGCCTTGTCAACAGATTTGATAGCAGTCATGCTTTTTGCTGAAGCTGATTTGGAAGTGCTTGCATCCATGTTCTTGACTGAAGGTGCTGAAGCACCAAACACAAATGGTCCAAATTGGGCCATTTATATTTCCTCATGGGGAGCTTTCATTGCACTCAATCCCATGCCCTTTCTTTCATTATATGATGGAGTATTTTCCTTCCTATAAGAGCTTCCATTCCTCCAGTGACCACTAATGATTTCATGGTCATACCTGTTGGAAGAAAGCAATCCCCTTTGAGAAGTGGAATGAGGCTTAGCCTTACCCCTGCTCTTTTCTCCACTCCCTTCTCCTGTCTCCATCTTATTTATACCTGGTCCTCTTCTGTGGGATTGAGAGGAGAAGGAGTCAATAATGGGTATCACAGTTTTAGGCTTGGAGAATTGATCCACAAGGCTTCTTTCCTTCACAAGCTTCTCCTCAAGATCCTTGATGATCTTGTCCTTCAGGGAAATAGTGCTCAAGCGCACAACTGTTATCCCCTTTAGATGGCTAATCTGTCTGCTCATCTGACCCACTAAGGTGGTTGATTCAGTGCAGTTGTTTTCAGCTAGCTTAAGGGATGCTATTTCCTGGGCTTGCCTCTTGGCAAGCTTCTTTCTCTTCTTCAGAGCAATAACCAAGGCATCATATTTGTCAATCAATTGATTGACATCTACCTCAGCTTCTGAAACACTTCCATCATGTGATGGCTGTGCTTCAGATTCTTGACATACATCATGACCAGAAATAGAAGTGGAATGGATTGATACCTGATCATTGTCAGACATATTCTGACTGCCTTCCTCATCAGTGAGGGCCATAAGTCCTAGCTGAACACAGTCTTCTTCATCCACCACTTCATCACTATCTGAGTGTGATAGAGGGGCCCTGATTCCAACCTTTGCAGCTGGGCAATCTTCATCTTCTTCTGCTGCAAATTCTTCAACAGCAACCAGCCCAATAAGGGCTTCTTCCTTTTCAGATTCAGATGAGTTGGAGTCTGATTCACTCCAGCTCCTTTCCATCTTAGCTAGAAAGGATTTTTCTCCTTTCTTGCCCTTTGGCTGATGACCCTTTTTCTCATCCTTCTCTTTTCTCTTGACTGGGCAGTCAGTAATGACATGCCCTGGCTTGCTGCAGCAATAGCAGAAAACTTTAGAGGAATTAAATTTAGAGTTAGAGCCATACCTGTCATTCCTGGAGTGATGCTTTGACTCCTTGCTATCCTCATTTTTGTGATATGAGGAAGAGAGCATGTTCTTCCATTGCCTCCTCTTCATCATCTTCTTGAATTGCCTCAAGAAGACAGAAAACTTTTTAACACAGGAAGAGCTATCAGAGGTGCTGGTTTCTCATTCAGCACTTCTCCTTTGAGGAGACACCAACCTGCCCCGGCTTCTCTTGGAGCTGTCAGCTTTGAGAGCTACTGAATTCTCCCTTGCTTGAGCCCTTGAAGAGGTGTCCTCTTCCTTCCTTGCAGACAGCTGTATCTCATAGGAGAGCAGCTTCCCAAACAGTGTGTGAGTTGGGGTCTCACCAAGCTTTGCCCCTTCCCTGATTGCACAGATTTTTATGTCCCAATCCCTAGTTAGAGATCTAAGGAACTTGTCGTTCAACTCATAATCTGTGAACACCCTCTCATAGGTTCTTAGTTCATTTACTATCCTAAAGAACCTTTCATAGCACATGGAGATGTTCTCCTGGCTCTGCTGTCTGAAGGTTTCATATTCCTGATTGAGGAGTCACTTTCTATCATCCCTCACTTTAGTTGCTCCTTCCATATATACAACCAATGTGTCCCACATTTCCTTGGCAGTTGTGCAGTGTACCAAATTCTGAAATGTAGTGTCATCAATTGCATTAAAAATTATGTTCCGGGCCCTTTTGTCCATAGTGTATAGTGCAATTTCATCATTGGATAGATCAGTAAATACCTTGAGTACTTTTCTAGTAGGGTCAATAGTGGAGGCCTTCTCAAAGGTATAAGGACCATTTTTGACTGTTACATTGATCCTTGGGTCTGAGGCTTCCATGAACAGCCTCACCCTTTGCTTCCATATGCCAAAGTTTTCTTAGGAGCATATGGGCAACTTCATTGACCCCAACTCCTTCTTCATTCCACTGGAGGCCATTTGATTTTGAATCAGCAAAACCTATTTAGGAATTGGTCAGACTGTTAAGTCCTTCTTGACCAACCTAGCTTTGATACCACTTGATAGAATATAGGTATGCTAACTAATTCACCTAGAGGGGGGAGGGGTGAATAGGACGTTTGAGTTTTACTTGATAATTATGGCCTGCTAAAACTAATCTAATCAGAGAATCAAGCAACACAGAAAAACACACAAGTGTTTATAGTGGTTCCCCAAGACAGTGTGTCTATGGGTAGTCCACTTTCCCCCTTCACCCTTCTAACAGTGTGTTAGACAGGGCCAACTCCACCAAACTCGGCTCAAAGAGCTTACAACACAAGTTCCTCAGAACTTCTCAGATCAAAGATGATCCTACCTCAGGACAAAAGTCCCTACAACTCAGAGCTATCACCAACTCCTACCTCAGACACTGCTGCCCTACAAACTCAGAGTAATACACCTCCTACATCTCAGACCACTCCTGGTCCTACCTCAGGCAACAAGCCTTACTCCTCAGGCAAAACAGCCTTACTCCTCAAGCAAAACAACCCTACTATCTCAGGCAAACCAGCCCTACAAGCTCAGGCCAACAAGCCCTACACACTCAGGCAAATTCCCTACAAACTCAGGCAAAAAGCCTTACAGAAAAAGATGTTTTAGAAATATTCTACAGCAGAAATACTCTCCTGTAGATCCTGCACAGTTTGTGCTTTCCTGTAGCTGAAGATGTTGATAACAGCTACCACCTGATCTTCCTCTTCAATAGAATGATGGAAGATCACCTTGCCCCTTCTGGTGGAGGAGCTAACTTCTTCTCTCAGTTTCTTCTTCTTTCTCAGTGAGCAGGAAGAAAAACGAAAGCAGCAGCCGTCAATGGCGAAACGACATTTTGCAAGCAATCGGCCGGGGGTAAGAAAGTACCCTAACTCTTTCTTTTATACTTCTTTTATCTTCAACGGCTCTAATTTGATCTCCCAAGAAGTATGGGAGACATTGGTGGTCCCCTGTAGCTTTTCTGCAACTTGCCCTAGCCGCAGGTCCCGCCGCCCTACTTATCTGTAGAGAAGGTCTGCTTTCGCGAACGCGCTACACTCTGCGTTTGACGAACCCGCTGCATCCAGCGATCGACGAACTTGCCAAACTCTGCGTCCGACGATCTGCCTTGTCTCTGCATTCGACTATCTGCATTGTCTGTGCATTCGACGAACGACACTTTGTGTTTGACGAACACGCCAAGCTCTGCGTTCAACGATCTGCCTTGTCTCTGTGTTTGACGAACGACACTCTGCGTTCGACGAACTCGCCAATTATCAGCTGTTACTTCTATCTCGTCTCAGCGGTCGACGAACTGTATTCTGCGTTCGACGAACGACTCTCTGCGTTCGACGAACACGCTCTTTGCCTTCTCAGCGGCTCCTTCTCTGGTCTCGACTCAGCGGTCGACGAACTGAGTTTTGCGTTCGACGAACGGCACTCTGCGTCCGACGAACGACACTCTATGTTAGACGAATTTTATCAGCTGAGAAAATTTCCTCTATCTACTTAGGAGAAGATTTCTCCTAGCCTTAGGTCTTGATTAACCCTTTCTCTTGAGTCACCTAAGCTTGTTTAACTTACAAAAACAAAGATTTATCAAATACAATATGTACTTAGTATTGAAAGTGATGCCTCTTCAAATCAAGGGAACATTGAGGGCAATATTCCCAACAGTTCAGCTTGCTGGTCATCCGCAAGCTGTTCTCCTTCCGGACGAACAAGGACGAGACCGCCTTCTTCGCGAGCCAACACACAAAAGTCTGCGAGACGGTCAACAAAAGCCACTATTGGTCGCCGAAGTTTGTGTTTGTGAAGGGCCCTTTGGCAACGTCCCCTTCTCGACTCTCCAGCGCGACGAACCCACTCCCGCCCTCTGGTGCTCGGAGGCCACGAGGCAGCACTCTTCAAATTCATCTCTACAAACATTGAGGTTGCCTACCTCTGAAGGAACGTGGACTCGCTACTTCCCGTGCAGCCCGGAGCAGGTTCGACTCGCTTTCGCTTCCTAACTCTCCTTCTACCTTTTCTTTTTCTAACCTTGATCGTTATCCTTCGCAGGGGAGCGAGATCTTCTGATCCACCCCCCTTATACGAGGGCCGGGACCATCTCCCCCGGCCTCCAGCTTGCCTCCGCCACTGCTGCTGCGTGCCGGGAGAACCCCAGCACCTCTGCCGCCTCCAAGTAACGGCCCGCACTCGCGAGCTGCGGGTCATCCCTTCTGCCTCTGCCGCCAAAGAAGAAGCGGCCCTCGCCCCTTGCAAAGGGGAAAGGACTCGCCCAAGGCTTGACCGGGGCTGAACCCCTAGCGGCCCTGCCCGCCGACAAGAGGGTCGGAGAGGTCACCGAGGTGGCCGCCGATGTGTCGGCTGCACCTGCCCCGATGAGCCACCGAAATTTCCGTCTCGGCAAGAAACAGTGAGACGAGGCCGGCAAGCCCCTGTTGGATTGGGACTTGGAGTCTAACAGGGTTTCAGTCTCCACCCTTCTCCCCTTTTGGGGGGAGTAGGAGACCATCTGAGGGCAAGCCTTCGCCTTGTCCTTTGGTCTCTACGGCCGGGAGGATGTTGTCGACTTTTATGCACTCACCTCCCAAGCGCTTGCGTATGAGAGCGCACGAGCTCAGCTTCGCGCTCTGGAGCTCGCCCATATTTCTGGTGGTCGCTGCCTCTAGATGGAGAGGAATTTCGAGAAGCTGAAGCGCGAGCTGGAGGCGGAGATCAAAGAGCTCGCCAACCTAAAGGAGAAGCAAGTGGTCTAGGAGGGCCTCCTCGCTAGTCTCAATGATGGGATGGTTAGTTTGCCTAAAACTTGCATACTACTTTACGCAATATGTCTTCTTAACCCATTCTCTTTTTGCAGGACCCTGAGACCGCGAACCAGCTGCTCGCCCGCAAGATGGAGCTAGAGAAGGAGGTTGTGGTGCTGAAGGCCCAGAACCAAGAGCTAGTCCGGCCCACCCTCCCTCCACCACCTCGAAGCCCGAGGACCCAGAGGAGCGAGAAGCGCATGGAGGAGGAGGCAATGCGGGACAACACGATTGGGGCGGCGAGGCACATCTTCACCACTCTAAAGGAGGGCAGGCTTCTTTCCGCCGACGCGGTGCTGCTCACCATCGAGGAGGTGGTCCCGGAGCTATTCGAGTTGATCCCTCTCAGAGAAGACAGCGATAGCGAGCAGTCTGCTTGCGATTCTCAGATATAAACTTTTTTCAATTCAAAATTTTTGTAAGGCGAGAATCGCCTCTTTTGTGTAAACCTTTTTGAGAATATAATGAAAGATGTTTTTCCCTTAAGTTTCCTTTCTTTTACTTTTGTTTTTCTTGTTGCCACTCATCTAAGCGCTCGCGCCTCCGCGTTCTCCTGCACTCGCTCACACGCTCGCGCCTTGATGACAGGCATCACCCACGCATCCGCACTTTGCTCGAGCATTCGCGTATCCACGCGCTCGTGTACTCGCACACTCGTGCGCATGAGCACTCGCGTGCTCACACCTCTTCTGGACGCGTAACCTCAACGTTAAGTCTTGGGCCATGGCCAAAGCCTTTCCACCCTACTCGCAGTCCACGACCGATAGACTTGCCCGAATTTTTTCTTGCATCCTTTCCGATTGGTTCTCGCTTGGTTGCTCTCGCCGAGTGAATGCCTATTTTGGTAGGCCCACTCACATATACTGACCGAGAGCCTTGTCGATTTTTGCAGCATTCTTTTCGATAGGTTCTCGCCTGGGTTGTCTCACCGAGCGAGTGCCCATTTTGGTAGGCCCACTCGCAAACCCTAGCCGTTAGAGCCTTTTCTTGAATATTTCTTTTCTTGCCACTGAGATAGCTTACGACCCTGCCATCTAGGTGAGAGCCTAGTCGAGGGACCCGCTTGAGACGATCCAACTCATACACTTCCACCTGCCTCCCCCATCTAAGAATCAACCCGACCCGCCGGTTAGTGAGAGCCCGCATCAGAATCGACCTGAGGAAGTCAAGCGCTTCAAGAATCCTTGCCAGCCTCTCCAGAGATCAGCCCAAACCCACCGGCTAGTGAGAGCCCGATATCAGAATCGATTTGGGGCACTCCAACACCTCAAGAAACCTTATCAGCCTCTCCAAAGATCAACCTGAACCCACCGGCTAGTGAGAGCCCGACAACAGAATCGATCTGGGGCACTCCAGCACCTCAAGAAACCTTGTCAGCCTCTCTAGAGATCAACTTGAACCCACCGGCTAGTGAGAGCCCAGCAGCGGAATCGATCTGGGGCACTCCAGTACCTCAAGAAACCTTGTCAGCTTCTCCAAAGATCAACATGAACCCACCGTCTAGTGAGAGCCCTGCACCGGAATCGATCTGGGGGCACTCCAGCACCTCTAGAAACCTTGTCATGCTCTCTAGAGATCAACCTGAACCCACCGGCTAGTGAGAGCCCGGCAGCGGAATCGATCTGGGGCACTCCAACACCTCAAGAAACCTTGCCAGCCTCTCCAGAGATCAACCTAAAACCATCGGCAAGTGAGAGCCCGACAACAGAATCGATCTAGGGCACTCCAGCACCTCAAGAAACCTTGATAGCCTCTCCAAAAATCAACCTGAACCCACCGGCTAGTGAAAGCCCGGCATCGGAATCGATCTGGGGCACTCCAGCACCTCAAGAAACCATGTCAGCCTCTCTAGAGATCAACCTAAACCCACCGGCTAGTGAGAGCCCGGTAGCAGAATCGATCTGGGGCACTCCAGCACCTCAAGAAACCTTGCCATCCACTCCAGAGATCAACCTGAACCCACCAGCTTGTGAGAGCCCACCAGCAGAATCGATCTGGGGCACTCCACCACCTCAAGAAAGCTTGCCAGCCTCTCTAGAGATCAACCTGAACCCACCGGCTAGTGAGAGCGCGGCAGCGGAATCGATCTGGGGGCACTCCCGCACCTCTAGATACCTTGTCAGCCTCTCCAGAGATCAACCTGAACCCACCGACTAGTGAGATCCCGACAGCGGAATCGATATGGGGCACTCCAACAACTCAAGAAACCTTGTTTGGGCCAAACATCAGGAAAGACAAAAATTTTCAATTTAGCAAATTGATAAGTAGTATTTATATAACTTTTTAATTGAAATTTTTGTAATTATTTAATATGAATTTTCTTCTTTTATGTCAATTTTAGGATATAAGTAATTCTTTTGTATTTTTGATTCTAACTTAGCTTAATTTCAATTTTTGCAGATTTTCAGGAGAAATTGGTGAAATTTACAAGTCACGCCCTTGGTCACGCCCATGACCAAGGGCGTGTAACCTGGTGATCAAGCCACATTCGATGCCGCGCTACTTGATCCAGTCCACACCAAGTCACGCCCTAGACCAGGGCGTGTAAACATAGAATCTGTCCCAGCTAGCTGCCGTCGAGACGTGGAGATGCCGTCGAGAAGTCAACCTAAGTCACGCCCGTGACCCAGATGTCATGGCCGTGACTTGTTCACGTGATCTATGCACACCGCCGCGCCAAAATCGAACCCACGCCGCATTAAATGAAGCCGTCCAAGGTCAAGCAAATGACCCAAATGTCATGGGCGTGACCCAGGGCGTGTAAACTTAGAATCTATCCCAGCTAGCTGTCGTCGAGACGTGGAGATGCCATCAAGAAGTCAACCTAAGTCACACCCGTGACTCAGATGTCACGGCCGTGACTTGCCCGTGTGATATCTGCACACCGCCACGCCGTAATCGAACCCATTCCGCATTAAATGAAGCCGTCCAAGGTCACGCCCGTGACCCAAATGTCATGGGCGTGACATGTCACTTTTCGCCGCGCCTTCTCGTAAGACCCACGCCGCTGTCGGATCCAATGTGAACAGTGCTTAAACGCCCTTGGTCACGCTCGTGACCGAGGGCGTGTATTTTGGAAAATTTTCCTATAAATTCCAGAGCTCTCCTTGAGTTCAGGGTTCAGAATTTTGGAGAGGGGAGGTGCTGTTAGAGCTGGTTTTGAGCTTTTTCATGTTTCTCTCTTTTATGCTGTCTCTTTCTCCCTTTCATGCAATGTTCTAGTTTCCTTCTAATGCAATAGTTTCTTAAGCTTGTAATCAGTACTTTTTCTAGCATTGTAATCTTGGTTAAGGCATGTAATAGTATTTTAAATTTCAATAAAAATTAGTTTTGTTTTCTTCACTTCTCTTTCTCTTTTAATTAGTTCTTCTTCATGCAATTTTATCTTACTCTTTTCCCCCTCCACCATGATTAACTACTTCTCATTAGTGCTCGATCGAAATGATCCGAGAATGAGATAATCAAGTTATGATTTTCTAAAGCTCTCTTTTTCGTTCTTGTAAACACTTGAATTACCCTTGATTTTTAACTAGTGAGTTCATATTTTCGATGTATGATTTTCCCTTAAGTTTTCATACTTAGTTAGCCAAGAGGATCAAAGTATGAATCGATCACTCAAGGGTAAAGAGAGTTGGACGCACCCCTCGAGAGAGGATGACGTAAATCTCCCGGATTGGAGTCAAATCCAATAGTGGGGTTCACAGCGTAAATCAAGTTTTACGTAATCAATTATTGGACGAGAGTCCGGTTGATTTTTCCTAAACTTAGTTGCGCATTAACCTCGAGAGAGGCATGTTCGAGATTTAGGAATCTCCACGGTCAAGTAGTTTAAATGTAACGGAATTAGATTTATTTTTCTTTCACTTGATTATTCTCACTCCAAGGTGACTTTTGATTGAGCACTACTCTTTTTACCATCGTTTAAACCCACTTTTAGTTTGCAATTTTTCTCTTTTAGCTAAGTAAAACAAAACAAAAAAATCAATTAGATAAGATAATAATGATTTTCCTCGAAGTAGAAGTAATCAACGCGCCCCGTGGAATATGACCTTGGTATTTCCAAATATCATATACTATAGACGATAAGGTACACTTGCCTTCATCGTATATAGTTTTGGAAAACATCTTTAACCCTTCGCTTTACAAAACCGTAAATTTCTATATCACAAATGAATATATAAATTCAGGGGTAGAAACATTTCAAATCATCACCGCTCCAAGTTCAGCTGAGGGGTACCCCGTCCACATCTTAGAGGTGATACCCTCCCAACTTGAGTGCCTCCTCTACAATGTAAGGTCCTTCCCAGTTGGGATTGAGCTTTCCCACCGCAGCTCCCCTCCCGCCCGCATCAGCCTTTTTTAGGACCAAGTCTTCTTTCTCGAACTGCTTGACCCAGATATGCTTGTCGAAGTACCGGGCCATCCGCCGCTTGACCTCCTCCTATCGGATGGTGACCAAGTCTCGGAGCTCTTCCACCAAGTCCAAAGACAGTCTCTGTTCCTCCTCATTCTCCACTAGCCATTCTTCGTCTCCTTCACCTACGATCATCACCCTGGGTGAATTTACCTCGAATTCTATGGGAAGCACGACCTCGGACCCGTGGGAGAGCTTGAACGGGGCCTCCCCTGTGACCATGTTTGGTGTAGTTCTCAAGGCCTACAGAACCAAGGGTAGCTGTTCTACCCAGCTACCCCTTAGGTTCTCGACCCTCTTCTTCAGCAAGTTCACTATTATTTTGTTTGCCGCCTCCACCTGCCCATTGTTTCTCGGGTGATGGACCGATGCGAAATGAAGGTCTATGCCCAGCTGGGTGCAGAAGCTAACAAATTCATCACTGACAAACTGTGGTCCATTGTCCGTGACGATGGCTAGTGGGAGCCCATGTCGACAAATTATCTCTCCCATATGAAATTCCTTACTACCTGGGAGGTTACCTTAGCCAGTGCCTTCACCTCCAGCTACTTGGAGAAATAGTCGATCATATCTAGCAGGAACTTCCTTTGACCACTGGCCTAGGGGAACAGACCCACCAAGTCCAAACCCCATATTGCAAATGGCCACAGGGTCGCGAAGGTCTGAATCCTCTGAGCCGGGATTAGTTGGAGGGGGCGTATTGCTAATGCTTGGAGCACTTCTTTGTGAACTCTACCTCATTTTTGCTGAGGGTGGGCAAGAAGTAGCCCTGCCTTAATATCCTTCCCCTAGGGTCCTGCTCCCAGAGTGACTGCCACACTCTCCAGAGTGGATCTTCTCTAGGACCCTTGGGGCCTCCTCATTCGACACGCAGTGGGCTAGGAGCCCCGAGAGAGTCTTCTGGTACAAAATTCCTGCATTCAAAGAATAATATGCTGATTTGTACCTGAACCTCCGCTTGTCCATATCTCCTTCTAGGAACTGCCCCGAGGTTAGGAAGGTGATGAATGGGTCCTTCCACGAGGTTCGCCGATACACTTCCATCAACTCGCCTTCTTCGATGGATGGTCGAAATAGTTCTGACACGGTCCCCCCTTTCTTGGGACCAAACTTGGTGAATCGATCCGCCGGGAAGCTCTCCTCCCTCGGCACATGTTGAATCGAGAAAGTGTTGAATTGTCCGATGATCCCCTTGACCTTTTCTAGGTACCGCAGGAGGGTTAATTCCTTTGCCTCAAACTCTCCCTTGATTTGACATGCCACCACCATGGAGTCTGTCGAGACCTCCACGTCCTGCACACCCAGCTCCCGGGCTAGACGAAGCCTCGTTATCACTGCCTCGTACTCAGCCTGGTTGTTGGTGAGGGGGAAGTGAATTCTAATTGCTTGCTCGATCCTTGTTCCATGGCGGCTTACTAGGATTACTCCCCCCCCCGAAGGAAAGTTTCCCTGATGCACCGTCAACCAACATCTTCCAAGCCACCGAGGGAGGTTGTACGAGCTCCTCTACCTCGGTCAAGTAGTTGGCCAAGAAATCTTCCACCGTTTGCGCCTTTATAGAAAGCCTACGCACAAACGAGATATCGAACTCGCTCATCTCTACCGACCATTTGGCCAACCTACCTGAATGCTCCACCCCTTCCATTATGTTGCGAAGGGGATGGTCGGTTACCACCTTGATGGAGTGTGCCTGTAAGTAGGGTCGGAGCTTCCGGGCTGACACCACCAGGGCGAAGGCTATCTTCTCTAAGATGGGGCACCTGAGCTCCGCCTTCCTCAACACCCTGCTGACATAATCGATTGGGAGTTGATTTTTGCTTTCCTACCCTACCAACACAGAGCTTACCGCCTCGGCCCCCACCCCGAGGTACAGGGATAGATCCTCCCCCTACCTCGGTCCCTGGAGCAGCGGGGCCTGGGTCAGCTACTCCTTTAGCGCCTGTAATGCCCCTTCGCACTCGAGGGTCCATTCAAACTTCTGGTTCCCACAGAGTACCTTGTAGAAAGGCGAGCACTTTTCTCCTGCCCTGGAGAGAAACCTACTCAGCTCGGCCAGTTTCCCTGTGAGGCGCCGGACCTCCTTTGCGTTCCTCGGCGATCCCAACTCTAAGATTGCCTTTACTTTGTCGGGGTTGGGCTCTACTCCGTCCGGGGTTAGTAGGTGGCCTAAGAATTTTTTCCCGACTTGCCCCGAAGACAAACCTCTAGGGGTTGAGCCTTATTTTGTACTTCCTCAGGGTTCCGAAGGTCTCTTCAAGGTCCCAAAGGCGGGACTCGAGATCTCAGCTCTTGATCATGAGGTCATCCACATACACCTCAAGGTTCCTTTCCTTTTGCTCGCGGAAGACCCTGTCCATCATTTGCTAGTATGTTGCTCCTGCATTTTTCAACCCGAAGGGCATCATCCTGTAATAGTAGCATCCATCCCTTGTAATGAACGAAACATCCTTAATGTCGGGTGGATGCATGCGAATCTGATGGTAACCTGAAAGGCATCTAGAAAACTCATTAGAGAAAAACCGACGGCTGAGTCAACCAGCTAGTCGATTCGAGGTATAGGGTACCAATCCTTGGGGCATGATTTATTCAATAAAAAAAGTCAACACACATCCTCCACCTGCCATCCCCCTTCTTTACCATCACCACATTGGAGACCCAGCCTGGATGCTGGATCTCAGATACAAAACCTGCCCCGAGGAGCTTTTTCACCTCCTCCCGGATGGGCTCCTCCAGCTTGTCGGAGATGGACCTCTTCTTCTGCCAAATGGGGCGAGTGCCAGGGTCCAGGTTAAGGCGGCGACACACCACATCCGCATCAATCCTTGGCATTTCTGCAACACTCCAAGCGAAGACGTCTGAATTCTCTTGGACGCATACCAGGATCCTTCTCTGGTCCTCGGGGCTGAGCTCCCCGCTGATCTTCACCTTTTATACCGCTCCCACCCGGGAGACGACCTCCAGCTCCACGATCTTCTCTATGACCTACAGCCTGGATTGTTCCACCCAACGACCTTCCTTCTCTCCTTCACAACAGAAAGCTTCAGTCTCTTCCTCTTCCCTCTTCTCCTCTCGGATTTCCCACAGCTCCCTCGCCCATTCCTCCTAGGCTTGACCTCCTTCTTCCGCTTCTTCTCCCATCTCCTCAGCTTCAGACCCTTCTACTAGCCCTTCCTCTACACTCTGCCTCTCCAGCTCCTGATCCATCTCCTCTGCCTCAGCCTGCCAGATGACGACATTAACCGCGGTGATGTAACACTGCCTTGCCACCTTTGGGTCCCCCCTCACCAGGACTTGAATTGCTTCCATGCCGAACTTTAGGCACTGGTGGAACAAGGAGGGGACGCATCAGAACGCACTGATGAGGGGCCGCCCGAAGATAGCATTGTAGCTGCTCGGAGCGTCAACGACGATGAATCGACAGTTACGGGACTGTCCCCCCAAGCCGACATGAAGTCCCACTCCTCCTTCCATATCCTTCCTCTCTCCTAAGAATCCGAATAGAGGGCCATCCGAGGCCAATACTCTCCTTGACTCCACCTTCATCTCGTCAAATGCCTTCTTGAAAATTATATTGACCGAGCTCCCATTGTCAACAAGAATCCTAGCGAGAGTGAAGTTCTCAATGGCTGTCTGAATGACCAGCGCATCGCAGAAAGGGTCCTCATGACCCCACATGTCCTTCTGAGAGAAGGTGATCCTTTCTATTGGGGGTGGGGCTTGAGAAGTCGAAACCACGCTCCGATGATACATGTTATGGAGGCTCGCCTTTTGGGTTGCCTCGATCCCCACTCCCCTATGAATCACTCTGATCCCTCCACCACTTCCCATGTCGGCCCGATCTTCGCACCTTTTCTCCTCCCCCTCTCTGGATAGAACTTCCTTGATCCCCACCGTCCGCTGCTGCTGCTGCACCAGAACTCTTGCCTCCCTCATCTCCAAGAATTCTGGGCAGGTGGCCGTCGCGTGACCCTCCTCTTGGTGGAAGTCACAATAGGGCAAGGACACCCCTCTTCTTTCAGCATCCGCGACCCTGTTCCTCCTCCTCACACCTGCTCATGCTCCTCCTCTTCCTCCTCTTCCTCGCCCAATCATCATAGCTTGCTGAGGAGGGGGAGGCAACTGCCTCGAACCCTGCTTCCACCCTAACTGATGAGGTCTCCCTTGACCCCCGTGGAAGTTGACACCTCCTTGTTGTCTCCACCCCAACTCTGGGATCCTTGGCTCTTCTCTTCTCCGAACCTCCTGCTGCCTGGCCTCCGGCTCACTTAACTTCGCCAGCCTTTTTGTGAACTCTGGGTTGGCTGCCTTCGCTCTCAATTTCCTCCACCTCCATTTCCATCAACTCCTCAAAGGACAAGGGGGACTTCCGCTTTAGACTCATCTGTAAGAAACCCTCCCGCAGCCCCACCGTGAAGAAAAGCTGGAGGGTGAATCTCAGTACCCCCTAGATGAGGAGGACATCTTCCTGGAATTGGTCCACATAGTGGGCCAACCACTCCACTGGCCTCTGCCTGATCTTGAAGAGCGCCTCGACATCCTTCTTCCTCTTCTTCGAGGTCGAGAAGCGAAGCAAAAGGTATGGCATAGATCTTCGAACGCATATATCGACCCTCTCGGGAGCTGGTGAAACCATTCCCTTGCCTTCTCCTTCAAGGTGGTTGCGAAGAGTCGGCAATTGAAGGCGTATGACATGGGCCTGAGGGAGACCATATCCTCAAACCACTGCAGGTGCTGAACGACATCATCCTTGCTAGTGTAGTACATCATATCCGACTCCCTGAACCCTTCCGGGAGTGGTGCCGAGAGCACCAGCTCGCAGAACGGGCTTCCTCCGCTTGTCGCTCTCGCATGCTTGACTCACCCTATGAGTTCTCTGACAGAGGCCGGGCTCACAGGAACGGTGCTCGCTGGACTAGCGCTAGCCGAGAGGGCACTCGCCAGGTTGGCGCTCACCGGGCTTGGGAAAAGCTCTCGCCCGATGAGGTCTCGCCTCGACGCCTCGCCAACCACCTCTTTACCTGGTCTCTTCCCCGGGGCATTCTCGCCGACCCCCGACGGTGGGACGACCTGAGGTGCTGGGGTTGCGAACTTGCTTCGCGCCACGGCGAAGGCAAGGTTGATGGTCTCGAGTGTTGGAACATGGTTTTCCTCATCCCTTTGATTTGAGAATAACAAATCCTGCTTGTATTTGATTGTGGTTGGCATTGTGTTTTTAGCATGCATGCTTGAACATATATGACACTAGGATGCTAAATTATTGGCCTGGACTTTCCCACAAGCTGAAAAGTGGAATGATGTCTAACGCCAGGCATTAGGACTTAACGCCAGTGTTGACTCCCGTTCCCACCAAGACAAATATGACAAGGAGGGAAGCTGCCATGATTGAAGGAGCACTTTAGGAATAATCTGACCTAACGCCAGTGTTAACCTCAACGTCAGCATTAGGGTTTCCTAAAGTGCAGTATCTCCTTCCTATTTTGAAGATTCGAGCCATCAAAACATTCCTATACTAGTCCAATGCCAGGCGTTAGCCTTAACGTCGACGTTAGCTTCTAGTCCTATGAATAGGTGGATTTTGTCTTCTTCAACTACTAATCATATAGAGGCCTATTCCAACACTTCTGAAATTCTGCAAGGGTCGTATTTTTCCAGACCACCATCTCCCACACAAATTCAAGAGAATAATTCAAAGAGGATCGGATCAACGCTTACACAATGCGAAGAACGCACGCTTCGGCTTTGACGATATTCAGCGAGCCTTCGCCATCTCCAGAATTCTTCTTAGGGAGTTTTTATGTGTTTTTGTATTTTTGTTTGTAACTCTTTTATTATAATCGTGGAGTAAATTCGCATCGTGTTGGCGACTTGGTCTAGATAGGACTTAGGGAGGAATTCGCCTCATATTGGCAACTAGGTCTAGGGATTAGATCTAGGGGGTGCTCGAGGCCTTTCTTGGGATAAAAAGGCTAGAGCAGCTTGAGGCCGTATATGGGGAGAGATCGGCTAAAGCCAACCGGTTCTTAGTGAGAACAGTCAGTATAGAAAACAAAAAGAGTATTTCATATTTCGCCTTGGATTTCTAGCGTCATAGAAATCAGGTTTTGTAACCAATTGTTATTAATGATAATCATGTCTTTTTCTATTTAATAAAATTGATTTACTATTCTTTGTTTTTGATTCACTCTTATTCAAATAAAATATCAAAAGTTTTCTATAAAAACTTACAGTTTTCTAAAACCCTCATTCACCCCCTCTAAGGGAGCCTCAAGATCCAACAAGTGGTATCAGAGGTAGGTTATTCCAATACGGTCTAACAATCGGGAATAATGACGCTCCATGATCTCGCTTTCCATGAGGGGCAAGGGATAAGTTGACCTCCACTTTTCACCGGAACCGACTATAACTATTGGAGAACGTGAATGCGTTACTTTCTAATTAATTTAGATCTAGACATCTGGGCTAGTGTCGAAACATCATATACCACTCCCACTTATGTTGTTGGAGAGGTAACCATAGAAAAGCCTAGAGATAGATGAGATGACGGGGATAAAAATAAATGTAAATATAATGCTAAAGCTATGAATACTTTATTTTGCGCATTAGATTGGACTGAATTTAATAGAGTTTGTGCTTGTGAAACTGCTTATGACATTTGGAATTTACTAGAAATAACTCATGAAGGTACCTCTCAGGTTAAAGACTCAAAACCCTTCCAACTGGAATCAGAGTTTGAAAGATTCAGAATGGATCCAGATGAGGACGTGGACTCGATGCACACACATTTACCAAGATCATAAACGCCTCAAAGATCCTTGGAAAAACCTTCTCGAATGGTGACTTAGTGAGGAAGATCCTTCGATCTCTCCCTCCAAAGTTCCATCCACCAAAGGTGATAGCTATTTCATAATCACATGTTCTAAGAAGGCTCCAGATTGAGAGTGTCATTGGAAATATCAAAACCCATGAGGTAGAACTCAAAATCCAAGATGAAGAATACAACAAAGAGCAAAAGAAGAAAGCCTTGGCACTAAAGTCAAGGAAAGAGGACGACAACGAGGAAGAGGACGAGGAGAGTCTCTTTGTGAAAAATTTCACAAAGTTCATGAAGAATACCGAAAGGAGGAATACTTTTCGTAAGTACTTCCGAAAAGGCTCATCCTCCGAAAGAAAGAAAAAGGAAAAATCAAGCGACGACGATGTAGAGCGACCTCCTCCCGAGTGCTTCCATTGCAGGAAGACCGGACATATAAGAAGCCAATGCCCAAAGTACTTGAAAGAACAAAAAGAAAAGCGGCATAAATGAAGAGAAAAGAAGAAGGTTTTGAAGGCTGCAACGTGGGATGACTCTTCATCCGAAAGTTCAAAGGAGTCAACTTCAAGCGATAGTGATGAGGCAAATCTATGCCTCATGGGGAGGAGCCATGAATCAACAGACAATGGTTGCAGTGTCCAAAGCGACACTAAGGTAATTCCTAATACATATGATGACCTTTATATTGAGTACATAAAAACATGCAATTTTTTTTAGTAAAAGTCTAAAAGACCTTGATCTTCTAAAAACTGAAAATAAAATTCTTTTAAAACAAAATCAAAAATTAAATAAGGAAGTAAAAACTTTGGGAAAAGAGATAGGGTCTGGCCAAGAAAATGTTCATAACTTAGCAAGAATAGAAGAACTAGAAAACGATCTTTCTAAGGCTCTCTCCAATATCGAATCTCTCACAAAACAAAGGGAGACTTAGAAAGAAGTTTAAAAAATTCTCTTTCTCAAACAGAAAATGAAAAGAAAAATTTTGCAAAGAAGTGTGGAAATTTATTAACTGAAAATTTCACCTTAAAAGCCCGAATCGATGATCTTAATATGGCAATAAACAAATTCGGGGTTGGCCGAAAATCACTAGACATGATTTTAGGAAATTAGTGCCATGGTTCTGCAAAGTTTGGGCTGGGTTATGGTTCGGGAAGCTACCGCCCATCGTTAATTTCTAATGCTAGTGATAACTCTATTTTATCTTAGTTTTTAGTTAGTTTTTAATTTAATAATCAATTAATATTTGTCTAAATTATTAGAATATTATCTTTAATTTATTTATTTTTCTCTTTCAGGTGAATTTGGGCTGCTGATAGCATTTTTGGGCTCACTATATTAATCAGGAGAAAACTTGTGACTGTTTTGGAAATTTGTCATGTACACGCCCCAGAGACACGGGAGTGACAAGGGGGTGTGACCTCTGCCACGGGTCGTGCCTGATAACAACGTCGGAATCCAAGTACACGACAGATTATTATTACATGCCCCCTAGCCACGGGCGTGTCTATGGGGCGTGACCATTGTCACGGGCCGTGACCCGCCTCTTTTGCCAGGAATCTTGCCACGTCGGATTATTATTACACGCCCCCAGTCACGGGCGTGACCTCTTCTAAACTGCCAAATTAACTCCAGCTCATGCCGTTTCCCGCCATTTGCAGATCAAGCCGAGACACGCCTTAGGTCACGGGCGTGACCTAGGGGCGTGACCAACAGATTTATGAATTTTGGCAGTTTTCCTCACAAACGTTCCCGGGTATTCAAGACACCGTTTCCGCATATTACACGCCCTAGGTCACGGGCGTGACCTAGGTGCGTGTCTCCCCAACTTTTTCAACTATAAATTATTGCCATGTTCAGATGCCAAGGGAGAGGATTTTGGAGTCCATTTTCTGTAATTCTCCACTGTTTTATTGTATTTCTCATTTCAAGTTGTTACTTTTGAATTTCGTTTCAAGTTGTAATTCTCGTTCAAGCAATTTCAATTCAAGTTCGTTTCTTTTACCAATTATGTCTCTCTCTTTTATCATATGTATTTCCCCTATCATGATGAGTAGCTAAATTCCTATTAGCACTTGATCATGATGAACTTTGGAATAAAATAAATTTTGCTTTGTTCTTATAAAAATTAGCAAGCTTTCTATATTATTTCGCTTCGGTTTATCTTTGAATTTAATTGCTTCAAATTTATATGTCGCGAATATGTTTCTCGATCTAAGATCTGTATGCTAGTGATCGAGAGATCCATGCGAACGAGGAGATCACTCAAAGATAAAAAGAGTTTGTGCACTCCTCGAGAGAGGGTGATATAATTCTTCCGGACTGGAATCAAGTCCAGTAGAGGGGTTCACCGCCTAAAGCAAGCTTAGGGATTTCGACTGGCCGAGGGGTCTTAATTGTCCAACTTAAGGTTAGTTGATAGTTCTCTCGAGAGAGGTTCTATCATATTTTGGGAACCTTCACGGTCGAAGAAAATAATTTAGAAGTTTAAAGTTTAATCCTTAAAGAAGTTTATTTTAGTTCAAAGGGATTCTAGATCAAGTGCTTGCTCTCTAATCATCAATTTTCTCTTTAACCCAAGTCGTTTATTTTAATTTCCGCTTCTCGAATAAAATTTTTTCATTAGATAAAATAACAGCTCTACTTTGTGAGTACAAGTACTCGACAGTCCCGAGTCTAATACGACACTTGATCTTATACTTTAAAATGATAGGTATACTTGCTTTATCGGTTTATAGTTGGAATTGCGCTTCAGCAAAACAAACAAAGAAAATATTCATCAAGTTTTTGGTGTCGTTGTCGGGGACTATTTTATGCCGATATTTTGAAAGCAAGGTTCTATTAATTTTATCATTTTCATTTTTATTTTTTTGCTTAAAATTTTACTTTAAATTTTTATAATTAAAATTTCTTGTGAAAGAGCCATGCTGGGTTCTTATCCCACAAGACCGCCTAGTACCTTGCGAACCCGTCATTGGGTAGTCCTTGGTAAATTCAGGAAATTTTATTTTATAAATTGTTAATTATAAATTTGTTTTTGCTCTTTCTTTTTGGTGTATAACCCGAAGGAATCCGTCAGATCTTCTTGAATTGGATCCAGAAATCGAGCAAACCATTCAGCGATGCTTAAGATTCCAATGACCAAATTCTCAAGATCCGATTGAGGAATCCGTAGGCGACACTTCTTTTTCGAATACAATTCCTTCTTCTTCTTCTTCTTCTCCCTCCTCCTCCTCCTCTTCTTATTCTAATATGGGTGATCCAAATCAGGATGCGGTTGCGGAACGGACTATGTCCTATTATGCCCGACCTAACCTGGACGATGCCCCTTTTAGTATTGTTCGACCTGCTATAGCGAACAATAATTTTGAATTGAAGCCAAACATCATCCAAATAGTACAACAATATGTTCAATTTGATGGGCTTCAAGATGAGGATCTCAATGCGCATATTTTTAGTTTTCTAGAAATATGCGATACTTTCAAAATTAATGAGGTATCCAATGACGCAATAAGGCTTCAGCTTTTTTCCTTTCACCTTGCGCAATAAAGCTAAGCAGTGGCTAAATTCTCTTCCAAGAGGATCTATCACCACATGTGCTCAAATGACGGAACAATTTCTTAGGAAATATTTTCTGCCCGCTAAATCGGCCCAATTGTGTAAGGATATTATTTATTTTTCCCAAGTTGAATCGAAAATGCTTTATGATACTTGGGAGCGCTTTAAGGAATATTTGCGCTGATGCCCCCATCATGCAATCCCCGATTGGTTGCAAATTCAGACATTCTATAATGACCTAAATCTCCAAACGCGTCAAATGATTGCCGCCGCCGCCGGTGGTACCTTGAATAATAAAACACCGGCGGGCGCGCAAGAGCTTTTAGAGGGTATGACCATGATTACGTATCAATGGAGTACACTTCGGTCGCGCCCAAATAAACCGATCGGGATATATGAAGTTGATACGGTTTCAAATTTATCTATCCAGGTTGAGCTTTTGAATTGAAAAATAGAAGAGATGACTGCTTCCTCTTCTACACCTACCTGGGGATCCCCCTCCACCATTGCCGAACATGTGGATTACATGGGTAATCTGAATCGGCCAACCTTTAATTCGGGTAACACTCATTATGGTAACACATATCACCCGGGTTTTAGGAACCACCCAAATTTCTCTTGGAGTAATCCAGGGAATGCGGTACAACCACCCAACACAATTCCACCTGGTTTTCCACCACCACGAGCTCCAAAAGCTCCCTCTATTGAGGAAGTGTTCACCAAATATGCAGCAAGTAACGATGCAAATATCCGAAATATTACCGGATCTATTCGCAATTTGGAGAATCAAATTGGGCAAATTGCAAAGATGCTCTCTGATCATCAATAGGGAGCACTATCGGGCAATACAAAGCCCAGCCCAAAGGAGCAAGCAAAGGCTATCACATTACAGAACGGGAAGGAGGTAACTACCCCTTCAAAATTGGTTGAACCAGAGGTAACAATTTCTCCATCTTCTCCTCCTCCTCAAGTTCTAACGCAAAATAAAATTAAGGAATTTCAACCACCACTTCCCTATCCGTCTAAACTAAAGAAAGATCGAATGGATGAGCATTACGGAAAATTTTTAGATATGTTTAAACAGATTCATATTAATCTACCATTTTATGAAGCCATCGCACAAATGCCGAAGCATGCTAAATACCTCAAGGATCTTTTATTTAATAAAAAGAAACTTGAGGATATTTCTACCGTTCAATTGAATGCGAAATGCTCGTCAGTTTTACTTAATAAATTGCCTAAGAAATTAACCTCCGGGTAGTTTCTCAAGTCCATGTTTCTTTTGCGATTTCTTAGTAAAACATGCGTTGGCCGATCTAGGCGCCTCTATAAATTTGATGTCTTATTCTCTTTTCCAAAAATTGGGTTTAAGAGAGCCTAATCCTAAGAAAAGGAGCATCCAATTGTCGGATCGTTCCATAAAATACCTAATGGGTATTATCGAGGATGTGCTTGTCAAGGTTGATAAATTTATCTTCCCGGTAGATTTTGTCATCATCGACATAGAAGAGGACACCAAGGTACCCCTCATTCTTGGTCACCCTTTCCTTTCCACCTCGCGCGCCATAATTGATGTTAGTAATGGTAAACTTCTCCTTAGAGTCGGAGATGAAGAAGTCACTTTTACTATCAATTCTTCTATGAGGAATACACTCTGAAATGACGACTCTTATTTTTTCTTGGAGGATTCACTTGGTGAGGACTCCGTTTTATTTTTCGAACACATTTCACGGTCATCTTTTTATGATGAAGAATTTGAAACTCTCGATCTTATTTCTCATGATTTTGTTGACGGCACGATCACTCACGCACCTATTTTTGAAATTTTAGAATTAGGTAGTGATCGATTAAAAACTTCTTATAAAGAACCTCCCGTGCTAGAATTTAAACAATCGCCTGATCACTTAGAATATTTATTTCTAGTGGAGGATTCTAAGCTTCCTGTAATTGTGTCGGCATTTCTGTCCGATGAAGAAAAATTAAAATTATTAAATGTTTAAAATTTCATCGCCGCGCAATTGCGTGGAAAATTACGGATTTAAAAGGGATTAATCCCTCCTTTTGTACGCATAAGATTTTATTAGAAGAAAATTCACGTAAATCTATTCAACCTCAACGCCGCCTAAATCCTAATATGAAGGAGGTGGTTAAGGCGGAGATGATAAAATTATTAGATGCGGGCATCATCTATCCGATTTCGGATTGCTCTTGGGTCAGTTCGGTTCAAGTGTTGCCAAAGAGAGGAGGATTAACAGTAGTACCAAACGATAAAAATGAATTAATCCCTACTAGAACCATTACCAGATGGCGTGTTTGTATTGATTATCGCAGATTAAATGATGGGACCCGTAATACCGTTCATCGACCAAATCCTTGAACGCCTATCTGGGCACTCATTTTATTGTTTTCTTGACGGTCTCTCGGGATATTTCCAAATCCCAATTGCGCACGAAGACCAAGAGAAAACAACCTTCACTTGTCCGTTTGGCACCTTCGCCTATCGAATGATGTCATTTGGATTATGCAATGCACCAGCTACATTCTAAATATGTATGCTAGCAATTTTTGATGAACTAGTGAGGATATTATGGAAGTTTTTATGGATGATTTCTCTGTTTTCGGAGATTCATTTGATTTGTGTTTGACTAACCTTTCCCGCGTTCTCCAAAGATGTGAGGACACAAACTTAGTGTTAAATTGGGAGAAGTGCCATTTTATGGTACGAGAAGGTTTGGTTTTAGGCCATAGAATATCTAGTAAGGGCATAGAGGTGGATAAAGCTAAAATTGAAACAATAGAAAAATTACCTCCCCCTTCAAATGTCAAGGCCGTACGTAGTTTTCTTAGGCATGCCGGTTTCTATCGCCGGTTTATAAAAGATTTTTCTAAAATAACCAAGCCCCTCACTCACTTATTAGAAAAAGTTGCGCCATTTATTTTTGATGAAAATTGTTTGCATTCTTTTTCTATTATTACAGAAAAATAAATAAACGCACAGATTATGATAGCTCCCAATTGGGATCTCCCTTTTGAGATCATGTGTGATGCTAGTAGTTTTGCCGTTGGTGAAGTCTTAGGACAACGCATAAATAAAAATTTTCATCCTATATATTATGCGAGCAAGACACTTACTGACGCACAAGAAAATTACACAACAACCGAGAAGGAGCTTTTAGCCGTGATTTTTGCTTTTGATAAATTTCATTCCTATCTTACTTTATTTAAAGTAATTGTTTTTACTGATCACTCGGCTTTATGTTATTTGCTAACAAAAACTGATGCCAAGCCAAGGTTTATTAGGTAGATCTTACTCCTACAAGAATTTGATTTGGAGATCTGGGACAAAAGGGGAGCGGAAAATTTGGCTGCGGATCATCTTTCTCGGTTGGAGAATCCCAATTCAGAGGAGCTCATTGAGGAGGAACTTAATGATACTTTTCCCGAGGAACGCCTCCTCGTTATTCATAAGGTAATAGATCTCCCCACTCCTTGGTTCGCCGATTTCGCAAACTACCTTGTTGCTAGATTTCTCCCAAAAGTTTTTTCTTATCAAGTAAAGAAGAAATTCTTTTCCGATTTGAAAAATTATTTTTAGGAGGATCCGTTCCTTTTTTGAGTTTGTGCGGACCAAGTGGTGTGGAGGTGTGTATCTCACGAGGAGGGCGCTCAAATTCTAAAGCATTGCCACGAGGGACTGCCGGCGGGCATTATAAAAAAATCGGACGGCGCGGAAGGTACTTGAAGCGGGCTTCAATTGGCCGAGCATCTTCAAAGACGCTCACGCACATGTAAGTCGTTGTGAACAATGCCAATACTCAGGTAATATCTCTCGCCTTGATGAAACTCCATTAAAATCTATTTTAGAAATTGAGGTTTTTGATTTATGGGGGATCGATTTTGTCGGCCCGCTACCAGTTTCTTTTGGAAATCGATATATTTTGGTAGCTGTCGATTACGTGTCTAGGTGGGCGGAAGCGCAAGCCCTTCCCACCAATGATACCCGAGTCGTGACCCAATTTCTCAAAAAGCTCTTTTCATGATTTGGAGCACCATGGGCGATAGTTAGCGATAGGGGAACTCATTTTTGTAACGCCCAATTCACTAAAGTTTTATCTAAATATGACGTTACACATAAGATGGCCACCCCCCATCACCCTCAAACAAGTGGCCAAGTAGAAGTGGTGAACCGTGAATTAAAATGAATTTTAGAAAAAACGGTTTCCACCAATAGGAAGGATTGGTCGATTAAACTCGATGATGCTTTATGGGCCTATCGGACCACGTACCAGACCACTATCCGTTGTACACCGTATCGGTTGGTCTATGGGAAAGCATGCCATTTACCGGTCGAGCTTGAGCATCGCGCCTTTTGGGCGCTTAAATTTCTTAATCTTGATAAAAATGTCTCTTCCGAGCTCCGCAAGTTCCAACTAAACGAGCTCGATGAGTGATGCTCTTTTGCTTACGAAAATAACAAATTGTATAAGGAGCGTACTACATTTTATCATGATAAGAAACTTAGGCATCCTATAGTTTTTTGACTGGGAGACCAAGTTCTCCTCTATAATTCACGTTTACGTCTTTTTCCGGGGAAACTTAAGTCTCGTTGGTCCGGTCCCTTTATCGTCAAAGAGGTTTGGCCCTATGGGACCGTTTTAATAATGCATCTGGAAAAAGATGAATTTAAAGTCAATGGGTACTAGTTGAAACTATTTTTCACCGACGATAATTTTCATGAGCACCGAGAGGAAATTCTCCTTCCAAACACCTAAACCGGCACACCACTTGGGTCGAGCTCAACAACCATAAACAAAGCGCTCTTGGGAGGCACCCCATGTTTATCTTAGTTATTTCAATTTTTTTTGTGTTTTCAGGTAACCCGACGGGGGACGGTTGGACGGCTTCAAAAGTAAGACAAAAGGAACGAAATTTGTGTCCACCTTTCAAAGTCGGTATTTACATTGTTTTGTTTTAGTTTATTTTTATTAAACATCTATATTAATTGAAAAAAAGGATTAAAATTTAAAAAAGAAAAATAAAAGAATTAAAAAACAAAAAAGCACAAAAAAGAAAAAAAATTAAAACAGGAAAAAATCATTTACACGCCCCTAATACACGGGCGTGACCTACAAGTCACGGGCGTGTCTAGCTAGCGTGTCAAGTCTGGAAGTTGGTTTCGGCTGATGGGCCTTTTTTGTGACTGAGGCAGGTCCATCTCCCGCCTTTATCATGGGCGTGACAATCCCACTGTCATGGGCGTGACCGGGACAGAACTCTTCTGTCTCGGTTCGGCCATTCGACCGAGCCTTTTGTGAGTCACACCCATGACTAAAAGTTACATGCCCAAAGACACTGGCGTGACTTATTGGCGTGTCCCATCCCATGGGTCAAGACGCCTCAGATTCCTTCCAGCTATACATCCCAGAGTCACGGGCGTGACTCTGGGGCGTGTCCCATTTTCTTTAACCTCCCGTCAGCCCCTACTCCTGAGGAAGCGCATTTCCACTTTTTAAGTTACACGCCCCTCTGTCACGGGTGTGACAAGGGGGCGAAGAACTTTTTTTTCACTATTTAAAGAGTTTCTACTTCTCTTTTCCTCCACACCACTCCTTTTTTCTCTTCTCTATTTTCTTTCTTCCCTTGAGCCGAATTTCTCACAATGCCTCGCCATCACTCTCGTTTCACCGCTTCCTCATCTGAGCACCCCGCGGATCCCGCCGTGGCGGAGGCTATGCTTATTTTTGACAACCCCACCCAGCAAGAATGAAGCAACTGTTTGGGCCAAACCCTTTGGCATCTTCTGTATCCTGGACTGGGGCATCATTGCAGCCTTCGGAGCCGCGAATTTGGTGAGAAACTTTCTATCCACCCCCAAATAGACTGCCCTTTTCTCCATCTCTGAGGCCATTTACTTCGAACTAACTATTGAGTTCTTAGCTTCTTTTGAGTTCCGGTGGGTTCGGAAAGATGACGTCATCGCCTTTCGATTGGGCGGTGCTTTGCATCAACTTTCAATCTGTCAACTCAATATTATTATGGGTTTTTACAACAAGGCATTTTCTCTTTCTCCCGCCCACGCCGATCTTTGTGTTGATTTCCCCGCCGACTTTAATCTTCTCCAATTTTGGTTGGAAATCAGCAACGATATCTCCCCTTACACTCCCAAATGATCCAAAGATAGCCACCTCATCTCTCCCGCCTTTTGTATTCTCCACAACCTCCTTACCTTCACTCTCACCGGCCGAGATGACAGCCATAGTGTGGTTACCAAGCGAAACTTACTATGTCTATATAGTATGTACCATCGGGTACCACTAAACTTCGGCCAATTGCTCACTATCTTCTTTCGACATTATGCCAAAAATGCGAGGTTGGGAGCTGTCCACAGCGGGCACTTCATCACATATCTCTCCAAGCAGCTGGGGGTCTGGGATTCTCTTCCGCGGATGCGCTCCGTTCAGACGCCGATTTCCATCCAGTTTCAAAATCTCCAAGCCCTAGGCTTAGCGCGACGATGCGATGGTGAGTTTGAGGCTGTGCCACCGGTGGTTGGCGGTGGAGATTTTGATCTCGATACTGATCTACATGGTGCTTCTCATTCTCCTCCCCCACCGTCGCCGCAATTTTCCCCAACGCCTGGTCCATTGACTTATTGGGATCGTCAGTTCGGGTCTCTCCGTTCTTAGCTAGAGCAGATGGAGACCCATTTTGACGCTCGATTTGCACATTTTGATAGTCGATTTACCGCACTTGAGCAGCGTCAGGATTCTTCAATGGATCACATTTTGAGGGAGTTTGGGGTTTTGCAGACTCACTATCCACCGAGTAGGGATAACAGTGATGAGGATTTGGCCTCTTTTGTTTATCTTTTGTATCTGTATCTGTCTTTTTAATTTTCCTGCTTTCATGGCTCTTTATCTTTATTGTTTTCATGTCTCTTTGTCTTTATCTTTTTATAAAAAATATAAAAATTGTGTTTTGCTTCATCAGGACTACTTGGTGCGGATTTGTCCTCCACTCAGGGAAGTTTCTTCTCTCTATACTTGCTTGTTTTTCTTAGATTTACAATATTGGGGACAATGTTTTCTTTTAAGTATGGGGCGAGGGTATTTCACATCAAGTTTACTGCAAAGCAACACCCAATTTTTTTTATTAGTTAGAAAATCGAACTTTACTTTCTTAGAAAGGGACGTTTGGGATATCATCCTATCTTACCTCCTAGTACCGGTGAGAGCCCTTCACAGGGAATACCTCAGAAAGTCTAAGAAAAAAACACTAGGCTGAATTTTTATTTTGGGAATCAATATCTCTATATTTACTCATATGCAAAATTCTTAGCAGATTTACTTTTGAATAATGTTGTAGGGAATTTCTATACTTCATTCGATTTTGAATTTTGGTGTAAAATTGTTGACTCGTGTAGTGTTCCTAGTTAAGCGCACACGTTAGTAGGATCTCGTGTCGAATTAACTATTCAGCATACAATTAGATTATGTTTTTCTAACTGCGTGAAAATAATTTTTGTTTTACTTTTACTTTGAATCCGGTAGAATTCGAAAATAATTAAAGTGAGTATGTAGAAGCTTACTAGAGAATTATTACGCAATTTGAACGGAATGGTATTCTTTCTCAATGTCTAGAACTTGCCCTCTAGTGACTCTCAAAACATTTGTATTAGTTAAATTCATTAGCATGAATATGATATAGGCATTTCATTGGCCCGTTTGAGCTTTTGCACCCGCACATAACATTCTATCTTTGTTAAGCCACTTTGAGCCTTTTACATTACTTTTTGTTTCAGCTCCACCAAGCTCTTCACCAAGGCCCAAAAAGCAACCTAATCACACACCTAAGTCTGTGCTCGAAAGTAGTTATTTGAAAAGATTTTGTGAGTGGTTATTGTCTTTTATTATTTTGGTGGACTTTCTCTTGTCTTTTATGAAAAGAATGATTGTAAAAAAATAATCAAAAGAAAAAAGAAAAAAAAAAGAAAAAAATGCAAAGAAAAAAAAGAGATTAGGAATTGGCTATGCTCTTATAATGCCATGACTGCTTAGATTATTTTGTGCGAGCTTACTTTAGGTTTGGGTGTGACTAGCCGTCATGTTTATCTTTATTTTTCCTCACCAAATAAAACCTAAGCCCACATTTCAACCTAATTAAGTCCTATTGATTCATACTTATGAGTTAAACTAGTGCCGTGGCGAGAGTGTGAAAGGGCAAGCCTATGGCCATCGTCATTGATGGATTTCTTTTGAGGCTATCCAAAAATTTGATTTTGTGTAATATTGATCTTGGTAAACACGCTACCCACTTCCTAAATAACGTTTTAGGATTTACCGGATTTTCAATTTAAAAGTAAAAACAATATGTTGTAACGCATTATTGAAAATTATAAGCTAATTTATATGCTGAATAGGTTTTTCTACTAGGATTTCTACACGCTTAGGCGTATGACTTCACATTTTTACTCCTTAGGTTCAAATTTCTTTTCTAGTATTTAAATTTTTCTACTCATATGAAAAGTTGTTTGCTCGGGACTAGCAAACATGTAAGTATGGGGGTATTTGATAACTCTATTTTTATCTTAGTTTTTAGTTAGTTTTTAATTTAATAATTAATTAATATTTGTCTAAATTATTAAAATATTCTCTTTAATTTATTTATTTTTCTTTTTCAGGTAAATCTGGGCTGCTGATAGCATTTTTGGGCTCACTGTATTAATCAGGAGAAAACTTATGACTGTTTTGGAAATTTGTCAAGTACACGCCCTAGAGAGACAGGCGTGACAAGGGGGCATGACCTCTTCCACAGGCCATGCCTGCTAACAGCGTCAGAATCCAAGTTCACGTCAGATTATTATTACACGTCCCTTAGTCACTGGCGTGACTAGGGGGCGTGACCATTGTCACGGGCCGTGACTCGCCTCTTTTGCCAGGAACCTTACCATGTCAGATTATTATTACACGCCCCCAGTCACGGGCGTGACCTCTTCTAAACTACCAAATTAACTCCAACTCAGGCATTTTCCCGCCGTTTGCATATCAAGCCGAGACATGCCTTATGTCACAGGCGTGACCAACAGATTTATGAATTTTGGCAGTTTTCCTCACAAACGTTCCCGGGTATTCAAGACACTGTTTCCGCATATTACATGCCCTAGGTCACAGGCGTGACCTAGGGGCATGTCTCCCCAATTTTTTCAACTATAAATTGTTGTCATGTTCAGATGCCAAGGAAGAGAATTTTGGAGTCCATTTTCTGTAATTCTGCACTGTTTTATTCCATTTCTCATTTCAAGTTGTTACTTTTGAATTTCGTTTCAAGTTGTAATTCTTGTTCAAGCAATTTCAATTCAAGTACTTTTCTTTTACCAATCATGTATCTCTCTTTTGCCATATGTATTTCCCCTATCATGATGAGTAGCTAAATTCCTATTAGCATTTTATCATGAAGAACTTTGGAATAAAATAAATTGTGTTTTTTTCTTATAAAAATTAGCAAGCTTTCTATATTATTTCGCTTCGGTCTATCTTTGAATTTAATTGCTTCGAATTCATATGTCGCGAATATGTTTCTTGATCTAAGATCTGTATGCTAGTGATCGAGAGATCCATGCGAACGAGGAGATCACTCAAAGATAAAAAGAGTTTCGTGCACTCCTCGAGAGAGGGTGATATAATTCTTCCGGACTGGAATCAAGTCCAGTAGAGGGGTTCACCGCCTAAAGCAAGCTTAGGGGTTTTGACTGGCCGAGGGGTCATAATCGATCAACCTAAGGATAGTTGATTGTTCTCTCGAGAGAGGTTCTATCATATTTTGGGAACCTCCACGGTCGAAGAAAATAATTTAGAAGTTTAGAGTTTAATCTTAAAGAAGTTTATTTTAGTTCAAATGGATTTTAGATCAAGTGCTAGCTCTCTAATCATCAAATTTCTCTTTAACCCAAGTCGTTTATTTTAATTTTTGCTTCTTGAATCAAAAATTTCCCTTAGATAAAATAACAGCTCTACTTTGTGAGTACAAGTACTCGACAGCCCCGAGTCTAATACGACACTTGATCTTATACTTTAAAACGATAGGTATACTTTCCTTATCGGTTTATTGTTGGAATTGTGCTTCAGTAAAACAAACAAAGAAAATATTCATCAGCTAACGTTAGCTCAAGTTCCAGAAACCAAATTTCTTTTTATAATGATAATTCTGTCACCCCATCTACTTCTGTGTCTACCCGTATGGGTCAACAAAATTCTCTAAAAAAGGTCTCATCCCCTTATGTTGCGTGTGCAAATTGTTTGTTGTTTGGCCACGCCATGGAATCTTGCAGGAAGAAGGGAAAATGCACTTTAAAACAAATCTGGGTACCTATGGTCACCACCAATATTATGGGAGGAACCTTATGGGTATGCAAATTGTTAAAATTTTTGATTGGACCGTTTAGGAGTAAGCAGGAGTTGTATCAACAAGAGTTATAGCCAAACAACCACAATGCCAAAACCAGCAATACAAGAAATCTTTATTGAAATAATACTGCTTTACAATGCGAGGCATACATGGCGAGACATGATTCATAAGAATCACGGAGACGAGAAGAACAAACACACCAAAAATAGAAACCGGTGGTCTGCCAGAAAGAGACCGCACGGATGCAACAAAGGTTCAGACCGCCCGGACTGTTCTGCTGTACTCCCAGACCGCTTACACAGTCAGACCGCAGAAACACCTTGAGACCGCGCGAACAGGAGCAGACAAACTGCACTGCCAGACCGCAATCTCAGCCCGCACGAACTGAAGCTTATTCAACTGAACAAAGAACTGAAGCTGTCGCCAGACCGAACTCAGATCGCCTAACCGCTGAAGGTCGCCTGATCGCTGAGTTTACTGCGAACAGTACAAGAACACTAAACCAGTTCGCTGACAAGCCGCAGATGAACTGTTTATTCGAGCCACCGGAAATCACCAAGGAAGGAGACCGCAACCTGCTGACCGCAAACCTGCGAACACAACAAACGGTTAACTCGCAACCAAGCCGCGCGAACTCAAACTTGAGACCGCAAGAAACTATCCGGGCTCTTGTTCTTACAGTTCTCGTTATGAATGACGGGCCATGCACCCCTATTTATAGGCGGGTGGACGGATGTCGTCACCGCACAAACCGGGATACAGTCACCACCCATCAGCTCGCGAATGGTCTCCAAAACCAGACCGCGCGAACACAGCACTTGGACAAAATTCAGTCCAAGACCGAAGTCAGCAGCAAGTCGCGCACAAGCCGTGCAGACACAGCGATCACCCTTCCTGAGATCGCCAACACAGAGAAGCAACTGGCCGACTTGAAGCAAGTCGCCAGAACAACACAACCAGGCCGCCCGGTCACAGCGGTCAACCAAGAACAGACCGACAAGAACAAGACCGGAAACAACCTGCTACAGGTCGCCAGAACCAGCGACCAAAACCAAGAAGCAAGCTGGCCGATCACACCAGATCGCCAGACCCAAACCGCCAGAGAACCAGCGCAGACCGCGCGGTCTCTGCGGTCTCCAGCCTCCAGACCGGCCGGACTCCTTTCCACTTCACTTCAACAATTTCAACACTCCCCCTTGAAGTGGGAAGTGGAAACTAGCCCGAGCAACTCCCTTAACCGAGTAAACGGTCCCTTCGCCAGCGGCTTTGTGAAGATGTCTGCGACATTGTCCGCACTTCGAACATGCTCGACCATAAGAGATCCTCCCAACACCTTTTCACGAATGAAATGGTGCTCAATCTCAATATGCTTGGTCCTCGCGTGACAGACTGGATTGTTGACCAGTTTGAGAGCACTCTCATTGTCCCCGCGTAGCATAGTGGGACCTCGAACCTCCTGATGAACGTCCTCTACCAACCTCCTGAGCCAAACGGCTTCCTGAGCTGCCAAAGCCGAAGCCTTGTACTCCGCTTCCGTGGTAGATACAGACACCGAGTCTTGCTTTTTGCTGCACCAAGAGATAGCTGTGGGACCCGTCATAAAGACATAACCAGACGTTGATCTCCGATCATCCACGTCTCCCCCATAATCAGCATCCATGAAACCATGCAACTCCAAGCTTGACCCTCTCCTATATAGGAGACCCAAATCAGAGGTCGACTTCACATACTTCAGTATGCCTTTAGCCGCCAGAAGATGAGTTTTTCGTGGTTCCGCCATGTACCGACTCACTTTGCCAACTGCATAAGCAATATCCGGCCTTGTGATCGTCAAATAGATCAAGCTCCCAACCAGAGCTCGGAATACCAACGGATCAGATAAGATTCTCCCCTCATCCTTCCGAAGCTTATGATGTTGCTCCAAAGGTATAGAGCTGCTCTTCCCTTCCTTCATGCCAAATCGTTTCACGATTCGCTCTGCATATCCTTCCTGAGAAATGAGCACTCCGCTCTCCCGTCTCTGGACCTCGAGTCCAAGGAAATGATGAAGCTCCCCTAGATCCTTCATCTCAAACCTGATAGCAAGCTCAGCCCTGAGTCTTGCAACAGCTTCCTTCGAGTTCCCGGTGACAATCATGTCATCCACATACAACAGCACAATCACCCGAAGCACCCCTTCCTTCTTGATGAACAAGCTAGAATCAGAGTCTGAAGCAACGAATCCACAGAATAAGAGATATTCTGCAATCTTCCCGTACCACGCCCGAGGCGCTTGCTTCAACCCGTACAGGGCCTTCTTCAATTTGCAAACATAGTCTGGATACTCCTTCGAGATGAAGCCTTGCGGTTGAATCATGAAGATATCTTTGTTAATCTCGCCGTATAAGAAAGCATTCTTCACGTCGAGTTGCCAAATCTCCCAACCACTCGAAGCCGCCAAGGCAATAACAAATCGAACTAAAGTCATCTTTGCCACTGGACTAAATGTTTCATCATAATCTTCTCTGTACTGCTGTGAGAACCCACGAGCTACAAGGCGAGCCTTGTAACGCTCGATACTACCGTCAGCTTTTTTCTTCAGCTTGAAGACCCACTTGCAAGTGACAGGAGTAGTGCCCTTGGGCTTGGGCACAAGAGACCAGGTCTCATTCTTCTCGAGAGCTGTCATCTCTTCCTGCATAGCAATGTCCCACTCCTTCACACCTCTGGCCTTCTCAAAGCTCGACGGCTCCCTTTCATCTAAGGGACCAGCAAAGAAACAAGAAACAAAGTTCACCATGTTTCCTCCTGTGTATCGATCTGGTGGTTGAATAGTCCTCTTCGACCTCCTAAGAGGTTGCTCCTGACTAACCACCTCCTCAGCCGCTTCTTCTGTGCAAGCTTCTTTCCCAGATGAACATGGAGCATCGCTCCCCCTGCTTCCAGAACCTGAAGCCTCCATCTCAGAGGTTGACACACCTGGAGCTCCTGGTGAAACAGGCAACTCCACTTGAAGACTTCCTGCAGCTTTTCCTCCTTCATCAACCCTGCCCTCTGGTAGTTCAACTCCTGAGCTCCCCTTGTAGGAAGTTACTTCATCGAACACCACATCCCGAGAAACAATTGAACTTCGTGTCTCAGGATCCATGCATCTCCATCCCTTCTTCCGCTCATCATACCCAACAAAGACTAGCTTCCTTGCTTTCGCATCAAGCTTTGTTCGAAGAGCATCAGGAATATGCACATAGCAGGTTTATCCAAACACCCGAAGGTGAGCAACACTCGGCTTCTCCTTGAACATTAGTTCGTGAGGGGTCTTCATGTTGATAGGACTTAGAGGCAATCTGTTGATGACATAAGCTGCGCAAGACATTCCCTCCGCCCAGAAGGACTTTGGAATACTCTTGGCATGAAGCCAGCATTTGCAAGTTTCCGTCAGATGACGGATCTTCCTTTCGGCAACGCCATTATGCTGTGGAGTATGGGCACAAGTGAGCTCTCTCCGAACGCCGTGTTTCCTGCAAAAACTTGAGAACTCACCAGAGGTGAACTCCCCACCATTGTCAGTTCTCAACTTCTTCACCTGCAGGCCTAAACGAGCTTCCACCAGCTCCTTGAACTCCACAAATTTAGCAAAGGCTTCTGACTTCTCTTTCATGAAATACACCCAGACATATCTGGTGTAGTCGTCAATCAACACCAATATGTATCTGTTGCCTCCAAGGCTTGGGGTGGCAGTCGGTCCCATCAAATCACCGTGGATGCATTCCAACGGCACTTTGCACCTTGTTTGCGATTTGTCAAATGGAAGTCGATGAGACTTACCAAACTGACATCCTTCGCAGACATGACCGTCTCCATAGGAAGACAAGCTAGGCAAGCCATTGACAAGGCCCTTTACAGCCATAGCCTTTAATTTGTCCATGCCTACATGCCCCAACCTTTCATGCCAAATGGCCGCGCCATCGTTTGTCCTCATCTTATCAACATAGGTACTTGTCGATAAAACGAACAAGTCCTTCACCCGCTTGCCGACATGAAAAACTTCTCCCTTTATCTCCGGTTAAGTTTTGAGAAACTTCACTTCTGTTGGGCCAAACAGAACGTGATAACCGGCATCGACCGCGTTGGTCACAGAGAAGAGATTTTTCTTCATACCAGGCACGTGATAAACACTCCTCAACGTGAGTGGACCCTTATCACTGCTCAGAGAGACGACTCCTTCGTGCTCTACTGGATGAATAGAATTATTAGCCGTAATGATAGCATTATTACCTGAGTAAGGCGCCAAAGAAGAGAACTTTGATCCATCTCCGGTGAGATGATGTCCACACCCTGAATCAACAATCCAGTCCTCTTCATAGTTGATGGAAGCCAAGGCTTTAACGGGCATCGCCGTTATATTAGACACAAAGGCTCCTCCCCATCCAACTTCACCAGACTTTGGCATCTCCTTCTCCACTACATGTCCCGGCTGAAGATTCACTCGACAATCTTTCTTGAAGTGCCCGGTCTTGTTGCATCTAAAGCACTTTGGTCCCTCACCTTTCTTCTTCCCATCAGACTTAGGAGCATAGCCCCTATCTTGCTGACCTGAAGTGGAGGGTCCATCATGACCCGGCTTCTTCTTCTCCCATTTCTTCTTCCTCTTCCCAGAGAACATCACATCACTTTCTCCCCCGGAGATAGAAACCCCCGCCATCTGTCTTGCTAAACTTTCTTGCGAAGCAAGAAGGTTCTCCAGCTCCAACAACGACGGTTGATTTGCCCAACCCTGAACTGAAGTCACAAAGGCAAGATACTCCTTCCGCAACCCGCGAATGATATGCCTCTTCAGTTTTGCCTCAGAGATTGGCTCATCAGGATCCAAAGCAGAAATTTCTGCCGTGAGATTCTTCATCTTGAGGAAGAAGGTAGAAATAGAAAGATCACCTTGAGAGGCTTTAGCCAACTCATTTTCAAGAAACTGTAGCCTTGCTACATTCTTCTTATTGAACAATCCATCCAAGGATGTCCAGATCTCCGCAGCAGATTTACATCCGATAATATGATCAAACAGCTCTGGTGAGATAGCCCTCTTGAGAGTGAACTCTGCCTTAGCATTCAACCTCCTCCAAAGCCTCACCTCTGCCATATTATCACCTGCTGGAAACACCTCCTGTGTGTCTTCTCCGCCGACTATCTCCCAAAGATCCTCGCCAATCAAATAACTCTCCATACATGACTTCCACTTTTTGAAGTTAGTCGATGTGAGGAGTTCAATACCAAGACCTCTTGCGAAACTGCCTTCCATGGCAATCAATGTGGTCTCTTCTTCACAAAGACGATGGCAACTCTAGTTGATCACTGCTTATCCACTCCAGGAACCTAGCTCTGATACCATGTTAAAATTTTTGATTGGACCGTTTAGGAGTAAGCAGGAGTTGTATCAACAAGAGTTATAGCCAAACAACCACAATGCCAAAACCAGCAATACAAGAAATCTTTATTGAAATAATACTGCTTTACAATGCGAGGCATACATGGCGAGACATGATTCATAAGAATCACGGAGACGAGAAGAACAAACACACCAAAAACAGAAACCGACGGTCTGCCAGAAAGAGACCGCACGGATGCAACAAAGGTTCAGACCGCCCGGACTGTTCTGCTGTACTCCCAGACCGCTTACACAGTCAGACCGCAGAAACACCTTGAGACCGCGCGAACAGGAGCAGACAAACTGCACTGCCAGACCGCAATCTCAGCCCGCACGAACTGAAGCTTATTCAACTGAACAAAGAACTGAAGCTGTCGCCAGACCAAACTCAGATCGCCTAACCGCTGAAGGTCGCCTGATCGCTGAGTTTACTGCGAACAGTACAAGAACACTAAACCAGTTCGCTGACAAGCCGCAGACGAACTGTTTATTCGAGCCACCGGAAATCACCAAGGAAGGAGACCGCAACCTGCTGACCGCAAACCTGCGAACACAACAAACGGTTAACTCGCAACCAAGCCGCGCGAACTCAAACTTGAGACCGCAAGAAACTATCCGGGCTCTTGTTCTTACAGTTCTCGTTATGAATGACGGGCCATGCACCCCTATTTATAGGCGGGTGGACGGATGTCGTCACCGCACAAATCGGGATACAGTCACCACCCATCAGCTCGCGAACGGTCTCCAAAACCAGACCGCGCGAACACAGCACTTGGACAAAATTCAGCCCAAGACCGAAGTCAGCAGCAAGTCGCGCACAAGCCGTGCAGACACAGCGATCACCCTTCCTGAGATCGCCAACACAGAGAAGCAACTGGCCGACTTGAACCAAGTCGCCAGAACAGCACAACCAGGCCGCCCGGTCACAGCGGTCAACCAAGAACAGACCGACAAGAACAAGACCGGAAACAACCTGCTACAGGTCGCCAGAACCAGCGACCAAAACCAAGAAGCAAGCTGGCCGATCACACCAGATCGCCAGACCCAAACCGCCAGAGAACCAGCGCAGACCGCGCGGTCTCTGCGGTCTCCAGCCTCCAGACCGGCCGGACTCCTTTCCACTTCACTTCAACAATTTCAACACAAATCTTCCATAACATCTTCTTTTTAGGTGTGTTGGCAGGCTAAAGACAAAGAATACATGTGGTACTTGGACTCAGGGTGTTCCAAGCACATGACGGGCGATAAAGCAAAGTTCTTTAGCCTCACAAAGTAGAAAGGAGGAACAGTGAAATTCAGTGATAATGGAAAAAGGAAGAATTCGTGCCTCCAAATGTGCTTAGATTCACAAAAGATCATCCAAGGGAACTTGTCATTGGAGAACCATCAAGAGGGGCAACGACACGCTCTTCCATTCATGAATCCTTCTCTAATTTATGTTTCATTTCGAAATTGAACCTAAAAATGTCTCTACCACGCTAAACGATGAATTTTGGTATTTAGCTATGCATGAAGAATTAAAACAATTTGAATGTAATAAGATTTGGAATCTTATAGAAAGACCATCAAATCATCCGGTAATAGGCTTAAAATAGATTTTTAAAAATAAGTTATGCAGTGAATCTAGAATTACTAGGAACAAAGCTAGCTTCGTAGCTCAGGGATATTCACAAATTGAAGGTGTAGATTTTGATGAAACCTTTGCACCCGTAGCTCGCTTAGAATCCATTCGAATTTTTCTTGCCTTTGCAAGCTTCAGAAGACTTAAACTCTTTCAAATGGATGTTAAAAGTGCCTTCTTAAATGGAATTATTAAAGAAGAAGTTTATGTTGAACAACCCCCAGGTTTCATAAATGAAAAATACCCTAATCATGTTTTAAACTAGATAAAGCACTATATGGTTTAAAACAAGCACCTCGTGCGTGGTATAAAAGACTAACTTCATTTTTATTAAAACATGATTATGTAATGGGACCTTCTTCCACGACTTGGAAGATTCTGGGATCTGCAGCTTCCATATAAAAACGAACTCTTTCCTTCCACATAGGAAAGTTGGCCTTAGTGCAGATGGGCAATTTCAGAGAGGATTCCTTGACTCTATCCATGGCTAGCTAGCAACTAGAGGGATGGATCCTGTTCAAGGTGTTAACCTAGCAACGAACAACGACCCTCTGATACCAATTGAAGTATCTAGTTGCCTACCTAAATCACCTAGAGGGGGGTGAATAGGTGATCTCTACGTCTTTTGCGGAATTAAAAATTAAACGTAAAGCACAGCACACAAAATAAATCACAGCCACAGATAACACCAGAAATTTATAGTGGTTCCCCGTACTTGGGTACTCCACTGCCGGCCTCGCCAATCTAGCACCATAGCTAGACTTGACTACTCACTAAATCTCGGATCAAGAACGATCCTACAGTCTCGGAGTCAAACTCCTACAAACTCAGAGAGAACCTCTCTTACAACTCGGAGAAAACTTCTCCTACAACTCGGAGAACAACCTCTCCTACAACTCGGAGATAACAACTCCTACAATAGATGATAAAAGGTTTTGAACAAAGAGATACCAGATCTGAATAACAGAGGCGTTTTCTTCCTTCTTCTTGAATAGCTTTTGAGAACGATGAGGAAGAACAACGATCCTTCAAATATGTCTTTGGCAATCCGAAACGATCCAATAGAGATTGGAGAAACAGAACACGGATCAATCGAATCCTTCTTGATAGAAATTGGCAACTCCAATGAGTAGATCGATCTCCAATCGTAGACGACGGCGAGGCGGCGCTTTTCTCGTTCGTTTTGATCGGGAGAGAAATTAGGGTTTGAGAACGATTTGAAAACTTATATTTAATAACTCAAGAGCGATCCTATATATAGAGGGAAGCAATTAAGGGATAAACCGGCCTTAAATGCACTCAATATAGCCGTTAGGATCGGGAGAGAGCGTTTACGAAACGACAAGAACAGAGAAAACAAATTAGATAATATTTCGAACAGAATTCTCGAGACATAAGGGTTTTCTCGAGATATGAGGGATCTCCTGAAATATGAAGCAAAGAGAGCAGGAAGGAGATGTCTCGAGAACTTGATGATCTCTCGAGACATTACAAGGATTTCGGACATAAGGTCTTTCGAGACATGCTTGATCTCTCGAGACATCAAGAACCCATATCTCGAGATCCAAAGAACTTGCCTCTCGAGACATGTCAGAACTCTCGAGACATACTTGATCTCTCGAGACATGTCCTTAGGAAAATTGTTTTCAACAATTTTCTTTTCTTCTCTTGAACACTTGCTGCAACCGCACTCCAAAGTCTTCAATAGTCTTGAAAATGAAGTGTACCCCAATAGAGAGATCACACATGAGTCATCACCATGTTTCATATAATGAAGAATTACATTGTATGAAACTGTGTTTGCAGACCCATTGTGACCTGACATTGAGTTACACTTAGCAATGATAATCTGCAAGACAATACTGGAAAAGCATATCAAATACAAATGCAATTCAATCTTAGTTTAAGGGTGACTTCTCACAAATCAAGGTAATTGTGATTACAATTTCCAACAATCTCCCCCTATTTGTAGAAGTCAGAACCCTATATACTAAGTTGAATTACAACAATATAGAACAAATATGCTACACTACACAAAGATATGAAAATGAATAAGTAGAGAACATCAAATCAACAATTATATATATATGTCTAAATTGAATTGTTAAGAAGACTTGATGTTCAACAAAATCAGAACCAAAACAGAATATGTCTTGACAGTATCAGCACTATCCTTCAAGATCTTCTTTTCATCTTTTCTTCTTGTCTGGAGAAATAAGCATGAGGCTTGGGATGGTAAAATGGAGGTGGATCCGGAGCATCAGCATTATTATAACCAAAAGCCCTGAAATGAATCCTTCTCTTCCTTTGAGCTGTCTCATGTTTTTCCCATTCTTGAGAGCTGTAGCATTCAGATCTATTCATTTTACCTTCATGAACTAACTTATAGGTTTCAAGAATAATGTCTTTTGAGACTGGTCTCCAGATTTCTGGAAAACTCTTCTCAACCTTAGCTTTGCACTGACCTGTAGAGCTAGAACTTGGAACAGATCGACTAGCAGAAGGACCTTCACCAAACATTCTTTTTCTTTTGGTCCCAGCCCTATCTGATTGTTCTTCAACAATAGGAGCCTTCCCAAGTAGTTCTTCTGGCCTTGGAGAAAACTGAGGAACAGGAACATCTGGATCAATTGCCAACTCAGGAAAGATCTGATTATGAAGCCACGTTGCTGTTTTGAAGGAATAAGCATTAATATCAGCAACTTGCTTCAGCATCCTGGAAGAGAACTGATCAAACTGAGAATTCCATGAGCTTTGAAGAGCAGATACAGAGCTTTCAATCAAGTCTGTCATTTGAGCTACTATATTTTCCTCCCCCTTTCTGACTTCTACAGATAGGGTTTGGAGAATATCATCTTTGAAATGGCCCACCTCATCAACAACTCTGAAGGTGTTAGCCTCTGCATCATTACTCATCGATTGTTGAAGTTGGGTTACTATTACAGTCTGTTTCAACACTGTGCCTACACCTTCAGTTGCATGTTCAATTTGCTTGCTCCCTAGACTCATCAAATCAGAGAGATTTTCATAATTTGATTTGATTTTGGCTAACTCCCTACCAAGATCACTTTCAACTGAGGCAATCTTCCTGTGAACAGTTGTCAAGGAGTTCTCAAACTGTTCACTTTGCTTCTTGAGCATAGCTTCAATCTTGCCCAGAAGAGAATCTGCATCATGGATTGGAGGGGAAGGATGAAAGGATGGAAGAGTAGCAGCAGGGGCAGCACCAGGAGCATCAACAGGGATTTCTTCAATCTCAAGAGAAGAAACCTTATTACCTTCTGCACAACCTAGCTCATCTGGAGCATTCTTGGTTGTGTCAAACTCTGACTCCCCCTCAACATGTACTAGGGGAGGTGATAATTCATGAACAGACATAACATCATCATCTTCAAAAACATAATCAGCACCAGACCCTGCCTGTTGGCCACTGGGACTGTGCCCTTCAGATATTTCTTGTTGAATATTCTTCAGAACAGCTGAAACTATCTCATTTGCTAAAGAAGTTTCTGCTGCAACAACTGATGGAGAAGGAGGTGGTGGTGGAACTGAATCTTGAGTGTGAACATGAGAGGGTGATGGGATAGTATCTGACGGATCTGACTGTGTCACTGATGGAATGAGTTTTGTTGGAGCTGAAGAGGGCTGACCTTTTGCTTTAGAACGGATTGGCAGCTTGGCACGACTTGAAACTTTAGAACGAATCCGAGGAGGAGGAATTTCTGCTTCACTTGCAGCTGCAGACTGATGAGTCTCCCCCTCAGAAGGAGCATTAGCCATTCCTGGCTTCTTGATTCGAATGTCCCATCTCTGCATAGAGATAACATCGATCTTCTTGAGATGGTGGATGACTGTACCTTTAGACATGTCAAAAATAGCAGGATTGAACTGATTCAGGAACAATGAGATGATCCGGGCAAATTTTGGAGAATTAATACAGGCTTTGATATTAGAGAATAAGATTGAGGCCCAATCTCTCTTTTTCCCTGACACGATTCCAGCCATCAACAGAAAAGTCTCTTCAGACACATGCCCTTGTGTGCCTGTCTTGCAGAATAGAACTTTTAATATAATGTCCACCAGAAGCTTCCCCACATCATTCATCTTGTGCCTCTTCACTGCATAGAAATCTGAATCCAGACCACAATACCTTGCTGTTCTCAACCAGTCATTGCCATCTAGATCTTCTTCAGCTTCTATTTCAGACATCTGCAAATACTTAGTAAGAGTCTTTGGAGAGACTTTGATTTTGATACCCTTAACAAAAGAGATCAACATTCTTCCTTCCTTAATAGGTTTCACATTGATAAAGAATTCTTCCACCTCATCAAACAGCACCCGGCAAGGATGCTCAAGAACGAAAGCAAGACCGGCGACATCAAGTAAGCAAAACAGGTTTTTGAAATCATCGGATAAACCGGCGATTCCTGAGCGAATGACTTCACTGCCGACGCCGATCTTTGGAAGAGAAGAAGGAGCCATTGAGGCAAGATATGGAGAACTGTCGAACGGAGAGGATGAAGAAACGAGAGCCACCGAGAGCACTGAGACCTGTCGCTAACCATCGTCGCTCGAGAGAAAGTCGAAAGGTCGGGGAGAACTCGGAAATTGATTTCGTGAACATCAAGTTTTCGATTTCATATATATATATATGATTTTGATTTGACATTAAAATGACATTTTGAAGAAAATTAAGAGTGGAAATGGCGCGTACCTGACGTTTGAAATTCTTAAGGAAAACTATGTCTCGAGACATCGGGTATGTCTCGAGAACTCAGGAGTTTCAACAGGTTATTTCCTTCATTGATGTCTCGGAAGATGACCCATATCTCGAGACATCACCATATCTCGAGATCTTGAACTTGTCTCGAGAGAACTAGCTTGTCTCGAGAAATCCCAAGAATTCTTTGGATTTCGAGACTTTAAAGTGACTTGAGTTGTCGAGAACACAGATAGTTCCCGAGACAACATGTAGTTCTCGAGACATGCCTGAAGTTTTCAGGAAAAGTTCTGAATTTTTGTAATCTTCATGTCTTCATGGTTTTGCTTGACTTGATCATTACTCCATGTTGAGCATTCCAAGTTCCGTCTTGAAGAAGGAGAACTTAGTCTCATCCAGTGGCTTCGTGAATATGTCAGCAACTTGCTTATCCGTGGGGACATAACTTAGATTTATATCACCCATCTCCACATGCTCCCGGATAAAGTGATATCGTAGCTCGATGTGCTTTGTCCGACTGTGAGAGACTGGATTATTTGCGATAGCAATTGCACTGGAAGAGTCGCAAAACAAGGGAATGTCTTTGATCTTCATGTTGTAGTCTTGAAGTTGATTTCTTATCCATAGAAGTTGTGCGCAACAACTGCCAGCAGAAATGTATTCTGACTCGGCGGTTGATATTGCAACACAATTCTGCTTCTTGCTACTCCAGGAAATAAGTCTCCTTCCGAGGAATTGACACGTCCCAGAAGTGCTTTTCCTGTCGTCTTTGCTACCTGCAAAGTCTGCATCTGAAAAACCAATTAGTTCGCTATCATTACTTCTTGGGTACCATAAGCCAAGATTTGGTGTGCCTTTAAGGTATCTCAAAATTCGCTTTGCAGCAGTATAGTGGGATTCCTTAGAGTTCACCTGATATCTAGCACATACACATGTAGAAAACATTATATCAGGTCTACTGGCAGTAAGGTAGAGCAAGGAGCCAATTATGCTTCTGTACTTGGTTTCATCAAAAGGTTTCCCTTTCTCATCCTTGTCCAGAGACGTAGCTGAGCTCATTGGAGTCCTCATAGAGGTTGCACTCTCCATTCCAAATTTCTTAATCAACTCCTTAGTGAACTTCGTCTGAGAAATGAAGATTCCATCTTCAGACTGTTTCACTTGAAGTCCTAAGAAATATTTCAGCTCACCCATACTGCTCATTTCAAATTTCCCTTGCATAAGTTTGGAAAACTTTTTGCAGAGGTTATCATCCGTAGAGCTAAATATGATGTCATCGACATATATTTGCACTAGCAAAATCTTGCCTTTTACTTCCCTACGAAATAATGTCTTATCTATCTTTCCTCTTGTGAACTTGTTCTCAAGAAGAAAGTTAGACAGCGTCTCATACCAAGCTCGAGGAGCTTGTTTCAAACCATATAAAGCTTTTTGTAATAAATAAACGTGATTGGGATGATCAGGATTAACAAAACCTGGGGGTTGTTCAACGTATACTTCCTCTTTAATGTCTCCGTTTAGGAAAGCGGATTTGACATCCATTTGATATACGGTGAAACCCTTGAAAGCAGCATAAGAAAGGAAGAGTCTGATCGCTTCGAGCCTTGCTACTGGAGCGTACGTCTGATCGAAGTCGATGCCTTCCTCTTGTCTGTATCCTTTAGCTACAAGTCTGGCTTTGTTCTTTATGATTGTTCCTTCTTCATCCAGCTTGTTTCTATACACCCACTTTGTTCCAATGACATTTTTGTCCTTGGGTTTTGGAACAAGTGTCCATACCTTACAGCGTTTGAACTGATTTAATTCTTCTTCCATAGCAATTATCCAGGATGGATCTTCATTTGCCTCTTGGAATTTCTTTGGTTCGACCTGCGAGAGAAAACTTAAATGCATGTTCTCGTTAATGGTACCTCGTCTTGTTCTTATTCCTTCATGAGGACCTCCTATGATTTGATCAACTGGATGATCCCTCATGTGTCGTAGCCCGAGGTTCCTTGCATGATTTGAACCAATAGGAGTTTCTTCTACTGTTGGAGTATCTTCCTCCACTTGGATTGGCTCTTCATCAGGATGATCTTCTTCATAGGTAGTTATTGGGGGTATTTTGATGAAGTGTTGAGAATTTTCTACAACTGGCTGATCCAAGCTTAAGTCCTGCAGCTTTGAACCTGTGTCTACAGAAGAAATGCTAGAAGAGCTGCCTTGTAGCATGCTCGTCTCATCAAATACAACATTAATAGATTCTTCTACCACCAGGGTTTTCTTATTAAAAACTCTATATGCCCTACTATGGCTACTATAACCTACAAAAATACCTTCAAAGCTCTTTTCACTAAACTTAGTTTTGTAATGCTTTCCATTGTTTAGCACAAAGCATTTACTACCAAAGATTCGAAAATAAGAAATGGTCGGTTTCTTGCCTTTCAGAAGTTCATAAGGAGTCTTTTCATGGTTTTTGTTTATGAGTGCTCTGTTTTGCACATGGCATGCAGTATTGACAGCTTCAGCCCAGAAATATTCAGGTAGTGAAGAGTCACTTAACATGGTTCTGCAAGCCTCAATAAGTGTTCTATTCTTTCTCTCAGCTACTCTATTTTGTTGTGGAGTTCGAGGAGAGGAAAACTCATGAAAGATACCGAGGCTTTCACAGAATTCTGTCATGGCTCCAGATTCAAATTCTGTACCATGGTCACTTCTGATTTTGACCACCGAACAGTTAAATTCATTCTGGACTTGCCTGACAAAACTAGTGAAAGTGTCAAAGGTATCTGACTTGTGTTTCAGAAAGAATACCCAGGCAAAACGAGAGTAATCATCTACAATAACCAATGTGTAAGATTTTCCTCCTAAACTTCTAATTTGCAAAGGACCAAACAAATCCATATGGAGCAGGTATAAACACCTGGTTGAATCTTTGCCAATAATGCTCTTAAAGGTAGCTCTTGTTTGCTTGCCTTTTACACATGCATGACAAGGTCTATCTTTAATGCACTTAACATCTAGTGCATCTCGCACTAAGTTTTGAGAAAACAATTTATTAATAGTTTTGAGATTTATATGTGCTAATCTCTTGTGCCAATGGTCAACAGGAGATGCACTATCTTTTGCCAAAAGACATACTGGTGTAGAAGATGATATACACAGAAAATTTAAACAAAATATGTTTCTACAGCGAATGCCTGATAAAATCGTTTCATGATTTCCAGCCGACTTTATCAAACACTTATCTTTATGAAAATCAACAATGTATCCTTTATCACAAAGTTGACTTATGCTTATCAGATTATGTTGTAATCCTTCCACATAAGCTACATCGGAAAACGATACATTACCATTAGAAATCATACCATAGCCTTTAGTTATTCCTCTGTCTGAACCGCCAAAAATAACTTTTGGACCGTTCGCAACTGGAATGTAGTTTTGCAAAAGGCTTCTTGTCCCGGTCATATGCCGAGAGCATCCACTGTCCAAGTACCAGATAGGATTTTTATTGGCCTTTGGACATACCTGCAAAAACAAATCATTTCGCCTTAGGAGCCCAAACAGATTTGGGTCCTTGGTCCCGTGTCAGTTGAGCACCACGATGAATGTTAACATTGCGAGTGGTCTGCCTTGCAACGTTCACTTGTGGTCTCCTAGTATACGTTGTATTAAACCAACAATCAACGGCAAAGTGACCAATTTTGCCGCAGCACCAACAGTCGAATCTGTTGTACCTTCTTTTTACACTCTCCTGCTTAACTTTTTGAACGTTAGCTCTTGCAGGAGCAGCCCTTTTTGATGAGGATGCCTCATGGGGGCAACACACACAAGGTGATATTGTCTTCTTCGGCTTTGGTGCAACAGCATTCACTTTTGGTGCTTTCTTAGCGCTCGGACCATGAACAAACGGACCGTACCCTTTCCGATTAATCTCTTGATAAGGTGCTTGAAAAGCACTATCACCAAAGTTTCGGGGAGGAACCCATTCCTTATGATCATTCACAGGTGAAAAAGGAATTGGTCGTGTGAAATGACCATAGGAACTCTCCATATCATAAGCATTCGTAGGGAATATGACTCTCTTGAATGCTACAGGCTCTTGATGAGCTTTCCCTTTTTCTTTGGTAGTAGCTTTCTTAGCAACCAGACCATTCTCCTTAGCGATTGTATTTTTTGAAGAATTGCTAGTACTAACTTCATGCCCTATACCGCTTCCTTTTGCCTTAGTGGTAAAAGTACCAATAATTGGCAGAACAGTTTTAGGTTGAGAGAATGCTTCAACCAACTTCTTCTCAGCCGCAAGCTGTTCCTCCAAGACATTTATCGAATGATCTCTCAGGGCAAGAGTCTCTTCCGAGCTTTTGATCTTGTCTTTCAAGGCTTGGACTTCCTCTTTGAGAGAAGAAAGTTCTTCAACTTCTTTTCTCAAGTTAGATTCCACCTCCTTGAGAGCCATGATCTCCTTACCCTGAGTTTTGACAATCTTTCGGCACTTGTCAAAGCTTTGGAGCATTTTGGTATATTGAGACATGAGCTCAGATTCATCGTCTGAGGGTTTATCCTTTTGTTCAGCCGAAGCATAATCAGAATCAGATAGGATAGTGTGATCATTTACCTTTCCGGTGTACGGGGGTGCTTCTTCATCATCAGACATGGACATCAGACCGAAGTAAGCTTCTTCTTCATCACTCGACTCATCGGAGTCACTGTCGCTCAGAGTTTTGGCTTTCTTAGCGACGAAGATTCTATCTGATTTCTTCTTTCCGTGGATGGATTTCTTGACTTCTTTCCTTCCACCTTCTTTCTTCTTATAGGGACACTCAGCAATCATGTGCCCTGGCTTATTACAACAGTAGCAAATAATGTCAGAAGAAATGTGTTTGTTCTGTTTGGATTTATACCTGTCATTATTGCTTGAGCCCTTCCTGTGATATTCGCCATCACGACGAGAATATTTATGATCCGAGGAAGACGACTTGTTGTTCATGTGCCTTCGCTTGTTCAGCAGTTTCTTAAACTGACGGGAAATTAAAGAAAACTCCCCATCAGACAGTTCGGAACAGGAGGAGCTGGCTTCCGATTCTTCTTCATTATCAGATTCCTTTTCTCTGATCGGTGTCACTGCATTGCTCTTCTTTGAATTCTCTGCCTTCAAAGCTAAGGTTCTTTCTTTGCTTGAAGCTCGATTTACATCCTCTTCAGACTTTCAGATGTTCATTTGTAATTCATGAG